>JALGPY010000005.1:102283835-102884946 GCA_023055425.1 Linanthus parryae
CCGAAAAAAATATATTTTTTTTTCTTCTGCCTGCGTATATACGCAGTACTGCGTATATACGCAAACAGGGAGCATTTTGAAAAAGATTTTTTTTAAAAAAAAAATTCCATATTTTCACTGTTGGCTGCGTATATACTCAAGGCTGCGTATATACTCAAGGCTGCGTATATACTCAACCAGGGGCCCAAAATCCACCCACCTCCACCTTCCCTGCCTGCGTATATACGCAAGGCTGCGTATATACGCAAGCAGGGGGTGGTGGTGGTGGCCCTGCTTGGTCCTTTGGTGGGCCCGGTTGGGTCTCCTGGGTCCCACTCTTCTGCCTGAAATTTCCAGTTTTCCTTCCTCGGTGTCTTCCTGATTTCCCGTGTTCCCGTCTTGCGTTTTGACCCGAAACTTGTCAAAATTACCAAAATAACCCCGGGTCAAAACCGCTCCAAATTCTGTCCAATCCTGACTCTGGCCATAGGAAAACTGCTGACTGAATTTGGGAGACAAATCTGAACTTGACTCCGGAAACCCGGGCCCGGTGCCAAAATGACCAAAATACCCCTAGGCCAAAACTGTCCCGGAAATAGTTGCTCCTCACTCTGGACACCGGGAACCGAGACTCCTTACTCGGGCGTGGCCTGGCTGGGACCCACACGTGACGGGAGTCGGTTTTTCGACCGGACTCCGTTTCAGCATTATAACCTGTTTTCGGAAAGCCCTTGACATCTCCGTTCTTTTGCCCCCGGTTTCACTTCAAAATTCCAAGTCAAGCTCAAGATATCGTCAACCGAGCGCATCCCGGTGATTCTCGGTTTTGGCGTTTTCAGCTTCCTCGGTCGGTTTTCACTGCTCGTTTTTCCTCCAGTCTTTCCGTTTTCCATTCCGCTCTCCCTTGTACCAGTCTCGGTCAAATCCTGTCCCGAGCATTTTCTGCACGTTTCCCGAGGCGATCCCGGTTCTGTCTCGGCACGCATCCCAATGCACTTTCCGAACTTGTTCCTTAAAAATATGAAAAACCCGCGATCATATCCAATAAAAGTACAAAACATGCAGAAATTCACGGAAAGCAAATAAACGTCTCGTTCTAAATTCCGTGACTTTCCGAGGGTGAATTCTGGCTAAAACACGGCTTTCCGACACAAAGACACGTCAAATCAGGCTAAAAGATAACCCCTATTTAGGCGTTATCAAATACTTAGCTCAAATGCATATGTTGTTGCAAGGAGTGCTAATCTGTTGAGTTTTATTCTTTTTTATTGTGGTATTGCGTATGCTTATTTTCAGGTGATGTGTGGGAATGCTAGGATCAACTTGACTTTCAGAATTCGGCAAATTGCTTATGGGCAGTATCCAGCCAGATGAATCCCTGCTTGGTGGGTGCTTTGTGCTAGAAATATCTTCCAGTAAATGGAACCTCGAAGACTTTTGTCTGAGATGTCTTCCCATTTGCAGTACTCATTTTGAACATTGTATGAGAGTATAGACTTGATTAAGCCGAGTAATTGTAGAAGATTGAATATGATATGGAATCTGTCTGTAACTGTTGCGGAACGATACAAGTGGATTGGATATGCTTTTCATTACATTTTTGCTTTCCGGGGCCTTACAAGTGGAATTGGATATGCTTTTCTCGACATTTTTGCGTCTCTGGGTAATATTCTTTGTAGGCATGAGTGAAAAGTTGAAAACATAGCTTTCAGAGTGGATATTCTGGATCTCTTTTTCCCTCTGTTACTGAAACCGGAGCTAAACTTTTTAAATACCGTGCTCAATTGCTGCATGTTATTTCCCCTACATCTTCCAAGTACTAGCTCAATAACGATTAGCACTCAGCAAAATCCAAACTCCTGAACTGAATGCAGCCAAGCTGAAAATATAGGAAACCACTTGCAAAATTGTCTGGAGAAACAATCAGTAAAAAATTTGAGTAACTAAATACTACAAGGAAATCTGAGCAACAGTAACCCTGCTGGGACACGAAGTAAAAGATGGTGACGTCTACTCAAACAAACCGAGCGAAATCAACTTCCAGAATTGTCTGGAGAAAGTAATTCTAATTCTGCGTAAACTAAACTGATAGAAAAAGGGGCGACCTTGTTAATAAACATTTACAAGGAAAGCCCAGCAAAAGTTTCCTGCTGTTAACTCTTAATTGCCCAAAAAAATCTACTTAGAAAGATACAAGTAACTCTCACTTGCCCAAAATTTTCTACTTGTAAAATTACATGCTATCAAGAATCAAAATTTTCTACTTAGAAATGTCTTAGCATCCTTGTGCGCAAATGTGAGATCCAGAGATGTCTGGAGAGAGTAATTCTGCACAAGTTGCACTCGTAGAAAGATAGCGTAGAAATTGTTAATTAACCATTACAAGGAAAGCCCAGCAGAAGTTTCCTGCTGAGATACAACGTACTAAAAGATATAAGAAGTAAAAATCTCGATCGCCCAAAATTTTCTACTTTATCAAATCACAAGCTATCACGAATCTATCTCCTCTTTCTTGATTGATCATTACCGCAACAGTGGTTAACAAGAAGAAGAATATTAAACCAAAATCCTGACACCTGATGCAATGACATGCACTTCTTCAGCTCCCACTTTCTTCCAGACACCGCCGATCATCAGATGTCCCGCCGTGCCAGTTTCTGTCCATTGTTCTTCTGCCGTATCAGCTTTGTAAAAGTTTCCTGTCTCCCTCTTCTTCTTAAGAGGAGAAGTAGTATCTGAAAAGTCACATGGCCTCTTGTGACTTCCCTTGTCAACCACACCCAGGTCCTCCTCGCATTCTATTAGCTCTGGGGTCTCATTCTGTTGGTTGTCAAGAAGGGGAAGACGACCAGAAAAGCCAACATCAGAGGGCAACATACCAATCGGGCATGCGCTCCATGATTTTGCCACAACCCATCTGTTATTATTCTTATTATCACTGTTATTCATTTCGGTCCCTGCACTAAAATCAGTTCTCTTCGGCACGTTCTTTGTCCGTTGAAGTTTGATAGCCTCCAGTTTCTGAGATGCTTGACGAATAAAATCCTCTTGCTGAGCTAGTATCCTCTCTGAACTAACGGTGGGACTGAATTCTACATCAGCTCTAGGATTTGACGACCCAAACAGACGGAGTTTTTCAAGTTTCTGAACTAACGAGCTATTTCCAATGGCATGAGCTAGAATCAAGGCGGAGTTCAAGAGCTGGTCATTGCCTGGACTTGAAACCAGAAGAGTTTGACGAAAGAGTTCAACTAGAGTTGTCTTCGGCAGTGGAGAACCTTTACTTACAGCATCGGATTCATCACTGCATGAACCCTTTAGCTTTTTCATATTTCTGATGAGCCATTCACACATATCTGAAAGTCTTTCAGTTTGGTATGACTCAGCTGTATTCTCTGATCTCAATATTTCACCTGAATGAGATGTACAGGAGCAAAGTTATGTACATCCATTTGACAATAACTGGTACAAAATATCTGTTAACCAGCAAACCTGCAAAGACTACGAAACAAAAAAAAAAAAAAAAAAAAAAAAAAAAAAAAAAAAGCAGCAAATACAATATGCAAACATAAGATAAATATACGGCGACATCTCATATATCATGGACACAAGAAAAGGGATAGGCAATATAAATTGTAAGACAATCTAATTAATTAATTGCTGCTGTAGAACCCCACTGTTTCAACTAATTTTAGTCGAACTTCGTCTCTTCCGAAGTTAATTATTTTTCACCAAAACAATTAGGATCCTTCTAGATTACAAACTTTGAAAATCATGGGTTCACATCATACAAACAAGAAAGACGACAAAACCGAGATTCCCCAACTGCAATAGCATTTTAATAAATAATGACTCAATTACAACAATTTCCAGAAGATAGAGTTGGAACATATATAGCATGTAGACTACAACGAATACCTGTGAAGGATACAGCAATGGCTAGCACATTCCTCTAAACTAAAGCAGTAATGAGTTGGGTGAACATGTAACAAAATCCTTTTAAGCATTATCCAAAATGCCTTATACTTTTTACACCCCCCCCCCCCCCCACCCGCAGAGGCAGTATAATTCCGGAAAATCTGTATCGCGGCCACACCACAATATCTGCATTAGTGAATCTAGAAACAGAGGTATTAATGATCTGCTCCTTGTATGTATTTGCGTATGTAGCACAAATTGTCATTTCATTGATTTGGTTACAAAGGAGTAAAACAAAGTGTGGGTTTTGTTAATAAACAAAAACAAAGGCAGTTTCTGTTATTCTTTTTTGTTTTTTTTGATGAAAGCAGTTTCTGTTATTCTCCCAAAAGGAAACTGGACTTTCGTAATCCCAAAAGGGAGCTAGGACAAGCTTCTACATCAACCATTTCATTATTATATGCCAATTTCAGGTTTTGCTTTTGTTCGCCAAATCAACATGTAAAATTTACCAGCCACAATCAAATATCTATATATTGGAAAATTTGAATTCTTGATATTCTTTTCCTACTTGGAGCAGTCGGGTTCCTTATCTCCCCAATCCTCCATTCATCATAGTCCCTAGTGATCTTAGATTACCAAAAGCCCAAGCTTTCAGACTCAAAATTTATATGATAAACAGCTCAAGTATATATCCTCTTTTAGCTGCATAACCCATAAAAGGGTTGGTAATGGCTTTTAGCTTAAATGTAATCACTGTTGGTAGAGAAGTATGATGCATACCACTTCCATTTGTGTAGACCCCTTGTGTACCAATCTTCGTAAGAACTGCCTTGATAAGAGTTACGACCAACTGCGGCTCCTTGTCAGATAATTTTGATACGACATGCTTCCAGTCATCAAATACACTGCAGTCCTGGGTGTTTCTAGGTTTCCCTGACACATCTTCTGGTAGACTGGTCAAATTTGTGGAGTTCGAACACTTCAGTAATAGCTCTATGAATACAGAAACTACTTCTGAGGAGTAGGAAGAATATAATCGGATAACATGTTTCAGGGCCTTTGAAATCTGCTTCTTGGAACCTGAAACACGCTACTGGTTAGTTAAACTACACAAAAATATGGAAAAAGAGTTAGACATGACACACAAGGATAGACAATAAAATAAAATTGCTTAACATAGTTCTTTCCAGCCTTTCGCTCCTATAAATTGCAAGGACCTATCAGATTGATATATTTTATAGGATATCCATTACAAAAGAGAAACAGTTGGCTATTCCAGGATGAACCCTCGAGGTTAATCACAATTGCTTTAGTATTAGGCCCTTCTCTTCAACTACTAGAGCTAACTTATTTCCCAAAACTTAACTTCTTAAATATCACTACAGATCATATTAATCATTATTTCCTCTATAATTTTCCTTTCAGAAAGTCCCCATTCCTAAAGAAGTTCCCAGAAGTAGCTAGGAAACAGAGCTTTGGTACAGTGCTCTTTCTAGTGGCCGAAATTCAAGTCCTACCAAGAATACTAGGGACTACCAATATGCAAGCTACTGGCCTTGTAGCGCACCCTTCTGCTGGGTTTCGAGCAAAGTAAATCCATTCATTACTAAAATGCTCCAAGGTAAAAGTTTTGGTACTTCAACAACAAAAAGTGACCTCATAGCAAAGCAAGAGACAAGATCAACACCAAACAACCACATCTTACTCATCGAGGTCGGCCCGGAAAAGGGGTGCTAACTTCTCTACTAATACTCTTTTCCTTCCGAACCATATGCCTATCCTTCAACATAAAGTAACTTGCCCGCACTCGTAACTACGACTTTCTTTATAGGTAAAGGTAACGCCACAGGCTCTTTCCATGGTGTTTGCAAATGTTCTACGAGTAACTTTCCAGAGCATATGCATAGAGAGCTAATTATGGTGTGGCAAGAACAATGGCATGGACTCTCTCATTGTTCTCAATAGACCTTGATCGCAGGGCAATTTTACCATCCAATTCACCAAATCTGTAACCAACATGAAATATCTGAAGAAACAAAAATGTCGCCCAGCACTAATTAGCCGGTAAAGACTGGTGTTCCACAGGCATATCTAGGAAGTAAGAGAGAGCGCCAACCTCACCCACTGACCTTGCAGGATAGAACTACCTTCCTAGAAACCTTACCCAAAAAGTCACCATGGACGTCGCATTCATCCTGCATTTGCGTGTTCTTTTTGGAAGGAAGAAATATATGATTTCATCATGCCCTGAACTTAACTCATTTTGAACTTGTCATGATTGCGATTGTCACCAACTTTCAAATAAACATTGGATGCATTGTGGTCACAAAGAATGGGTCTGCCTGATATTCATCCGTTACTTGGAAACGAAGTTTGAGAATTGGAATAATTGAACTTACAATGGAAAACGATCTCAGTATACTATCACCATTCACCCAAGTCGAAAACTATCCATGACAAATCATTGGAATAAATGAATAAGCTTATGTTCCTTCAGTATTCAATCAGATGGCACAGGTCATTCTGTCCATTTAAGATCCCACTGATGCTGTATAATCACGTCTCTTGATGGTGATACATATCATGATTTATGTATTTTTTTTCCAGAGATGATCAGTTTAACATTCTCTTTTTTAACAGTTTCAACAATAAAGCTTTACTTGCAAAAGGGTAACCATACGTTTCACCTTCTACAGCAACAACAACAATCCTTTTTCCCAGTTTAACCGGGATCGGCTACATGGATCAAGTGTCTCCATTTGCATCTGTCCAAACTCATTTCTTCCAAAGGAAATTAATTTGACTTAGTCATTTCTTGTCGTCCCTACTGAGATTCGTTTTGATCTTCCTCGTCTACAGCCCTCGATCTGAACCGCATCACTTCTCCGGACAAGGGCATCTGACGGCCCAAGATACACATGACCAACTCAATTGATTCTTCTCATTTACTCTATAGGTGCAACATCTAGAATCTAGATTCTTCCTGATTGTGTCATTGCATTTTCTATCTTTCCTATTTTTACCATTCATCCACCTTAGCATTCTCATTCCTGTTTTTTCATTATATCTTTTCTTAATCGCCTAACATTTCGTTCCATGAATCAAAGCCGGTCTTACAGCGGTTCCATGGAACTTAACCTTCAACCTGGCCACAATTCGGTCAGTCAACACTCCAGATGCACTCCTCTACTTTGTCACCCAGCTTTTATCCTATGGGTAACATCATTATCTATCTCTCCATGTAGAATCGACCCAAGACATCTAAAATGATCTTTCTTTGGCACCTTTTGCCCACCAATAGTTATTGCCTACCCACCCACCGTCCAATGGCCTCTAAAGTTAAAGTCCATATATACTCTATATGTTGGTCCGACATATCCTAAATCTTCTAGATGCTGAATTATCCCTCCATTATTCTAACTTACGTTAAGTTCACTGCTTGTTTCCTCAACCAAAACTACGTTGTCTGCAAGCCCACTCCTTATACTATTCATAATTGTTGGAACAGTGCCCATTAAAATGTTAATGACCACAATGCATGTCATGAATAACTCATCTCACTATCATGAATTCTCTTTTTGTTACTGATTGGGGAAAGATTGATGCGTACGAAAGACAAAATACAAACTTGAGATTTTGTGTCTCCACTGGAACATATTACTTCATTTTATTGATTGATTAACTCATTCCAACGTTTCTAGGTGGTTAATAATTTTTAATTAAAGTCAATGATTTTATATATTTTTTTGCAAATAGAGTTAGCAGACCTTCCTAGTTATATGGATTGATGCGTACGAAAGACAAAATACAAACTTGAGATTTTGTGTCTCCACTGGAACATATTACTTCATTTTATTGATTGATTAACTCATTCCAACGTTTCTAGGTGGTTAATAATTTTTAATTAAAGTCAATGATTTTATATATTTTTTTGCAAATAGAGTTAGCAGACCTTCCTAGTTATATGGATATAACTGTTAAAATTTAGCAAATTAAAGATTATCAGTGTTTTGGGCAAAGTAGTTCAACCCTTGGCAGGTTAATGCATCTCTTCTCATTCTTCTTCACTCATTTTTGCCCATTGTTCATGATCTTACTGTTTACAACCACTTTTCATCACCCCCAAACAGTGCAGTTTCATTGTTCCTAATCCTAATGCCTTCTCCAAACCCTAACCTTACACTGTGCTACATCAAAGACGCAAGCTCGCTATAATCATTCAGATTATCCTATGTACTAATTAGACTGCAAGAAGCTCCCCCCAAAGAATAAATAATTACCAAAAATGTGGTATCCCTAGAAACTTGTTTCAATGTCACAACAGCTCAAATAATTCAAGTAGTAGCATTGCAGCAATCATATATATAGTGCCTTGAAGAGATGACACTACAATATCTGAGTCCTTGCAACAAGATACAGTTCCAATTAGTAAATTGCTATTGGTTGAGAGGAGAGGTTATGAGCACGCATATGGAGAGTAAAAAATAGGAAAAGGGAAGACCACTAAGCTACAAAATATGAAAAATAGATGCAGAACCTTACGAAACATCCTAGCAGAAAAAGAGATCTTACAAACAACACAGTATCACCTGAATATTTTGAAGACAGTGGCTTTCCAGCTGTACGTGATAGAAACTTATTTCGCCCACAAAACATTTCGCAATGCTTAATTCCTAGAAGCAGGATACCGAATAAAAAATTAAAACCCATGCTATGAAACACCACCAGTAAGATTTTGAATTTTCTTAAGCAACCAGATGTCTTCGTCTACTTTTCAGCTAGTCTTTATGAAGACAGTCAAAACAACAAGAAAATATGTCATCACACTAAATCCATATAGTCTTTAACGGAAGACCAGGCGTTGAAGTGGTGAAACACAGCTTTAGTCTTATGGTAAGAAACACAGGTGTTGAAGTGGTGAAACATTACTTCAGCCTTATGGTAAGAAACACAAAAGTGGGGTTGCTTAAACATAATACCATTTGCATAAATCAACTATTTTTTTCCTATGCAAGATAGCGCATGTACATAGATCTCAGCATACGGCGCTAAAGCACTTTTTGCTCTTTAACTTCTAGCATGGATTTCAACAGAAAGTATGCATCCTATGTATCCTAGATCTTATAACAAGTATAAGGACAAAGTATAGCAGCCAAAGGCTCATAGACCTTATTAAAGGACCCAATGCAACAAATGGCAAAACACCAAAACTAAGAGACCCCATAAACTTATTGTGTCCTTCATACGTTGACACTCCTCGTCCCATACCAAACACAGAACCAAACATTTTCTATCAAACTTTAGTTTGTTTAGGAACAATTTCCACGCACTGCAGAGACCTTACAAATTGAAACATCATTGATGATTCAACAATAACACTTCTGTTGTCTAAAAAAACAATAACACTTCTGTTTATCATTTATTCGTACTTAACTCCCTTGTTCTAACATATTTTACAAAGTCATTCATTCGTGACTGCATGTTTCTTTTGTAATAATTTTCTCCTTACTACTTGAGATGTTTTAAAGTACAGTTTGTCAACCCATGTTCCATCAAGTCACCTTACCTTACTTCCGTGCACAAATACCATGTAAAAGTAGCACATATTTATCATTTTGGATTCTGGGGTTTTCTGTAACAAAACTCTTAAATTAGATTATAGGCTGTCAGCCATTTTTCCTTTCACACGCTAGCATGTATTCGTACCATCCCTTGGGTTGAAACGCGTCAGGTGTCAAAATATTGCTATGTGGTTTAGGAGCTCAGCAACTTTGCGAAGACTATGCATTGATTATAGAAAAGGATCCTATTCCTGAAATACTCGTGTCTACATGAAGATCAACGTGAGTGCGTGCATGTGTGTGTGCCAAGATTTTTTTTGGAAGAGATACAGAAGGCAACGTAGACATCTGCAGTTGTCTTACATGTTGACATGCAAATAAACATAACTTATATTAGACACATTCCCACACAATAATAAATAGGACGAGCAGTTACAGCGAAAAATATTTACTAGCCTTCCCAGAGCCAAGATGGACTATAATTGCTGAAAGTTGCATAGAGAAAAGTTTCTTGTGAAACAGTGAGGAGAGAAATTTATAAGTTATGACTACCAAGTCCAATCACCCACGGCAAAGAGAGATGAATTTTTTCCAGAAGTGAGTTTTTCTCCACTGACCACCTTAATAAATAGTTACACATGAAAAGTAATTGCCTGCATAGACAAGGGCATAATATTTTTCATACAGAAATCTGAATATATAAGCCATGTTCTTGCACCATTGCTGATTTTCTTCTTAGATTTGGTATGCAAACTTGTCTCTCCTGGGTTTCATTGTACCTTACATTTCTGTACGTTGCTCTTGTCTTACTAAGAATTAACCACACCCCCTCAGTCCAACAAGGTTACATAGATGCGAAGGAGAGCATATAATCTCATGTAGCAATCACTTCTTCTATTACTCCCTCGAAAGTAACAAAACTTTCTAGATTGCACTACATACTAAGACTTTGTTTGCTGTGAAATTTTCTGCACCATCTAGGTCAGCAATCTATAGGCAGGTTGCCAATAGGCCAGTACTGATATTTGTTTGAAAGAAATTATCACCCCATCACACAGCACCCATTAGAAGATAGAAACTTGCCGCAGGCATTCTTCCAGTAATACTACTCTAGAGATCCTCCCAGTCAGTGGAGTGGCATCATTTGTCTACACCCTACCGCACTATCATATAGATTACGTGCTTCGAAACTTCTTACACTTCCATCCCAAAACATCAGTAAAGGTGACCCAAAGTGACCCAGCTTGCTTTTCTTGTTAATCAAACTCTGTATGACCATAAATATCACATAAACAGTAGTAAACGTTTAAGAATACTACACCATGTGACATAACAAAGTATTCAAGTACATCCCTCAAGACTAACCTACCACATCTTTCTCATTTGAAGAAAAGTGTATCATTCCTCAAACCATAATGATATGAGGGATTATTCTATGAACTATAAACAACTGTTAAAAAGCTTGATGAATAGCTAAATCCTTAAAAAAAAAAAAGGAAACGGAGCCAAATCCCAGGCAGACTCAAATCATATTCTACTTGCTCCACAGTCCATAAAAAATGTGATTAGGATAAAAAAAAATCAAACATCCATAGCAAATAGCTCAATTCAGCATTTACTCTCTGTTATTAAAGAACATGCCATTTAATGTTCTCTAGCAATAATTAAAAGACCCCTGGTACTGCAGTAACTGCAAGAAAAAAAAAAAAAAAAAAAAAAAAAAAAAAAAAAAAAACTGCCTCATTTTCAGTGTCATGAGAGACGACAATTTCCCACGACTGGTGAAGAATTGGAAGAAATGATAAGCATTTCACCTGTTACTATGGAGAAAGTACGTCTTTCAGAATTAGGAGTGGGGGATTGTAATTTTTGGTAATTGTCAAGTAGTTTTAGAATCTTTTTATGCATAGACGATCCTCAGGGGAGACGGGTGGTGCCGTTGTAAATTTAAATTTGAAGACTGGGTCAGCAGGAAACCATTCGGTCAAGTTTACGAATTCATTCAACAAACTTTAAAATTGCTTATGAGGTTCTTCAAGGTTCAGGGTTTTAGATGGTCCCAAATGAGGTTCCCAGGATTGTAATTTTTGATCATTGTCAAGTAGTTTTGTAATCTTTTTATGCAGAGACGATTCTCAGGGGAGATGGGTGGTGCCGTGTAAATTTGAATTTAAAGATTGGGTCAGCAGGAAACCATTCGGTCAAGTCTATGAATTCATTCAACAAACTTTAGAATTGCTTATGAGGTTATTCAAGGTTCAGGGTTTTAGATGGTCCCAAACGAGGTTCCCAGGATTGTCAGCTTTGATACTGATATTTTATCATTCCTCTTTCCTGCCCTCCGAATATGCTCAGATCGCCACGACTCTTGGTTGCTTCTGATGAAATTTTAGGACCCTGTGTTTAAGAAAAATTCACAGGACTT
The DNA here is from genome assembly GCA_023055425.1 of Linanthus parryae. Taxonomy (NCBI): domain Eukaryota; kingdom Viridiplantae; phylum Streptophyta; class Magnoliopsida; order Ericales; family Polemoniaceae; genus Linanthus; species Linanthus parryae. Next base: position 102,295,722 of record JALGPY010000005.1, read on the forward strand.
ATGGACGTTAGCTGAGGAGCTGTTTATACAGGAAACATATCTGTTGCCGATCAAAGATGTGGCATGCTGACGAAGGGGTCGAGCAGACTTAAATCAAGGAAAGTTCACGGTTTTGATTATTCAATTAAGCCCTGTCCCAATGCCCGGTCCGCGGTAAAGTCCTAACACCAACGCCTAAGGAAATATAAGACTCTTCTCTCAGGGGAAGAGTCTCTTTTCTCATAGGAGCAGTTTGGATGGAGGAGTTCTATTCATCCAAGGTAATCCCCATTGCTCTCCCGGACGAAGCCAATCCAAGCTACTTCGCCCGATTCATTCAAGATACTTGCTGGATGGCCATCGGAGATTCTCAGGAGCTACTCAAGGAGGCTATTTCGACAAATGATGACTTGAGGAGGGTAGCGAATACCACGCCCATGAGTGCTCCATGTGCAAATGTCACAAGGAGTCCGTTTCTCTGATTCTCATCTTGTTTTGCACCATCAAGTGGCAAAGAGGTACTAAGAGCTACAAAAATGTGCATTTTTTTCTAACTGGGTGCAAACGGCAGGTCAGAAAATTTTTCTTCAAAAGCGCAAAAGATTACCCTTAACAGGCTCTTCGAAGTCACTCCTTCACTAGGAATTGCCGTTGAATGATACATGTTTGCTCGTTTTTCAATTTTGGCCTGAAAATTTTACGCGTTCTGATTTTGATATTGTAAATTATATTGAGATTAGCACTGTCTTAGTTGACTGGTGTTTGTAGATCAGTGAAATTCTTTTATTACTGGAATAATTATATATGAATGACAACCAATTCATAATCATGAACACTGAGGATAGCAACTAATTTCTGTTCCTTGGCAACTCTGATGTCAGCAACCGAGATTCAGTTAGTATTTACTACAAGAAAACAACCTCATACGCAAAAACTAACATGAAATTCAACATTATTGACATCTGTTTCCCGGGTTGATAATGAAAAATCATACATGAGTATATTTAGAAGGATGTAGGAAATAAATCTGTCCCCCAAAAAGGAACTCATAAACGCATATATAAAAATCAAAGAATGACATATTTCAAGGCAGAAAGATGACAATATCCTTCAATTTATAGAAGTAGTAATATCCTACAACACACAAAAAGGATGAAGCAATAGGCATAAAATACAAGAAAAAGTTATACGCACTTTTTTCTTTGGGTACCAAGGAACCTGATCTATCAACCTTCTTCACTTCCAAACAGGAAGCCAACTCACGCAGTCTAGACTTTATTTCGTTTCTGATGCTAGCAGTTCCATCCGCTTGAATAAATATGGCCGCCTTCTGGGTCTCCCAATAGTAAGATTTTAACCAATCAATTGCCTGAAATTGTCCACAAACATATACCAAGTTAAGCTATCAAAACCAAATGAGTGAAAAAAGAAAAGACGGATGATATTAGATATCTCTTTCAGAGACAATGTGTTAGATTTGTTTTACATGTAATCAATCTTCAATAAGATGAAATAACATAAGTCAGTTAATTCATCACATGGCACCTTTCAATTTTCATTTAAGCAATTTAGTCCATGTGGACATAAATTCATCACATGGCACCTTTCAATAACATAAGTCAGTTAATTCATCACATGGCACCTTTAAAAAAATATAAAAAAAGAATCCTCGTAATCTCAATTCAGTCCATTCCAATACGCATAATTTTTTTAGTTCGTATTTACGAACAAGGAAAAGTTATAAAATAAGTATTCAAAGAGAAAAATAAGGACATAAACTTATTTATAAGGCAGAAACCTAAAATTGGAACTTCGAATGACATTCATGCCTATGTTCTACCCACACCCTGTAACTTTTTCCTTATTCGGTGTCTTTTTAGTGTCACTCCCACACTCGAAATAACCCTAAGATCTTCCACAGAAGAATCCCGACTCGGTGGACCGATCCAAGAAACAGGTCAGTGAGCTAATGTGTTCCTTGAACTCGTTGGAATCCTGTCATGCTTGTATAGGGATGCTTTGTCACTCTTCACGTCAGGGGCTTATCCAGAAATTTATTGCAGTAGGGGCTAAAATATTTTTTGGCATAGCTTAATATCTGTATGTGGGAGTGTGGGACTTACACATTAATGCATCATCTCTTGGGTTAAAAACAGGAAACTTGACAACTAAAACGGAGATGGAGTGTTCATTTCTGCGGGGGCTAAGCTTATCACATTTAACCATCAGCGGGGTAAGAAATGAATTTCAAACAGTTGAGTAGTACATCCGCCACTGTTTAACCCGTTGTCTGATTTAATTCGTCCAAAAATGAAAAGCCACTACCACTTCAATTTCGAACTCCCTCTCTGCGCATTCAACAAATACCACAACAACCACAATCACCATAGTTAGCAACATAGCCAAGAAATTCATGTAGTCAATCACTGACTATCACAACCAAGTCACATCTACTCTGGCTCTGCCACACACGATGAGTCTCGCTATCTTGTTCAGAAATTGGGACCTCCATAACCACCAAGCTCGCGGGGAAAGAAACCCAATCAATCGGACTTTAGTGATTTTCATTTCAGTTTAGGCGTGCGTAATAAATCTGATACTTCCATTAATTAGATGTACAATCCTTCTCTTTTTTAAGTTTTACCATTTCGCTCAACCTAGATCCTTAAATTCACGAAATCAATTAATGTCCTTATGATACACTTGCTAAGGGAAATCGGCGTCACTTGCAGGGCTCAATTCAAATTTTACCTCTTTTCATACTATTTTTATATTAGGTTAATAAACATGTAGGACAGTCTAATATACAGTTTTACAGAATAGTCAAATCTAATGGATATTCCTCCTCTGAATCTACCGAACACAACCCCTCCTAACCTGTAAATGAACAGGGAGAGCCAAACCTAGATCACCTGAAACGCTGGGTAGGGGCTGCGGTCCCCATCCTCGCAATGACGCTTTCAGCCCGAATTCGCCAATAATTTGCACTCCAAGAATTCTAGACTGCGTTAGTACAAACGCTATATACTTTCTCAGTGATTTGCCTCAGTATTGAGTTACCAGGCCAATTTGGAACTAAGCCCAGCGTGAATTTAAACTAAAATGGCCCAACCAACCCCTTACAAGAAGTTAAGGGAAGTGAAGAAAGTCAGCTATTTTATAAAGAGCTCCACTAGTAGTTTATTGGTCCATGACGAAGCTGGACGAAATTCTATCTCTCTATGTCAAGTTATCATTGTTTACACTCAGTCAAGTTGAACTTCTAAAGAGCTCCACTAGTAGTTTATTGGTCCATAGTCTCATACATAAGCGTTGTAGTTATTGCCACGTCATTTATATTATGATCTATATACGCGCTCTCATGGTACTTTCAAATACAACTTTTACAGGTTTTGCCGCTTGACCTAGAGCCAAACAGCACGCTAGGTAAAGCCTACCACTGACGGAAATATAGTGACTAATTAAAGTGTAGTAGCAGGTTATCACGCAACAACATGAGGCACTTAACACACCAATATCGCACTTCAGGGGTAATATTCGCATAACAAAGATGAATGAAAAGAAGTTATGGTTTGGGCCAAGACTCTCTCTTCTATTTTACAAGAAGCGACAGACCTAAAGTCCCTTAATAAAATATTGAACACTGGTCTTACAGGGACTAAAAGCAAATATTCACTTCCACAAAGACCAGCATCCTCCAAGTTTAAATTGTCATTTGGCTCCTACAACTGGAGTGCTAGGTGTGAACTTGCAAGGATATTATATGTTAAGTCGACTTACAAGTCTATTTGATCTTATAAGCAGTGTTTGTTACCAACTTATAAGATGATTTATTTATTTATTACTCGAACTTAGATGCTCGTAGTGTAAAATTAAGCCCCATAACATGTTGGGGTTTTATGAACCTTGTGCAAAACTTGTCACTTTTGACTGCACCAGCCCGTTTTTACCAAACACACTCAAGCTTTTCGTTTTGCCTTTTGTTTCACCGACATTTTCCACACTAACTCAAAAGTCGACTTATAAATTCAAATTCATACCAAACTTGCCCAGAGTCACCTAGAAAATAATTGCTACCATGACAAGTGGCAATTAGATAGAACAGTTTACTAACTTTTATGGTTCATTTAATGTCTTAATTATCATTCGAGTTAACTGCATTAGAAAATACTACCTGTTCCATTCTATTTGGGTAACACTGGTAAATCTGTGAATATGGTTACACCCATTAGGCTTTTCGTACCTCATGTAACTGTCTGAGTTCCTTTGACTCTTTTGATACTAAGCACTCTAATACGACATGCTACAAATTGGTATTTGAGATGGAACTAGTGTTCGCTTAGCATCATAGCATCCATTTCTCCAGGAGCCACCGCTTCATCTCTTTTCTGTGTCTGAAATCGTCTGGCCCCGCTTTTGCTTTATAATCTTGTTTTTTGTTTCAATTCCATAATTTCCAAATTTTGTCACACTGAGCAATGTGACCCACTCCTAACAAGCCCAAAATAAAGATCGTGTATGCTCTAGTATCTGTTGTCACGAGTATTTAATCACTACGGCTAGCCTCTATGCCGTCCAACCTTCTCAATATCCTAGAGTATGCCTAACAATGCGCCGGATGTGGACTCGAGCCTACCGTCTAACAACCCAGCCCATCACTGATGGACTCAAACCCGACTCTGTGATTTGAACCCATATGCTATCAGAGCCAGTCTAAGATTGCCGAACCCGATGAGACCCGACCTGATCTCTGCCGATAACATCAATCTTTTCTCCCCCTCCCACCCGCCCTCTCCCATTAACTACCTCAATCCTCTCTTCCTCCTATGATCTGCTTGACTTTCTTAGGGTGAGTTTGGGAATGCTTCTGCTGCCAGCACAGCTGCTTTCCGACAGCAGAAGCAGTTTTAGTGTGCTTGGTAAAAATAAAACTTCTGCTTTTCCAGACATTTTCTGCTGTCCCACAACAGTTTTCAGGAAGCAAGGGGGGAGATGCTTTTCCAGAAAGTGTTTTTAATTAATTTATCTACAACTGATTTTAACCTTACAATTCTTTAAAATATCAATAGTTATCTTTTCGGAAATAACATGTGTCATATATTTTTGTCATTTTACCCTCTTACAGCAACTTCACAGTTGATTTTACCAAACACAAAATTACTATATCAATATTTCACAGCAGCTTTTACGTAATATTTACCAAACAACATTTTATCAAGATTTCACAGCAGCTTTTCCACAGTGTTTTCACACAGCAGCTTTCTAGCACCGCAACAGCATTCCCAAACTAGCCCTTAGTCCCTTTATTTTCTTCTTCTTTTCACTCTCTCCTTCCCCTTAATCCGCTTCCCCACCCCCAACCCCCTTTAATCTCCCATAATTATATATGATTTCCCCAAACGACCTTCATTTCCTATTTCTCTCTCCTAAATATTCTCAATTAGCTATCCGTCCCCTTGGCTCTCCTTAATCTCCTCAATATCACTGTTGCTTGCGTAATAGATCTGGGGCTTCAGTATGGTCTCGCAGGTCAGACCCGGCAGAACCCATTAATCGGCCGGTTTCAAGGGTCAGTCAGGGTCAAACAGATTCTGGAAAGGGTCTGGGTCTTTACAGAGAGGGTCCCAAAGTCTTGGGTCCGGATCGAGTTTGTGTCTGACCCACCCATTGACGGGCTTATCCTAGAGATAGAAAATATGAACTAGAATCAAATACGGCTGTTCCAACCATCACTGATGAGCCAGCATCCTCATCCAAGCTTTACATGAAATAATACGGCTTTGTTGACCCATCCCTGACACAAGCTCTTCAAAGAATATTTTGTTTTTGTCTAACTCTGACAGGAGATCAGAACCATAGTCATGAAGAAATTGCTTGGCCAAGTCCAGCAATAATAGGGTTTCCCAAAAGCAAATACATGCGCTGATTTTGAAACATGATTATTATGGACCCACCAGAAGGCAGGGCCTGAAAAGACATGTTGTCTCCAAAAGCACCACATATATCCGCTCTTGAAACACAATTCTTGGTCAGCTGAATACCGTTTTAGTTGCTAGAATCGAGTTGATGTTCGTTTATACCACAAATCATGTTGACGTGTTTTAGTGAGGAAGATACCTACATTAAACGGGGAGAAGTGAATCTAAAGTCATATGGGTGTTGACTCAGCGGCATGAACACAACATGAAGTAAGACGGTTTTGGTTCAGTGCAAATGGAGCATTGGTCGTAAACAGGTTAATAAGATTAAACACGACTTAAACAAGCTGGATTGGGATTGACCAGCCAACCCCATTTAAAAATCGTGTAGCGTGTCACCCTCATATATACTTCTATATATACCTCCATTTGCAAAGCTTGAATTTCAATGATTGATTTTGAATATGTGAAGTACATTTTGACTGTTCTGTTCTTTTTTATTAATATTCTAAATGTTTTGGAATTATCTGAATTTTCTTATAATTTTTTAACTTTTGTCAATGAATGTTTACCTTATAAATGGGACTGTGCACTTTTACCCTATATTGGTCACTACACGAATACGACATGACAAAAGCACGAGGTGAATCCCAAACTCAAGACCTAATGCATTTCCTGTAATGCTTTACCCCATGAGCTGGCAAGCTTATCCTAGATCTCGTCACTAGTTGGGGTTAAGTTTTGACATCTGCACTTAAAGTTACTATAACTCCATTAGCATGCTTAGCGAGGTTCCTGAAAATAACCACAAAAGGTTCCAATTTTCTCCGCACTCTATGCTTCAATGCAAACTCGGCAGATATTGTGTAGTGCACTGCACAGTTTTGTGAATATGAGAACAAGAGTAAGTACAAAATGCTAACGCCATGGAGAATTACCCATTGATCGTCAGTCTTATATGTTGGCCTTGGTCTATAGTCCAGACCAAGTTCTTTAACATCTAGATTCTAGACTACAGATTTAAGGGGCAAGTGTAAGGACCACATCTGCTGGAGTAATTATATTGTTCATTAATAGTAGTCAACTAGACATGTAAGGTGGTTAGTATTTCTGATAGAAGTCACGCTAGGTAGTAATCCTTGTCAGGTGGGGATATGAGTTTTACTAGTATTAGGTATTACCTGTGTAAGAGATATTATCATTATAGTAGATTATTGTTGAATAACTTAGTTTCTATATCAGATCGTTTATAAGATTCTGTTTCCTAGTTTAGATCATTCTGTTACCTAGTTCAATTTAATTTCTTGTTGACCAAGTATTTGTCGCCTACTTATAGGCTCGTTGTACTCGTTGATCAGAACACTCAATAGTATTGTTCTTGTCATGATTCTTTTATGGCATCAGAGCACTAAGTTCTTGGTGACCTAAAACAATGCTTCCGCACTCTGGCGGGCGGCACTTCAACTAGTCACCAGCCAGACATCATAAACGTCTTGTTCTTTGCTCTGCCAGCGCTTGTTTGCTTCCAGATTTATTGGAGTATTTTTTTTTTTATTATTTTGATTGTTGTCCATCCATCGTCTGTCTAATGCGGGCCACCACCAAACTCCTCTACAGTGCTCGAATCACTGTCAAACCGCTTCCTTTTCTCCCCCAAGCTCCGCCACTACTTCCCTTTCTTCTGGTCATCTCAAAGCAGAGGCGTCAATTGAGCACATTGAATTCAGTCTTTTCAATATTAAGGATTTGCTCCAGATCTTTTACCGATAGACTATAGTCTCCTGAACTCCTTACTTCCAGATCCATCATCTTCGTCTTCTCGTCTGAGTGAAACAGAATTTAGTTCTGAGTATTTCTCCTTAAAGCCCCATTATTTTCACATGTCTTCTTTTTGACACAATCTGCTTTATACTCTCCTTGCTTCCCTAACTATTTCGAATACACCAGATTCTTCTTTGACAATAAGGTACTGTTCCTTTCGACCTTACAAGTCGCCAAACTGTTTTCTTCTTCTTCTCAACCCAACAAGTTGTTAAACTGTTTTCTTCTTCTTCTCGTACCCTAATATGACCTAAACCTACTCTCGTCTTAATTACTCCAAGTTTCGTAGTTGAGTATTCTTCTTATTCATTTCTGGTTTCGCTCAATTGAGTACTCTTCCTATTTCCTGCAGGTCTCGCCTAGTCCAGCAAAATTTAAAGGTCTATTGCTATCCAACCTAAGGTTTGAAAGAGATATTGGGAAGATATTGGAACTAGTCTCTTGTGGGCTAGTTACCAGTGTTAAACCCTTTAGAATCTTGGTTTCTCAGATAGAACTTTAAACATTCTGGTATCGAGCATTCTGATAATAAAGTTGATATTTGGTACTTGGCTACCAACTCAGTTCATATTTCCCAAAAAAAGAAATTGGACGTCACGTGACAATATATCCATTAGGAGAATCAATGTCTACTCTTTAAAAGTAACACAAAATGCATGTACAATGTTGAACTGAGCTTAACTTGGAGATGATAGTATCTTTTCAGTGAAGGATATATCCTAGGAGTGCTTAAACTCAACCAGACTTTTGAAGCCAATACCTGATCTGGCTGCAATTTATACATTAAAGCTGATAAAGAGCGCACCACTAAGAACAAGGCCTACTCCAACCCCTATCATACTTATAAATGCATATTGAGCTAACTACTTGAGTCGTAAGTTTTACTGTGGTTTCCTTCCTTTCTGATTGGGGCGTATTTTTCATGGGAATGACTGTCTGACAGAATAATAGTTTCGGTCAGTACAGAAATCAGAGGCAGGGTTGGAGGCATAAGATTTATGATTGAGCCACACCTACTATGGGTGTAAAGGACGTTTTGAGCACGACGTTTTAACATCACCAGTGAAAAAATCACGAAGACCAACTTATCTTTGTCAAATTCGTCCATTTGGCCTACGAAACAGCGTTTTTTTATTCCTGGTTGTCTTAGTTTAGTTAAAAACTTATAGTATGAATGTCTAAACCAAATTCTGTAAATTGGAGATTTCTTAGAATCTCGTGGATTTTCAGAATTTGATATTAGGAGAAATATTTCCATACGTAGCAAAATTTGAATTTTGTTAGTTTTTCCTTAAACAAGAAATGTAAGCCCAGCTAATCAATCTTTTCCTTCAATAATAAATAATAATATTCTGAATTTCTCAGGTTCGAGAATTCTGTTAATCTCATGTTTTGTGTTCTCCTATCGACTTTCATCATGTCAAGTGGCATCCTCAATTTTCAGGATTTGATACGAGGAAATACATTTCCATTTTTAAGCAAATTCTGAAACTTGTTAGTTTTTCATTATTTAAGCATTGTAAGCCTTATGGTTAATCAACTTTTTTCTTCAATATTCAATAATATTCTGAATTTGTTATAATTGAGAATTCTTTTATCTTGCGGTGCCACATTTGTGTTCTCCAATTGGCTATCACTGCGCCACTTTCTTTCTAGTCCTTTCAACTGTAAATACTTAATTTAATCACTAATAATAACTAAGTCATGTAAACAAACATTTATGGGAGATTATCAAAAAACATACTACAATATCCTTCAATCACAACTACTTGTTTCAAGATGAGAACAAGCGTGTAGCACAATGATCTTTCTTCAAACAATTACGGACCATATGTTGTGACATTTCACATAGGTGAATTGAATACAATACATTTTTTACTAGACACCAGGTTCACCATTCAACATTTAGACTCAAACTCTTTTGTGAAAGGTAAATGATAAATGGCAACCCCTCAAATTATAAACAACTTAGCAAATACCAAGGGTATATTCTCAAGCATGATCAGCCATCAACAGACCGTCAGAGCATTAAACAAGGATTGCAAAGTTTCAATGGAAACATCTATAAATGATGATGTGGTTTTATTTATAGTGTAGGAAGCTGATGCAGACAGACCTTAATTGATGCAATCCTAGTCAGCCGCAGAGAAGGAAGATCACGGTGAGAGCCCTCTGCATGTTGCAAAACATCAAAATATGAAAATTAATAGGGATGGTTAAGGGAGAAAATATCATCTTCACCGGAAAAGAATATCAAGACTACACAGAAATAGGTTAGGGTTAATAGTATCTAGTTGCATGACAATGGTAAGACTCAAATGCAAGTCAATACAAGCATAGTGCCAGAATGGCTAACTTCCAAGAATTTTTCTGTAGGTAACAGAGTTTCTTCAATGGAACAAGAAAGTGATGATACAAGGAAGCTGAAGCAGTTTAATAATGAGATTAACGGTGAAAAGAAAAAACTACCGAACCAGACGTGAAGCAGTCTCAATAGTAAATACCGAAAGCATGATTAAACCATTCAAAATGTCAACTGAAGTACCATGACGAATATCAATTAGCATTCGTGGAATATCAATGACACCAGCTGCTTCTCCAATTGATACCTCTGTCTTCTTTCGCGTCTTCTCAACAACACCATTTACAAGCCTTCACAAAGGAAAATGTATCAGATACGCCTATAATTTTCATAACACCAGATATTTTTGGTTATCCAGTGGGATCAAAGTAAAAAAATTGACGAATTCTATGGCATATTAATCTGAGTGTCATCACAAACATTTTGTTCGAGCAATGTCAATTTTAATTCTAAAAGTTCTTAAAAGAAATTATCTGGCCAAACTCAATAATAGTCGCTAGTGAAATAAACTGAATAGTAGTCAGTTAAAGAACTTAAAAGATACGACCTTAGCATAGACAATGTTTAGTAAGACAATTCCACTGAGAGGTAAGAATGGCCTTAATATCCCACATCAGTAGTCATAGTCGTTGTATATCATCAAGAGTATCAGCCACACCATACCAGAAATCAGCAAGGGAAGGTGTGGGTTTAATAGAAATGTTACCAAAAGATACCGACCTGTTTCTTCGGCATACTAAACATAACTTACATGTTTCTGCAAGTTCTTAATGCCCCGTTGTTTATGTTATGCTTCATATAACATTCAACCAAATAGCAAATAATGGAAAATTGATTTTTCCGTGCATGGAAAGTATTAGAAAATATTCCTGATACCTCGTGAATACCATTACCATTGTAGGTATCACGAAAAGCCAAAATCTCGACAAGGATCAGTCAGTGCAACAAGTAACGACTGATATTCAGAATTCTCCCATAAAGTAAAGCTTCGTCTTCCAAATATAGATTGACAATTATTTTGTGTAAATTAAGACGTCCATTATAAGTTTTAATGTTGAAGCATTGAGTTTCCATCAAAAAAAAATGTTGCAGCATTGAGTTGACTTATCTATCATGTTTCGTGTTGTAAATCATACTATTTTGATGTAGTTACAACTTACAAAGATGAGGTCAATAAACAATTTGTTTATTAATCTATTGGCAGACACTGTTGTATGAATCAAATACAAAGTGTTCAGATCTGTCCTACATTTTGTGTGAAGTTAATAAGATCACGGGCCACTCCCCTCATTGGGAAATTAGTTTTGAGGTGGATATATATGGGATACATGTGCCACCGCACCATGGATAAACCTCGCCATCATTAGTCCTAAAGAAATCTTACGAAGGCTAATTGTGAAACATCTCTATCATGCGCTTGTTCGACTGCCTTTATTGGAGTTAAAAGCATTCCCCCCACCCCATATTGATCCCCCGCCCACTCCCGCGACCACAGCCTCAAATTGAGTTCCCAAATCAAACCATAATTGAATTTAGCCAAATTCCCAAAATGTTGTCAGCAAATCAGACCCAATTCTGTGAGGACCAAATTGTTCTTCATCCAAAATCAGAGCAAAGGGAGAGAACAGAGGACATCTGACCAAGAGAGGGGGCGACCAAGGCGGCGGTGGCCGCTGAACTAGGTGACTGAAGTGGTGGCAGCGGCGACCTCCTCTCCTCTGCTCTTCCAGATCAGTGTGGTCCTCCCCTCTATGTCTTATTCTTCTGGTCCACATCTGTTTTTTTTTTCATACAAGTCAAATAGATATTTGGTAATAGTTTGGTAGCTAAAGGGTAGAATTTGAATCCTAAAATGCAATATTTTGACGGAAAATACTCCTACACCAAACCACAAGGTGTGAACTGCTCACTTGAGACCAAGGGAGGTTTTCCTCGACAAACCCTTAACCACGGGGCAAAATGCAATAACCCTTTTTATCATAAAAGTTCGAACCTAGGAAGCATAGACACTCCAAATAGAGGTCGTAGCAATGTTGGACCCTCGGACATCTGTACGACACTCCAAAATACGAGTCAGAAACTCCACCTGGCGTGGCAGGGTATTTTAGAAAATCTCATTAGACTGGAAACTTGGGGGGACACTCTAGCGACACTTAATGGGACACGGAAGTCCCCCGTTTGTGTTTCCATGCCGGGTTTTGCATGTAATATTATGACTTGAAGTGACACGGCAGTCCCCTGTTTTTGCTTCCATGCCGGGTTTTGCATGTAATATTATAACTTGAAGTGGATAAAATAAAATAAGGCTGAAGTGAATATGACATATAATTAATTGAAGGCTCGGAATGCGAAAGGGCTACACTTTTGAACAAAAATTTCAAGCAAGGATTTAAGTTCTCCCATGCAACAGCTTCAAGGGCTTTACGGACACAATTCATCAAAGTTTGAGCCCTGGTAAGCTCCTTCATTTTCTCTTCTTCTTATTCTTATGCTTATATATAAGGTCTCCTGCGACATTTAAGCCATAGGTATTAAAGAAGTTGGAACTTAAATCACCTAAAATGTCCATGAGGGTCCACGTCCCCGCAAGCGCTTTTGGAGCAAATTCGTCCAACACGCGCTCCAAAAATTGTGGAGCGTGAATTACCAGAAGAAAGAGCGAACTGACAATTACTTGAAATATAGAGGTCGGCTCTTGTGTAACATTGATAGAGTAAATGTCCAGAGGTTGAGCTCTTTTACTGAAATACAGATATTTTAAAGGAAAAATAAAAAGAAAATGCATATTTTTTATGCCAATTAAGACATCAATAAAAGACTCGGTAACTTTTAAATTTGCTAATGCTGAAGTTTGGAGTTCATAGCTATGATTAGTTAGACGTAAATCCATATGATTTCATGAATGCTGAATATTTTCCTTTCCAATCTCCTACAGAAGATCTGGGTCCACAGATGAGAGCTAGCTTCTAATGGTACTTATTACGCCCCCTCTAATTTGTTGCTCCTTTGTCAATTTCCCTTCTTTCTCTTTTCACAGTGTCCCACAAAGAAAACAATCGAGACCATTTCCTGTGTGCTTCTTCTACATTGCAGTTTCAAAAATACTACATCTCGTCTCAGAAACTTAAACAATGCCATTTAGATTCCAGAAAATCTTAAGTACCAAGCCATAAACAAAGCACTGGTTACCTCATTATCGCCATTGTATACAACATAGCCATCACTTCCTCCGAGTCCGAACCACCCTTCTTGAGATCATCCCTACAGTTACCGAACCATTCAATTTACAAGCAGCTCAAATATATATCAAGGAGAACAATAAGTACTTCCAGTACCTGAAGTAAGGATCCTTTTGCTGAATTTCAATGATGGAGGCAGTGATTTCGACCACAACAGGAAGACAACCCCTGCTCCGCCATGCCGTTATCTGGTGAGAAAAAAATTGCAATTGAGTTAACGTAGGGTGAACTGTAAATACAATGATAAATTAAGCGGTTGAAAATCAAGTGTTTTGTGCTTACTTTTTGGAGAGCAGATGAAATGGAAGGCGGAGAAGAGGAGAAAAGAGAGTCTTTGACGGAGTTCCATTCATCCCAGCTTATCCAGGGCACCAACTTGGAGCCCGACGACCGGTCGACGATGTCGGCGGAGGCGTCGGTAAACCCTAAGAGGGACTGCATACCCTAAAAGAGGCTGATTTCTTATATTCCTGTCGATTTTACGTGCTTCTTGGTTGCGGCACGTCCTCAACAACAAACAAAGGCAGCCCAAGTTTTCTTTCAGCCGGCGACTACAGGACTCTTCTGATAATTGGTAAGGGGATACTGCAGCTGAGTGTGGTGGTTCTGGTGATGGTGGTGCTTGGCGGGACTAGTCGTGCCGGCGGCGGCTTCAGTGTTGGGCTCAATTGGTTGTTGCAAATTGGAGTACTGTTGCGTTGATTAGGAGAGGCGTGGGCTTAATTGGGTAAATTTCAATTACACCCCCTCAGTTTAGGTATATCTTCACTTACACCCCTTCTTGTTTGGAAATTTTCACATACACCCCTTCCAGCTAACATAACTTAACATTGGGCAGAGTCGTGGTGCTGATGGGCTGTGTCGGTCAGTCTGGCGGAGGGGGGAGACTGGGGAGGAACGTGGTTACGATGGTGGTGCGGAGATCGGTGGCGCTGGGGTGGGTGTTGGTAGCAGCGGAGGAGGCGACAGCTAAGGTTGAGAAGAAGGATATGAAGATTTGGGGCAGGTTGATTGCTTAGGAATAGTAAGAGAGAGGGATACTACTGTTACTCGATTTGGGGTTTGAGAGAAACCCAGCTTTTGTTGAAGAAGACAACTCGGTGGGAAGAGATCTAGGTTGTGAATTCGATGGTTCTTGGGTGTAGCTCCGAACCTTCAAAACTCAAAACTTTTGCGTTCATTTTAGGCACCGACTTAGATCGAGAAACATCAATGTAGCTCCGAACCTTCAAAACTCAAATCTTTGATGTTGGGTCAGAAGCTTCTATTGAAGTGAAGATTTTGGGACAAATTATGTTATGACTCTGTCATAACTAATGGCATAGAGAAGAGAATTGAAGATTAATGAAAGGGTAAAATAGTTATTTTCCTTGTTAGGCCGTTAGAAGTATATGACGTGTCCTTAAGTGATTGTATGAAGAGCTCGCTCCGTTGTGACCACGAGAAGGTAATGGAATCTGTTACCTTCATCGTAAGAGATGTTAAATTAAGCAACTTAATCAACTATTTTGTGCTTACTCTTTGAAGAGCAGAAGAAATGGATGGCTGAGAAGAGGATAAAAGAGAGTCTTTGACGGAGTTTCATTCATCCCAGCTTATCCAGGGCACCAACTTGGAGTTGGACGAGCTGTCGACAATGTCGGCGGAGGTGTCGGTAAACCCTAAGAGGGACTGCATTCTGCCCACAGTGGTTGTCCTCTATGATCTTGCCCCCTGATTAGTTACTGCAATGGATTGGGCTTGGAGGGGAGCTCGGAGCTAATCCGAAGACAGCGGCGAGGTGGTTGGCTTGGAGGAGGTCGTGGGCGAGCTCAAACTCGGCAATTCGGTTTGGGTTTTGTTGATTGGTGGTCCACAATGGAGTTTGGATGGGTATTAGGTAGATGTTACTGCCGATATAATCTGGATTTGGCTGTTGGGCATGGGGTGCCGATGACCTCGATTAGTTGGGAGATTAAGTCTCAATTGGTCGGTATCGGAGTGTAGATTGGTGGCTGGGTTCTCTCACCCTATACAGATTCGATGAATAGAGAAACCTACCACCGGTTGGAAGAAGAATATGGAAGCAGAATGGGGGAAAGAGAGAGTGTTGGTAGTGATGAGTTAGGGTTTGAAGTGAGTTGGAGTTGGGGTATAATGTTCCTTTACCGTTATTAGTTGTCTCTCTTAGAGTCTGTTAGTCTCAAAGGGTGCAAAGTGTGAAGATTGTAATGCAGGTATGTAAATACAGAATCAAATACTCTAGAGGGTGGGTTGAATAGAGTATGGCAATTTTTTCCAAAGGATTGGATTTAAAACAAAATGAGGAGAACTTGAATTGTTTCAAAGCTTTGAACTAAGTTTCAAGGCTTTGAAACCAAAATAGACAGTATAAAAGTTGCTGAGTATTATTCAAAGCTTTGAACTGAAACCTGTTTTGAAGCAGTTTTGAAAACAAGTAAAGAACTGTAAAGCAAAGCAAGGAACATAATAATTTGTTACAAAGTTCGGTCCCAAGTGACCTACTCTTCGCCTCAGGGATTTAATGCCTCTAGAATTTCAACATCTTCTTATTTATCAAAAGCTAAGCCCTAAATCTCAGGGCAAGAGAATTTCCTTACTCTTTTTCAGCATGTGGTTCTTCCTAACCTATCTAGTACGTGCTCTAGCTAACTGATACAATAAGAATCTTTGTTGTTCCTATTGAACAACTCACGAGAACGGATGATTAAGTAATATAACAAGATGATATACAAATGCAGCTCAGGATGAAAAACATTGTGAAGACTGTTAAGCAGTAAAGCTTGAAGTGTTCTTCAGGAATCTGGAATGGATTGAATGGATTAATGATATCCTTCAATGATGCTTGTCAATCCGTAAGAGTGTATGAATCTCCGTGTAATGCTTTGCACTTCTCTATCTCTCTGAATTGTTGTCTATTCTGTCAATTTGAATTGCAGAATATATAGGACTTGCAACAGAAATACCTAAAAATCCTCTACATATATTTTACTATCAACAGCCCTTTCCCAACGGCTAGCTGCTTGATTTTCTCATTGATTTTGATATGATCTTCAATCTGCAAGCGAAAGGAAAGTTCAGACAAGTTTCCATAAGAGTGGCTTCAAATATGCAAGCCAAATCATCAACCCTGCAAATAAGGAAACTTAGCTAAACCTACAGCACAAAGTTAGCTAACAATTCCTGCAAAATAACTTAGATAAATGATAAGATCAAAGCATGTTATAACACATAATTAGTTTGTCTTTCATCACATTATATAGCATGATCAAGTGCAGGAGATTAGAGAATGATTAGGAGTAAGAACTCCCCCTTAGTATATACTTGAAACCAACTGTGAACTTACAATCTCCCCCTTGATGAAAGACAACCATGTTTCTGCAATAGATATACATTAGTAGCATAGCAGAAACTGTTATATAAGCAATACCTACAAGTTATAAGAGAATAATCAAAATCAAACATAATTACCAAAATACAACTAAGCAGTTTTAACAGCTCATCCACAGATCCAAAAACCAGATCATCCTGCAACTTAAAAAATACCCCTAAATTTCTCCTCCCTTTTTGACTTTCATCAAAAAAGTGAGAAAATATTGGATCAAGCCTTATTGAAAACTTAAGATTTTTAAAAGAAATAAAAGTTTTGAAAGAAAAGAGAGGGTCCAAGGCTTTGAAAAAGAAGAAAGAAAAGGCTGGATTCAAGGATTTGGATCTTCATCTGTCTTAGGCCCTGCAGCACCATCTTGGTCACTTTCGTCTTCCTCTTCCTCATCCTCTTACTGATTTTCTTCATGTGCATCTTCTTCCTGTGCAACTTCTTCACCAGGCTCATCAGCTACCATATCATCCTCAAACAGGTCTGCTGAGGTGACAAGTGCTAGAGCCTTTCCTTTCTGTTTCTTCTTCTGTAGAGCTTCTATGAGTAGCACCCCTGATTAAATGCTTCTTTCATTACCGGGTTCCTTATCCTTAGCTACCTTTGACCCAGCTTCCTTATCCCCAATAGCCTTATTCCCATTACTCTGCTCATCAAATAAGTCCTTGGTAGATCCTGTCTTTTTTTATCCTTCTGGAGCTGGCGTATCCTCTTGTTCCACATGTACCAAGTTGATACTCAGAAAACACTTTCAATCATGTACTGCATTTGCCTGAACTTAGTACCCATCTGATATTGTCCTTGCTTTAGCTCATCTATTTCATTCTCAATAAAGTATAGCTTTTGAAGAACTTGAGATTGGTCTTGAGTGGTAGAAGGTAGGGTTACTTGAGTGGTTAAGGACTTAGGTTTGGAGAACTTCTTAGCTTTTAACTCATCAGCAGACAATTCATAATAGAATTTACATTCTCCCTCGCTGGTTTTAACAATCCCAATCGTTTGAAAAGACTTCTCATCTATCATTCCAAAACAAGTAGTTATTGTCTCTTCCTTGTCAACATATATTTTCATATGGTGAAAGAAAAGTGGGAGGAGGTTGGCATAGGGTAGAGGATGTTTCATGTTCTTGGTACAAATATAGAGCATGTGTTCCATTACAATGCTTGGCACATCAATCTCATATCCCTGCATCACCAAGTACATCAGATACAACACCATATTAGATAGCAATTCCTTTGAATTCTCTTTTGGTACTACACATCTCATTATGATAGTAAACAAGATTTTGGCTTCAACAGTTAACACATAATGAGTTAACTGCTTAGAGGTAAAGGCTATATTAGGCAAAAAGAACTCTTCCTTAGCCATCTTTATACCATCAATCTTGCTAGGGTAGTTTTCTGTATTGTACATATTCGGACAACCCAAAACTCGAGAAAATTTCTGCATGATCTAACTCCATCTCAATACCAACTACCTTAGATGATACACTTAAACCCAAAGAATTCACTTGCTTCAGATTCAGGTAAAAGAGTCTGGTAAGCCTTGGGTATGCAATCTCAGAGGGGTTTAGGATTTTCCAAATTGAACTCTGTTTCAATCTCCTAATACACTCCAAATTCATACTATCCAGCATGCTAGTATTGATCATACAACAATAAGCAATAGGAGCAGATGCAAAACCATCTAACCAGATTCCACGAGCAGCATGAATGATGAACCAAGTTTTATAAATAGATCTCTTACCAGATGATGATTTCTTCTAACTGTAAATCTGAATCTCCTTCCCTTTCCTGTTTCTGAAATCTGGATCTTCTTCCCCTTGTCTGTTGTTTGTCCCTCTTTTACCTTCTTCCCCTTATTTGGAATACCGATCTGAACACCCTTTTGTTTCCCATAAGTATCCGCAGGATCTGAATTCTTCTTGCTGGAAGTAGTATTCCGATCCAACTTGTCTTTCTTGATTTTCTTCTTAGGAAGAGGAGAGGGATTCTTTGGTGCACTGACAGTTCCGGAACTGGAGTTTTCACTGATAGCTTGAACTTCTTCTTCTTCTTCGGCTTTTCCTTTCTTCCATGTGTTCTTATTTGAGCCTCCAGCGATCTTGATTCTTTGAGAGGATCTCCGTGAGTCCATAGGGTTAGGATTTAGAAGAGATAGGCAGGAAAGATAGAAGAGAGGGAGAAATGAGAGAAGATAAATACTGAAGAGTTTGAGTGAAAGAAGGAAACTAAATATTTCCAAAATTTTTAAGGAAAGAAAATTTATTTGAAATTCAAATTCGTTTGGGATGAAAATAGTATTATTATGATTTGAAAAGATTCATTTCAATAGGTAAAAATAATGTTAGGAAGTTATCTAAAGAGATAACACCCAGCATTAGTGATCCATTCATTGAGTTATATAGTAAATATATTTATTTTTAAAGCTTTGAAAAGAAATTCAAGGCCTTAAAAGGCTGTTATACTGCAGACAAAAATTTCATGGCTTTGAAAAGCTTTTCAAGGCTTTAAAAAACTTTTCAATACACAAATAACTTACCTGATGCTCCCCCTAACCTAGTGCTCCCTTATTCAACATCCCAATTTCTAATCTCAGGGCTGTGAATATATCCTCTGGCAGTGGTTTAGTGAAGATATCTGCAAACTGCAAGTTTGTTTGCACAAATGATAGAGATACATCACCTTTCTCCACATGATCTCTAATGAAGTGATGTTTGACATCAAGTCCTTGAATGTTGTACTGGATTCTTTGTAATTGAGATAGCACTAGTGATTTCACATTTGATGGGAATATCCCTAGAGTCATAGCCCAGATCTCTCATCTGTTGAGCTATCCACATCACTTGTGAGCAACAAACTCCTGTTTCTCTATATTCAGCTTCTGCTGCTGATAAAGCTACTGAATTTGCTTTTTAGAATGTCAGCTTATCAGGGATGATCCAAGAAATTGGCAACACCCTGAAGTGCTTTTTCTATCAAATTTGCATCCTGTAAAATCACCATATAAATAGTCACAGAGAGAGAAGTTCAACTGTTTAGGATACCAAAGCCCTAAGTCTTTGGTACCATTGAGATATCTAAAAATTCTTTTGACAACAACTAAGTGAGACTCTTTAGGATCAGCTTGAAATCTAGCACACATACAAACACTAAACATGATGCCTGGCCTACTTGCGGTAAGATAGAGTACTGAACCAAGCATACCTCTGAACTCTTTCTGGTTCACACTCTTACCATTCTGATCCTTGTCTAAGGACAGCGTAGAACTCATGGGAGTTTTGGCTACCTTGGATTGAGACATATTATACTTGTTCAGCAAATCCTTGGTGTACTTATCGTGATGTAAAAAATTCATTTCTTCATTTGATGTACATGAAGTCCAAGAAAGAAAGTTAGCTCTCCCATCAAGCTCATCTCAAAATTCCCTGCTCATATGACTAGAGAAATCCTTGGAAAGGGAATCATTAGTAGCTCCAAATAGAATATCATCAACATATACTTGTACTACTAAATTGTCTTTCTCATGAGTCTCTATGAAAAGAGTTTTGCCAACTAACTCTCTTTTGAAACAATTTTCAGTAAGAATATTGACAATCTTTCATACCAAGCTCTTGGGGCTTGTTTAAGGCCATAAAGAGCTTTGTCAAGCTTATAAACATGATTTGGAAACTCATTATTTTCAAAACCATGAGGTTGAGCAACATATACTTCTTCTTGCAGATAACCATTTAGAAATGCACATTTAACATCCGTTTGAAATTTTTTGATGTTCTTATGTGATGTAAATGCAAGTAACATCCTTATTGCTTCCAACCTGGCCACAGGAGCAAAAGTCTCCTCATAATCTATACTTTCTTCCTGGTTTTAGCCTTAAGCTACCAGTCTTGCCTTATTTCTGATAATCTTACCATTTTCATTCAGCTTATTTCTGAACACCCGCCTTGTTCCAATTACAGACTGATCTTTGGGAAGAGAAACTAGTGTTTAGACTTTGTTCCTCTCAAATTCATTCAGCTTTGCATTGCAATGATCCATTGCTTCTTGTAGTGCTTCTTTCATATTCTTAGGGTTTACGAGAGACACAAAAGCATTAAAAGCACACAAGTTCTTTAATTGAGATCTAGTTTGTGTACCAGTGGGTGGATCAGAAATGATGTTTTCTGTTGGATGAGATGACAAATATTTGAACTTATTTCTCTTTTTCCAGGGTTCTGGTTCTCCTGAAATTTTTTCAAGGCCTTGAGAGCTTGATGTAGTGGCTTGACAACTCTGTGTTCCTTGAGGTTCTGTTTCAAGGCTTTGATAGCCACTTTCAAGGCTTTGAAAATCTCTTCTGGTTTCTTGCATATTAGTCTTAGAATATTTCTCTGGATCTACTTCATCCTCTGACTCATGCTTGTTCAAATTTAAGTTAGCAAAAACTTCACTCAAAGAACCGTCATTGCTTTCATCAAATATAACATGTATACTTTCCTCAACAAACTTGGTTCTCTTATTGCAAACTCTGTAAGCTTTGCTAGTCAAAGAATAAACAAGGAAAATACCTTCATCACTCATGGCATCAAACTTGCCGAGATTGTCCTAACCATTATTGTGAACAAAGCAGGCACAATCAAAAGGTTTGAAATAAGAAATATTTGGCTTTCTGCCTTTGAAAAGTTCATAAGGAGCCTTCTTCAATATAGGCCTAATCAGACACATGGTCAAAATATTATTTGCAGTGTTAACAGCCTCTGTCCAAAAAGACTTTGGTAATTATTTTCTAAAAGCATTGTCCTAGACATATCCTCAAGAGTCCGATTTTTCCTTTCAACTACACCATTTTGTTGAGGAGTTCTAGGAGAAGAAAAGTTGTGAGAAATACCAAACTTGGCACAGAATAAATCAAACTTTAGTTGATCAAATTCTCTGTCATGATCACTCCTTAATGAATCAATATGTAGTTTTTTCAATGTTTGAAGCTCTTTACAAATTTTTGAAAATCCAGACAGAGCCTCATACTTTTCTCTTAAAAACATTACCCAAGTATATAATAAAAATCATCTACAATAACCACCATATACTTCTTACCCTTTGTAGTTGGAACACTCATAGAACCACAGAGAATCATATGAAGCAGTTCAATAGGTCTAGTTGTACTTACAAAGTTCCTAGGCTTGGATGAGCTCCTTGTTTGTTTTCCTTGAGCACAAGCCTTCCATACCTCTTCATCTTTAAACTGATGGTTGGCAGTCCTCTGACCAGGTCTTTAGAGACTAGTTTGTTTAGTGTATGCGAGGTGATGTGTCCAAGCTTTTTGTGCCAAAGCTTTGAGTCCTTTTACAAAGCCTTGAGACATTGCAGACTTTCTCCTGCAACTTTGTTAGTATTCAAGGAATAAACATTGTTTGACCTTGGAGCAGCAGTGAGAATGCAATTGCCAGATTTTTCATCTTGCACCACAAATTTCTCCTTGTCAAGAATAGCCTTATTACCTTTATCACACAGCTGAGATACACTAAGCATATTACACTTTATATCATCTACAAGATAAACATCTAAAATAGAATTTTCAACACCATTACCAACTTTACCAATTCCTATGATATTGCATTTGTCTTTGTCACCAAGTGTGCTGGTTCCTCCTGATTTTTCTTTCACTTCAATGAATAAAGAACTCTTGCCACTCATGTGCCTTGAGCAACCACTATCCATAGTCCATTTATGTTCTTTGCTCTTGGTGACAACTTGCAAACACCATTCAGTGCCTTACCCAGCTCTTAGACCAAGCACAATATTTGGATTTATATTCAAGATTAACCATGTTAGGTGAGCTGACTCCTTTAGGAACCCAAATCTGTCTCACATGTCCCTGAAGATGAATGAAAAAGTGTTCCCCAAGATGTGAGGTTCATTTCTTCCAAGGGAACATTTCATCCTAACATGACCATTTTTCCACAGCGAAACCATTTTGGAGAATGTGTGATGCTAGCTTTTACAAATTTGGTATTGTTCTTCCTTGGAAAGTTTGGATTATATCCAATACCAGTTTTGTGAACAGAGTGCAACCTTCCTCCAAGAATCAAGTTGAGATTATGTTCAGAGCCACGATGTTTTGTCATAAACTTCTTAGAGTCTTGAAGTTCTCGGTCAGAAGAGATTTCTGTTCCTCTAATTCATCATGCTGACGCCTTAGAGCAACAAGGTTGTCACTTAAAAGAGATTTCTCTGTTTCAACTTCTTTGACTTGAGTTTTCAAGGCTTTGAAACTGGTTTCCAAATCTTAGAAATCTTTATCGGTTTCAAGATTCTTATTCTGGCAAACTAATTTCAAATTCTCTTTTGCTTGCTCATGAACTTTCCCCTTTAAAGACTTAATTTCATTTAAGTAGTCTTCGAAGCATTATTTTCAAAATATCAGAAAGTACATTTTCAGGTTTAGACATTAGACTATTAATCACTACCTCAATGTTCTTTCTAAGCTTTCATCATTCTTGGCCATAAGACATAGGTTATCTTGATCTTCTTTAGAGTCAGATTCACTTGAAGAATCAGAATCACTCTGTGAAGCTACCATTTCCTTCTTCCTTCTGTCAAGGTCGTTCATTTGAAAGTGCTTGCTTTTCTTGTAAGGGCAATGTCTGATCAAGTGTCCTGCATCACCACACTCAAAGCAATTCATTACTTTAGATTTATTTATATGGGAAGAGGACTTACCTTTGTAGTCCTTGCTACCTGAAGATCTGAATTTGTCTCTCCTGAAGTCTTTGTTTCCAAAGTTCTTCTTCATCTTGAGAATCCTTGTCAAGGCTTTGGAAATGAGAGCAAAAGGATATTCTTCATCATCTTTTTCTTTTTCAAGGCTATGAGGTTGTTCACTCTCTTTGGCCTTGAGTTCCAGATTCTTGACACTTTCTGGTAGTTCTCCATCAGCTTCACTCATGGAGATCTCACGGGAGAGTAGCTTTCCCTGTAAATCATCTAGTTGGAGAGAGAACAGATCTTGAGCGTCTTCAATGGCTGTAGTCTTTGGTTCCCATTTGGATTTGGGAAGACTTATCAAAATCTTTCTGACTTTATCTTCATTTGAGAATGATTTTCCCAAGGACCCAAGATTTTTGACAATGTTAGTAAATCTTTGAAACATGTATTTGATGGATTGATCTCCATTCATCTTGAACAGTTCATACTGTCTAAGGAATATATTTATCCTGGTCTGCTTCACTTGGCTGGTTCCTTCAAAAGTGACCACCAGTTTGTCCCGAATCTCCTTAGTAGTATTGCAGGTAGAAATTCTGTTGAATTCATCTGCATTCAAAGCACAATACAAAAGATTCATGGCTCTATAAGTTTTTGAAAGTTGGTCTAATTCAGAAGTAGAGAGAGATTTTTCATGTTTGGGAGTTCTAATACCATCCTTTTATGTGTAGAATACGTGAGGTCCATTCTGGATAATAGACCACAGTTCAATGTCCTGATCAACGATGAACATTTTCATCAAAGCCTTCCAGTGTACAAAATTGTCTCCACAAAACAGAGGAGATCTGTTAGCAGCTCTTCCCTGTGAGGAACCACCTTCACCTACATTACTCATGACCACAAGATTGTTAGATCTGTACAGTGAAACAAGCTCTTATACCAATTGAAGATTGTAATACAGGTATATAAGAAGGGGGGGGGGGGAGGTTGAATTGAGTATGACAATTTTTGCCAAATGAGTTTATTTAAAATAAAATGAGAAGAAATTGAGGTGTTTCAAATCTTTGAACTAAATTTAAAGGCTTTGAAACCAAAACAGACAGTATAGAAGTTATTGAGTATTTTCAAAGCTTTGAAAAGTTTTTCAAAGCTTTGAACTCAAACTTGTTTTGAATCAGTTTCGAAGACAAGTAAAGAACTCTAAAGCAAGGCAAGGAACACAATGATTTGTTATGAAGTTCGGTCCCAAGTGACGTACTCTCCGCCTGAAGGATATAATTCCTCTAGGATTTCAACAACTTCTTATTTGTCAAAAGCTAAGCCATATATCTCAGGATTAGAGAATTGCCTTACACTTTTTCAGCCTGTGGTTCTTCCTGACCTATCTAGTACATGCTCTAACTAACTAATACAATAAGAATCTATGTTGTTCCTCTTGATTAACTCACGAGAACAGATGATTAAATAATATAACTAGATGATATACAAATGAAGCTCAGGACGAAGAACACTGTGAAGACAGTTAAGCAGTAAAGCTTGAAGTGTTTTTCAGGAATCCTGAATGGATTGAATGGATTAATGATATCCTTAAATGATTCTTGTCAATCCATCAGAGTGTATGAATCTATTTGTAATGCTCTACACTTCTCTATCTCTCTGAATTGTTGTCCATTCTATCAATTTGAATAGCAGAATATATACGAAACTTGCAATAGAAATCCCTAAAAATCCTCTGCAGATATTTAACTATCAACAGTCCTTTGCCAACGGCAAGCTGCTTGATTTTCTCATTAATTTTGATATGATCTTCCATTTGCGAGCCTAAGGAAAGTTCAGACAAGTTTCCATTAGAGTAGCATCAAATCTGCATGCCAAATCTTCAACCCTGTAAATAAGGAAACTTAGCTAACCTGCATCACAGAGTTAGCTAACAATTCCTGCAAAATAACTTAGATAATTTATAAGATCAAAGCATGTTATAACAAAGAATTAGTTTGTTTTTCATCACATAATATAGCACGATCAAGTGCAGGAGATTAGAGAATGATTAGGAGTAAGAACTCCCCCTTAGTTCATGTTGTGCAGCGCGGTGTATTTTCAAGTCTTTGAAACCAATTTCAAATCTTTGAAACCAATTGTGAACTTACATAGTGGACTTGTTCAAACGTTAGAGGAGCAAAGTGGAATCTCATCAAAAGATATGGGTGAAAAGTGTCTTTTACCCTTAAATATATGGTCTTTACCACAAATATGACCCAATGTGGAGAAATTTGTAGGCAAATTTTGTGTTGAGAAATTTATCTTTAGAAAATATATTTATTAAAACAGAAAAGACACATAATAGAAAGGACAAGTTCTTAAAACAAATAAAAATACATAATAAAAAAACAAAATACATAATAAACAGTTTGAAGTTATGGAAACTAATAAAAGAAACTTATAATAACATTTCCAAATTAACAAACAATGCTACGTTTTTAGTTTCCATGGCTAAGTCTCGTCCGCGGGTGCTTGATAAGATAATAATGTAGTTGCTTATTCAACGATTTAGACCGTACTACATCGTATCGCAACACATACTCTTCCAAATTAACATATGTTCTTTCCCTAAAAAAACATCTCATGTTTTTCGGATTGGGATCAACCGTATCACCCTCATAAATACAAGCTCGGGCTCTTCTCGACCTATTGTCTTCGTTCTCATCATCTTCTGAATCGTCATTGATGTACTCATCCAGTTCGTCCTCCGCAATGATGTTATGCAATATTGTGCACGTGATCATAATATTGTGTAGGTCCTCATGGTCCCAACTTCTACATGGTTGATTGATAATGAAAAAATCTAGCTTGTAGTATACCAAACGCACGTTCAACATATTTGCGGCACGATTCTAGCATTCAATAGTGTTGTTCATGTAGAGATCTTGGTTTTTTGAAAGATTGGACAAATGCAGCCACTTGTGGATAAATACCATCAACAAAATAGTATGGCATACGTTATCGTCTACCATTGATTTCATAGTGCACAGTTGGAACATCACCATGCATTAAACCTATCAAAAAAATGAGAAAAACTAAGTATAACAATATCATTTCGTGAACCCGGCATGCCGAAAAAGGCATGCAGATCCAAGTGTCATGACTTGCGACTGCTTCTAGAATAATTTTTGGTTGATGTGATCTACCCGTGAAGGCTCCATGCCACACAATAGGACAATTCCTCCAAGGCCAATGCATACAGTCGAGCGAACCGATCATGCCAGGAAACCCGCAACGCTCTGGTTTATGGAGTAGTCTTTAAAGATCGGATGCGGTAGGGGCATGTCGATACTCGTCATTGTGCCTTGTGACTGAAGGGAAAATTTGACGAGATTTATCCCGGACCACGTAATTTATGCAGAGAATTAATCATAGTCATTCAAAAAATTATTGTGGCAAGTTAGCTTGCGGAATAAAACTTACCACTGTCCATCCAGACTGGGATGACGCAAATCCCGAGACTTTGACTAGCCACTGACGAAGCTCTGCTCTTAATCTGACACAGAGATCTATGCCATTGCGTCCGGCTCATCGAGATACACGATTTTCATATATGACTTGTATTCATCCGACATCTGTAGCTCCAGT
The DNA here is from genome assembly GCA_023055425.1 of Linanthus parryae. Classification (NCBI taxonomy): domain Eukaryota; kingdom Viridiplantae; phylum Streptophyta; class Magnoliopsida; order Ericales; family Polemoniaceae; genus Linanthus; species Linanthus parryae. The sequence goes on from JALGPY010000005.1 coordinate 102,322,727, forward strand.
TATGCTCCGAAAACCGAATTGAGATCCTGCTGAAAATCAACTGCGGACCAGAAACTTTGACCTGCAATATCAGGAGTTCTACAACTCCGATCGACTCGCCGTTTAATCTCGTCTCTTTATTTTTCCAAGATCTACAAATTTTGTGTTTTATTAAAAGTGATCCAAGATCTTTATCTAGGCCTAAATACCCAAAAACGGAATCTGGTATGTCCGGAAGTCTTCCGACGTATGATCCAAGCTCCGATTCAAGTTCCATGGTGATTCGAACATGAAAAGCTCATTATGGCACAACTGGGTTTTTTTCTCTTGTGTGGAAAAGATGTATATACATCACCATTACTTAATAACTATGGTGGACTATTTATAGAGACATATTACTAACCCTGATATTAGGAATACCCATATGCACACAAGTCCCTTGTAGGAAAACCTTACATAGCAAGTCCCTCCCTACAAACTTTAGTGTAGTTGCAATTAATTCATAATCATTTGATTTATAGTAATAATCATCAACCATAAAATACCAAACATAATCTCAATTTACATTCCACACACTTGTGACTCAAAAACACTTGTGAATCACATGATCACGCTTATGTTGGACTACGTGGGGGACCACTGGAGAAAATAAATGAATCGGCTCCCAATAATATATTTGAACTCATAATTTCCCGAATTCTGCTATAGTGAGACTAGTGGAAAATGAAATTAGGCTCAAAGGGTTTTCCAACGGGAAGTCACGGAGCTCAATCAAAGGCCGGACAGGAAAGTTGTGGTCCGGTGAAGACGACGCAAAAACGATGAAGAGCTGGTGAAGTTGCACTGGACCATTCTTCACTCTTAGGGCTACTTCTGGAACTATAGAGAGAATTATGAAGCAAGGCCTGATCCGTTAGAAAGTAGACATTCAGGCTTTCCAAATATATAAGATAGGCCCAAAACGGAGTCCGGATGAGGGAGAAAAGGCCCGCGCAAGACCAGCTTATGAAATTTGTCCGAGAATTGCAAACTAGAGGGGCTCAACTGCAAATTCAGCTAAAATACATTACAAATCGTGCCCGACACTATACATCACTATTTTTAGGACCTAGAGGCAGTTGAGGCTACTGGAGACAAGAAAGAACACGTTGGAGGAAGGCTTGGAGCTTGGAGTTCGTCGTGAGAGTGAGGATTTCATCGTTTGATATCTCTTCTCTTTTTTTATTGTTTTTTTATTATGATCAATGTATACTTGTCATTGTTGATCATGTATCGCATTAACGAAGTTTATTATCGGTATTTCTCAATGGTCCCTATGGTTTGAAGCCATTTTGGCGAATTACGGATTTGATTCCCGTTTTATGAACTTAATTAATGATGAATGTTTATGCTATGTTTAATTTTTTTCTTAATCTATCTTGCTATTGTGAGATGTTGCAGTAGGAAGATCATAGGTAATTGGTTAGTGAAAGAAACAAATTGCCTGGATAATTGAATTAAGCACATAGTCACAGGTTAGGGAAATCAACCACGGACCGTGAACGTTGAGTATAATTAGATGATCGTCATTATATGTTTTAGGTATAATTAGAACTTGGTAACTCGGTTGTAATTTTACCTAGGCATAGAAAGCTAGCTTGATAGCTCGGTTAGTATTATTGCTCGTTTGGCAAATCAAATCATCATCTGTGTTTCAGACGTAATTCGTTAATAGTGGAAACCTAGTGAACCTAGAGAAAATCCTGATATTTGTCTCATCAATTTATTCTCAATTTAAATAATTGCGTTGTTATTTACTTTTATTAGTTATTAGAAACAATCTAATAGCTTGATCACACGAAGTTAATCATCCTAATTGATTCACAACAAATCCTCTGGGATTCGACAATCCTATTTTCCTAATTATTACTAGAAAGATAGCCGTACACTTGCGGAGATCGTGACAAGAAGTAAGGGGATGTTGGAGCTGAAAGTTTGGAGGGTTTCTTGGTTTTGGTGGGCGTTGTCCTGGTGGTGCTTGGCAGGACTGGCCGTGCCGGTTGCGGTGGCTTCAGTGTTGGGCTCAATTGGTTGTGGCATCATATGACATTCCCCGGGATCTTCAGTCTTATAGAACTGACATGTAGATGAGGTAGGATGGGGATTACGAGCAAAACTCGAACAAGCTCGTACCAGTGCGTGAAATCCTAACACACATGTGGACTTGCGATTCCACATTCAAATTTTATTTACTAAATAGTAAGTTATTAGAAGTCAATTCTCATAACAAAAATCATCAATATTTTACAATACTCAGTATCTCATTCATGTTTAGATTTTAGAAATTGCTTGAAAAATTGTTTGTATTTATGGAAAATATTATGTTCTCTAGTTCAATCAAAACATATAACATAAAATCTTCAACTCCTTAAGGGGAGGGATGGTTATTTCTCGAACAAAGTTACGGATCGTGTCGATCCCGTCACAGGGAAAGGGAATGTGTGGGTGCGGTTGAGTGGGGGAGGGGGGTAACTTTCCCAGGATCAAACCCTTCACTGGGAAGCTATCTAATCAAAGTTTTGGTTATTTTAATTACACATAATAATATTTTATAATTACATTTTGAATTTATAATTATGATTTAAGTATTTATATTGTATTTTAGATTTTTTATCATAGAAAACATGTTATTGTTTTTATTTTTACTGACACTCTTTTATTTTGTGTTGAATTAAAACATATAATATTGGGGCAATTAGTAATTCTAATATTCAATTATTGAGAAAAAAAGTTTAAAAGACATAAAATTTGTTGAATTATAAATAAAATAAAAATATAAATGAGTCATGATAATTAATTATATTTTTTTAATTATCTTGTGTGTCTTCAAAATAAGTTTCACTTGGTGAGGGGACGGAATGGAATGTGGACTGAGTAGTTTGAGAGAATGGAAGAGGGTGGTAGATTGGTGGGCCCGTGAGGTGAAGGGAAGAGGGAACGTGAGGGGCTGAAGATGACCTTATACATCCCATGTGAGATTGGACTACGAGTATACAAATGTTCTATATTTACAAACAGTACATCGTCCCTCAAGTCCGGTTGAAAAAATAAATTTGAACAAATTTTACGTAAATTATTCTTCCTGTATTTAGATATGTTCGGACAATGAATAATAAGAGAATTCCTAATATGAATTATTTTTTGAAGGAAGATAAATACGAAAAAGGAAAATCAAATACGTAATAACAAAGTATTTATTGATGAATACAAGCTGCTAATAATAAAATAAAACGAATTTAGAATGATATATTAATTTTCCTCTCCTCCTCTCTCATACAAGTACATGTATAATCTCAACATGTAATCATTAAAAGTCTCAAGATTAATGGGAATATCTAGTAGGTATTCCGGATCTGAATCAATGTCCAAAGCAACAAGTTAGAAAACTCGGGGCTTTCTTCTTCTTCCTCTGCATAAAGCCAATAAAAAATGATAAAATCAAATGTGAGTGTATGCTCACACACCTTTGTAAGACATACTAAGATAAGTTTCTAATTTTATTTTCCGACTTCCGTGTTGTTTTGATCCATGTGCATTAATTAACCAAGGGGATATGGACCAAAACAACCATACATAAATAATTATTTTTCTTTCTAAAGAGTTATTAATTTAATTTTTGTTAGTTTCTAGTATTTGAGCAAGTGAGAAGATTACCATTGGAGTTGCGTCATTGTGACGGTGGTGGCGCTCTTCAGGTTTCACCATGAGTTCGTGCTCACTATCAACGCTATGGCTATGACGATTGCCATTATTTTTGTGTTCTTTTCGGTTGGCACGAGCTTGATTAAACACCATTGAGTAGTCCGTTGGATTAGCCTTGTGATCCCACCCTCCAAACTTCGGCACTGACATCTTACTCGGAGTCTGAAAAACACAAGATATTTTAAATAAATATTAGTAACTTACATTTTAAAATTTATATTGCACTTACTATATAAACCTCTCAAAGTTTCACACTCAAGCATGTCTCAGTCGACATCCCCTTGGTTTGTGTTGCACATCGTCTGAGACAGCTTATGTATGAAAGTTAAATGATACGATACATATAGTAGCATTTATGAATATTAACTATGTAGTCTAAAAGGTAGTATCATGAATTGTTGGAGTAATCTTCAGTAAGAGAACCTGCAATAATAGATAGTTTTAGTAACAATAAATTAAAAAATAATAAAATTCAAGATCAACATATTAGAGATTTTGATTCTTTTTTAAAGTAATCACTATTCATGTGACTTTTTTTTTTAAATTATGATGAGAAAAGGAAAGAAGTGATTTAAATTATCTTTCAACTCTATTTAACTTACGATGACGACGCAGATGAAAAAACTGGTTTTATGGCTTTAAAAGGTGATATTAGCAAAGCCTACGACAGGGTTTAATGGAGTTACTTGCAAGCTATTATGACGAAGATGGGATTAGGTCAGAAAATGGTGGAGCTTATTATGCGATGTGTTTCGTCCATGAGTTTTTCCTTTGTGCGTAATGAAACACAGATTATGCCAAGGTTGTCCCCTATCACCTTATCTATGTTTGCCTTGTACTGAAGGATTGTCACATTATCTTGTCAAAGCAGGTACGCAAGTCTATTTGCAGACGACAGTATTTTTTTTCACTCGTGCGAATGCTACAGACATCGATGCACTAGCGGTAATTTTACAAGATTATGAAGCCACATCAGGTCAGATGATTAACCTGAGTAAATCCGAAGCTATGTTCTCAAGCAACGTTGGAGAGGAGACCCGAATTCAACTCTGTAAACAGCTCCAAGTGCCGCGTGTGTTACGGTTTTTGCCAAATACCTTGGTATGCCGTCCAAGATGGGGAGGAATAGAACTACGCCTTTTACAGGTATATTGAACGGGTTAGTGCGAAATTTAATGGCTAGAACAAGAAGTTCTTATCTGCGGCAGGAAAGGAAGTGATGGTTGAATCGGTTCTTCAATCTATTCCCACATATATGATGTCTTGCTTTGCTTTTCCGCAATCTTTTTGTGATAGAATTGAACAGTTAATTCGTTATTTTTGGTGGAAGAGGAACGAAAAAGATAGGAACATGTGTTGGGTGGAATAGGATAAAATAAAGCGATCTAAAGGAGATGTGGGACTCGGTTTCCATGACATTCGCTCATTCAATTTGGCGATGTTGGCTAAGCAGGGATGGAGGATTCTTACTCAACCACAATCCTTAGTGGCGCGTCTCCTAAAGGCCAAATACTTTGCTAATTTGGACTTCCTTGATGCTTCGGTGGCCACAACCCGTCACAGGTCTGGAGATCCATTATTGAGGGCCGAAAAGTTATAAAACGAAGTGTTTTTTATCGAATCGTTGATGGTGAATCTGTTGATGTTTTTCGACATAGATGGATCCCAAGACCGACTAGTTTCAAGGTTTTATCTCCCGCTATTGGGCATAATTCGGTGCATGTCAAGAATTCGATTAACCCGCATACAAACAGTGGGATATGCAGCGAATTACGGAGCTTGTCCATCTAGTTGATGGGGATACCATCCTTCGAATTCCTTTACCAGTTACGCCGCAAAGAGACGTCTGGACTTGGTTGTATGATAAAGAAGGCTCTTATACGGTGAGATCTGGATATCTAGTAGCAGAGGATTTAAGACGAGAAGCTTCAATTCCAATGGGGGTGGGGCTCAATCTAGCAAGTGGAAGGTAAATGTGATAGCAAAAATATGGAATTTGTCAATCATAGGGAGAGCCAAGATTACTATTTGGAGAGCTTTTCACTCTTCTCTTCCAACAACTGTTAATTTGGTAGCAAGGGGGATTCATGTACCTATCCGTTGTCCTCGATGTGGTTTAGCCAATGAATCGGACCTTCATTTGTTCATTCGATGCAAGGTCATCAAACGACAGTTGGAAAGGATGTTGGACCCAGATTCAGTTCATTCTAAGCATGTCAATATCAAGTCATGATGGAGGAGTCGCTTGATAAGCTCTCGAAGGAAAAATTGGCCATTTTCACAACGGCTATTTGGGTAATATGGTTTGGTAGGAATCAACTTGTCTTTCATAACAAATCCAGTTCGGTAGACGAGTTATGCTCTAACATTGAATACTATCTAGCGCAATCGGCAATCGGGAGGATTGATAACAGAGAACACCTTGGTCAAATTGGTGTGGTGACGGAATCAGCGGGAGATCACTGGACGCCACCGGACTTTGATTTTTTTCAAATCAATAAGGATGGCTCATGGAAAAACCGCGAGAATGGAGGAGCTTATGGGTTGGAATGACGTGATCACAATGGGTCTGTCGTTGCAGTAATGGTCGGAGCTCTGCCAAAGGCTGAATCTCCGCAGCTTACGGAGATGTTGGCGGTTCGAGAAGGGATCTTGCTTGCCAGGAGAATGGATGTTCGGCGAATCATAGTTGAAACGGACTTGAAGTTGATTTTCGAGAAACTCATAACCCAAGGGGAGGGTGATACTAATTCTTCGACGTTTGATTTACTTCTTCAAGATTGCCGAAATCTCCTCAACTCCTTCAATGTAGTGCATGTTAGGTGGTGCCCGAGAACGAGCAATGTTACTGCTCATAATTTAGCTAAGGTAGCTATATTTTAGCTAATCCTAAAATTTGGCTTTTTACCAAGCCTATCGGGCTGGAATGATGTGCACCCAAGGGGTGTTAGTTCGGCTATTATTGATTAATGAAGCATAACTTTTTCAAAAAAAATATTTCATAATAAACTAAGGTATATATAGTGAAGTGTGTGTTGAAACAATTAAGTATTGATGAAAGTCATTCAACCACTTAAAACAAAGAGAATTAAAAATATTATGCGAAAAGAAAATCCTATTATACAATGCTTGGATTTTATTTTGTTTTGTTTTTTTTTTGTTTTTTTTTAATCTATTTCTCTAGATCTCAAAAATATTATGCAAAGTAAAGAAAACGTACATGGACAAACATTGTAGAAATACTTGTAAAATAAAAATACCTCCGAGCGTTTGTCCATGATGTATCAGGAGGAGAAGATTGAGAAGAGGAGGAGGATGGAATATTGAAAAGCATACTTACCAACATTTATAATAGTTCAAAAAAGCTATTTTTGGTAATGTTTCGACTAATAATCATTAACGTCAATTTAGGTCAGGTACTAACCATCCAAGTTTTATGTGGTCATATTTTTTTGGTGAAAATCATTGGTAGAGATTAAATAAAGGGATTGGGTGATTATTACTGTAACACATGTCTGTTCAATTGGGGTGATTCGATGATGAATGTTTGTGGTATAAATTTCAAGCAATATATTCCCTTAGTCCCGTAATGAGTCTTATGTTATTACTTTATAGCCTCTTGTGGAGGTGATTTGACTAACTAAATAAAATAAGAACTAGTTATCTTTTCATAATATTGAAGAGTTCTCAACTCTACCACTTTGTGAAATTACTCTTCAATTTGGGCGAACTTTTCCTCAAAAGGGAGTAGATCGAAAGATAAACATTAAGATGTTTTTCCTTTAGGCTATATTATCATGATAGTTATTTAATTATTAAGATATTTTAATAATGCAATGAGATTAGTAAGTGGGTAGAATGATATTAGATATCAAGTCTAACACATGGATATGCATTAGGATTAATGACTTACAGAATCGACCCGCAATGAGAGAAATACAATTAGCTGAGTAGTTGCAACTATATATTTTTAATTTTGAGCAGTCAACATGTATAATTGTTCTATTTGAATCTCAACATTTACGAATTAGTGTAAATACGTCTTCCTTTACTATGAAAACCCCTCAACCCACCCAATTCAAGTCCAATTCAGAAATCTCTACTTTTAGACACAGTCTCTCCATAATTCTCTAGCATATAGTCTAATTTTTTGTTTATTGTGGGTATTACCAGGGCCGGCCTTATGGGTAGGCAGCTGAGGCAGTCGCCTTAGGCCCCCGGGCCGACAGGGCCCTATGTTTTATAATTACAAATTTTTTGATAGTTAAAGTTAAGTTAATTATCCATTCTGATGTATTATTATAATAAGTTTTTAGTTAGTTTAGTGGTAAGTTAAATTTTTGTCACAAACTTGACCAACTTGACTCAAGTTCGAATCTTGTTGATGATATGTTTATTTTTTTTTAATAAAAAAAAATGTAAATTCACTTAACGTCAATTAAAATTTGCCTAATATATTCTTTAAATGAACATACTGCATTACACACAAACTTTAAATGTCTATAAAAAAATTCTATAAATAAACTCTTTTACGTGTATAGTTTTTCTTCATTTAGGGGGCCTCAAATTTATTACTTGCCTTAGGCCCCCAGATCTCTTGGGGCGGCCCTGTGTATTACTTTTGTTAAATGTACATGGATGCTATTATTCTTAATGTATTTTTCTCTGTGCTGTATAAATGAATCAAAACAACAAAAGTTGGGGATGGGTGGCAAATACTACTTTACGAAGATCGTCTATGTACGTGACTATCTCCTAGTTCACTTATGCTTTTGCATCTACCTGTTTAGCAGTTCATATTTACTACTTTTTTTCTTACATCTTATGTTAAGGAAGTCAGTACAAATACGCATAAAGCTTTACTTTTCCCCTAATAATCGTAGGGCAGTATTTTGGTTTTGAAATCTTCTATAAATTATCGGTGTAAAACAGTTATAATCAGTATCTTTCGTAAACAGTAAAAATCATATGTTGGGACAATAAAATGTCTATCATCAGTCATTTCCGCATGTGGTGTTATAACTGAATATTTCATCTTTTAGTTTAGACATAGTTTGTTTATAATACAGTTTCATATTCTTCATCTTTCTGTATCTATTCCTTCTGTTTTTTTCTTTCTTATGCAATTATGTCTTTAAACAACTTTTTTGTTTTTTTCTTGATGAAATATCACATTCCATATAAACAAAGGTCCAACACAACAGGGAAATCCAACATGAAACTGAAACAGTCCAGGACAACAACAAACGACAGAGCTACAAAAGCAACAGAAAAACCAAAGCTACAGAATCAACAAAAACTAAACCTAACCACTAGGGCACACAACAACTACATCTATTACACAGGATGATTGTCAAGCAAAGAACACTTGCCTGCTTTATGAGCGGACGTGACCATGCACCTCTGAACTTTTGTGATCCTGCAGAACCTCAAACTCTTAGAAGCAAACCATATCCTCCCCAAGACCGGTTCATCCTGAATGGGCGGGCTGGAGGAGCCCTGAATAAGAGATAAAGCAGCAGCGCAGTCAGTATTAATGTTAATGAACATGATATTATGATGAATAGCGAAAATAATGGCATGCTCAATGGCAAGAAGTTCCGTTTGTTGAGCACTAGACGCAACACATTTCTTTCCAATAATCCAATTTGAACCGTTTGCACCTTTTTTATGGAGACCGACGCTGGAGGTAAAAGAATTCGCTTTCCAAGCTCCATCAACATAGTTGTCCTTTAAGGTGGGGTTGACATTGCTGCCAGTGTTATCAATGAGAACAAAAGAGCTCTGAGCACGGGGATTGACACAAGGGGGGTTGGGAGCCAAGTTGGTGATGTTGTTTGAGAGAAGGGACCTTTCCTTGTCCATAGTGGCTCGGATGGTTTCAGTGGAGAAAACCTTGTTGTTGAAAACCACACAACATCTTTCCCTCCAAATGCTCCTAAGCATATCAATGGCCTGGAGATTTTTTGACAGAATAAGATTCCAAAGTGTATCTTCAAAGGAGGCTCCATTTCTAGGGGGGAGAAGGCCATTCCCCCAAAGAGGGGTGACCTGAGGGCAGTTAAAGAAAAGATGATCCAGGGTTTCTTCATGAGTGTTGCAGATGGGGCAAGAACTCAAATTAGAACAAAATATGCGGCTGAGCAGCTGTCTTGTAGGAAGTTTCTGATGTGCACATTTCCAGAGAAAGGACTTCTCCGGCACATTAAGACCCCAAATTTTGCCCCAGTTACCATTTGACATGAGGGGCCATTGATCGTGAAGTATATGGCCTGCAGGGAGCAGGTAAGGGGTGCTAACATCATTAAGGAAATTGTATCCTGACTTCGTGGTGAAACTGCCCGATTTAGTGAAAGGCCAAATAATCTTGTCTCTCTCCGGGTTGAGAGGTAGTTGGATTGCCAAGATTCTGAAAGCAATGAACTCTAGGACAAGTGATCTGATAGAATCCACCTTCCAGCATTGCTATTTATCACAGATCTCAATCCATTCCTTGACTTTCATCTCAGGGTTCAGAAAAGAGGGACCGAGAAGGGTTGAAAGGGGTTCTTTCAAGCCTGGAACCCATCTATCATTGGCGATGCTGACACTATAACCACTTCCAATATTCCATCTGTAACCTTTTTAATGAGGTCCCGACCGTACATGACGCTTTTCCAAGCGCAAGAGGCATTACTAGGGCTATTGGCCTCCATGGAAGATTTTTTCCTGCAATATATGTGGAGAAGAATCTTGGAAACAAGCAGGTCAGGATGGTTAATAATTCTCCAAGATTTGTTTTCTAGAAGAGTCTGGTTCATCCACTTAATGTTTCTAAGACCAAGACCCCCTCTAGATTTAGAAAGCCTGATAGTTTCATTAGAGATGAGTCTGATAGGGGCTTTCTTGTCCGGATTGCACCAAAATCTCAGAATTTGATTAGAGATTTTATCATTAAGAGTAGACAGGAGCTTAAAGGAGGAACACACGTAAGTGGGAAGAGGAGATAAGACTGCCTTAGCAAGGGTGAGCCTTCCTGCATCGTTAAGGTATTTTCCTTTCCATCCTTCTAACTTAGAGGAGACTGCTTCTCTAGTGAAACCAAATATTTCCTTTCTTTTTTCTCCTCTAACGATTGGGAGTCCAAGGTAAGAGGAACTGGAACTTTCAATATTAACTTGGAGAAAGCTACTGAAGATTTCACCAAGCTCCTTAAGGATGTTAGGGCTAAGGATCAAGGAGGACTTGGATTTATTGATGTCTTGCCCTGAGAGTCTACAGGAGGTATCGAGAGTTGTGCTTAGAGTGGCACATTTGGAGAGAGAGGGTTGAAAGAAAATGAGACAGTCATCCGCAAAGAAGAGGTGTGAAAGCTTGGGGCCTCCTCGACTAAGGCTGATGCCCGGGCAAGCACCGGAAGAGTTAAGGTTTGCCAGGCATGCCGAAAGGGCTTCCAGGAAGATGATGAAGAGGTACGGGGAGAGGGGATCGCCTTGTATCAAACCTGCCTTGGGATAGATCCTCTTTCCGGGCTTCTCATTAACAAGGTCGGAGAAAGAGACAGTGGTGACACATTGTAGGATAAGATTAATCCAGAAATCTGGAAATCCCATTTTCCTAAGGACCTTCTCCAGGAAATACCAATTCACCCTATCAAAAGCCTTACTCATATCAAGTTTTAGGGCTCCCAAATGGATGTTGCCCTTATTGGTATTCCTGATCTTAGCAAAGAATTCGTTAGAAAGCAACGTGCTATCCGAAATAAGACGGCCAGGGACAAAAGCATCCTGCTGCTTAGAGATGATGTTTGGGAGCACTTCCTTCAGCCTATTAGCAAGGATTTTAGAAATGATTTTGTACATAGACGGGCAGAGGCTAATCGGACGCAGATCGCTAGGTTTTTGTGGGTTTTGAGTTTTGGGAATGAGCGCAAGAACGGAATAGTTGAATTCCTTAAGAAGGAAACCCCTGCGGAAGAAAGATTTCACTACCTCCTCAACAGATGGCCCAATGACATCCCAATTTTTGTGAAAAAAGACCCCTGGTAAACCATCAGGGCCAGGGGATTTGTATGGGCCAATAGCGAAGACTGCATCTTTAACTTCCTCAGAGGTGATAGGCCTGCAAAGGGTGTTGATGCTTTGCTCATTTAGGACCGGAAATTCATGGTTCCAACCATACCATCTATCAATAACATCATTATTTATGCTTGAGGCATTGAGATATATGGATTCAAAATGGTTGGAGATGAGATATGAAAGTCTGTCCGGATCATCCACCCAGTTACCTGACGGGTCTTGGAGACCCTCGATTCTGTTCCTAGCTACCCTTTTTTTGCAGGTCTTATGGAAAAAACGGGTATTTCTGTCCCCTTCCTTAAGCCACTTGATTTTTTCCTTTGAGCCCACAGGATTTCCTCTTGAACAAGAAGATCGTCCAGTTCGGTTCTAATGCTCCTTTCTAAGGAGATAGAGTGGGGATTGCCACAACTACCGAGGTTAGATTGGTGTCTTCAAGATTTTGTTGGGCTATGACAATCCTTTGGCTGAGGGAACCAACACCTTTTTTCCTCCAAGCATTAAGGTTAATTCTAAGAGCTTTACATTTCGCGGCGAAGCGAAAAGCTGTGGAGCCAAAGAAATCACCCTGCCAGGTTGACCTAATGATATTGACGCATTCAGGGTAGTGCAGCCAGAAAGCCTCAAAGTGGAAGCGTCTAGCTTTAGGCCGAGATGAGTTACGAATGTGAAAGACACACGGGCCATGGTGTTGGAATAGATGCCCTAGAGGCAATCTAGTTTAGTATGAATTTATTTGTGGCTAGAAATTCATTTATTATTTATTGTATATTTAATATAATGAAGTCCTTAGATTTACAATCGTGTTGTTTATCTTAAATATCCCTAGTCCAGTATAATGATTAATGGGACAATCATCTATAGACTAGTATGGGGTTGGATTGATATGGAGATATCATGATCCAACACATAGGTGTGCATTAGGGTAATGTCGCACTGGATTGACCCATCTCCGAGAAGGCTACATACACGTTATGTTGAGTCACAAGCGCTTCTCGCGGTACAACGGTATTGTCATCCTTAGACTTGAAGTCACTAGATATTCTAGTTGTGGATTATTGTGATTTTGGTAGCGTTAAATGCTACACCGTAACTGGGTAGTTATAAAGGCGTGTACTGGATACAATAAGAAGCAAGCTTAGAGATCGTAGTGGACGTAGAAAGGATTTGTACTTCCCACATAACGGGAGCAAATATCCTAGGCCACTCGAGGGATAGTGCTTATAGAATGTCTGGCCAGACTCAAATAAATCAATATGGGATATTGATGTTATTTGCACGAATAAGGCTATTCCCATGGATCAAGAAACTATGGATTGGATATACGAGTGTGACTTGTATGTCTCGTGTCCAATCCGGATATAGAGACAAAGGGATGAGACAATTACTTGTACAAATGTTGTCAAGATGACTATTCTATTAGTTGGCTAGAATGGATGTTTTGCTAGAAACCACTCCATATTAGCAAATAGTTGCTACCAACTAGATAGAACCTATGGGGTCACACGCTATATAGAGTTGAACTAGATTTGGGAATTAATTAATTGGATTAATTAATTAGAAGGATCACTTTTCAAAACCTTGCAAACTTAGTAGGGACTAATTTGCAAGGAAGGGACTAAAGTGAATTCTAGTAGGACTAGAATAAGTCCTTTAGGTAGTTGACAAGGAGTTGTTGGACTATATAAAGGACCTTCCTTCCTTCCTTCCCACAACTTATGCTCATAATTGAACATACAAAAGTGGGAGAGAACAAAAGGAGAGAAAAGAGCAAGCAAGCTAGGAGCTCGCCGCCCCTAGCCCGCCGCCCCTAGCCCGCCTCCCGTCCCCGTCGGCCACAAGGAGGCCGAGACCTCCCTTTTGGTCTCGTTTTGCGTGATTCTTCTTCCTCTTACTCTTTCAGGGCTAGCACCAAGGAGTGGGAGATCTAGGAATCAACTCTAGGCGTGGATCAACCATAGAGAATGTGACACAATTCGTGTTTGAAGTCATCAAAGGAGAACCCTAAGGTGTGTTATTGATTTCTTCCTTTACCATCGTTATGTCTCTTGACTTGTGATCCTTGGAGGGTTTTGCATGGTTAATTATTTTTTCCGTTGCGCATCCATGAATCAAAACCCTACACATGGTCACATCCCATAATGGGGAGATTGTGGAGGAAAGACCCTTGGAATTTAAGGGCCCAATCCGGGTTATGGAACCCTCTATCCAACCTTTCAAAAGTGGTGAAATGGGGGGTCATGTTGTTCGTCCACGTGAAACAAGTCCCACTGTACTTGATTTCCGAGAGATTATGGCTCCCTAGAAATGTCTTAAAGTCTCTAATACCAGGGATCCAACGATAATTCCTACACCACTTCTCGCTCGGGTGAAGGACCTTGTTGAAATCCCCGATGCAGAGGAGGGGGCCATCAATATTCGAAAGATGGGATTCAATTGCGGTCCAGGTTTCCTTTCTACGTTCGTAGTATGGGGAACCATAGATACACGCAAGGAAAAAGGACCCCATATCACATGATATGGAGCAGAGAATGAGGTTATCAGAGGCAATAAGAGGGGAAACACTAATGTGACTTTTCCACCCTAAACAGAGACCACCAGCAAGGCCAACAGAGTTCACTCCGCATGCGGAGCTGAAGCCCCAAGGTTTAAAAAGAAAACTACTTTCAAGGGTTGAACATTTAGTTTCAGAGAGAAAAAGGATTGACAGTTTGTGATCACTGGTCAATTTGTGAGCTGAATGAACTGCCAGAGGATGACCCAGACCTCTGCAGTTCCAGCTACCGATGATCATGGAGAATGCCGAGTTGTTCTAGGACAACCACGGAAACCTTAAAGAGAATGCAAGAAGTACCTTTACAGGCGTCAAGGTTAGAGACTTTTTGTTTTTCAGGTTCGCCATACAAGTGCTTGGGTCCACTTCCCGGTCCTCAGCTTTTCTCTTGCGGGAATTGCACTTTCCGGCAGGGAGTGGGGAGTTGGGTGGTGAGTCCAGATCTTATTTTGCAAGGAGGGCCCTGAACTCATCGTTGAAGCCATAACGGTTCCCAGGCCCTCTACCAATTGATGGGATGGGGATTTTAGTAGCAGTGGGAAAACAACCAAGAATGGATTTCATAAACATGGGCTTTTTGCTAGCACCATGTATCGGGTTATGATTTGGGGATGATTTTCTTTTCAACCCATTCTTGTTGTGAGAAAAAGGGCAGTCTGGGGAGGGCTTGGTGGGGCTACGGAGTCCCTTGTGTTGGAATAGATGCCCTAGAGGCAATCTAGTTTAGTATGAATTTGTATATGGCTAGAAAATTCATTTATTATTTATTGGATATTTAATATAATGAAGTCCTTAGATTTACAAACGTGTTGTTTATCTTAAATATCCCTAGTCAAGTATAATGATTAAATGGGACAATCATCTATAGACTAGTATGGGGTTGGATTGATATGGAGATATCACGATCCAACACATATGTGTGCATTACGGAATGTTGCACTGGATTGACCCATCACCGAGAAGGCTACATACATGTTATGTTGAGTCACAAGTGCTTCTCGCGGTGCAATGGTATTGTCATCCTTAGACTTGAAGTCACTAGATATTCTAGCTGTGGATCATTGTGATCTTGGTAGCGTTAAACGCTACACCGTAACTGGGTAGTTATAAAGGCGTGTACTGGATACAATGAGAAGCAAGCTTAGAGATCGTAGTGGACGTAGAGAGGATTTGCCCCTCCCACATAACGGGAGCAAATATCCTAGGCCACTCGAAGGATAATGCTTATAGAATGTCTGGCCAGACTCAAATAAATCAATATATGGGATATTGATGTTATTTGTACGAATAAGGCTATTCCATGAATCGAGAAACTATGGATTGGATATACGAGTGTGACTTGTATGTCTCGTGTCCAATCCGGATATGGAGGCAAAAGGATGAGACAATTACTTGTACAAGGTTGTCTAGATGACTATTCTATTAGTTGGCTAGAATGGATGTTTTGCTAGAAACCGCTCCATATTAGCAAATAGTTGCTACCAACTAGATAGAACCTATGGGGTCACACGCTATATAGAGTTGTACTAGATTTGGAATTAATTAATTGGATTAATTAATTATAAGGATCACTTTGCAAACCCTTGCAAACTTAGTAGGGACTAATTTGCAAGGAAGGGACTAAATTGAATTATAGTTGGACTAGAATAAGTCCTTTAGGTAGTTAACAAGGAGTTGTTGGACTATATAAAGGACCCTCCTTCCTTCCTTCCTCATAACTTATGCTCATTAGTGATCATAACAAGAGTGGGAGAGAACAAAGGAGAGAGAGAGCAAGCAACAAGGGCCGATCCCGACCCTTGCCGCCGCCCCCTCACCCCGTCGGCCAAAAGAGGGCCGAGCCCCTCTTTTTATCTCGTTTTGCGTGATTCCTTCACCATCCTCTTATTCCAGGCTAGCACCAAGGAGTTTGGGAGATCTAGGAGCAACTCTAGGCGTGGATCAACTATAGAGAACGTGACACTATTCGCGTTTGAAGTCATCAAGGAGAACCCAAAGGTGTGTTTATGATTTCTTACCTTTACTATCGTTATGCATCTAGACTTGTGATCCTTGGAGGGTTTTGCATGGCTATTTGTTTGATTATGCTTCCGTTGTGCGATCCATGAATCAAAACCCTACAGTGGTATCAGAGTCACAGGTCATAGAGCATAAACGTAGTTTATGTGTTACATTCTTGTTGTTTTACACCTTAATTTGTTGTTTATCGCGTAAAACAAGACAAATCAAGCATGTGATGCAATTTGTCAACAATTACCCATAACAAGATCCAATTTTTGCATTAGATGCATGAATTGGTGAGTTTGAGAAATTTTAGGATCTTAGATCTAGGGTTTGGGCATCCTTGGGGAAGAAGGAGTTCTCCCAAAACAAGGAAACAATCAAACTTGGGCTCCAAGCAAGGAGGTTGTTTCGGAAACAACCTCCATGAGGAGGTTCGGCCCCCTAGGGGACCGCCCCCTTGCTTGCCGCCCAAGCTTGGCCGCCCTAAGGGGCCGGGCGGCCCTAACCTGCGGGCCTAGCTTGCGGGTTCTGGGCCGGGCCGGCCCTAGGGCCTTGTGGTTCACTTTGTTGGGCCCGGGAAATTGGATTGTTGGGCCCATGGACCATTTTAACCCTAGAAATCCTAAAATCAATTAAAATTGACCAAGCGCGTTAAAATTGGATTTTAACTGTTTATGTGCAAATCGCATGGTGATTGGATATGGCCTTAGGATGTGGTTTGATGTGGATGTTTAATTTTGTGGTTTGGTTTTACGGCCTGCGAGCTGATCAATTAATTGTAATAATTAATTAGGGTTTTATGGCCTGCGTGCCATTTTTTTCTCAACTTGTGAGATTTATTTTATTTAGTATAGATATTAGCTAGTGCTAGATAAAGTAGATTGTTAGCCAAGATTGGAGAAAAGAAGCCCAAAGCCAAAGAAGCCACAAAAGATGGAGCATGGAGCATGGAGTATCCCACATGACTATGAAGGATGGACCAAAAGACCAAGACGCATGGAGATGTGTTTGCTTAGGGTTCATAGATAATTCCATTGGCTTGGAATTATCTTAGTCTAGAAAAGGCCATATCCACATCACGTTTAATTTCTGTTTTGTGGTTGTTTATTTATTGTCTTATTATTTGTGTGGTTGGTGTATGGATGATGCATGCAATTAGGATAATAAGATAATTAGACAACCCGGATCTATTATTTGGAGTTGTGCCCAAACTCAAATAGATAGATTAGTTGATATTGATCAACAAAATAATTAAAATTGAATATAAAATCCCTCAAAATTTAAATATTGTGTTCTTGCCTTCTCGTTATTTAAACACTCATTATCATCATTATTTATCAAGTACGTGCGTGCCAAAGCATGGCGACTTGGTTCATAATGATGGAATGCGATGGCACGTAACAATGTGCAATTGTTTAGATAAGAGGTTGAACACAACTAGGCTATTAATTTGATTAAGAAACCTAGAGGCAATCAATTGGGATTATCCATATGGATGGATAAATAAGGAGTTATTTGCCCGATTGAACCAAGAGTTGCATATGGGATGCAATTGGAATTGTTCCTACCTAAAAGTAGTCAAATTATGGGTGACTTGCCAAAGCAAGCTCATAAGGAGATGAAAAAGATGGATCTTGGCCCACTAGAAAATATAAGGATATTTTCCGCATTAATATCTTGAGGGTTATTAATCCGTAGAAAAATAGTGGGAGCTATATTTAATAAACTAGCCATTATTAAATATAGTCAAAAATTCACAAATACTAAAACTTGCGTATTTTCTTTTTGTAGAATTCCAAATGGCAAACAACTCATCGAGTTCACAACATTCCCTACGATCTGTCCTTGAGAAGGACAAGCTCTCTGGAACCAACTTTCTTGATTGGTACAGAAACTTGAGAATTGTTCTCAAGCAAGAGAAGAAACTGTACGCAATAGAGGAGCATGTTCCAGAAGGTCCAGAGAATCAGACACCTGTTGCCTTAAAGGCGTATCAAAAGCGTGTTGACGACGCTAATGATGCGGCCTGCCTAATGCTTTGCACCATGACCTCTGAGCTTCAGAAGCAACATGAGAACATGAATGCTGTCGATATGATCGAACATCTAAAGCAGCTCTTCCAAGAGCAGGCGAGGGTAGAGAGGTATGAGGTCTCAAAGGCACTGTTCAAATGTCATCTGGAAGAAGGGAACCCGGTGGGACCCCATGTACTCCGAATGATCGGGTACTTGGAGAATCTCGCCCGGCTCGGGTTCCCGGTCGGCCAAGAGTTGGCAACCGATCTCGTGTTGCAATCGTTGCCCGAGAGTTATGGACAGTTCATTATGAACTATAACATGAACGAGATCGTTAAACCACTGCCAGATCTGCTCAACATGTTGAGGACGGCTGAACAGAGCATCAACAAGGGTAAGGGCAAGGCCATTATGATTGTGCATAAAGGAAAGGGCAAAAAGTTTTCCTCTTCCTCCAAGGGCAAAGGCAAGTCAGTTGCCAAGTCCAAGGAACAAGCCCTTAAGCCTGTTGGTGGCATTGCCAAGGTCGTGACTAAGGGTGAGTGTCACTACTGCAGTCAGCCTGGACACTGGAGGAGGAACTGCCCAAAATATCTGGAGGACAAGAGGCTTGGAATAGTGATTCCACCACCACCAGGTATTTTTGTTGTAGATGTCAATTTAACTGTCTCTACATCATGGGTATTAGATACTGGATGTGGATCTCATATTTGTCGAAATATGCAGGATCTAAAGAGAAGTAAAAGATTGGCTAAAGGGGAGGTAGATCTGCGCGTTGGGAATGGAGCAAAGGTTGCTGCGTTGGCCATAGGCGTGTGCGAGCTATCTCTGCCTTCAGGATTAGTTTTAGAATTAAATAATTGCTATTTTGTGCCTGCTATGAGCAGAAACATTATTTCTATTTCTTGTTTGGACAAGGAAGGTTTTATTATTTCAATAAAGAACAATTGTTGTTCCTTTTATTTGAATAATATTCACTATTTTAGTGCGCAATTATTTAATGGACTTTATGTCCTTGATCTAAGCAATCCTGTCTACAACATTAATACCAAGCGGATTAAAATAAATGATTTAAATCCTGCTTATTTATGGCATTGTCGTTTAGGCCACATAAATGAGAAACGTGTATCTAGACTCCATAAGGATGGATTACTAGACTCATTTGATTTTAAATCATATGAGACATGTGAGGCTTGTTTATTGGGAAAAATGACAAAGTCCCCTTTCAATAAGAAAGGTGAGAGGACTAGCGAGCAATTGGCACTCATACATACCGATGTGTGTGGGCCATTTGCCACGCCTGCCAGGGGTGGTTATGTCTACTTCATTACATTTACTGATGATTACAGTAGATATGGATTTGTGTATCTTATGAGGGCAAAATCCGAATCCTTTGAAGTGTTCAAAGAATTCAAGAATGAAGTAGAGAAGCAACTTGGCAAAAGTATCAAGGCTCTACGATCGGATCGTGGAGGAGAATACTTGAGCCAAGAGTTTGACGACTATCTTAGAGAGTGTGGGATCGTGTCCCAACTCACTCCACCCGGAACACCACAATGGAATGGCGTGTCCGAGAGGAGGAATCGAACCGTATTGGATATGGTTCGGTCTATGATGTGTCAAACCGATCTTCCATTATCATTTTGGGGCTACGCTCTATTAAGTGCAGCTTTCACCATTAACCGTGTTCCATCTAAATCAGTCATGAAGACACCATATGAGATGTGGGGTGGGAGGCGTCCCACACTGTCGTTCATGAGGATTTGGGGCTGCGATGTCTATGTAAAACGTTTACAATCATACAAGCTAGGGCCTAAATCGGATAAGTGTAAATTTGTGGGGTACCCTAAGGAAACTAAGGGATACTACTTCTACAATCCAACCGAGAACAAAGTGTTTGTTGCTCGGACCGGCGTGTTTCTAGAAAGAGAGTTTGTCTCTAAAGAAGCAAGTGGGAGGAATGTAGAACTTGAAGAAGTTCAAGAACCACAAATCACTGAACCGATTATGGAACATGAACAGGAATCACAAGCAGTTGTGGAGCCACCTGTTCAGGTAACACAAGAGCTTCGTAGATCTAGTAGAGTGCGCCAGGAACCCGAGAGGTACGGACTTCTCGTAACTGATTCCGGTGACACGATGCTCATAGATGATGAGCCTACTACCTATGAGGAGGCCATGAATGGCCCAGACTCACAGAAGTGGCTTGAGGCCATGAGATCCGAGATGGAATCCATGTATACCAACAAAGTATGGACTTTGGTGGAACCACCTGATGGGGCGCGGCCCATAGGGTGCAAGTGGGTCTTCAAGAAGAAGATCGACATGGATGGTAATGTGATTACCTATAAGGGCCGATTGGTGGCTAAAGGATTCAGACAGATTCATGGTATTGACTATGATGAAACCTTTTCACCAGTCGCTATGACCAAATCCATCCGAATCCTACTTGCAATTGCAGCATACTACGACTATGAGATTCGGCAGATGGATGTCAAAACAGCATTCCTTTATGGGAATCTCCTCGAGGACGTGTATATGATTCAGCCGGAGGGTTTTGAAGATCCAAAGCAAGCCAACTAAGTCTGTAAGCTGCAACGATCCATTTATGGATTGAAGCAAGCTTCTAGGAGTTGGAATCGACGTTTTGATGAAGTGGTCAAAGAGTTTGGCTTCATCAGAAACGAAGATGAGTCTTGTGTCTACAAGAAGGTTAGTGGGAGCTCTGTAGCTTTTCTGGTCTTGTATGTGGATGACATACTACTCATTGGAAACGACATTCCCATGCTGCAATCTGTTAAAGATTGGCTAGGAAAGTGTTTCTCAATGAAGGACTTAGGGGAAGCAGCCTATATACTCGGTATAAAGATCTATAGAGATAGATCTAAGAGGTTGCTAGGCCTAAGTCAAAGTACATATATTGACAAGGTGTTGAAACGGTTCAACATGCAAGATTCCAAGAAGGGATTCTTGCCCATGTCACATGGAATCACTCTTTCGAAGAGTGGTTGTCCTTCCAATGAGATTGAGAAGGAACGCATGAGTAGGATTCCCTATGCCTCGGCCATAGGATCTATCATGTACGACATGTTATGTACTAGACCAGATGTGTCATATGCCTTGAGTATGACAAGCAGATACCAATCCAATCCGGGTGAGAGTCACTGGATTGCTGTCAAGAACATCCTAAAAGTACTTGAGAAGAACTAAGGATGCTTTCTTGATGTTTGGCGGTGAGGAAGAGTTGCGTGTAAGGGGTTACACTGATGCAAGCTTCCAAACCGACAGAGATGACTTTAGATCACAGTCGGGATATGTGTTTTGCCTGAATGGAGCAGCGGTGAGCTGGAAGAGTTCCAAGCAAGAGACGGTAGCTGATTCTACAACAGAGGCTGAGTACATTGCTGCAAATGGCGCAGCAAAGGAGGCTGTTTGGATCAGCAAGTTTGTTTCTGAACTTGGTGTGGTCCCTAGCATTGAGGATCCAGTGGAGTTGTTTTGTGACAACACTGGGGCGATCGCGCAATCAAAGGAACCCAGATCGCACCAGAAGTCCAATCACGTGCTCAGGAAGTTTCATCTGATTCGAGATATTATCGATAGAGGAGACGTTCGGATATGCAAGATTCCTACAGATGATAATCTGTCAGACCCGCTTACGAAGCCTCTCACGCAGTGGAAGCATGAAGGGCACACTAGGAGTATGGGCATACGAGATGCGCCAGATTGGCTCTAGTGCAAGTGGGAGACTGTTGGAATAGATGCCCTAGAGGCAATCTAGTTTAGTATGAATTTGTATATGGCTAGAAAATTCATTTATTATTTATTGGATATTTAATATAATGAAGTCCTTAGATTTAAAAACGTGTTGTTTATCTTAAATATCCCTAGTCAAGTATAATGATTAAATGGGACAATCATCTATAGACTAGTATGGGGTTGGATTGATATGGAGATATCACGATCCAACACATAGGTGTGCATTACGGAATGTTGCACTGGATTGACCCATCACCGAGAAGGCTACATACATGTTATGTTGAGTCACAAGTGCTTCTCGCGGTGCAATGGTATTGTCATCCTTAGACTTGAAGTCACTAGATATTCTAGTTGTGGATCATTGTGATCTTGGTAGCGTTAAACGCTACACCGTAACTGGGTAGTTATAAAGGCGTGTACTGGATACAATGAGAAGCAAGCTTAGAGATCGTAGTGGACGTAGAGAGGATTTGCCCCTCCCACATAACGGGAGCAAATATCCTAGGCCACTCGAAGGATAGTGGTTATAGAATGTCTGGCCAGACTCAAATAAATCAATATATGGGATATTGATGTTATTTGTACGAATAAGGCTATTCCATGGATCGAGAAACTATGGATTGGATATACGAGTGTGACTTGTATGTCTCGTGTCCAATCCGGATATGGAGGCAAAAGGATGAGACAATTACTTGTACAAGGTTGTCTAGATGACTATTCTATTAGTTGGCTAGAATGGATGTTTTGCTAGAAACTGCTCCATATTAGCAAATAGTTGCTACAAACTAGATAGAACCTATGGGGTCACACGCTATATAGAGTTGTACTAGATTTGGAATTAATTAATTGGATTAATTAATTAGAAGGATCACTTTGCAAACCCTTGCAAACTTAGTAGGGACTAATTTTCAAGGAAGGGACTAAATTGAATTCTAGTTGGACTAGAATAAGTCCTTTAGGTAGTTAACAAGGAGTTGTTGGACTATATAAAGGACCCTCCTTCCTTCCTTCCTCATAACTTATGCTCATTAGTGATCATAACAAGAGTGGGAGAGAACAAAGGAGAGAGAGAGCAAGCAACAAGGGCCGATCCCGACCCTTGCCGCCGCCCCCTCACCCCGTCGGCCAAAAGAGGACCGAGCCCCTCTTTTTGTCTCGTTTTGCGTGATTCCTTCACCCTCCTCTTATTCCGGGCTAGCACCAAGAAGTTTGGGAGATCTAGGAGCAACTCTAGGCGTGGATCAACTATAGAGAACGTGACACTATTCGCGTTTGAAGTCATCAAGGAGAACCCAAAGGTGTGTTTATGATTTCTTACCTTTACTATCGTTATGCATCTAGACTTGTGATCCTTGGAGGGTTTTGCATGGCTATTTGTTTGATTATGCTTCCGTTGTGCGATCCATGAATAAAAACCCTACACCTTGGTTCTTAGAGAAGAATTCCAGAGGCCCATAAGGAGAAGGTAGACCAAAGTGTGAGGAGGTGCTTGGGCTCGTTGGGTAATATGGAAGTAAGTTGGCCCACTAATAAAATCCTTATCATATGAAAGGGAGGCAAGAAAAATAAAGAAGTCCCTAACTGAGCACCAGTCCAAATAGAGAAGAGTTTCGTGAGCCACAAGAAAAACAAAGGAGTGATGTCTGTGGGTCCTACTGGGACTCCTATGCCTACGGGGGAGAGTGAGAGAAGGACAGTTTGAATAAAAAATAAAAAGCCGATGGTAGCCAAAGATAGTATCACAGTAACTGAAAAGTAAATCATGCATAAAAGGTAAAGATAACAAGAGATTTGAATCAGATAAGTTTGATTTATCACGAAAAGGAAGATTACTTTTGATAGAGAACAAACTTTCTGAAAAGTAGTGAAGAAGAAACGTAAAAAGGAAGACAAAATCTTGGTAAAAATAATCCAAATCAAGTTTAGATCTAATCATCTCAGAAAGTGGGTGATTAAAATAATTCAAATTACGCTTCAATCTAAACGTGTCAGGAAGTGGGTAATTAAAATAAACCATCATTGCCTTGTTATGGTGAAAAGGAAAAGAGAAAGCATCGGGCGTACCGTTCACCATGGTGTCAGAAGTGCGGCGACGCTTCACCTGGTTTGCGGATGGGTCACGCCTTGCATTGTTGTCAGTTCCCGAGGTGCTCTCGCTTTCCCACGCGTCGGGCTTGCGACCGGAATCCAGGCCACCGCCACCACCGCTAGGGCCTGCGGTTTCTCCGGCGCCAGTGATTGCCTTATCCACCATGTTTTCCGGCTTAAAGGTTTCTAGCGGGCTCCTCTCCTTACTTTGGATCATCTTGCTTTTGATGAGTTTAACAACATCAATAGTGAAATCATCAGTAGTCTTGCAAGTATAATCACCCGAGAGAGAGTGAGAGTCCCCTCCAGCGATGTTTGCGTTGCCACAAACACAGTTTTCCGGCAACCAAATATTACCGCAACTGTCGACGGCGTACTCCTTCCCCTTAGAGACGGTTTCCTGATCGGAGTCCGAAATCGTGATGAAGTTTGGTTTGCTTGTTGCTTCTTCTCCCTCCTCCACATTGCAACTAACCCATCCATACTTCATCTTCGCGAAACCAAACTTAGTTTTAATAATGTTATTTCCAGGGAAGAAGTGGCCGGATTCCTTAATTGAAGAAGAAGACGATGATGAGTCTTCAAACAATATGTCGATGACCTTCTTCTTCTTTGCCATCCTTTCATCATCGCAATCATCACGGACCCGTTGAACAGTGACCTTGAGATTTGCTGCAGGCGCAACTTCAGCTCTAACTGATGGCTCACCCACGACAATTAATAGTGGCAGGGGCAGAGCCTGAGAGATCATTTTTTCCCCTGTTTGGCTCGAAATCATTTCCTTCCATGTTCCTTTGAGAGTTTCCACGAATGTCACGTGTTGAGGTGTTCACCTGTGAGGATAGAGCTTGTCTTGCATTTACCCTTTCAAAGAAGGTAAACCAAGCTCCATGATCACCTTTCCTCTCGGTGATACGACGAGACGGACGATTCCATGCAACTCGGATCCTAGTAGTGCGGTTGACGTTTGAGTTCGTCATGCCACGTAGAGCTCTTGTGAACAGAGGTTGATCAATATGGGTTACATTAATGTAACCAGAGACTTGTTGTGCTCTAACAAGCCGTTCCTTGTACCGATCAAAAGCACTTGAGAGAGAGTGACGGCATTTTCTTTCTGTATGACTAACACTTCCGCAACGGAAACAAACCCTAAAAATTTTTGAGTAGCTGAAAAGGGCCGTGATTTTCACACCGTCATCTTGTTCAAAGATGAAACCTGGAATGAGAGTGTCGAAAATATTACCCGCACTTTAACTCTCATCTTGTCCATGTGTTTCTCATCAACAAAACCCTGAGCAACATGCACGATGGCGTTGTCATCACCGTCTTCACGATCAGCGACATAGGGCCAAACAACTTCTTCATCCGCACATTCATAATCCACAACCTCCCCCATCACTTTTCCAAGTTTTTGGATGAGGGATTTGTTGATATATTCCATCGGAACACCCTTGGTTTCAACCCAAAGATCATTAAGTGCGAAGTGACCATCGTTGAACACAGTGTTGGGGGTCCATTTCTTGATGACAACCTGAGACCCCAAGATGTTCCAAGGACTCTCTGCCACAAGGTCTTCAGAGTCTTCGACATTCTCCGGCTCCAGTAAGAACATGTGGTCATTCATGAGTTTGACATTCACCTTCCCTGCCAACTTCCAGAACTTGGGAATGGCCGTACCAACTGTTTTGCTGTCCCAGACCATGTACTCAACGAAGAAAGCGACCAAGCATTTTTCAAGTTTCATTCTTTTCGGGAGGAAAGCATGGAGATCAGGGGTGGGGATGTCCACCAGTTCACTGTGATGAATGAAGTTAGGGTGGTGGGAAGATGGTTGGTAGGAGGTTTGGACAGAGTAGTAGTCTGAAGGGCGGTTGGGTTGTGCCATGGCAGAGAGTATTGTGGAGAGGGAATTGTTTGAGAGTGGTGCTGTTGTTGGAAAGGAAACAGGCGTGGGTATGGGAAAGGGGAGAGGTCAGATGACCCAGTTTCTAGAGAGAGAAACCATCCTCTAAGCAACTATGTCAATTTGGTAAAATCTCACCATCGAATTTTTGTTTGAGAATGACATACAATCAAATTAATTTTGCACGTTGGCCCTCTCCAATGTGGTCATATGGCTTCTAACATGCCTACACTGGCTAATTCTCATTCGACGGAGAAACCTAAAAGGTTATCTGGAAAAGATTTTAAAAGGTGGCTGCAAAACATGTTCTTCTATCTCTCCACCCTCAGTTCTTGCTAAATCTCTGAAGGAAGACGCACATACGCTTTGTGAATATATAGATAAAGAGGAGGTTGATGCAGGTCATGCTTGTCATCATTTCAATTTTCTTGTTAGGAATTATAAATTGAACAGTTTTTTTTGAACAGTCTAAAAAATAATTGTATGATGTGTATTATGCTGTATATACCTCAAAAGAATTTTGGCAATTCTTCGAGAGAAAAATACAAATAAATATACGGGAGCTAAAAAGTTTGAAGTAGAAAGTTGGGTCATGGAATTTAGAATAGTAGACTCAAAAAGTATAATCTTTCATGTACAAGAGTTCTAATGCCTGAATTTGACGTAAAAACGAGAATGTGATCCTTCGTGAAGAACTTCTCATTGGATTAAATATCCACAAATTATCTCCGGGATGAAAAAAGATAAAAACTAGTTTAAGGATAAACGAGATGAGATGAGCATGGGGGCTCGGTTTTCCTTATAAGAATTTAAGAAGGCTATAGAATTTCCAATGAGAAGCCTTAACAAGCTACCAACTTAAGGTCATCATCGTGGAGGAATGTCTGGAGAAACATAATATAAAACCAAAATGATTAATTGCTCTTACAAAAAAATGTTCTCAAGCAAGATTCACAAGTGTGGATAAAATCGACCATATTGAAAGAGCAGGAGGTGGAGAGCCGATAAGCACACACGAGTAAGAGCGTTTCTACCGTTCTACGCTGTTCCAAGAACAACGAACACAAGAACAAAAAATCCGATAAATTTAAATTTTAAATATAAGAGAGGATAAGCAACATATCAGATCCAATCTACCAATCTACTACAACAAATATACAAGTATAGAGATAAATAGTTATAAAGATGCGATAAGGTAAAGTAAATAAACATTATGCAGGAAGGACACGTGATTTTAATCATGTAGAAGCCTTTTCCTCGTGGGCAAGAGACTCTTTATTGATAAAAGTCCTAGATGCCCACACCAATAAACATTAAATGATAATATTAGCAATAAACTATCTGAACATACTACAACTATGTTGATATAAAATACAATCAAATAACTAACCTACAATTCCTAGCTTTTGTAATCGTGATCTCCCCAGGTAATCCAAAATTAAAATTCCTTCCTGGATTCAGGTAACAACCACCACATTAACTCAGTACAATAAACTAGTGACATGTCTCACAAACGCAATATATTACCTTGGAAGAAGAGCTTTCACCATCGTGAACA
The DNA here is from genome assembly GCA_023055425.1 of Linanthus parryae. Lineage (NCBI taxonomy): Eukaryota > Viridiplantae > Streptophyta > Magnoliopsida > Ericales > Polemoniaceae > Linanthus > Linanthus parryae. The sequence goes on from JALGPY010000005.1 coordinate 102,350,385, forward strand.
AAAAGGCTTCGTAAGAGAACGAATCTATGGAGCTAGATGGTAATGTCACCTAGAACCTATGGACTGGATTGACCTAATTTAAGCCTTATGGAATATAAACCTAAGTTCTATCTACCAACACTTGGTCAATTTGGCTGAGCCTGATAGGTACATGTAAGTGTATGATACATATCATATTAAACAAGTTAGGTGATTCAACTAGGATAACCTATAACCTAGGGTAAACTAAAGCAAGAACCCTAATAATGTGTCTTGCTATGGTTGTTCTAGAGGAGTTCTGAACTAGAAGAATTTATGAGGAGGTGTGAGTCCTAATAGAGGGACTGAAATACATCGAATTTTTATTAGTGTATTTACATAATATATCATTTTTGTAGTTAAATAATAGTTTATAGTAGTTGTATGTCGAGATAGCAATTTAGTTAAATAGTCGGGGTTGTTTTGACAATCTGTTACACTTGCTAGTTAATCCATTTTCCGACATTTGTTAATCTTTCATGTCATTTCCAAACCTATTTTTATTTTTCTTAATTTTATTTCCATAACTTCCTTATATTTCCCATCATTTTTTTTTCACTTATAAACTTATTCATAATCTCATTCCCATTGCATTATTTCATTTCCAATTTTCATTCATGATTTTCAATTATATTTTTCTTTATGAATTTCTTTTCTTTTCATAGTATTTGACATGAAAGTGAAATTCAAGTAAAATTGTAATCTAATCCTAATCATGCCTAAACTAACAAAGACCTAATCATTATCTAAAAAAAATAAAAAACCCTAATTTACTTCTCTCTAGCCACCTCTCTTTGCCCCTCCCTCTCTCTATCGCAGTCACCTTGCTCTTGGCTACCACCCGTACCACATCATCACCATGAGCAACATCACCACCTTATCTATCTCTTGGTCTCGACAGAAGTCGCGAACGTGACACCACTGCAACGTTGGAGCCCCATTTGTTTCCCATTAGCTCCTCCACAATGTAACACCCCTCGAATCCCGAGCCTTCCGTTCCGGACCGAAGAGCCCGAGAGGGTGCTACTCAAAATGAAACGGTGAGAATCATGAACAACGCATTCCATAATCATACATTATAAACTCTCAAGTGGCTCAAACATAATTTAAAACATACTATTACACAACGTGAAATTAAAACTAAGAGTTCGACTTATTTAGAACTACTATTAAACACTACGTGATACCGCGATTCCTTTACTCCGAGCTCCCTTATCCTATACCAGCGGGGGAATAAAACAAAGAACGTAGTTTTTCCAAAGTCAGCACGAAATGCTGAGTAGGTTAACACCCAAACATGTAAACCGCATAAGAGACAGTTTTATTTAATAAACAAGGATAATATTCTAAGAAGCAAGCAAAAATGTTATCATTGCTAACCACGAGTGAAAAGCTATAGATTTTCCAATCCTTTATTTAACCTTTTTCATAAAAGAGTATTCACAAATCGCGACCATGAATGTAAGACTAAGGGGACACGATCCAACCATAATATTTTCCCGATTAGGGAATTTCCAAGATCCAAATATTCCTTCCATTTTCTCATGAAAATTCACATTTTATTATTTAGTTGTAGCGGGGAACAAACCAATCCATCAACATAATCCATCACAGTATCTCATCACATAACTAACCATATCCCATACATCCAAGACCTTAAGTGCCGGCACCCCCTAAGACTTCTTGCGGCCAGAGAGGTGAGTACATGGAGCAGCCCGGGGATAATTACAACCGACGAAAATATCATAATCACAATATATAAGAATCCAAATATGGTTCCACCGCACAACTATTTTCACTTTACGTTATTACGTATTATTAATTTCACGTGACAGTTTCCAAAATAATAACTTAGACAAGTATTTGAAATCTTACGTCAAACACGCATTTCGTTATTCACATTTGAGACATATATTCGTGTAAATATTTGGACACGAAAGGAGGACGGGCAAATTAGGTAAGGCATGTTTACTTACCTCCAGTAGCAACATCAATTATCACGAAACAGTCCCTACGGGTAGACGTAGCCTTCGTCTACGAACACATCGCCTACAAATTATAATCCCTAATTAACTCAAATTTCAACTAGCACAAGCAATACAAATATGTGATGATTGTATTAATTACCAAATGGAGTCCATATCCTAATTTCAAGACAACCCCAGAACTTCCATTATATTTATTTAATATAAGTCTTAAGCCGATTATAGGAAGTGTGCTTTAATTTTCTATAAATAAAGTAACGATTGACAATATTCGGCTAAATGATTATTAAATAATTTTTATCTTGGAACCCTCATGTTTGTTAAACATATAAATTGCCACAAGTCTCTCCTCAGATTTGTATATTTTAGAATTTTTACTAATTATTTATTTCACAAAACATCTTAGTTTGTTTTAGTATAATAAATCGCATATTTATTTCAAGAGTATTTATGATATACTTAGAAGATGATTAAAATTAGACATTTTCAATCCATAAACTCTCTTATAAAATAATTCATAGCTATTTTATTGTGACCAAATTTTCAAGTTATAAAATCTTTTGACTTATATTTAGAGCACTTATATGTTATGTAAACCAAACTATATATATTACTTAGTAGTTAAAAGTTTAATTCACAAATTAATTACACATACTCTAGTTCATAACTTTTGTGAATAAAAAGAGTATGATTATAATAATATAACTAAATTCTCATAAATACTTCATTCTCAAATCTTTTTTATATATATATATATATATTATACATACATATTTTTAATTGTATGAAACAATTATTTAGCTTATTAAAGAAAACTGATTATGTAAACTACTATTAGATTCCAAGAGGTTATGAATATATCACTAAGTAACCCTTCCATTAACAAAACTAGTTTCTGACTTGACATATAGTGCCCATAAATTTTTGTTTAATGACAAAATCACCCATCTTTCCCATCTTCTTCCTCTTCTCAAAACCCAAACATGGATCTCCAAATCCAATGATACCCATATGATTTTGATGTTACAAAAATCTAATTTAGGTTGAAACAAGGAGATTGATGTAAAAAAATGATCTAATTGGTTACCGAATGATGTGGAATTCGTTCGCCGAAGTTGACCCGAAATCTCACAGGAAAAGATGGCGTTCTGGTGGCGGGGGTGGCGGTTTCTGACGTTCTAGGGTTCGGTCGAGCCTCTAGGAGGGTGGGTGAGGCGCCCTTGGGTACTGGGTTTGACGAAACAAGGAGGGAGGTGGCGGTTGGGGGTCACCCGTCGGGTTGACCTTCGGGTCAGGTTCAGCGGCGGCTTGGCCGCCTTCTTCCTCTATTTGTGGCTCCGGAAAACAGAGCAGGAGAGTGAGAGAGAGGGACCGTGGGAGAGAGATAAGATGGAGGGAGGTGGAGGTGATGGGGTGCCGGTGGAGATGGCGGCAGTGGTGGTGGCGTCGTGGATGGTGGTGACGATGGTGATGCTGGGGTGTGGGTGATGTCGCTGCTGTTGTGTGGGAGAGGGAGAGAACAAAGCGTGAGAGGGACAGAGAAGAGAGGGAGGTGGGAAGGGATGCTGGTGACGGTGATGGTGACGATGGTGGAGATGGGGGTGGTGTTGTGGTGTTGGTGGGTTGTTGTGGCTGTTAGGTTTAGGAGAGAGAGAGAAACAGAGATGGGAGAGGGGTGGAGCTAGAGAGTTATGGAGGGAGGTTGGGAGGCATGGTGGTGATGGTGGTGGTGTTGTGGAGGGTGCTTGTGGGTGGTGGAGATGGAGGTGATGTGGTGGTGGTGTGCAGTGGTAGTGGTGGTGGTGGGTGATGTTGTTATTTTACCGAGAGGGAGATGGAGAAGGGTGGAGGGTGAGGGAGGTGGGTGTTGTTGGTGATGGTGATGGTGATTGTGGTGGTGGTGGCGTTATGCCGACGAGAAGAAGAAGGTGGTGATAATGGAGGATAATGAAGTGTGTGTGATGAAAATGAGAAGGAGGAGGGCTCAATTTATGGAGGAATTTGGGGAGTATGATGATTAAAATATTGAGGATGGAGATGAGTTTTGTAAGAGGGAATAGGAGGAGGAAGGAGGAGGAAGATGATGTGTGTGTGTGTACGGGTGAAAAGAAACAAGAGAAGGAAGAAGAGAAAAAGGTGGGAAGAGGGATGGTGATGTGTGAGGGAGGAGTTGAGATGGAGATGTGAGAGAGATGAGGGAGGAGGGGGTTGTCCGGGTGAGGAAAAAAGAGAGAGAGAGAGAGAGAGAGAGAAGAGAAAAAGATGGGAGGTAGAGAAGAGAAAAAGAAGGAAGGTAGGGAAAAGGAGAAAAATAATAAACAAATAAATTCCTCCACACTACCATTAGAGTTATCAAATTCCTCCACACTACCATTAGAGTTGCATACGAACCTTACCTAGCCTACTCAAGACTTGGCACGACTCAAAAAGACAATGCAAATAGATGAAATGCAAACTAACCAACTAGTGCAACTCGATTATACACAATGAAAGTATTTTAAAACATATTTTTGTATTTTCTGCGAGATTGCGGACTCTCCTTGACTAAACAGAAATCATCAAGCTAGCATATCCCCCTTAGGATTCTGTAACAAGCAGCAATTGGAACATTATAATTGTCACTTCCAAGATTGCGGAAACACACACTAACACTAATACTTGCTTTTTCACATTACCCAGGCGTATCCCCAACACACACCTACCGAGCTCTTACTCCGGGTGTAACAGATTTTAAAACGGTTAAGGACGGTAGCATAAAGGATATTAGAAGCTGTAGATACAGCTTTCCAGACAGCAGATCACAACCACGTGGCAGCAATCCAGCACACCTAGCTGTGCTCCATGTACATCATATAACTACCTATGCTTATCCACGTGGGGGCTGCAAGATAGGGACCTTGCGTACCAACACGGGACTTGTAGGGACTTAGTGGTTTGTAGGTTAGGGTAAAGCCCGTCGCGCGTGTGCCACAACCGAGCTCGCGCGCGACCCTTCATAACTGCTTTGAGAGACTTAGTGGTTTGTACGGTCAGGTTCCTAACGTTTCCTATATATACGGTCGAACATGCCGTTACGGGGGCTACCATTAAGCCACCATTTATGGTGCATTAACCCCCCCAACAACGGTCGCTTCCCCACTATATATAGGATCGTTAGCCCTCCGTTGCGACAAACTAGTACAACGAATCCATACCTGATTCTACACTAGATTTTAAGCTGTCGCTCTCTCTCTCAGTTGCAAAGTGCTTACTCTCTCCCTACACACACCCTACATCTATCTGTGTCCTTATCCTCTACTTGAGGTGCACACTTGGATCTCCCCGAGGGATTTCAGTGAGCACAATTTGGTGAACCCGACATGAACACTCATCTTCAAAGCTTTCACCCTTCAAAACCTACCAGAAGGAATGTCTTCTGATGGAAACGGTCGTGATGGTGATCAGTCCCCTTCCAACGAGGAAACCTCAAGGGACGAGGGCCCACTCAACACCGTTGTTAACACCAATGCCCTGACAGCTACCGGTGGCAGACCCTCTTTAGAGGCACTCCAAATCACGATTTAGAGTCAAGCCCAGATGATGCAGGCCCAGTCCGCCCAGATTGCTCAATCATTACAATCTTGGGAAGGATTGCTCAAAACACCACAACATGGGCTTCAGTCCCACCACTGACAGCCCGTTACCTCTACTATTGGAGACAACCACATCTATAGTGCATACGTCTGTTGCACAATCTTCTTTTTCTGGTGGCCTTGGGCCTCAGGCTCCGGGCATCCCGACGATCTCCTCCCTGATGATGATGGGGGAACCCTACATCATACTCGGCGGTGCATTATCACGCAGGTGGGAATCTAGGCATCCATGCATTTCCGCCGCCTCCCTATGATCCAACCATGCCCTACATTCTGGGCTTCGCGACCCTGGAACAACGTATAGATAGCATCATCGCGAACCAAAGCTTCATGGATACTGTCATCCCAAATTTTGACAGCGTGCCTCCCATTCCGCGTGATATCTACTTGATGCCCAACTCTGTGGGATACAAAGCATCCAAGTGGGAGAAGTTTGATGACGTCGGCGGGAATGCAAAACGAGCATATGATGCGATTTGTTGACATGATGGGCCCACACGGGGTAGACACCAGGTTATTGATGCGTGAGTTTCCCAAGTCTCTGGGAGCTGTCGCGTACAAGTGGTACAGGACCCTGGAAGCAGGATCCGTCAAGACATGGGAAGACATGGTGAAGAAGTTCTACACCAAATTCTTCCAACTCGAAGAAAAGATGACCACTATCCATCTCTCACGCATGTACCAGAGGCATGACGAGGAGGGAGTTGCCTTCATTAAAAGGTTCAAGGCCAACTCCTTGGAGTGTGTCGACGACGTCCTGGAAAGTCGACTGGTTGAGATATGCCTTCAGGGCATGCGCGACGAATATAAAGGTATGCTCATTAACTTGAATATGCCTACCTTTTCCAGATTGGTGGAGAGCACCAGGAACGTGGAGCCCCTGGTGGAGAGGATGAAAAAGAGGTACACTAACGAGCGTACGCAGGCGAATCCCAACTTCAGGGTGGGAAAGTTCAACTACAAACGGACGCGAGATATCAGTGTCCATGCAGTATCATCCCCTAACAAACAACAGCGGCCCGCACCCCAGGAGGCACCACCTTTTCCCTGTTCAATTGAGGATGCAATAGACCTTTGCTAGAGATAGAGCAAAGATGGGATCTTACCGCCCCTAGAGCACAAACCCACAAAGGACCAGCTGCAGGATCCAAGGTGGTGCGAGTGCCACGGGAAGGTACTACACCCAACTAGAGAGTGCAAAAAGCTCTGGTGTTTGGTAGACAGGAAGATAAAGGAGGGCCAGTTGGTGGTCGATGAGCCAACCAAGGATGTGCGCAACAACCCCCTGCCGTCTCACACGAGGCAGGAGCTTAAAGGAAAGGAGATATCTATGATATCGATTGTGGACCTTGAGGAGGTTGCGGATGCAGAGGCCCCAGTAATCGCGGAAGTATATGAAGATGAAGACTACGGTGTCGACACTGAAGATTCGTGTGCTGAGCGAATGAAGGACTCTGCCAAATTCGTTAAATTCTTCGATGAAATGAACTTTTCGAGTAACTATAGGCATGAGATGATAAAAGCGATCTTGAGGGTGGCTGAGGATCATGGAGAAGAAATGAACATCTCCAACGGTAAAGTTGTGACGGCCGCGCGACTAGGCTGTTTGAGCATGACGTTTGACGAGTCGGATAAAAAGACTGATGCCAATCATCAGAGGCCGCTGTACGTAACATCCACTATCAACCATGTAGAGTTCAAGAGGGCCTTTTTTGATGGTGGAGCTGCAGTAAATGTCATCCCGCTCAGTACCTTGGAGTTAGCAGGAATTCCTCGAGACAAGATTGTCAAGAGGCCGTCACCTCTAATGGGTTTCGGAAGCGAATCCAGAAGGACCATTGACTGGATTCGATTGGGGATTCAGATTGGCCAAATCAAGTGTTCTACCAAATTTCATGTTATCGAGGCAACACCACTTACCACATGATTATCGGACGGGCATGGATCCATCGCTTCGACGCTGTACCCTCCACGGCTCATCAGGTTGTGAAGGCCATTTGGAAAAACAAGGTGGTTGCAATACCTGCCTCGGTGAACCCCTTTAATCTAGAGGAAGCACATCTTTCCGAGGCTGTATGGTTCACAGAATTGGCGGATGAGTCTATTCCAGCCCCGTTCTTGTCAACTCCCTTACCCAAATGGGAAGACGTCAAGGGTCAGTCACCAGCCGGAGTCATGGTGATGCATGAAGAATCTAAGGAGAGGGAGTCCGCACGGGAGGAGATTCCCAAGGTCTCTTACAAAAAGAGTGTCTACACCCTAAAAAGGGTCGCTGAACATGACAATGAGGGCAGGCAGGTGTACACACAAATTTATGCAATTGGAAATAAATGCGAGAAATTCGGTGTCAAATTAATTTTAGGGATGATTTGATGAAGTGGATTACAATCTCTGATAATAATTTTCTAAACAGAAATTAAATCCCCTGATTCTTCTCCTGAAACGTCGAACGAGGGCTTCGCAGCTTGTTCTCAGATCGAACGGATGAGCGTCTTCAATTTAGCCGAAGAACGCGATGAATGTCTCGAAGAACACAAACGCCGAGCGAGGGCTTTAGAGGCTTGATCTCGGATCGGACAGCTGAATATATTCGATGTTGATGAAGAACCGGACACGAAGAACGACTTGAAGATCTTCGAGTGTCTTGAAGAATGCGGATGAAGATCTTCAACGACTTGAAGAACTCGATGATGATTTTCGAAGAACTTGATGAAGAAATTCGAAGAGCTTGATGATGATGGATGAACTCATCGGGGCTTTAAAAGCTTGATCTTCAGAGCTCTCTCATTCTTGCAAGATGTAATTGTGTGTGGGTAGGATCTTCGTAGGTCTCGAAGATCGTTGATGATCTTGTGGATGGACGAACTCTTCAGGGCTTTAGCAGCTTGATCTTCAGAGCTCTCTCCTTGCAAGATGTAATTGTGTCTTTTTTGCCTAGGGATGGCCCCTTTATATAGGCATGGGCCGACTTGTTGGCCAAGGTAGAAAATAAATATAATTATTTATTTATTTATTTTCTGCATCAATTTGACAAGTGGCGCAACACTATTGGTCAAGCTTGCTGACTTGTAGCCGTGTCATGTAGTGACGTGGCGTCGCCATAAGCAGTCCTTGCTTGTAAATAAGGTTTTGTCTCATTTACAACTTAATCCACTATTATTTATTACTTAAGGGCATTAATTTGAAGATGAGTGCTATTTGATGCCACCATTCAATTAAGTGATAATAGACACATGGCACTACTTAATTGGCCGCAAATTTTGCGTGTCTACAGCAGGTAAGTAGTTTCTACTACAACAGCAGAAAATGCTACCGCATCTGAAGGCTGTCACGAGACTACTATCAACGCCACTCAAAATGCGACGGTATTGTCTTTAAACCTTCTCTTTACTGGGTTTTGTGATTAACAACTGTGCGCCCCTGGAAATGAGTAATAATAACCCTCTCATGGGGAATCCCTTTTCTGATTAACTATCATACTTATCTTGCCACTTTACAGCGATGCATGAGGTATAAGCCTATCTGCCTAGATAGCAACCGCTCACAAAAACAAATCCTATCTGTTTAGATAGCAGCAAAATGCGAACGTAAGCCTGTCTCATATGATAGCAGCTAAATCGCAGATTTAAAAGCCTTTCTGTTTAGATAGCATCCAAACGTGAGTGTAAGCCTATCTCATATGGTAGCAACCAATTGCAGCTCACAAAGCCTATCTGTCTAGATAGCAGCAAAATGAAAAGCCTATATGTTTAGATAGCAGCCAAACAAGATCAAAGCCTATTTGTCAAGATAGCAGCAAAATGAAAAGCCTATCTGTTTAGATAGAAGCCAAACGCAATAAAAGCCTATATGTCTAGACAGCAGCAACATACAAAGCCTATCTGTTTAGATAGCAGCCAAACGCGATCAAAGCCTATCTGTCTAGATAGCAGCATCATACGAAGCCTATATGTTTAGATAGCAGCCAAACACGATTAAAGCATATCTGTCCAGATAGCAGCAGAAATAAAAGGCCTATCTGTTCAGATAGCAGCCAAGTGCGATCAGAATCTATATGCTCGATTGAATGGTAAGATGTAGTAGAAAAAATAGCAAATAAAACACACTTTCATAAGTGTCAAATGTGGCTTACAATTTATCTGTCTAGATAGAAGCCTAGAGCGAGGCTTATAAAAAAAGGGATTGCAATTAGAAATCGGAGTGTTCTTGAGAAACACTCTTACATGATTCTACAACTACGAAGCTTGATGCTACCACCAACGTTCTCTACCAGAACAGATCACTTGTTCAAAACCCTGACATGGTAAGGACCCAGATGAACCTCAAGCCAAGAGGGCTACTGATGTGAAGAATAAATGGGAGAACATCTCATGGGGTAGTAAGCTAATCGTATGTAAGAAAGAAGCACACCCACTTGTTACTCCCTGGTGGAGACAATGGTGGCAAATATTTCTCCGATAGAGAGCCAATAGAAATGCACACCACGCATTACTTGCTGATATAGGAGCCGGCACAAAGTTGCTCTTCGCCGGAGGACCACCGGAGATGACTCCTACAAACATGATAAGGACAAAGATGTCTTCATTTCAAAGAGATAACTTACACAGTTGGTCTTCGAAAAGACCATGAGAACTCAGGGATTCTTCGGCTAGTTCCTTGGGAGACATTTCTATAACACAACGCACGGGTTCAAAGCCAACAGACCAAATCTGATACGGATTGAAAAGGGGTAAAGAACAATGAAAAGAAGGAAAAGGACCCAAGATAAGTGGCATTTTTCCAATCACAGAAGCCCAGATGAAGAATGAAAAAGCAAGAAAAGGGGTTTATATAGCGCTCAGAGGAGACTCTTTAGTTTCCCGATTGAGTTATCAACATCTCGAAAATGAGCAAGAATCAATGGCCCTATTAAATACTATGACGATACAGTAGCCCTAGGAAATGATGAGAGTTGGGCCCACTGTGTGACAGACATGCTTTATTTAATGCTGAGGTGGCACGTTAGTTCAGATAATAGTGGCGGCTCCTGGGGACTTGAGCCTACAAAGGTATAAAATATTCCAAAAGTCATGAAACATTCGGTGCTAAGCTACAGCAAAACATGATACATACGCGCAATCCTAGCAATATTCGATAAGCGGCAAAAATAATAATCAAGTGAAAATATGCCTGTTCAGGCAGCAGCTAGACGCGCATGAAAGATTGACCCGCGACAGCCTACCTGTTTAGAAGAAGACGCAAGGAGCAGACACATAAAGTGGAGCATTCATAAACAGGAACCAACCATAGAATATTTCAAAGCGCGCAAAACCACTGCACGCAAAAGAAGGACATATTCGAACAAATCCAAGAAGTACGACCACAAAAAGAATATAAAGTTTACATCAAAAGCAATTCAAAACAAAGAGTTTTCAATCCGTGAAGAGGTCTTTCAGAAGGGAATCTCATGCCGACAGGTGAATAGAGTTGACATCTAACTGCTCCAAGCGAGCCTTGATGTCCCTATAACGCTTGTCAGCTTCCTCAAACTCTCTGAGGGCTGTCTCCAGCTCCGCCTTGCGCGCTTGAAGGGCGTCCTTCTCTTCGTTATAGCCAGAACACTCAGACCGGGGTTAAGCAGAATTGCGTATCCTGGTTAGTCTCTCTATAAGGAAGCCCATATCCAATTTCCCTTGTTGACTCAAGACTTCTAAGTGTGTTCTGAGAAGTAACTATTTAGAGTGATGAAAGACAAAGTATTTCTAAGGCTCCAAGGCCTTGAGATACTAATCAGAGCTTCAAAGCTTTGACAGTTTTTTTCTTATATAATGTGATCTGATAATCTTGTGATGCAGGTGTTTTATCTGATGTTTAAGATCAGAGATTCGTTGCAAATATACTTGTTATCTATTCTTTATATATCTAAGACAATTGCAGATATCATAATCAGAGTGAATCAAAGGTTCCTGGTATTAATGTTGGAAAACTGTGAAGAATGTTCAAAGCTCCAAGGCCTTGAGATGTGCCTTAAGCTGCTGACAGCTTTACAGAATTAACTTGATTCTCTCTTACAGGATTTGATCTTTGTTATTATGATTGTTTAATGAATTTTACAAGTCTTAAACTAGTTTATCATAAGTTATATGTTTCAGGTGGTAATCAGGTTATTGATTTATTCCTCTGATCCAGTTTTTTATTTAGAAACTGGAAATCCAAACAGACTTAGTGTTGTTATATATTTGGATTTTGTTTATTGATGTGTTTAATGTTGTTGCAGGTTTTTCAAACGTGCAATGTAATGACAACAAACTCCAACGGATACCTACTCATAGCTGTTTTGAATTGCAGTTAGAAAGGATGAGGATTTGCAGGAAATGAGATCCTAAAATCCCTCATTCAGTGCAGAGAGTGGATAAAATACTGGTTTGAATTTTGAAAGGCATAGAAGCTTACAGAGAACTGAGAAAGAGGAGTGATACATTTGCAAAAAATCAGACAATCAATCCCTCACAACTTCAGGCTTCAATCACTGCTTTCAGAAGATCAATCATTCCAGTTTTCCAGAAGAACACATCCAGGCTTTCACAACTTATTCTCTTACTGTGTTCTTCTATTGTACTTTAATCTGCTTATCTTCTGTATATCTCAAACCTCACAAAACCTAGTGGTTGGTTGTTCAAGTGAACAACAAGGGGTTCTTTTTAGCTCAACAGTTAGTAGCTGATACTAGATAGGTTTGGAACCACAAGCTGTATAGGTGTATGGGAGTTCACTTAGGCTTGAAGATCTAGGGCTGTTTCTGTGTGAGTAATAAGAAGTGTTTGCCGAATCCTAGTGGGATTAGATCCCTCAGGCAGAGATTCGGTCCATTGGGACTGAACTCTGTAAATTGCCTTGTGTTCTTTACTTTACAGTTTTGCTATTTACTTCTGCAAGCAACTCAGATCAAACTAGGGTTCATAAACTGTTTAGAACTGGTGATAGTTCAAGGCGTTGAAGCTTTCTGTTTGTCTTAGAAAGTTTCTGACAAGTCTTGCAAAATTTCAAGGCCTTTAGATTTGAGTCTTTTACTTGTTCACTTAGTTAAATCTTGGGTTTTAGCAAAAATATTCCATACTCTATTCAACCCCCCCCCTCTAGAGTATTTAGGTCTTGTATTTAGTCTACATTACAAACTTTCAATTGTTATCAGAGCTTGGGTCACTACTATATATCTAACAATCTTATGACTATGTGTAATGTAGGAGATGGCGGCTTCTCACAAGGAAGGGCAGCAAACAGACCTCCATTATTTTGTGGTGACAACTTCATGCACTGGAAGGCATTGATGAAGATTTTCATCATAGATCAAGATATGGAACTGTGGTCAATAGTTCAGAATGGTCCTCATGAGTATTTCACTACCATAGATGGAGTTAGATGCATCAAGTCTGATGAAAATCTATCAGTTACTGAACTGGAAAAGGTATCAAAAAATTACAAGGCTATGAATCTGTTAGACTGTGCTCTTAATGCAGATGAGTTCAACGGAGTCAAGTCAAACAGACCAAGATTAACATACTTCTGAGGCAATATGAGCTGTTCAAGATGAACTCAGATGAGACTATCAAGGAGATGTTCAAAAGATTCACTGATGTGGTGAATAATCTGGAGTCATTGGGAAAAAGTTTCTTAAATGAGGAAAAGGTCAGGAAAATTCTGAGGAGTTTGCCAAAAGCCAAGTGGGAGCCAAAGACAACAACTATTTAGGAAGCTCAGGATTTAAGTTTTCTTCAGCTAGATGATCTACATGGAAAGCTGCTCACTCATGAAATGTCTATGAAGGATGTAGAAGGTCATCTGAGTGAAAACATCAAGAATTTAGCACTCAAGGCTAAAGACAATGAAATCTCAAAGGCTTGAGACTGAAGATGAGCATGATGATGAAGAGGCTTTAGCATTGATCTCCAAGGCCTTGGCCAGGATTCTCAATAAGAAGATAAACTTTGGAAACAAAGACTAAAACAGAGAGAGATCAAGACCTTCAAGCAGCAAGGAATACAAAGGTAAGTCTTCATCACAGTCACATAAAACTAAAGTAATGAATTGTTTTGAATGTGGTGATGCAGATCATTTAGTAAGGGATTGTTCACAAAAGAAGAAAAACATGAACTTTCAAAAGAAAGACAGTGACAACAGAAGGAAGAAAGCAATGATGGCCTCTTGGAGTGATTCTAATTCATCAAGTGATTCAGACACAGAAGAAGATCAAGCAAATTTATGCTTCATGGCTGAACATGATGAAGAAAAATCTTCAGACAGACACATTGCGGAAATGGTAAAAAATCTTCTTGCTAGTCCTTCTGATGTGCTTCCTGAAATTCTCAAGAGCATGTTTTTAAATGAGGAAAGTTATAGAAATGAGATTTCTTCTTTAAAGATTAAGGTTCATGAGCAGGTAAAATAAAACTTGGACCTTGTTTTTACCAACAAAACTGTTAAAGTTTCTAAAACAAAAATTTAAAAGGACTTCAAGGCCTTGGACAACAGATTCAAAGCCTTGAAGGCACAGATAAAAGAGATTGTTGATCAGAACACTCTTTTAACTGAAAGGTATGTTGATCTAAAGACTCATTCAGAGGATTTAGAACAACAAATCTGTTCTTTGACTGAGAAACTTCAAGAGTCTAAAAAGGTCCTAGCCAGTTTTACAGGCTCATAACATAATCTGGTCTCATTCTTGGAGGAAGTCTGAAATCTATGCATAAAAGTGGAATTGGCTATAATCCAAATTTTTCAAAGAAAAACCAAACTAATTTGTCAAATCTGGTAGCAGACATTCTCCAAAATGTCATTATTGTGGAAACATTGATCATATTAGATTAACTTGTCCCTTCAGAAGATCAGAAACTCATATTATGAGGAACACTTATCCTTATCAGCTTAAGGGACATGTTAGGCAGATTTGGGCTCCAAAAGAAATTAGACCACCAAACATGGCTGATTCAGAGTATGATTCAAAGTTCTGGACTTGGTCTAACAGTCTGTTGAGGCAATGATTTAATTTTGCAGGATGTCACCAAGGGCTTGAAAGATCAGAAATGGATATTAGACAGTGGCTGCTCCAGACATATGAGTGGAAAGAAGTCTCTTTTTACTGAGCTCACACAAAAATCTGGAGGAACAATTACACTTGGTGACAAAGCAAAATACAATATTATTGGTATAGGTAGTATTGGTAATGGTTCTACCAACTCTATCTCTGATGTTTATCTTGTGAATGGACTTAAATATAATCTGCTTAATATTTCTCAGTTATGTGATAAAGGTTATAAAGCAATATTTGACAAGGAAAAATGCTTGGTGCAAGATGAGAAATCTGGAGATTGCATACTCACTGCTCCTAGATCATATAATTTATATGCTATGAGTACTAACAGTATTGCAGGTGACAAGTTGAAATGCCTCAAGGCCTTGAAGGAAGATCCAAAGCTTTGGCATAGAAAGCTTGGTCATATTAGCATACACACCTTGAATAAAATCATCTCAAAAGATTTGGTAAGAGGATTACCATAAAAAAAATCAGGTGATGATATCTGCAAGACATGTGTACAAGGTAAACAAACAAGAAGCTCATTCAAGACAAAGAACTTTGTAAGTACTTCTAAACCCTTAGAACTGTTGAATATTGACTTGTGTGGTCCTATGAGAGTTCAGACTCCAAAAGGTAAGAGGTATATGCTTGTGATAGTAGATGATTACTCTAGGTTTACATGGGTTATGTTCATTAGAGACAAAACTGAAGCCTTATCTGAATTTTCTAGACTGTGCAAAGAGCTTCAAACTATGAAAAACTTGCCTGTTGCATCTATTAGAAGTGATCATGGTAGGGAATTTGATCAGCTTGACTTTGATTTATTTTTTGCAAAGCATGGCATATCACACAACTTTTCTGCACCTAGAACTCCACAACAAAATGGAGTAGTTGAGAGGAAAGATAGGACACTTAAGGATATGTATAGAACCATGCTACTTCAAAGTAATTTGCTAAAGTTCTTGTGGGCAGAAGCTGTTAATACAGCCAATTATGTGCTGAAAAGATGTTTGATTAGGCCTGTTTTGAAAAAGACTCCTTATGAACTGTTTAAAGGCAGGAAGCCTTGTGTTTCTTATTTCAAACCTTTTGGTTGTATTTTTTTGTGCATAATAATGGTAGAGACAATCTTGGTAAGTTTGATGCTAGAAGTGATGAAGGTGTATTTCTTGGATATTCTCATACTAGCAAAGCTTATAGAATTTACAATAGAAAATCCAAGATTGCGGAACAGAGTATTCATGTGAGTTTTGATGAAAGTACTAAGGATTCTCTTAGTGAAAGTTTTACAGATCTCAATTTGAACAAGTATGAGTCTGATGATGATGCTGTGAAAGAGGAAAAAGGCAAAACTAAAGTGCAGAATCAATCAGTAGAATCTCAAGGCCTTGAACCTCCTGCAGAGCCGAAATCTCAAAGCCTTGAGACTGAAACTGAAACTTTCTATGATGCTCCCTCTACTGTTTCAAGAACTCAAAGCCTTGAAGGAACATATTCATGGACACCAAGGAAGAAGTTTAAGTATCTTGCAGACCATCCAGCTGACAATATCATATCTGATCTAACAACTGGAACTCAGACAAGAGGACAGTTGAAGAACTTGTGTGCTTTTAGTGCTTTTGTATCATTGATTAAGCCTAAGAATAGAAGCACTGGAAGATGCAGACTGGATCATTGCATTGCAAAGTGAGCTGAATGAACTTGAAAGAAATAAGGTATGGAATCTGGTTCCCAGACCAAAAGAGAAATCAATTATAGGAACGAGATGGATGTTCAGAAATAAGTTGATGCGAATGGAAAAGTGGTAAGGAACAAATCAAGACTTGTGGCACAGGGATACAATCAAGAAGAAGGTATAGACTATGAGGAGACATTTGCTCCTGTTGCCATGTTAGAAGCTATTAGAATACTTCTTGCATTTGCATCTCACAATCACATAAAGCTTTACCAAATGGATGTCAAATGCGCTTTTCTGAATGGTTATTTACAAGAAGACGTTTTTGTAGCTCAACCTCCTGGTTTTGAAGATGAAAACTTCCCTGATCATGTTTACACTTTAGACAAAGCTCTTTATGGTTTAAAACAAGCTCCAAGGGATTGGTATGATAGACTCTCAAAGTTTTTACTTGACAATAATTTCAAGAGAGGTCTAGTAGATAAAACTCTTTTTATTAAACATCATGAAACTGATTTGTTAGTATTTCAGATCTATGTGGATGATATTCTTTTGGGTCTACTAATGATGCTCTTTCAAAAGAGTTCTCTAGTATAATGTGCATGGAGTTTGAGATGAGCTTAATGGGAGAACTGAATTTCTTTCTTGGGCTTCATATTTTACAAATGAAGAAAGGAATATGTGTACATCAAGGAACGTATACCAAGGACTTGTTGAACAAATACAGTATGACACAGTCCAAGGTACTCAAAACTCCTATGAGTTCATCACTATCAATAGACAAGGATTCAAATGGTAAGAGTGTAAATCAAAAGGAGTATAGAGGTATGATTGGATCACTTGTGTACTTAACTGCTAGTAGACCTGATATTATGTTTAGTGTTTGCATGTGTGCAAGATTTCAGGCAGATCCTAAAGAAATTCATTTAACTGCTGTCAAGAGGATTTTTAGATATTTGAATGGAACCAAAGTCTTGGGGCTTTGGTATCCAAGGAGATCTAACTTTATGTTGAGTGGTTATTCAGATGCAGATTTTGCAGGATACTAAGTAGATAGGAAGAGTACTTCTGGATGTTTCCATTTTCTTGGTTCTTCATTAATTAGTTGGCATTCCAAGAAGCAGAACTCTGTAGCATTATCAACTGCGGAAGCAGAGTATATTGCAGCTGGGGTTTGCTGTTCACAAGTGTTGTGGATTTCTCAAATGCTTAGAGATCTTGGCTATAACTTCAGAAATGTGCCTATTAATTGTGACAACAAAAATGCCATCTCAATCTCTAAGAATCCAGTATAGCACTCAAGAACCAAGCATATAGATGTAAGGCATCATTTTCTTAGAGATCATGCAGAAAAAGGTGATGTTGTTCTATCTTTTATTTCTACTTCTATGAAGATTGCTGATATTTTCACTAAACCATTGCCAGATGATAGGTTTTCATCCCTAAGGCTTGAACTGGGTATGCTAAACAAGGATGCAATGGTTTAGGGGGAGTATTAGTACCTACTTGTGTTTATGTATTGAAATCTCAAAGCCTTGAGACCATACTTTCCAAAGCCTTGAAAGTATAATTCAAAGCTTTGAAATTTCTAAAACTGCAGAAAATCTCAAGGCCTTGAGATTGTTCTCCAAGGTCTTGAAACATCTGTGCATTTTTTTTAAAAAATAAATGGATCACCAAATATTATATGTTATCTTTTTATATAATTGTATAATATTTGAATTACTCAGAGAATTTTCTAAAATATCCAAAAATATCTTCTAGATACGTGTTGCATGTTGATTTCAGTAGAGTCATTTTTAAATCATTCTCTCAACCTACTTAAGCTGAAAGTCAGGGCTTTTCTTTCTTCATTCTCTCTCAATTCTCTACGTCTCTCTTCTCTCTCTCTCTATCTCTCTCAACCTCATTCTTCTCTCAAAAAACCTAATCCCACAATGGAGCGCAAATCAGCCAAGATTCAACAATAGGGTAAGCCTTCTGATAGATCTAAGAATAGGGCAAACAAGAAGGAAAATATTGTAATTTCTGATTCGGATTCAGAAAATACACAGAGTTTGCATGAAGACTCACCTTCTGCAAAGAAGATCAGAACAGAGAAATGAGATGAAGGTTCAAGTGTTGATCCACAGAAAGGTACAAAGAAACAGGGTGATGATCAACCTAGGTCAGACAAGAAGAAAGGGGGAGACAAGAAAAAGCCTGTTGAAGAAGAAAGGGGAAATCTGCTAAGGAAGGCAAGAAGAAGTCCGCTGAAGAAGAACCAAATAAGGAGAAACCTGCTGAGAAGAAATCAAGGATTAAGCAAGTTGCTGCTGCAACCAAAAAGGGTTATCAAGGTAAAAATGTACTTCCTTCTGATTGGTTTGTTAGTTCAGAAGTTAGGTCAGTTTGGATGCAAGGGTATGCATCATATAAGGTTGATTTCTGTAGTTTGGTTTATGAAGAATTACTAGACAAATTGGATATTGACTGTTTGAGGAAGTTAAGGGAATCTGCAGTTTGGAAGGTTTTAAATCCTAGTTCTAAAGCTTATCATAGGTTAACTAGGTTGTTTTATCTGAATTTAGTTCAAGAAGGGGAAGATAAAATGGTGTGAACCTCTAAGGTAGCTGGGATAAATTTAAGGCTAGACCATAGGGCTTTTGCCAAGGTCTTGGGCATTCCTAGGAAGTATAATGTTGCTGATCATCCTGATAGGAAGGAATGTTTAGAAAAAGCCAAAGCCATGTTCTTCATTGATGATGTTCCCACTGGTCCCAAACAGTTGACACACTCTGTGCTCAATTGTGAAGCTAAAATTCTTATTACAATTCTGATGAGAAGTGTTGTTCCTAGAGAAAACTCAAGAGAGTTGGTTACTGATAAGGTTCTTATCCTCATGTACTTGATATGTCAAGGTTTTGAGATTGACTTGCCAACAGTGATCATGGAGCATATGATCTAATGTGCTACCAGAACCAGAAACCATCCTTTTCCATATGCCAACCTATTACCTCTTTTCTTTGAGCATTTTGAGGTACCTGCGAAAGGAGCGGAGAAGATAATTGGTGGTTTTGGTTTAATTGATGAGACTGCTTTACAGAGAATTGGTGTGGTTCAGACAGGAAAGGGACATTGGAAGTTCTATTCAGAGTTGTCCAAAGCTGAGCTTGAGGTGAAAAATTTCATCAAACCTAAGGGGGCTACAACATCAAGGGGACAAGCTAATGAAGATTATTCTCAATTGGTTGATAAGTTTGAAGAACATCAAGTTGATATTGAAGATCTTAGACAGAGGCTGTTTGATTTATCTTCTGAGTTTAAACAGTTCAAAGCCTTGATGGGTGTGATGAATGGCAAGCTGGATATTGTCATCAAGGGTTTGAATTTGGAGAAGATCCCTTCTGCTACTAGTCATGACACTAGTGTTGATTCAGATGAGAGGCTAGGAGAATTCTTGAAGAAGAAGAAGAAGAAGCATATTCCAGTTTTGCTCACTTCAAAGGATCTATATGAGCAAACTGATGATGAGGAAGCTGGAGAAGACGCAGGTGTTGATGCAGCTACAGAGGGTGATTCCGTGCAAGTCAAGAACAAGAAAGTGGATGAAATCATTGAGGAATTTGTTGCTGAGGTGGATGCTGAACAAGAAGAGAATCAGTCTGCAGAAGAAGCTGAAAGTGATGAAGATGTTGGAGAAGGCTCAGAGAAAGGCCAAGCATCAAAGAAGAAGTGAAGACTTGAGAAAGCCAAAGCCTTGATCCTTTCTTTATTTCCTTCCTTTTCTTCTATTCTTTCTGATCTCAATGCCTTGACATTCAGTAGGAGCTATGTTTTGTTAAAACTATTTTCAAACTCTGAGTAATGATCCAACATTTCTTCACCTTTATTTGATGAAAGTCAAAAAGGGGGAGAAGTTATTTGTGTTCTGTGTTTATTAAGTGTTACTTTTCAATGTTTAGGTAATAAGATTGTGAGATTTGTGTTAATCGGTTGTTCATGTGATGTGTAATTGTGACATGGTTATTTGTGTTAATCTGGGTTAATCACTGTTACTGTTTATTATTTTCTGCAAAGGATGATATCTAATTCTTACAAAAAGTTGCAGGGATATTTACACAAGATTATGGGTTTTGTCTTTCATCAAGGGGGAGATTGTTGACTCAAGACTTCTAAGTGTGTTCTGAGAAGTAACTATTTAGAGTGATGAAAGACAAAGTATTTCTATGGCTCCAAGGCCTTGAGATACTAATCAGAGCTTCAAAGCTTTTACAGTTGTTTTCTTATATAATGTGATCTGATAATCTTGTGATGCAGGTGTTCTATCTGATGTTTAAGATCAGAGATTTGTTGCAAATATCCTTTTTATCTATTCTTTATATATCTAACACAATTGCAGATATCATAATCAGAGTGAATCAAAGGTTCCTGGTATGAATGTTGGAAAACTGTGAAGAATGTTCAGACCTTCAAGGCCTTGAGATGTGCCTTAAGCTGCTGACAGTTCTACAGAATTAACTTGATTCTGTCTTGCAGGATTTGATATTTGTTATTATGATTGTTTAATGAATTTTACAAGTCTCAAACCGGTTGATTATAAGTTATATTTTCAGGTGGTAATCAGGTTACTGATTTATTCCTTTGATTCAGTTTTTATTCAGAAACTGGAAATCCAAACAGACTTAGTGCTGTTATATATTTGGATTTTTGTTGTTGTTGTGTTTAATGTTGTTGCAGGTTTTTCAAATGTGCAATGTCATCACAACAAACTCCAACGGATATATACTCGGAGCTGTTTTGAATTGCAGTTAGAAACGGTGAGGATTTTCAGGAAATGAGATCCTAAAATCTCTCATTCAGTTGCAGAGAGTGGATAAAAGACTATTTTGAATTTTGAAAGGCATAGAAGCTTACAGAGAACTGATAAAGAGGAGTGATACATTCGCGGAAAATCAGACAATCAATCCCTAACAACTTCAGGCTTCAATCACTGCTTTCAGAAGATCAATCATTCCAGTTTTCCTGAAGAACACATCCAGGCTTTCACAGCTTATTCTTTTACTGTGTTCTGCTATTGTACTTTAATTTTCTTATCTTCTGTATATCTAAAACCTCACAAAACCTAGTGGTTGGTTGTTCAAGTGAACAACAAGAGGTTCTTGTTAGCTCAACAGTTAGGAGCTGATACTAGATAGGTTTGGAACCACAAGCTGTATAGGTGTAAGGGAGTTCACTTAGGCTTGAAGATCTAGGGATGTTTCTGTGTGAGTAATAAGAAGTGTTCGCCCAATCCTGGTGGGATTAGATCCCTCAGGCATAGATTAGGTCCATTGGGACTGAACTCTGTAAATTGCCTTGTGTTCTTTACTTTACAGTTTTGCTATTTACTTTTGAAAGCAACTCAAATCGAACTAGGGTTCATAAACTGTTTAGAACTGGTGATAGTTCAAGGCCTTGAAGCTTTCTGTTTGTCTTAGAAAGTTTCTGACTAGTCTTGCAAAATCTCAAGGCCTTAAGATTTGAGTCTTTTACTTGTTCACTTAGTTAAATATTGTTTTTTAGCAAAAAGTTTTCATACTCTATTCAACCCCCCTTCTAGAGTATTTAGGTCCTATATTTAGTCTACATTACAAAATTTCAGCCCTGCTGCGATTTCTTGAAGCTCGTCCGCTCTTGCGAGGAGATTCTAGGCACTTTCAACTGTGGTGCCTGCGGGTAGCCACCTTCTCCAAAAGGTCAGTAATATCTTTGAGTAGAACCTCTCTATCCCCGGGCAGAGCTCCAGCACTCTTGCAAAGGTTCCTGGATATGATAGGCGCACCTTCATTAGCCACTCAAGGCAGGCCTGGTCGATATCTGTACATGAGGAAAACAAGAGTGAAACAATCAGCAAAAAACATGATTTCAGTGACTACGTATCACGAGTAAGGGTGCGGTGGTCTTACCAGTGTCTTCGATAATTTGCTGGAGAGTGGCAATATGAGCCGCTGCCTGTGAGCTGGAACCAGTTGCTTCGACCATCCTTTGATCAGTCTGAGCTTCGCGCGCAAAGTATGCCTCGGGGATTACAAGACTCCTCTGAGCCACAACAACAAGGTTTTTAACCTGTGAGCCCCAGACCTCCCATGGGTTCTCGGAGAAAAGGGCGTCCAAGTCAAAATTGACGCCCCCTGAGACGACAACATTTCCCGAAACACTTGGCGCAACAGGAGCATCACGCCCAGTTGATCCTAGCCTGTTATCATCAAGAGCGTCGCTTTCAATTGAAGAATCCCTTACAGTACTCTCCTCAGCAAGGGTGGCATGTTCACCCAACTCAGCATCACATTCAACCCTTCCCGCACTTTCCCTGGGGGAAGCATTCTGTCCAGAATTCATAACCATCGGGGCTCGTGCAGCACTAACTCCTTGCCCAGCATCTTTTTCATCTGAAGAAAGGAATATTGCTTGAGTGATGGGAGTAGCATCATCCTCTTGTCTTCTTCGGTCCTCCTCTTCCTGCTCAGAAATGAACTCAAGGCGCTCTGCATCAGCGTCACCTTCAACCATTGAAGCCTTTTCCACCGGACCCTGCTCCGAAACTCCTGCAATAGAAATTTCACGCTCAGGAACCACTATGGCGGTGCGAGGGCGACGAGGCCTCAAGGGGAAAGGGTCGAGTTCTGCAAAAACAAAGGATTTACTCTCGAAACAACAGACAATGGGAATTAAAAACCTCTACCAGTGTTTAAAGCGGCGTTTCCCCACTTAAATGGGCTCTCCGCGCGATTAGCATGATGTAGGTTATCATCGAAACCTTTCAGCCTAGCGTGACCTGCTTATGATAAGACATTAAAATCCGACTCAAAGAAGGGTGAAGTGGGATGAATATGTTGCGTGTTGCCAGAGTGGTCACCTGAGGATTCCCCACATTGATATCTTATCCACCCACGGATATCACGTATACGCACACCATGGTACAATGCACCAATCACAATTTCATGATTGGATAAATCAAACTTAAAAATTGTACCTTCTTCATCTTCATTGTCGACGAGCTCACGAAGGGCTAGTTGGGCTCGATGCAATTCGTTGACCGTTCCGGGAGGGGGAAGAGGTGCGCAGGAACGAGTTGAGCGCGCACGTGATCTTCACTCTCGGGAGCTCCCTTTGGCAATCTCCTCGAGACTTCTCTGCTTGGACATCTCAATTCGCTCCTCCTCCGACAGCTTGTCTTGCAGAGATCTTTCCTCAGCCATACGTCTCGACTCCTCGATGGCCTCTTCCTTGGTCATAATCACCGGTCCCTTTAGAAGTATTTCCTCATCTGCGAAAGAGGAACAAATAATGAGTACTGGCACGTTAATTCGCCAAGTTAATATGTTGCTTTATCTCACCTTCTTCTTCTTTCTCCCTGGCGACAATGCCCGCCCCGGATTCTGGGATGATCCTTTTCTTCGAAACAGTTCTCTTGGCAGAAGGAGTTTTCTTTACTACTGGCTCATTCCGCGAACGTTTCGGTGGCCACGTCACCAAGTCATCTGCCGAAGAGATCTGCACTTCTCTTGTTTATCGCTTCGACATACGGAGCAAGGAAACGTTCAAGATTCTCCGAAACTGCCTACTGGGTTTCTTCATTCATGGGCATCTCTGGAAGGATGATGCTGTAGGGTTGAATTTTCTTTGAGAGACAAAGATCGATAAGAATCCCGTTGCGATCCCCCTAGGCAAAGCGTCTCAAGCAGCACTAATAAAAGAAAAGGGAACGATGTTTTCACTCACAAGACGCAAAATAACAAGGGGATTAGTAGGTTCATATAATACCTCTTGGAAGTATCGCGCGTATTGGGCCGTAACATCGAGGGAGTTCTGTCCAATGGTGGTGGTCTTCTCCTTCAGAATGAACTCCGGGCAAAGGTGGTCTTCAGCTAGCAAGGAGTAATATCCGTAATTGGCCGTGCTCCGGGTCAGAGTAGTCTTGAAAGGATAACCTTTTGATAAAGGCGCGAGGTCTGTGCCGAATGGAAGCTGAGCTTGAGGATTGGTCAAACGACGTACCTTGGTAATCCAGAAAGCCATCCAACTAGCAGAGATTCTGCCTTGCCTTCCTCTAGAAGGCTGAGTCAAAGGGAGTTTTACAAGAAGCAGTTCGTTGCTTTTACCATAGAGCACTCCATTATAGCAACCCTTGATAATATACTTGGACCACATGGGAGGCGCAACGGCATCATAAACCAGTTGAAATGTCAGGCAAAGAGGATCAAAAGGAACTGATATGCGCTCATAATTGCAAGATTCTGCACCAGGCGCGTGTTCAAGCAATGCAGGCAGATAAGTTCTTCTCAACCATTCACATATCGCCCATAATGCCGAGACCCTCTGGTAATGTGTTTTTCCTGGAAAGGAGTGTCAACCTCGGGATACATGTCCGCAAGATAAATGATGTTGTCTAATTCCACCACATAGGGCCGGGCCACAAAGAGTTCAGCATCATCACATACTAATGAAAAGTTGCGACGAGTACTCTTATTACCAAACCAACGCCACGAATGAGGACACAGATGTACCTCCTTCAGTTTCACATTCCACAAGTAGACAGGAGAGGGAGTTGGAGCTTATGTAGGCCATCGTTCGAAAACCCACATGGTCAAGAAACCGATATTGACAAAGGAAATAACATCGACCCTTCCCCGCGACTGCTCAACATGAGAAACGGCTAAGTCGAGACGATAATACAAAGAACCCAAAACAAGGGGCCCCAGAGCAACTTTGCGACCAGGAGCGAGCTTTACCGCAAGTGGGAGCACGTGGATAAAGACTCCGTCACGCAGACTCCCGTCTATGAGGAAACGCGACAGCCAAACGCACATGAAGCCACACAACGACCATTGGAGTCGTTCTCCATTGGTAAAAATCGCCGCTTTGGGATTGACCTTGAGCAATTTCTGAATGATGGCGGGCTTGGCATAGTCTCTGTAAAAGAACATGAGCCATTTGGACCAGATGTTCTTTGAGCTGGAGGAAACTGACATGGAAGTACCGCAGGGTTTAATTGCGTCTGGTGCCCATCAAGTGGCGGCTTTGTTCAGGGTCGCAACACACTCTTGCATCTGCGTAAAAAGAATAAGTTCCTCATCACCCTCTAATTCGTCCAGAGGATCAAAAGCTCCCATGCTCAAAAGCATCAACATATTTTCACATCTTCGAGGGTAGGCGCGGCCTCAAAGGAAGAAAAGTGGAATGCATGGGTTTTCCTTGAGTCAACTTTGAGGTTGAAAACTCTGGTCGCGCTAATGACGTTATGAATCCCGGCTTGGTTCAACCCCGCCTCATGATTTCTAAGGATGAATGTGGTCTATTCATCCATCCCGTCAAGCTTCTCTAGGAAGGCCTGGAAAAAGACGTCATTGAAAGGGACCATACCAGCTTCAATACTGAGCCTCTGTACATCATGGGAATCAGCTAGATCCCAATCTTCCCTGCTTGGTTCGGGTTTCAACTCGAAAGCAGCAACTGGAGGAGATGCCTGGGGAGCGTCTCCCTGGATCGTAGCCAAATAAAAATCATCGCCACCCAGATAAAGAGCCTTGCACCAAAATTCCTTGGGAAGCTCCTACACTTCAACGACCTCCTTGTTTGACTTCTTTGGGGCCATTTCTGTGGGCATAAAGCAGCAGATTACAAATCAACGACATGAAAGAGGAAAGAAAAAAGTGGGAGAAGAGTATCCGCAGTTGGACTTGGAAATTTCAAAAGTTATAAACACTCACCGTGTTGACGACTGAGAGCTTGAATCGCTTGAGAGAAGGTGTCAGCGAGCTGATCAAGGACTTGATCGAAGAATTCTGCTTCAATTTGGGGATTCTCTCTCCCATGCATACGAACTCGGAAGCAACAACAATGGAAAAATTCTAATTGAAGAGAGCAAAGGGTTTAAATAAGCTTCCAGATTGAAGAGTCACGACTGCTGACGTCTCCTGAGTCAGCGACGCTTCGGAATCTGGCAAAATTGACGACCTATCAGCTATCCTTGCCTCGAAAATATGAAAAAAATCATGGATGGCGTATGATTATCTTCACAGTGACCACGCTTCGTCAAAAGCTGACGGCGCTTCTTAACCCTAGGTAATTATGGCTATAACCGGGAGCTAGGAATTTGAATGCTCATTTTCGTTATTCAAAGCATCTGCGTGGGGCCCACGCACGGTTGATTTTGCGCGACTGCACAACGGATGCGCACATGACATTCGCACACAAGGGGGCTAATGTAGATACAGCTTTCCAAACAAGCAGATCACAGCCACGTGGCAGCAATCCAACACACCTACTTGTGCTCCATGTACATCGGATAACTACCTGTCTTATCCACGTGGGGGCTGCGAGGCAGGGTCCTCGCGTATCAACACGGGACTTGTAGGGACTTAGTGGTTTGGAGGCTAGGGTAAGGCCCGTCGCGCGCCTGCGACAACAAAGCTCGCGCGCGACCCTTCGTAACTGATTTGAGAGACTTAATGGCCAATTCCTATAAACCCGTCTTGACCTCATAACGGCCTCCGGTATGTACGGTCAGGTTCCTAACGGTTCTTATATACACGGTCGAACGTGCCGTTACGGGGGATACCATTAAGCCGCCATTTATGGTGCATTAACCCCCTCACAACGGTCACTTCTCTACTATATATAGGATTGTTAGCCCTCCGTTGCGACAGACTAGTACAACGAATCCATAACTGAACATGCACTAGCTATTAAGCTGGCTCTCTCTCAGTTTCAAAGTGCTTACTCTCTCTCTACACACACCCTACATCTATCTGTGTCCTTATACTCTACTTGAGATGCACACTTGGATCTCCCTGAGGGATTTCAGTGAGCACAGAAGCGCATCTTAAACGTCGCGAAACAACACGCATAACCCAATATCTCACAATCCAACAAAAACCGACCCAAATCACTTAAGACTCCGGACACTCGATCTCCCCCAACCCGGTGTTACATTAAGCTGTTCTTGCAACCACAATTGTGAACGATTGTGATCTTTGTTACTTTTCTGGCCCGACATTTTGAAATATAAACTACCCCTTGTTATTCATTTTTTCTTTTCTCTTTCCTTTCATTTTTTAAAGCTTTTTTTACTGGCAGGGCATAACAACAATGTATAAGATAAGCCGAACCGGATTTTTCAATTACGGTACAAACCAATTAGCTAAAAATGTGAAATTGTGATTTTCCAACCTATCCTCCACAACACCAAGGATAACAAATAAATGTAGCATGTCCACTGATAAACCCGTCACCCTCGAGCTCTCTTCTTCTTAGGCTTCACAGGCGCCGACGACTCGTACATCTAGCCTCGCTATCGAAGCAGAAAAAAGTTTGACTTGAGCCTACTTTGCATAAACATAATTAATAGAATTGAATTGCTTGCTCCATTGGACAGTTTAATAAGGGAAAGGCCGGAAATGGCTGCTCCGTCTCCCTATTCTCTTGCTCAGAAGAGCTCTTTTCTTAAGAGATTGAAATCTCTCTTAGTTGAGCTACTCATACTCTCTAGACTAGGAGCTAGCACAATTGTGTCGGCAATTCTAGGCACTACGACTCCTTGTGGTCACGGTGTAATGGCGTGATTGACCTCCCACACCGAATTTTGCCGTCGTATTTATCTCACCTTCTTAGGCTGCGCATGGCCATTTAGGAATCCATGCAAAACCTTAGGGTGCGCCAGAGAGGGTTTGTGATGCTCTTTGGCCGTTTTCAGTGTTGACAGTTTAGTCCAAAAATGAATGGCTTGGTGCTACTGGTATAATCATAGACCTAGAGTGACTCATAAACTTATAGGAATATACATGGGTTAGCATCACTGAGTATCTCAATAAAGGGACTCGGGTCATTTATAATATTCATATACAATGACATACATGATATGAGTTAGTTTGTTCCTGAACAGAGATACACTTAGAACCAGTGCATGATCCTAGACTGAACACTTTCTAACCCATCACGATTCAATCATTTACTTGAGTTAGTTTATAAAATTTTCCCACTCAACGACCTTACAAGTTTACAACTTGGGCGTACTTTACTAAACCTTTTAAACTAATCTTAACTTCAATTTTCAAAAGCATAATTTCAAAACTCGTTCATTGATTATATTTCTGTAATGTTTCACTCAGACTATTTCTGAGTTATCTCTTTCCACGAATATCTATTTTCAAAAACTCTCATGTGAGCAATCCAGCAATTGGGAATCGTACATATCACTTAGGCGTTTGTACATCAACTGAACAACTGTAAATATTTATATTTAGTAAGTAATATTTCTATATTATATGCCCGTTTCTTAGTCCTTTTCCGTAACAGAATAGAGTCCTCACTGAGACGCTTCAGAGATTTAACTCATGAAACTCCCGTGAGTATGAAAATCAACCGTTAAGTCTGTTGGCTTAGTAGAGGGAGGGGGGGTTACCCAAAGCGCTACCCTTTTTTCTAGTGGGAACGAGTTAAACTCTTTTTTTTTCAAACCCAATAACAAGATCTTAAAAGAACAACAACCAATTTAGCTCATCGGCACAACTTGGGTTCATGGTTTCTTTACCATCAACAACTATATGTGATAGGTTTTGATACTGACTAACCTTTTTTTTTCATTTTTTTTGTTCATTCAAACATGTGAATTGATACAATACTAAAACTAACACAATACAAACACGAACCGATCATATATGATGATCTTTTCGGCATTAGTAGCAATGTAACGGGTTTGATCCAAAACCCTAGAAGTTCAACATTGCTAAAACATAATTTTCCAAAAATGTAATCACTTAATTAAAGATTACATTCACCTAGGAGTAGCAATGTAACGGGTTTGATCCAAAACCCTAGAAGTTCAACATTGCTTAGGAGAAGGAAGCATGTAATCCGATGAATGAATATCACACAAATATTTCATCTTCTCCCAACTCATGAAGTCCATATCAAATGCTAAGCCGCAAAACCAATGAAGCACATGTGTGGGAGTGGAGTCGTCGCAAGCTCACACTCAATGTCCGGTGTCAAAAGTCGACACCCCCAAACTCGGGCCGACGGGCCCCGGTGAACGAGCCTAGCAAACCAACTAGAGTGTAACGGTAGACGACGGTGGACCGAAAGGACCCGAAGGCAACCAATTACACAAATTCATGTGAGATCGAGAGATTATCATGAGTGTTACCCGATGTAACTAGAACGTGCATAGAGTGTTTCAAGCATAATCCGGAAATTGTTACCCTGTCTGCATATAGATTTTTAGGTCGTACTGTGTATATTTGTGTGGTCCGTGTCGTGTTCTATGATATTATGTCGTATCGTGATGTGTTAGTTGTGTGTATATGTTTTTATGTATGTGTTTGTGTTTTATATTGCACGTTTTTCTTACTTGAGTCTACCTACCCTATCGAGTCAATTGTGGAATTTCATTTGTGTCGGCTTTGCATGTAGAGTAGAAATTATATGAAAAAGAAAATAAAAAAAAAATCAAAAATGGAAAAAATCCAAGAAAAATTAAAAGAAAATTTTGAGAAAAGGGCAATCAAAAGAGGATAAAATTTGATAAATCGCGAAGTGTGAGGATTTTAGGCATAGGGCATGATTTGCGAACGAGAGTGATGACGTGAGTCCCCCAAGTAGGTATAGAGAGACTTTCTTTACGGGAGTGCCTACCTATTTTCGACACTTACGTGATTTTCAAAATTAAAGTGTGTGCCTATTTTTCTTACAAGAGCTGAGCTAGGTGTGAGCTAAACAAGCTGAACATCCATGTGTACGTCTTAGGTAGTTGCCAACCCACCTCGTAGTGGCACACGAAACAGCTGTGCGAGGTCGTGTATTAGAGCACTCACTGCTTGTAGAACTCACCTTGTAGGACCATTAGACGCCCCGATTTGAACCTTGGATTCTTTTCTAGCCTTCGGACCTAGGGTGACGATTCTTGGCCTTCATCACAAATTGTTTAGAATCACCATTTTAGTGCGTCACGAGGGAGTTGTAGTTGAGGGGGTTCGATGAGGGAGTGATTCATGACATTTCGTTGAGTTCTACATGATCGCTTGCACTTCATTGATTATCGACGAGGGGATGCGAGGGTGAGTGAGTAGGCTTGCGCACTTCGGTGTGGCGGTGTTCCATGCCATTACATCATGGACACAGTTGTGGACAGCCGTGAGTGCGTGACATCTAATCCGCACGAAATTGGGTTGGGTGAACTTAATTGGTGGATCGTGCTAGGTACCGGTTTCTATCATTTTGGTGTAGGAGGATCGGTTGGATTAGGCACGAGACATTCATCTTTGAAACTACTTGAGAGGAGATGTGGTGACATTCGAGTGTGGGGGTGTCGACTTTTGACTCCGGACATTGAGTGTGAGCTTGCGACGACTCCACTCCCACACATGTGCTTCATTGGTTTTGCGGCTTAGCATTTGATATGGACTTCATAGAGTTGGGAGAAGATGAAATCTTTGTGTGATATTCATTCATCGGATTACGTGCTTCCTTCTCCTAGCATAGCTGATCATTTTTGAAGAGCACTCGGGTATTTGTGTTGGATTTTTAGCATTTTGAGAGATATGTATTATTTAAAAAAAAAAACAAAAACAAAAAAAAGATAAAAAAGAAACTCCACAACTGATACTCGATTTTTTTAATTTTTTTTTCATATAATTTCTATTCTACATGCAAAGCCGACACGAATGAAACTCCACAACTGACTCGATAGGGTAGGTAGACTAAAGTAAGAAAAACGTGAAATATAAAACACAAACACATACATAAACACATATATACACAACTAACACATCACGATACGACATAATATCATAAAACACGACACGGACCACACAAATATACACAGTACGACGTAACAATCTATATGCAGACAGGGTAATGCAGACACGGACTGGCTAGTCAAGACTAAAACTCCCCCACACTAGAATGCATCGTTGTCCTCAACGAATATAGAAGTCAAACCGAGGAATCCGCATTTTTAATGCGAGGGGCGGTGGATCTACTCGGACTCGGATCCCTGGTCCTCAGAATCATCCTCTGCTGGACCAGGCACATCATAATCACTCGACTCATTCCACAACTCCTCACTGTCGGGGCTAGGGTCTAAGGTCACATTGCTCGACTGAGCCAACTGAGCTACCCACTCCCCAAGAGTCTTAACGGAATCTCCCAATTTCTTTCGGCTGCTACGGTCATGAGAAAACTGCCTCTCATTCACCGCCTTAGACTCTAGCATTAGCTGATGCATGCTCTGCAAAAGAGCGTCGGTGCTCGATGACTCGCCTTCCTTCTCCTTGCACTTATTAGACCTAGAAACCTTAGGGGGGTTCTGATATTTCGAACACTCGCTGTCATCTGGTTGTTTGACATCCAAATCCTTTACCACTGCCCCTGCTTGTATAGCCAATCTAGTCATCAAGCAAGTGTGACCTGGGGCCATTCTATTTCCCTCCGATTTGCGTGCCATGATGTTGAGCCAAATCATTCTAGGAATGTCAATCCTCTGTCCTAACCAAACGCACATGTCCATACAACATAGGCGGAATGAGAAATGGGGGGTTAGGTGTAATACCTAAGACCCAATTCTCAAGCAACTCGCAAACCCACCGAGCACGTGGTAGTAAGGCTTTCTTAGACACCATCCAACGAGGCAACTCGGCCTTTGTCTTATCCCAAGGGTCTACCCCCTTCCCCGCAAAACAAAACTTATTGACCATTGGTACCACATCATCCCGCCAAATCATGTCATGGTACGCACACTTGGTGTTGGGGTCCAACTCTCGAAAATTCAAGGCCTTACTAATCGTCTCCGGTTTAAGACGCACCCAGTTACCCCTACAGTACACCAACCTATCATCCTTACTCTCACCCTCGTCCGAAAACCTCAGGTTAACATAAATCTCTCGCGCAACTTGAGAACTAGATGGCCCACACAACTCAAACCATTTGTCCAACCTCTCATGCTCATGGATTGCGATGAGCTCAGTAGGCATGAGTTTCAATTCATCGATGGGGTAAGGTTTCTCAGCTGCACCTGTGAGCTTAAGGTATCGGTCGGAGAAAGAGGCATGGTGAGCATGAAAGCTAACAAACCGGTAACTACATAAATTACTCGGTGTCACATTGGCATTCGCTGTCTTAAGTTTCTTATCCGACCGACCCTTTATCAAACGAGGCCTAGGGGGCATTGGGGTATTGAGTATTGGGTGTGGCGGCGATTCTGGCACCACATACTCGGGCTCTTGGTTGGGTATGATCGGAGGGTCCTCAACTACCATCTCGTCAACATTGGACGACCCTACTCTCATAATGGGTTGATATACGGGGTCGTCAAAAGTGGCGGCTTTTCTCTTAGACATGATAATTAATCAATTCGATGCAACAATGGAAAAGAAAGTGTGTGTAAAGAGAAGGATTAGGAGTACCTACGTGCCCGGAGCTGGTCTTACGGGCACAAAACTGCAGAATCTTTCGGCGAAAAGGACCGAGTTGGTCGCCGAAAACGCTCGTTGAATTTTTCCGATTAATTGCTACTCCTAGCTTCTTCTTGTTGTCCCCGTCACTTCTTCTTTCTTCACCGTGAGCTGAATTGGACTTCTTAGCTGTCAATTTGAAGTTCTCCTCGACGAACCCTAGGTGGGTTTTGTCCCAAATTGAAGCTCCTTCTTCCCCAATTCCTTACAACACCAAGAGGTGGTGTTGAGTGCTGCTTAGCACGCCGGAAACCCACCTAACCGCCGCTGGTTTGGTGATGGTTTGTGGTGGGTTGAGTGAAACCAGTCGGGGAGGGGAGAGGTTTGCGGGGCTTCAGTCGCTGGAGAGAGAGAAAGAGGACGCCGGAGAGAAGAGAGCACGGAGAGGACGACGGAGATTGAACTCAACTCGTCAGAGAGTTTCTATGAGGAGGGTGTCGGATTTTTGCAGAGGGAGGGAGGAGGTGCTTGAGGGTTCGTGAATGAAGGAGGAGGAAGAAGACTCCTTTGTTGCCCGATTGTGTCCTATTTTTCAACTCAAAATTCCAAAATTACCCTCAAAGATCCGTCTGCCCCTCTGTGTCTCTCTGTTCGTGCGAACAAAATAAGTGTTCGTACAAACACTTTGCTAAACAGTGTTCGCACGAACAAAATGTTTGTTCGTACAATTTGACAGTGAGCTTTTGGCATATTATGTTCGTGCGAACAAGAACTTGTTCGTGAGAACAAATCTGACTCCAGTTTCATTTTTTTTTGATCCGCTTCCTTTGCTTGATCATCGAGGCT
The DNA here is from genome assembly GCA_023055425.1 of Linanthus parryae. Taxonomy (NCBI): domain Eukaryota; kingdom Viridiplantae; phylum Streptophyta; class Magnoliopsida; order Ericales; family Polemoniaceae; genus Linanthus; species Linanthus parryae. The sequence goes on from JALGPY010000005.1 coordinate 102,384,005, forward strand.
TCATAGCTTGAATTCCATATTCCCCCATGTGTTCTTGATCCATCTTTTCACGGGAAATCCCCCAACATTTGCGGGAATCCCTTCATGATCTCGCTCAATTTCCGCCTTGCTTTTACGTCCGGACTCCGATGTGCGCCTTTCACGTGAGTTTACGCACATCAAGAAGGGGAGTCCGAATCGTGTATCCAACTGTAATCCTGCGAAGCTTCAATTAAAATGTCAAATTCTCGCTCTCTCACCCCTCACATAACAAAATATTATGAAAAACACACACGACAATATTTAAAACACACTCTCTATACTAAAGCAGAAAATACGTTGGGTTGACTCCCAACAAGAGCTTGTAATTTACGGTCGACGGCCCGACCCATTTACCTCATAAAGATCACGGCTCATCAAAGTAGATAGCATCCACTTTGGCCGGTGTTGGCGTTGATTCCAAGTACGACTTTACTCTGCTTCCATTGACGCGGAAGCATTCCTTCGTATGAGGATCCTCTAACTCAACCGCACCCCAAGGATAGATTTGATGGATCTGGAACGGCCTGGACCATCTAGAACGAAGCTTTCCCGGAAAGAGCTTCATGCGAGAGTTGAACAACAAAACTTTCTGTCCCACACGAAGTTCTTTTGGTTTGAGACGACTGTTGTGCCATCTCTTTGTCTTTTCCTTGTATATCTTGGAATTTTCATAGGCTTGTAGTCTCCATTCCTCAAGCTCAAGCAGCTTCATCTTCCGTGCTTGCCCTGCCAACTCGGGAGCCATGTTCAACCGTTTGATAGCCCAGTATACTTTGTGCTCTAACTCCACAGGGAGATGGCATGCCTTAATGAAGACGAGCTGAAATGGTGACATGTTCAATGGCGTCTTCCATGCAGTACGGTATGCCCACAATGCATCATCAAGTTTCACAGACCAATCCTTGCGCCCGACATTGACGGTTTTCTGCAAAATACCCTTGATCTCCCAGTTAGACACTTCAGCTTGCCCATTGTTTTGGGGGTGATAAGGTAGGGAAACCTTATGGATAGACACCCCATATGACTTCAAAACTCTGGCAAACACTCGATTTATGAAATGTGACCCTTCATCGCACACCATTGCCCTTGGTGTGCCAAACCGAGTAAAGATGTGCTTCTTCAGAAACTTCTCTACCGTCGCTGCATCATTCTTGGGGAAAGCAATTGCTTCTACCCACTTTGTCACATAATCCACCGCAAGTAAGATGTAGAGATTTCCATACGAAGCTGGGAACGGTCCCATGAAGTCTATGCCCCAAACATCAAAAGGCTCCACCTCAAGCCATTTAGACATTGGAATTTCATCTCGCTTGGAGATATTACCTGTTCTCTGGCAGCCATCACACCCTGCAACCCATTCATGACAATCTTTAAAAATAGTTGGCCAGAAAAAACCATATTGTAGCACCTTCATGGCGGTACGCGGACCGCTAAAATGACCTCCATTAGGTGCTGCATGACACTGCTTGATCACATCATAAATCTCATGGGTGGGAACACACTTCCTAATGATGTTATCGGCGCCCATCTTGAATAGATATGGATCCTCCCAAAAGTATTGCTTTACCACATACAAGAACCGCTTCTTTTGCTGCACTGTCCATTCCTCAGGAATCTTCCCATTGGTAAGATAATTGGCAATCGCCCAATCCCATGGCTCAGTATCCCCCAATGACATCAGGCTTTCATCAGGAAATTTCTCTTGAATAGGCACCTTCTCTTCCACTCCATTCTCAAGTCTTGAGAGGTGGTCCGCTACGACATTCTCAATACTCCTTCTTGTCGCGGATCTCTACATCAAACTCTTGCATTAGAAGGACCCACCGCAACAACCTCGGCTTAGCATCCTTTTTATCAAGCAAATATTTCAGCGCTGAATGATCTGTAAAAACAATCACCTTCGATCCCACAAGATAAGGCCGAAATTTATCCAAAGCAATATCACAGCCAATAGCTCCTTCTCAGTAGTGCCATAATTTAGTTGAGCCTCATTAAGAACTCTACTCGCATAGTAAATAACATGGCATACCTTTTCCTTACGCTGCCCCAGCACTGCACCAATGGCGAAATCACTGGCATCGCACATGAGTTCAAATGGAAAACTCCAATCCGGAGTTGTAATGATCGGGGCTGAGGTGAGTTGTTTCTTCAAAAAGTCGAAGGCTTTCTTGCACGCTTCATCAAACACAAATGGGACATATTTCCCAAGCAACTCACACATAGGCTTGCAATCTTTGAAAAATCTTTGATAAACATGCGATAGAAACCTGCATGTCCCAAGAAGCTTCTGACCCCCTTCACTGAAGTCGGATAAAAGAGCTACTTGATCGTCTCTACCTTTGCTTGATCAACCTCCAAACCTCTGCGTGAATTCTTGTGGCCAAGAACTATCCCCTCAGTGATCATGAAGTGGCATTTCTCCCAATTCAGCACAAGATTAGTGTCTTCACAACTAACCAAGACACGTCCAAGATGATGTAGACAATCCTCAAAACTGTCACCAAATATGGAGAAATCATCCATGAATACCTCTAAGTGCTTCTCAATCATATCTGAGAAAATAGCCATTATACACCGCTGGAAAGTAGCCGGTGCATTACATAGTCCAAATGGCATGCGGCGGAACCCAAATGTGCCATAGGGACATGTAAAAGTAGTCTTCTACTGGTCTTCTATAGCAATGGCGATCTAATTCTAACCGGAGTAACCATCCAAAAAGCAATAGTACTCGTGGTGAGCCAAACGATCAAGCATCTGATAAATAAACGACAACGGAAAGTGATCCTTTAGCGTGGCTTCATTCAGCTTCCTGTAATCCATGCACACACGCCAACCAGTAACTGTCCGTTGAGCAATCTGCTCATTCTTGTCGTTCTCCACCACAGTCATCCCTCCTTTCTTAGGCACACACTGGACCGGGCTAGTCCAAGTGCTGTCTGAGATCGGGAAAATAATGCCAGCCTCAAGCCACTTCATGACCTCTTTTCGCACCACATCTTTCATGTGCGAATTCAGTCTCCGCTGTGCCTGGATCACTGACTTCTTGCCTTCTTCCACCCGGATCTTATGCTGGCAATACACGGGGATGATCCCCTTGATATTTGCAATAGTCCATCCAATTGCTGCTTTATGCTTCCTTAGTACATCCAAAAGCTGCTTCTCCTGTGCCTGAGATAAAACAGAGGAAACAATTACGAGCAACGTGTTATCAATACCAAGAAATGCATACCTGAGATGGCTAGGCAATGGCTTCAACTCAAGCACGGGTGGTGACTTGAGTGAAGGAACAAGAGCTAAATTTTTCTCCCCTTGCTCATATAAATTCAGCTTGGTCCAGCTGCTCATGTGGAACACATCCATGGGAGGACTCTGATCTTCATCCTTGTACATTGAAATCCGGTACCTATTTTTTTAGAGGTTTTTTTTTTAGGAATCGGGTACCTGATTTTCTTCTGTAAAGGAAAGAAATGATCCTTTCACCTGCTGGTAAAGAAATTCTTTTAAAAGCTGTTGTCCAAGCTTTGCCTTCTTATTACATGTCCTGTTTTATGCTTCCCTCTTCTGTAATCAAAGACATTGAATATATAATGTCTAAGTTCTGGTGGGGAAACAACATAGATAAAAGATGGATCCATTGGACTACTTGGCATAAATTGTTTGTGCATAAACACAGCGGTGGTTAGGAATGAGAGATATGGAATCTTTCAATCTCTCAATTCTGGCAAAACAAGTCTGGAGAATTTTACAAAATCCAAATCTGCTTGTCTCCAAAGTATTAAAAGCTAAATACTATAGAGACTCTTCTATTCTGGATTCAGAACTTCACAGTTCTCCATCCTATATCTGGAGAAGTTTAACTAAAGCAGAACCTGTTTTGAAGGAGGGATGTAGGTTAACAGTGGGGAATGGAGAAAGGATCAAGATTTATACTGATAATTGGATTATTGATAGGGGTGGAAGGAAAGCTTTTACTTATCCTTCTTTATCTATCAACTCTACTGTCAATACTTCTCAAAATACCATAGCATTATAGGCATATTTGCATGGGTGGTTGCAATCAGTTTTGCTACATAAATAACAGAACGAAACTGCCCGATAACTATCTATAAACATGTACCAACTATGCAGCGACACATTGCAGCGAACCGGGACTCAACCGGCTAACCAAAGAGATTCCAAATCTGCTGCAACATTTAGCAGAAACACACGGTGCACAATTCCAGCGAACAATTTAGTGCAATTTGCAGTGCATTCTGGCAGAAACATGCAGCATACTCGCCCTTGTTCCACCATCTTTCGGCACAACAACGACACTCACGACCAGCAACATATCGGCATCGTAACGGCCATCGAATAGCGGCCTAAACGCTGCACAACCCACACAAGACTTGTAGTGAACCGGGTTGCGAACAACAGTCTTCAACGGTGCACAACCTGCTCCAAACGTAGCAGCGAATCGAAGGTAATCACAAAGCCAAAGTCGGGTCTGACCGTGGCCAAGCACTGAGCAACACCACCAGGATAAATCTCCCCAAGTCTGACCGTAATATACAATCACAACATAACCAATATTCCGTTTACACCCATGCCAACAACGGCAGCGCGCTGCACCAAAGCGAGTGCCCAGCGAAGAGCGTTAAACGGACCAACATATCAAACCAATGTCGAGCCAACGTGCGTACTTGGTGCACCAACGTCGCACCAGACCTCCTATACCCTTTGAACTCGATGACCTCATAGAGACCAACCTCGCCCAAGGAGTTCTCCCCTCGTCGAAACGAGTTTTTTTTTTCATGGCAACATGACCGTGCATGTCTCTACTCTGTTGGGACTATCAAAAAGTAATAAAAGCAACAAACAATGTAACTTCCAGTGTTGTAATACATTGGTTCTGGGCATCTCCTTATATCCCATTTCCGAAAAAATGCCAGGATTGCTTAAAGCAATTTGAAGGAAACTAATGATATATCACATAACATCAAACATATCGGAGAAAGGAAAATTCACTAGCAACAATACTAATATTTTCAGTAACTACCAAGATGCGGCAACAAAGTGACGCAATGGTGAACTGTGTCTGTTCCATTTTCCAATCCGAAACTTGTATCGTTAGAAATGTTATAACCACCAGTTATATTGATTGTAATTTGAAATTTCAAATGCCAACATATGATACTTCACATCAGATGAAATATGTCATCAATCTCCATCTACAATGGTGGAGATTTAGTACTCTTTGACTACTATTCCCACTCTTCTCTTCGATCATCAGATACAACCATATTCAACCACTTAAAGCAAAGTTTTAAAAACCGGACCGGCCATCGAACCGGTGAGACACCGGTTCATGGTCGGACTGGTCGGACCGGTGGTCGGACCGGTTCAATCGCACGTTTCGTTAATAATATATATTTAATATTTTTTACACAAACATTGTAAATATAATGGAAAATTGCCAAAAATATACTTGAATATTTTAATTTGAAACTTGTTTAGTGTTGTTGTAATGTTTTTATAGTAATAGCTATACTTAAACAAATAAACACACACACAAAAATAACTAAATTATAGTTCACAACAATATATTTTGATGAAAAACAACAAACACACAATAACATCCACAAAAATATAAAATGTAAATATAAATACTTAATTTCAAATATATAATATGGTAAGCAAAATAAGATAACCTACAAAAACAAGTTGCTAATGTTTTAAAAAAAGAAATGAAATTTGCTTATTACTTAATAATGAAATATTAAGTATAATAATTACTCAGGAGAGAACACAAGTGGATCGCTGGTGTAGTGGTAAAGTCTCTTGTGTTATAACCACGAGGTACAGGGTTCGATTCCCTTCCTAGCCGATTTCTTTTTTAGTTGAAGAGAGAACCGGTGCTTCTAACGCCGAACGGTTCGAGCGGTTCGGCGGTTGAACCGCCGGTTCTGATGACGTGTCCCGGTTCGGCTGCTTGTGCGGTCTAATTACCGGACCGGTCAAGCACCGGTTCGCCGGTCCGGTCCGGTTTTTAAAACTATGCATAAAACCCCTATCAGTTCTACACCTCAGCATGATGGTCTTTGTTGGGGGCATACTACCACGGGAGATTATTCAGTCAAGACAGGGTATAATAGGAATTTTATTTTAAAGAGTTATCACACAAACTCTAAGCCTATTTGCAGCACTAGTTCTGGTGTTTGTGAAGGGGATTGGAAACGCTTGTGGAACTTACCAGTCCCTCAAAGAATTAAATTTCTTGTGGCGCTTCTGCTCCAATCTTCTTCCTGTGAAAGATAATCTTTACAACCGCGGTATCTATCTGGATAAGGCTTGTCTGTTCTGTAATTATCCTGCAGAAGCACAAGATCATCTCTTCAGAGGTTGTAAATATTTCAAATCTATGTGAAAGTACTTTAATCATGTTCTAGACTTATCTGGATCTGCTTCAGGCGTTAGAAACTGGATCAATTCTATTCTTGTGCAGAATGACGAGAAAGGCCAGGTAACTTTCATTGCTTGTATTTGGATAATCTTGAGAATTCGCAACCTGAAAACTTTTGAAGGAAAGGAGCAAAGTCATAACCAGAATCTTAACTGGATTGAATTCACTATGACTGATTGGATGTCTTTACATGAAGCTTAAGATATTCAGAAGAACCAAAGGTCACCCGTGAAATACCCCGTTTTGTGACTTTGGGTATTTGTGATATTCGACTATGGATACTTTGGGTATTTGTGACATGTGACTATGGATATTTAAGGTATTTGTGATATTATTACTTGTGTTGGGAGTGAAATATAAATGTTGGGAGTCATTTGTAAAGCTTTGCTAGCAATTTGGGGTCTTTGTGTCTTTTATCTAAAGTTATTAGTGCCTTTAATTAAGTTGGGGGAGGTAGTTGTCTTATTACCTAAACTAGTGGTGGATAAGTGTCTTTCTGCACTGATTGATATGATTTTTGACCCAAAAATAATACCAGACAGATTTTTCTCACCCAAAATCACGTCAGTTGTGATTTTTCTTCATCCTCATCGTATCCTCTCTCAATCCCTCTCTATCTCTCTTCCTCTCTCACGATCAAACATCAAAAAAACCCTCACGCCTCTCCCTCTCTGGTCGTCTCTCTCCCTCACGGCAACAGAAGCAGCAGCGGCATCACAGCCACTGCCGCCTCTCTCTCTCAGGTTCGTCTCTCTCTCTCTCTCTCTCTCTCTCTCTCTCTCTCTCTCTCTCTCTCTCTCTCTCTCTCTCTCTCTCTCTTCCGTGCGTTCTTCTTCTCCTTCTCTTCCTGCGTTTTGTTCATCTTCTTCTTCTTCTTCCATGATTGTTGATGTATATTTTTCCGGCAGCCCTTGATTTGTCGCCAACATCTTCATCTCCATCACTTCAATCACTCGAATCTCTCACATCTCACGTAAGTAACATGTTACTCGTTAATTTCAGATTTGTTGTACTCACTTTGATTACCGTTTTCACCACGTAGAACATCTCTAATCACTATATTCGTTGTTCAAGTGATTATTCATAAACCCTAGTTTATGTAAGGGGTTAAATCAAGCCGAAACAATAGGGTTAGCTAGTAATTACCACTTGTTTGATGTGGGTATTCATGTTGTATTAGGTTTAGTATGAATGTAGGATGAACTAGATGATTGGGGGAAAAGTTTCATGGAAATTGTTATTTCCCGTATGGGTATATTGAGGGGAATTTGATATTTGAAACGAGCATATCTTTTGATTCAGGAATCGAAATTAAGATCCGTTTGAGGCTAAACTTATTATTTCGAATGTTTTGAATCCAATGAAACTGTTTTTGAGCCATGATCTGTTTGGGAAACTGGATTAATAAATTGGTGAAGTTATGATAGGTTATGTATACTTTAGGTTATGGGATTTTGGAATAAGGTTTTGGGATTGGTTTTGAAGTATGAAATAAGGGGGATGTTGGGTTGGTTTTAGAACCCTAAACCGTTGGGTGTCATGTGCATATAATATAGCTTAGTATTTTTATTACTAAGAAATTGTAATTTAATTAGAGTATTGTTAACTTGTAGGCGACGAATTCACCGACGACGCATACGTTGAGTACTACGATTGAGTCGCCGTAATCACTTGCAAACGAGGTGAGTAAACATGCCAGGCCTAGTGTGCCTAACTCCCTTCGCGTCAAATGATTTCTTTTTACATGTCTCAAAATAGATTACGTGCTATGTGTTTATGTGTCATTTAAACATCCAATATTACTTGTAACTGCTTTTCTTGGAAATAACATAATAAGTTATCAATTCACGATAACGTAAAGTGGAAGAGTTGTGCGGGATTGTCTCATGGTTACTATTGGGCTTGGTCGGGTTATACCCGGCCAATTAATTGTATTTAATCCGGTTGCAAGGCCCCGGATCGCTCCTAGTACTCACCCTTCTGACCGCAAGAAGTCTGTAAGGGGGTGTCGACACTTAAGGTCTTGGATGCTTGCGAAGTGATTGGTTCTTCCCCGTATCAACTAATTGAAATTGTGATATTTTGGAATTAATGGTTATTTATGGGAAAAAGAATGAGTATGAAAATTTGGGATTTTCCAACTTGAGTATTGAACTCGAATTTGCGAACTGTAAACTCTCATGTTTTCTTACAAGTGTCAAATTCAAACTTCCGCTGTGTTTAAAGTTGAACACCTACTCGCAAAAATGGTCATTGTTTTTATAACTGCCTCATAATCATTTTACATGCTTGGGTGTTTGCTTGCCAGTATTTTTATGCTGATTTTTGTACTGTGGTGTTTCTTTTTATTTCTGCACCACAGGTCCAGGTGGTGAGTATTTGGCTTAGCGGGGGACGCGGATCATCACCTAGAAAATTAGTAATTTTCATTTCAATAAAAGTTGAACTCTTTTGTTAGATTATAACACACTAGTTTGTTAAGCGCCCACGTTTGAGGCAGCTTTGGAGTTGTAATAAAGTTCTATTGTTTAACTTTTAATTTAGTTTGCTTGAGATCCACTTTTAAATGTCCTTGTATCCGGGCTTTGTCTCGGGTACGGAGTGACACCCCCCGGGCCTCCGGCTTGGTCATTTTGGGGGTGTTACAGGTGGTATCAGAGCGGACAATCCAAAAGGGAAAACAAAACCTGTTAGGGTAACTAAAATGAACATAGGCAAAGTGATTAAATTTGACAAGCCGTTGGGAATGTGGGTAGTATTTCTAGGACTATTATGTGTGTAAATGCTTAGGAAAAATAGGATAGAAGGCAAGTACGCCCACCAACCCACTCCTAACTAAGAACTTTGGCCTACCCGAGATACTAAGAGATTGGGTTTTGAGGCGTTTCAGTGGAGTTCGGGTTAGAAACCTTTGATCATCCAACCTTTTTGAGGCGTTTTGTTGAGAGTTGATTTCAAAAGTCTTGTGGTTATAAAATTTAAGTTTTGGAAATAAGTGTTTATTTCATGAGAGTAGTAATTTTTATTTACGTTATATACTTTGTGGAGTAAGAGACTTATGAAGTTGTTTTCTTTTGTAGATGGCTAGGACCAAAACGACCCCTAGGAAGCGTGTATTGCCCGTCGAGAAGCACCCGATTGTGACACCATGGGTTGAGGGTGAGGATTTTCCAGCGTTCTGTGATCGCGTCGTTCAGTTTTGTGAGCAAAGGTTTGTGGAATCACAGTTCCTCGATACCGGAATCCTGCGTTTCATGCTTATTGTATGGTGAAGGCACTTCCCATGGGACCTTTATTTGGAGACATAATAGCAAAATATAGCAACATCATGGACAACTACAACCGAATGAATGCTAGGGAGTATCTTTACCAAGGTGAATGGAGGGTCAACGCCGACTTCATATGCAAGTTTTTAATGGAGGTCCATGTAAAGTGGCAAGGTTACACGGTTATTGAGGGGAATGCTATTGAAGCCAAAGAGGTGATTATCATAGACTCTAGTGACGATGAGGAGGTCGAAGAGGATCCAATGGAAGATTTCGATGAATACCCCGAGATTGAAGAAGATCCAATGGATTATTATGAAAGTGAAGAAGACCCAAGTGAGGGTGAGGATATCGAGGAAGACCCCGAGGAAGATGAGGAATTTAATGAGAGCGACGAAGACGAGGATTAAGCATGTTATAAGTCTTTGATTTCCTAGACATTGATACAATTTAAAGTTTTGTTTTGTTTGAATAAGGCTATGATGTCAAACAATATTTTGAGGTTCTTGAATAATTTTTGAATAGCCACTTTTGGGTTAGAGTTAAATCCTTAGCGTTTTGATTTAAGGATGAGGAATTATGCTCATGTTTTGAGGACCCAATTTGGGAGAATAATAAATTTAGTTCTCTGATTTTGGAGTATGATTTGATGAATTAAGATTGTCATGTGTTTTGTTATCATTGATTGAGTAATTAGAAAGTGTTCATGGAGTTAGAACGCGAAAATCTTGATCTTTGGTGTTATTGAATCTGCACAGCAGTGAGTTTTTGTTGTAGCAGACGTATTAATTTTGGAGTTATTTTTCCCTGAATTTTTCCCAGAAAGTAGACATACTCAGGTATCTCTCATAAAAATTTCAGCCCTATATGAGTTCTGTAGAATCAGTTACGAATTTTCAAAGTTGGTGGTTCAGTAGCAGAATTGCAAAGTGACTAGCTGTAGCATTTTTCATTTTTACCTATCTTCCAGATCTTTTTTGGTTCTAAAATTTTTATGACAGTTAGTAGACATGTTTAGCAAATTCTGGGCAAAATCCTATCTCATTTTGAGGACTTTAATGTCAGCTTAAGGCTTTTCAAAGTCAAAGTTTCTGTTCTGGTGGTCTGTGACAGCAGCTGTAGTATTCTCTATGCAACTTGAGTTCTACAATTTAGTTTGAGTTGATTCTTCTTGAGTATGAAAGTAGACTCGGAGAGGGTGTTTCACACCAAAATTCATAATTTTTTTCTTGTCCTATTGACCAATTTCCCAATTTTTAAAGAGGGACGACGAAATGAGATGTGATCAGCCTATGTGTAAATACATGCTCATTTGAGTAATTGATGATCAATATGTGACATTACATGCCTAATTGCGCGTTGCATTCCATGTATTCATGTTTACTTGTATTTCATGATATTTTATGAATAATACAATAGGCTATAGTGTAGGACAATAGACCACCTCCATACAACACTAGAAGGAATTTCCTTGTCAAACAGTGAAGGTAGGAATTTCATGTTGAACCGACCAAGGAGGGACCAAAATAATTTCTCGTACGAGGTAATAAAATTGGAGCAAAGGTTATACGAGCGGGCAAAGAGGATAAATGACCTCATCGCGAGGAATTGTGAAGTACCGCGTGCTATGTCGGTTACGAGTTTTGCAACAAAGTTAGAGTAAGGAAAAACAAGGTGTACTGATATTACGTTCAAGATGAAGGTGAGAAGAGAAATGTGTTTGAGAGATATTGACATAGAAGAATCTTTTGACAAATTTGTGTTAGAGAAATTTGTAATAGCACCGAAAGGAGTTGTGAGGGCTTCGGTGACATCACTAGAGATTAAGTAGTTAAAAGAGAACTGAAAATCGAGTTTTCGGAGGTGGGATCAGCTATGTGAGATTTAGGTGCTTCTTAGCTAGTTTTAAGATTATTGAGAAATATGAGTGTTTATGTGAAACCCTATTGTTTTGGAGTTGACTACTTTGAAGATTTCGGAATATTATTTTGCTATGGAGAAAGTTTGAGAGTTTTAATATGGCGGGAAATACTAAAGTATTGACATAATACTCGGAGTTATATAAATCATTGGTATACCTGGGGAGATTATTTTGTTTTATTGACGGCGGTTTGTTACAAACATCTCATTTAGAGTCTTGTTTGCAGGGATATAGTTTTGAGCATTTTACCATTCATGTTGATTTCGATTTGGGTTTCAGGGTTTCATTATTGAAGAACCTGTTTTGGGATATTAATACGTTACTTAAGAGTTTAATCTCCAACATTGTGTTGTCTCTTATAAATGTCGCAGAGTTTTGGGAATTCTTGGGAAAATTATTAGTTGGCAACTGTTAAGTGTGTAATTGATTGGAAGTCAGCTCTAGAATACCCTTGTGGCAGAATAATCTTTATATTTGTTGTATAATAGGAGTATTCTTTGACTCTTGTAGATATGGCCTTCAACCTAGTGAATCCCACAGCGGAAGATTTTCAGCTGAGCCACCCAACAAGGACGCCTTTCTTGGAGGGGATGTCAATTTGGGAATTTATCGGAGAAGTCTTGGATATGTGTGTGCATTGGGCTTACACTTTTGTTGGAGGATGGGTATTCAGCAACATACTAGTTCAGAGTCATTGCATTGTGGAGTCTCTACCTAATGAGCAACCTTGAATTTCGATTAAGAGACAATATAATGATTTGGTCGATAAGGAAGGGGGGTACCTTCCTAATCAAAAATATTTTCGTCAAGGTCAGTGGATGATAACGCCGCACTTCATGAAGTGTACTTTGTTGTTAGTTCACAAGCCTTGGGAGGAGCCTGTGGAGGACCCAGGAGAAGTAATAGACCAAAGAGCTAGCATGGACGATAGCGGCCTCCCGCCCACCCTCGCCTAGGAAGTGTTTTGGAGAATCGTGTCTTTTGATTTTCTTTGAACATTATAATTCATTTTAGAACATACTTTGAATTTCTAAGGATAATGAGATTTTTGGATTCTAGTTGGAATAGTCCATTAAAGAATATTGGATTCTAGTCATGTCTTATGGTTACATAGTTTTGATGGATCACGTTGATTTACAAGTGCTTGTGTCTCTTCTTACCTTGTCTATATTTTGTGAAGGTTATATTTATCTTATTTCTCTCCTTTTTCTCATGTATATGACATTATAAGAGTAAAGGAAAAAGGGGATTACACATCTGAAACTGAAGTTTGAGGATCAAGGGTTAAGTTTTGTTTGTTATATCTCATACTATTTGATTGGCGAAAGACGATATTTTGGGTCATTAGCATGTTAATGTTTACATTAGAGGTACATGTTCGGAGCTTTGTTACTTATCTATCATTTGAGGAACTGGATGTTTTCTCCTTAATAGTTCTTCCTTGGTATTATGATAGTTGTTGGGTTGTATCACCTTTATTGTATGAGGCGTAATATAGTTCATTTACTAGTTTATTCACAATCTGACTAAGAGTATAGATGGTCAGCCTTGGGAGATGTTAAGAACTTATTCCTCGTGACAAACAGTTTATGATGTTGTAGCGGTTATCATTTGAGTTATTGATTTAGGTTTTGGGTCGCTCTCTATTACGTTGGTACAACAATCAAGACAAGTTTTTGGTGTAATCTAACTTGGTATGGTATAGTCTCACGTTTGGGGTAGCTAACATAGATTGTCAACTGATGCGTATGATTGGAGTCTTTTCGTCAAATCGTTGTTTGGATTATGGGCTGGTTATTCACATCTAAGATATTTTGGAGTCCTATGCTTCTTTGGATTTCTGGGAATGCCAAGTCGTATTGAAATTAAGGTTTACATTAGACTTCCATGAGACATCTTACCCGACTCCACCAAAAACATGTGGACCGAGCCCTCGCGATTCGAATTCGAGTGTTTGTTTGATTTTCGAGATGTATGGTAGATGAGTTCAAGACTTTTGCAGACCAAGAGTAGTGACCCATACTATGAAGTCCCAATTCCTGAGGCCTCGTGAATGCTCAATTCTTTCCGGATAGACCTTTTTTTGGAGATATCAAGTGGGGGTATTGGAGTCCATTGGATGAAATTCGTGGGGGCCATATGTGAATTACATGGGCCATGTTAAGTTGTTAGTCAACCTAGATGACATGTTTAAGTGACACCTTGCAGACATTATCAAGTGGGAAGAGAATGTAGGCTCCCTATTTGTCGCCTAGGACCGGGAGTCGTGGCTAGTGCCAATCAATTTAGAACCTTCATTTAGTTATGAGGAACACCCTGTTAAGATTCTAGACACCAAGACAAGGGACACCCGCAATAAGAGTGTCAAGCTTGTAAAGGTCTTATGGGCAAATCACCTCACTGAAGAGGCAACTTGGGAAGCGGAGGATGTTATGAGGAAGAAGTATCCTCACCTTTTCGACGAGGTACTTTGAGCTCCGAGGACGTCACTTCTCTAAGGGGGAGAGGATTTAATCCTTCGGTTTTTTTTAATACAGTATTCATTGTAGTATATTGCATATCATGCATGACCTAAGGTTGCATTTAGTAGTAGTACTATTGAGAGGAAGTTCATACCTTATTGGTTGTTGAATGTTTGGTTTAAGCTTCGAGGACGAAGCTCTTTCTAAGGAGGGAAGGATGAAATACCCCGTTTTGTGACTTTGGGTATTTGTGATATTCGACTATGGATACTTTGGGTATTTGTGACATGTGACTATGGATATTTAAGGTATTTGTGATATTATTACTTGTGTTGGGAGTGAAATATAAATGTTGGGAGTCATTTGTAAAGCTTTGCTAGCAATTTGGGGTCTTTGTGTCTTTTATCTAAAGTTATTAGTGCCTTTAATTAAGTTGGGGGAAGTAGTTGTCTTATTACCTAAACTAGTGGTGGATAAGTGTCTTTCTGCACTGATTGATATGATTTTTGACCCAAAAATAATACCAGACAGATTTTTCTCACCCAAAATCACGTCAGTTGTGATTTTTCTTCATCCTCATCGTATCCTCTCTCAATCCCTCTCTATCTCTCTTCCTCTCTCACGATCAAACATCAAAAAAACCCTCACGCCTCTCCCTCTCTGGTCGTCTCTCTCCCTCACGGCAACAGAAGCAGCAGCGGCATCACAGCCACTGCCGCCTCTCTCTCTCAGGTTCGTCTCTCTCTCTCTCTCTCTCTCTCTCTCTCTCTCTCTCTCTCTCCTTCTCTTCCGTGCGTTCTTCTTCTCCTTCTCTTCCTGCGTTTTGTTCATCTTCTTCTTCTTCTTCCATGATTGTTGATGTATATTTTTCCGGCAGCCCTTGATTTGTCGCCAACATCTTCATCTCCATCACTTCAATCACTCGAATCTCTCACATCTCACGTAAGTAACATGTTAATCGTTAATTTCAGATTTGTTGTACTCACTTTGATTACCGTTTTCACCACGTAGAACATCTCTAATCACTATATTCGTTGTTCAAGTGATTATTCATAAACCCTAGTTTATGTAAGGGGTTAAATCAAGCCGAAACAATAGGGTTAGCTAGTAATTACCACTTGTTTGATGTGGGTATTCATGTTGTATTAGGTTTAGTATGAATGTAGGATGAACTAGATGATTGGGGGAAAAGTTTCATGGAAATTGTTATTTCCCGTATGGGTATTTTGAAGGGAATTTGATATTTGAAACGAGCATATCTTTTGATTCAGGAATCGAAATTAAGATCCGTTTGAGGCTAAACTTATTATTTCGAATATTTTGAATCCAATGGAACTGTTTTTGAGCCATGATCTGTTTGGGAAACTGGAGTAATAAATTGGTGAAGTTATGATAGGTTATGTATACTTTAGGTTATGGGATTTTGGAATAAGGTTTTGGGATTGGTTTTGAAGTATGAAATAAGGGGGATGTTGGGTTGGTTTTAGAACCCTAAACCGTTGGGTGTCATGTGCATATAATATAGCTTAGTATTTTTATTACTAAGAAATTGTAATTTAATTAGAGTATTGTTAACTTGTAGGCGACGAATTCACCGACGACGCATACGTTGAGTACTACGATTGAGTCGCCGTAATCACTTGCAAACGAGGTGAGTAAACATGCCAGGCCTAGTGTGCCTAACTCCCTTCGCGTCAAATGATTTCTTTTTACATGTCTCAAAATGGATTACGTGCTATGTGTTTATGTGTCATTTAAACATCCAATATTACTTGTAACTGCTTTTCTTGGAAATAACATAATAAGTTATCAATTCACGATAACGTAAAGTGGAAGAGTTGTGCGGGATTGTCTCATGGTTACTATTGGGCTTGGTCGGGTTATACCCGGCCAATTAATTGTATTTAATCCGGTTGCAAGGCCCCGGATCGCTCCTAGTACTCACCCTTCTGACCGCAAGAAGTCTGTAAGGGGGTGTCGACACTTAAGGTCTTGGATGCTTGCGAAGTGATTGGTTCTTCCCCGTATCAACTAATTGAAATTGTGATATTTTGGAATTAATGGTTATTTATGGGAAAAAGAATGAGTATGAAAATTTGGGATTTTCCAACTTGAGTATTGAACTCGAATTTGCGAACTGTAAACTCTCATGTTTTCTTACAAGTGTCAAATTCAAACTTCCGCTGTGTTTAAAGTTGAACACCTACTCGCAAAAATGGTCATTGTTTTTATAACTGCCTCATAATCATTTTACATGCTTGGGTGTTTGCTTGCCAGTATTTTTATGCTGATTTTTGTACTGTGGTGTTTCTTTTTATTTCTGCACCACAGGTCCAGGTGGTGAGTATTTGGCTTAGCGGGGGACGCGGATCATCACCTAGAAAATTAGTAATTTTCATTTCAATAAAAGTTGAACTCTTTTGTTAGATTATAACACACTAGTTTGTTAAGCGCCCACGTTTGAGGCAGCTTTGGAGTTGTAATAAAGTTCTATTGTTTAACTTTTAATTTAGTTTGCTTGAGATCTACTTTTAAATGTCCTTGTATCCGGGCTTTGTCTCGGGTACGGAGTGACACCCCCGGGGCCTCCGGCTTGGTCATTTTGGGGGTGTTACAACCCGTGAATTGGTCTCCTCCTCCTGAGGGTTCGTTCAAGATTAATGTTGATTACGCTGCTCCGTCTCACAGCCATCGCGCGTGTGCAGGTTCTGTTTGCAGAAATCACAAAGGAGACTTCTTGATGGCGATTACCATACCTATTCCCATCTACCATGATTATTGTCTGGGAGAAGCTAAAGCTCTGCTTGAAACTGCGAGAATGATTCGAGATCTGGCAATCCAAAGTGACCACTTTATCTTTGAAGTGGATTCTTTGATTGTCTGCAATTGGTTCAATGGTTCTCGGCGATGGTATAGCGAGTGGGAAAGCATTTTGGCATAGCTCCGACACATCATCAACGATCGCTTGAAGGGTAAGCTTGTATTTAAAGGCAGAGAAGGTAATCAACCGACGCATTTGATGGCATCGAGGGGATTGGAAGATGAAGCTGCTAGGGTTTACACAGTTCATCCCCCCGTCTATCTGCAGAACTCCCTAGATAGAAATATTACGAGGATACAGGTTACTGAAGAGGGTCCGAGACTCTTAGTGTGTTAGGACTGTTTGGTGATTATTTTTATTTTCTTTAGTTCTGTTGTTTGTTAGCTGGTTGATGGGCTTGAACATTTATTTGTAATCTAGTGGGTAAAGTTTATGTCCCCCACTTGTTTCATGAGTTGGGAGCCCAACTATTTTAATGCATGCGGCGTTTATGCCGCCCTACCACTAAGATAGGTTCCCTAAAAAAAAAAGAAAAAGAAAAGAAAAGAAAGAGTACCTAATTTTCGGGCGGGCATGGACCGAGTAGCAAAGGAGTAAAAGCCCGTATTCCCATGCGCGAGTCTCCACCGACTCACTCAAACACGAGTTTCCACCGACTCACTCAAAAGTCACCTATTTAACAAAATCTAGTTTTCTCTTCTCAGAAATAAAAATTTGAAAAAGCCCTATTCCATCATCCCCAAAATCAGAACCCTAGGCTTCTCAAACGAGACAGAGAGAGAGAGAGCACCAACAATGGCGACGATCAGTCTCCGAAAAGCCAACGCTCGCCTTCCGCCGGAGGTCAATCGCGTGCTCTACGTTCGCAACCTCCCGTTCACCATCACCAGCGAGGAGATGTACGACATATTCGGAAAGTACGGCGCGATTCGCCAGATCCGAATCGGCACCAACAAGGACACCAGGGGCACCGCCTTCGTCGTCTACGAGGACATCTACGACGCCAAGACCGCCGTCGACCACCTCTCCGGCTTCAACGTCGCCAATCGCTACCTCATCGTCCTCTACTACCAGCAGGGTAAGCTGAACAAGAAGTTTGACCAGAAGAAGGAGGAGGACAAGATTACCAAGCTGCAGGAGAAGTACGGAATTGCCAAAGATAAGTGATTCAAAGAAATTGCTCTAAACTTTGTTTTTCTCTGATATGCTAATGTTTGTAAGGTCAAGTAACTCTTTAGTCAATCAACAGTTGAATTAAGCCAACATTCCTGTGAAAAGTTTGCGATTATATGATGAATTCCGCTTGTTATGTAGACCGGTTGCGCTTGCAACGACTTCTACTTGCATTGAACTAGTTTGTTTGTTGAATTTATATGTTGCTTTTCCTCAGTTGCTCGCTGCTTCCCTGGAACCATATAATAACTATGTTGCATTCATTCATAATGATCGTAAGGCTACATAGTCAATTTTATTAATAAACAGCTGGAACACAAATGAGTACCTTGGTTAAAGCTTTCTTTCTCATGTAAAGATTTGTTGACCGTGAATTTTTTCACAGTTCAAGTACCGAATTCACGGTCCATTAGCAAGTGCTGGAGGTTTGAGAACTATGTTCTTTTTAGGAATAAACATGCAATTATTGTTGGGTAGTAGAGTTTGAGGTTACAGAGGTGTTCTTGGCTAGGTTATGTGCCGGGGTCACCTGCTGTCTGGGGACATAACGAACACAGTGAACTGCCATCCGTTGTTGAGCTCTTGAACAATGAAAGCCTTCTTGGTGCTCCAAATCCTATGTACTATATCTAGATTAAGGATTTAAGATGAATTGGAATATGGTAGTGATGATGTTTGAGGTACTTCATTATCTTTTTGGAGACTGGCCTTGCCTCTTTTGTGTCTTTCCAGTGAGAGGTCCATATATCCCAGATATCTTACCACTTGTAATTCTCTTTTAGAACCATAGGCAAAATAATATAACATGAAGTCATCAGAATATACTGTAACTATTTTAGGTGTTTTGAAATAGGCATATCAGGGTGCTCAAACCTCGGATTTGGAGTGCCCTTCACTCGTATTATTCTCTCTCCTTGGTGACATTGCTAATTGATTAGGGTTATTTATAATATATCTGAATGCTTGGAGTTGGTAGGTTGACCCTGGGAAGAGCTTAGCTTGTTTTGTCACAATTCAAGTAACAGTCATGCAAGATGGTAGGTGAAAATTGTATGGTTTTCAATGTGTGCATGCTTCCTCCCAGCTTTTTGAATTCTTGTATTCTAATGTGAAATTGTGGAGATACATGGGGAACGATAAATTATTCACATCCATGACCGTGGATAGGAACCGAATATGATTGCTGTGCCATGTTACTGTGATTTTACACCATAATTCTCCAATTTAGTTTTATACTGCTTACTTTCTGTAGTAGCCTTACTGCTACGTTTGGATTTCTCTTACAGTAATCTGTTTCTAATGGAAGTGTATGTCAGTTTAGTTAAGCTGATGGGAAAGAAGTATAATCTGTGCCATTTGGTTTTCATATTTTGTCCCTTAATTGCTTATTGCTTATGTAAGGCTAAGCACAGTGCACTGTTGAGAGAGGGTGAGAGCAATGGAGTAAAGTTCGATAGTAAGGGTGGAAAAGTTTGCGAGTGATGAGAGTAAAGAATAGTGGAGCTCACAGTTGGGATTTTTTGGCTGAAATATGGTATAAATTAAAGATCTAATGAAAATAAAATTAAGGGCACATATTTTCCTAAAGATTTGAGATGGAAATCACAAACATAATTGGTAAAAAAAACACTTAGTCTCATCATCATTTGCAGCTTCAGTACATGTTACCCTCACTCTCAAGTCTCAACACAATTCATCGACACTGTTCAGACAAAAAAAGTACTACTATTCAGATCACTTCCACATGTGCACAGTCTAATTGGCTTGGATATTTTTTAGCTTGTTTTTTCTTAGGGTATAGACTAGGTTTTAGCACCTTTGGCACCCTGTGGTTTGCAGTTTGCAGTTTGCACAGAGGTACCCTATGGTTTGTTTATCAGTTAATAAGAAGTGTCGTATTTTCTTCTCCAGTGGAGAAGCTACTATCTTCGCTGTTGATATTGACTGGATATTTTTACAAATCCAGTTTTTAAATTCTCAAATATGCTGATGTCAGAGCGAGTATGGAGAATTCTAAATAGAACCGCAACTTCTAAAACTAAGCTGCACTTCCAAGTTCCACCACTGATGCAGCTACAGCCCCAGCTGCCACTTGCTATAATCTGCACAACGACAACTTTTCCCACCAGCAGCCCGAGTCAAGAAATTCGCCAAAAGTTGATCACAATCAAAGCAACCAAACCAAATACAAGACTGAAGCAAGATCTGCTGAAGTGTATAACCCCAAGCAAGTCTTGTGTATCATTAGAAATGCAAATCAAAATGTGATATTGATGCCTGGAATCAAATACCTGTGGTAACCAAACTTAGAACAACCAAAATCAAATTTCCCTCTGCAAATATAGTCATAACCCACAACAAACCCAAATAGAACCCCGTGTCAAGGAAATCCACACACCAAAAGTGAGCTCAAGTCTAACCCTCTGCATAATATGCAGACTGCAGTGCAGGATCATTCTGGGTCTTGGTGTAACCCCTTATCCATCCTTTACAACAATTGTAGAGAGTTGGCAACTCAAGAACATGGCTCCTCTATAGGGAGTTTGGTATGACTTATAAGCAGCCTCAGTCAGTTTTGGATTATAATTTGAAGCCAACTTATAAGTAGTAGTGTTTGGTATGGACTTATAAGCTGAAAAGTTGGAGTTTGACTTATAAGTTCATAGTGTAGTGTTAAAATTGAGTCTATAAAAGTTTTTTGAAGCTTTTTTTGAGCTTTTGGACTTAACCTCTTTTTCACCAAACACACCTGACTTTTTTGTTCATTTTTTTGTCGTAGACTTTTTGATATGTTAACATAAACATATAAGTCAACTTAAGTTGCAAATAAGTCATACCAAACTCACCCTATGTCTAGGGGTGCAAACAAGCCAGGTAGAGGCGGAGGCTATCTGGTTTGGGCTCTGCTCTCAGAAAAAAATGCTCGGATCGGGCTTAACATGTTAGGCTCAAGCTCGACTTAACCAATTTTGCAGCTTTGAGCTTGTCTCAGGCTCCTAAGCAAAGAGCTCGAACTTGAGTTTTCAAGCTCACCAGGCTCTGGAGCTTGTCCAAAAGCTTTTTTATTAAGTAATAATTTGTAGGACCCTTTGTACCAAATAAATATAATTTGTGCAACCTTCAACATAAACAGAAAGTTCAAGATGATACATATAATCTTAAATAATTCAAATAGACTAACTTACCCTAAATGCATTCAGCTATTTAAAATTAGTAACCTAATGTTCATTCCAAAGCAATCACGTAGGAAAACGTTACTTGACAATCCAACACAATAAATACGCATTTTTTGTATAAAAAAAGGCAACACGAAACAAGTAACCTAATCTTCATTTCCAGTAGAATATTCTTTGTTGCACTTCAACTCAATAGTATATCACTGACTTCAATTCGAACATCAACAAGCTTCAAGTCTCTAAATATACTAACTATAATTTATAATAATGTAATAATTTATAATTAATTATCTAACGAGCCGTCATTGAACTTACAAGCTGATGCCCTCACCCTCGTGGTTCAAGTTTAGGTTGTTTAACTCAAAGAGCTTAAATATAGGCTCATGCTTGGCTCATTTAGTGCACGACCTGGGCCTGGACCGAGCCGGCTTGTGAGCGGTGTTTGCAGCCCTACCTATGCCTTTGTGGTACTTTGCCTTTTGATCATACCAGTGTGTTGTAACCTTTGCCTAAAGGCATTGATTCACATAATTGTCAATACATATTTGTTCTTTCAAAACAATATTTACTACTATAAAGAGAATAATATTACATGTTGTAATGTCTGTAAGCATATGATTGCAATGGGCAATTATACGAGTAGACTAAGGTTGATGATTTTAGGGTTTTATCAAGGGTTGGGTTGGCTGGATCCAATTCTTTCTTTGATTGTTCTGTTGTTCAAAATGGACCCAGGACAAGTAGACTGATCTACCATCTTATTATTGAAATGAACCCAGTTATACTTTGATGATGACCTTGACATTTTTCTGCGATATTAACCATCTCAAAAGCAGTGCCACTCTGCCTAAGGCAAGGGCATCTAGTGAAGCTATGTATGAGATTGGTACTTGAGTGATGATGATTGGAGGTCAGCATGAGAGATGACAGTATTTTTGGGGACTAATGGGGGATGAGGAAATAGTTAACTTTGCCAAATAAAGAACGATTGGATTTGAGTTGTTTTAACGATAGCTTACTGAGTGTTGGCATTTTCCCCCCATAAATAGATCTAGCTGTTGTGATTGTGTGGTGCCACTTGAGCTTAAGTTTGGATGACAGGATCATACTCTCCATGTTTGTTTGAGCACTGGTCAAGGTAATTACATTTCGCCTGTTAGAATTTTGTGCAATGCAGTTGAGGTCAGAGTTGGGCGAAATATTTCAGTTTACAACCGGTATTGGGTATTTGTTAACTTCCGAACAGGTCTAATCTCGAAATTCAGCCATAGATGATTCTGTTTTTTTTAAATTCTGTGAAAGAGAGCAAGGGGGACGCAATCTGTGCGAGCACAATTGACGTGGCGTCTGAAGCTTTTATGGCTTCGAAAGTTCACTTTTCAGTTGTTAATTGATCAAAAAGATTGCATTGTTTTAGAAATCTGCTAGAGTCCTTGAACTGTAAAGGATTCTCTATGGGATGTATACTTGGGTAATGTTAGTGATGTCAGATTTTAGTTTAATTTGTAAGCAGCTGCTGGATTAGACTGGTATTTACTGATTTCAGCTTCACGCCGTACTGAGTTAGAATTTTTTTGGGATGGTTATTCATCCAACATCCAAGTATGCTCGCTAGCTGACTTTGGCAATGCCATGATGCCCGTTGTGATGTCAAGATGATTGACAGACGGGTTGAGACTATATTTTGCAGGATTTTCCAACCTCATAGGAGTGGAGTTTTTTTTTCTGGGGTTGTGTAGTCGCACTCGCCTGCAATGAGGTAAAACCTGCCTGAGCAACTTGGCTCACATGCTTGTAGTTAAGAAGGTTAACTTGTAGTTTCGGTTGGTTCTAGGGATGAGAAGAAGGACAAGTAAAACAAAAAAGTGCTAAATATATAGTAGTTCGAAATCTGTGGAACACTAGTCTGTAAGTGCATGCTTCAACGTAGAGTAAGTTTTTTTGGTTTCCGCAAAACAAAATTGTCGCATGGAGAGCGGCGACCTGAAGAATGGCCGATTGGAGTCATTGGACCAAGATATTGGACCAATATATCATGGGTAAAAGACACTTTGCACTTCTATGTTTAGGTGAACAGACACCCGACACCCCTGTGTTTTGAATAATTCATTTGACCACCTGCGTAACTGGCGGAGGCCAAACGGCTCTTGGAAAAGACTATTTTACCCTCAACTTCTCGGAAAATTACCGACTCTAAATTGCCTCGTCCTCCTCTTCCCCCATTCTTCGTCTCCTGTTCTCTCTCCAACCCTAGCCGCCAAGACCATCACCCACCACGCCATCAGCAACCTTTGTTTCTCTCTCTCTCTCACTCGCCATTGTGTCTCTACTCTCTATGCCTCCCCTCTCCCTCTCTCTTTGATTACTGGTGGCAGCCACCGGCCAGGAGGAGCTCGACCAGCAGCTGCAGCCACCGCCGGGTGGTGGTTCAGTGTTCTCTTCTCGTTTCCTCAACACATCCACCACAATCCGTCACCCCTACCACAAAATCCACTGCCCCCTCACCAGATCGAAACCTAGTGGGTGCCGCGGTTGTGGGTAGTTGCGGATCTGGGCGAAGTTGGAGATGAAGGTCATGGTGGGTTCATCAAGGTCGAAGAAAGATCGAAACCAACTCAAATATGTTACTCAAGATCGCAATCTTCACTTCAAGATGGCTAGGTTTCTTCTACACCCTATCAGAGCCTCTCTAACCTCCACAAGCAGCTGGAGATGATGGTCATGGTTCATCAGAAATGACAGAATTTTTGTGGGTATTCTCCAATAGCAGTCATGGGTGAATGGTCTCGAACAAGGTGTTCGGAGTTTCTGCGGCAAGGAGGATTTGAGGTAAACAATTCTTGTAAACCAGGGAGCAAGCGTGTTTGGATATAGTTGGCATCTTTTTGTTTGCTTTGGCCGGATGCTATTGAAAGAATCGCAAGATACAAGTACAATCTGCCCTGGTGAATTCATGATGCTGATTTTTCTTCTCTAGATCCTACTACTATGTCAAATATTTGTGATGCTATTCAAGCAAGTTAATGACCTCTCATTTTTGTTGAGGATGAAGGTTCATTATTTCCAAACTCAGCCAGTGTAAATGTGTTTGATGATATTGTTTTTATTTTACTGATTTAATCATGTACCAAAAGTGGTGAACTTTTGTTGGTTTGATCGGGGAATTAGAGAAAGGCGATGTTATTTTGATTGTTGGTTGGAGCTTGCGTTTTGTGTTTTGTTGGTTTGATCGGGGAATTTCATATCTAAATTGTGGAGTGTCAGTGTTGTTTTTGTTGATGTTGTTGTTATTTGGTGGTGGTGGTAGTGGTGTGGTGTGGTGGAGGCCAAGAACATGAAACATGAACACAATAGACAAATAAGGGCAACATTGCCAAACAAATATTAAAATTATGTTTTTTTTTGGACGGAATGTGACAGAAGGGTGTTAAGTGTCCTCATTTTTTTCCGTTACAAGGTGATGAAATGAATTATCCAAAACACATGGGTGTTGAGTGTTTGTTTGCCTAAACATAGGGGTGTAAAGTGTCTTTTACCCATATCTCATTGATTTTTAGTCTAATTTTTTCAATATGTTGTTGAGATGAACAGTGGGGTTTTTCTTTCTTCAAACATGTTGGAAAATGTAATTATAAGAAAAGAAAACGGTCCATAAACATACACAATGTTCTCTATTTTGAGTCACTTTTGAAAATGTCCGAGGCTGCAGTAAGTTGGATGACACTATGATGTATTTCAAGTCACTTGAATGATTCGGGTACAATTTCGTAGCATTGCCAAATTATTGGCAGCTCGGTAATATTAAGTGTTGTTTTGTCCAGACGTGCAAATTTTAACCGGAAAATATTTTGTTAAAACAAATATGGCGGATATGATCAGCTGCCCTCATTTCTTCTACCCCTATGGGCTCCTCGGATCACGATGACACACTTGTTTGGATTGGCAACACTTTGGGCACCGCCTCGGTTAAATATGCGCATAAGATTGCTCTTGAGTCTCACTGTCCAAATAATCAACCGCAATCGCAAGTCCAATCTCAATCTTAAACAGGGCCGGCCCTATGGGTAGGCAGCTGAGGCAGCCGCCTTAGGCCCCCGGGCTGACAGGCCCTATGTTTTATAATTACAATTTTTTTGACAGTTACAGTTAAGTTAATTATCTATTCTGATGCATTATTATAATAAGTTTTTAGTTAGTTTAGTGGTAAGTTAAATTTCTGCCACCCGAGTTCGAATCTTGTTGATGATATGTTTATTTTTTTTACTTTAAAAAAAGTGTAAAGTCACTTAACATCAATTAAAATTTACCTGATATATTCTTTAAATGAACATACTACATTACACACAAACGTTAAGGCCTCGTTTGGGTAAGGTACAAAAATGATGGGGACAAGAGCTGTACTGGTATAAGAGGTAGAATATGATTGTGCTGGTATAAGGCATGATAAAATTGTACTGATGCTGAGTGATTGGTTAGGGCAGGATATGAGATATGATAAGCTGCAGGATATGTGTGTAATGACCACATTGCCCTGCTTGTTTAAAACTTGCTTTTAAAATTATATTTGTCTTCTGCTGTAGACTGTAAACAACAAATAATATTACATACATTTTGACATGTTAAATATGACAATATTAGAGTAGAGATAATTATAAATCTTAACTTAAGATATCGTGATGTAAGTCTATTATTCTTTGTTTCATATCATAGGTGTTGCTACTTCTTGAAATCCTAATTGTCATAGTTTCTGCTTACATATTTACATATACACGTGTGCGTGTGTGTATATATGTACATGTGTGTATACACACACACATATATACACGCACATATTTATATATACGTATATATACAAATACACACATAAATACATCAATATTTGTATTTTACATATTTATGCATACATATATCTTATATATACATATATCTTTTATATACATATATATATACATAAATATAAAATATGTATATATATAAATATATTTATATATGTGTATATATACATATATATTATATATAAAAATATATATACATAAATATACATATATATATATATATATATTATGTGTGTGTGTGTGTGTGTGTGTATATATATATATATATATATATATATATATATATATATATATATGAGCAATTTTGTCATTCCAGAACACCCTCATTATACCTTCATCTCTTATCCTACCTTATACCACCCCCTAGGTGGTACAAGGTTGTAGGCAAAAAAGTTAAGAATTGTACCTGAGGGATAAGAAAATCAGATCTGTACCTGCTCTTTATCCTGCACCCAAACACAGGATAAGGAGCAGGGAGTACTGTTATATCCTTATCCCCCCTCTATAAAAAATTCTAAAAATAAACTCTTTTATGTGTATAGTTTTTCTTCATTTAGGGGGCCTCAAATTTATTACTTGCCTTAGGCCCCCAAATCTCTTGGGGCGGCCCTGATCTTAAAAGTAGCAGCAAAATTGTGTATGGAGCCAAATGTCTTATACTTTCTTTACTGCAGCTCTGCCGGACAACCCATGAAAGAAACATAACCGAACCGAGAACGTATGATCTGATTTAGGTTCGGGTATTAACTTTTAAGGTTCGAACTGAACTGCTTAACTGAAGAGTTGATAGTTTCTGCTAGTTTTGCTCGTCAAACTCAACGCCATCTGAGATTAGTTGTTTTATCTAGGTTTTGGTGAATTTGGTACATTGCGATGTTGTACTAGATCTGTTTCGCCAGCTTCTTCTTAGTTTGACTTTTCCCATTATGCATCAGGTCACTTTGACTCGGTGATTTGGTTAGCAAAATTTGACAATATTTTCATGGTGTTGTAGAGTAAACTTTACTCAACAATACCATGAAAAGATCCCCAAAAAGTTCCATTATTTTGCTACGGGTGAAAAGTCGAACTACGAATAAGCTACGGAGGTAGTATTTGTATTACACCAGCCAAAACTGACGGTTTTCATGGACTTTGTATTCGACCATATCTGCTTTGGGCTCAAATCGTCAACCAAAATAAGAGCACTTATGAGACGGGTAGCTTCAATGGGTTACAGTATGGGTTTACTTTTAGGAATGGGTATCTAACAAAAGCCCAGCTTTTTCATAAAATAAAAAAACAAAAGGTCAGCTAATAATCTGCATAACACTCTTTCTTGAATTTGCCCTAGTGAGCCTTCAGAATGTGTTGCAGCCACTGTTTTCTTTGTCAGTGAGGGTAGACATCTACACATCGTCTTCTAAACAATCCAGGTTTGGGCTGGTGTGGTTTGAGCATATTTAAGCTTCTCTTGAACAAAATAGCTTTTTCCACTGATGATAAAAATTAACATCTGTTTGCTAGCCGTTGTAAATTTTAAAAAATGTGTTCAAAATAATCTGAAAAGTTAGATCAAAGTCTGAACTGAATTAGTTTAGAATGAACTGAAAATTTACATAATATGAGAAATATGTAAATTTGGAGATTTAATTATATGGTAATTAACACTGAACATATCTACAATATGCTCTGAGTGACAACAAAACTTCCACACTTCCAATTTTCTAGTACAACCCCTACAATTTGTGATATAGTGACACGTAAACGTATATCAATAACGGTGATAAAATAACTAAGAATGTTGGGTATTTTTGTAGTTTCATACAAATAAATAAACCAACTGAATAAAAAGTCGAGAAAATATTAGAGAAACATTCTACACACAGAAGAACATAAAGAAATCCGGAAGAAGAAAAGAAGAAGATGAAGACGAATTACAGACAAAAAAGAAGAAGAAGAAGATGAGCATGCTCTCTCTGTCTCTCAATATGTCTCTCTCTCAATATCTGCTATCTCCTTCTCCTGATCTCATCAACTTCTCTGACTTATTTTCCATAGCTCTCTCTTTATCTGATGGGAGACGAATCTGAAGACCAGATCGAATCACATGTTGTGTATCAACAAGAAAGCTATAACTACCCCACAAGCCGGAATTAGGGTTTATACATGCGTCCCGCTAGTTGATGTAGGTCTGAATCTCTCTGGATCGTCTCTAGTATTCTTCAAATTCCTCCTGGTTGCAAGTGTGAACTTGCTTCTACCAGAATTTCGATGACCAACGATTGGTTCACTTCCCCTCCGGATTTAGCTCGAGGCATGTAGTAGTCGGCTTGACTCGTATACACCCCTAGATAGAATGGGTGAAGATAAAATGCTATATCATTTCTATATATATTTAACAATGTTAATGTTGTAACATAACTCCTATTTCAGAGCTCTGCTACCAGTTTGTTATAACTTGTGGGTATTCGAGCAAGAACGATGAAAGCAAAACAAGAACGAGACAGATATTTAACGTGGTTCACTAACGAATTCGTAAAGAACCCGTTATCTAATCCACGACCAGAACCAGATATTTTATTGAGAAGAGAACCCGATAACAATGCACGCCGTGGCCACAACGGCCACGACGGCGACCCGAAACACCCACCCGACACACACGCACAAAGTCTTCTCAAAGCACCAAAACAAATAAAGCCGTGAGTGCAAAAAAGCTCTCAAAGCTCACTGACTCTCTTCGTGTGTGTGGTGTGCTGTTAGTGCCAACCCACTTTATATACCCATGTGTAGCCAAAAGTGACTTGGGCAAAAAGCAAAGAACCACCTCCTCACAACAACATGAAAAGTTTCCATGTCCAAACAATACCAAAAACAAAGTTGACCTCCTCACAAACATGCCAACTTTGATTCAAGGCAACATTCTTTACAGTTAACAGTGCTTTTAAGAAATAATAGAGTATTACTAGCAAAACAATATGTCATGAATGAGTTAGCAACCCATTAAACATTAGCTAGTGTTAGGACTAGTTTGGTAACACTGTGGCGCTTTAGAAAGCTCTTGTGTAGGAAGTACTGTGTCAAAATTGCTGTAGAAATCTACGTGAAAAGTGTTTTGATAAATTCCGTATTTAAGCTGCTACGGGAAAACACTTTTGACATTTTGTGTTTGGTAATTAGTGTTTTAGAGTTGTTGTTATTGTCAGACAATATCATACATGATATAACAAATAGTGTTATTATAATAGATAATTATTGATATTTATTAACGGATAAGAATGTCAAATAAAATATTTACCGAAAAGCATGTCCTGGAAAGCAACCTCTCCCCTGCTTTGCAAAAGCTGCTGTGAAGAAGCAAACCTGCTTTTAAATTTGAAAAGCAGGGTTCTAAAAAGCAAAAATATTATCAAACGGGCTCTTTATTAAACTATAAACTGAATATATGGACCGGAACGTTACTATGTATCTAGCTAGGGTGCTTCAATTTTCCATCTTCTCACCAAATCGTTTGACATAACATTTGATTTCACATATGTGCCAACTTGTGTAGAAGTTTGGTGCAATCTCTTTAAAGATTTTGAATAGCAGGAGGTTTATGATCCTGGTTTTAGTCTTCCAACATGGTTGGTGTATGGGAGTAAATTCTAACTTCTGAGAACTTATAACTTCATCTCATTCATTACGACCATTTATGAGTGACGTGGTACAAAGAAACACTGTAATTGATAAATTTTGAGTTCCTACCATATTTGTCTTATCAATGCATGGAAAGAATCTGACGAATAATTAATCACAGTAACACGTTGTTGTACCACGCACATATACAAGGATGTCCATCTCTTTGCTTGTCGTTGGATAGCTTCGAGGTTTGTACAACAAAACTTATATAAGTTGAGGTATGTTTCATTCATGCATACTAAATAAACCCAGGACCATGGCTTTAGACATGCACCTCCTTCGCGACCTTCCTTTTGCTGCTCTAATATTCTTCTTCACCCGTTGGGTATTAACATGGTTCACTTTCTCGAGAAAACGCTCCCTCGTGCTTCCACCAGGTCCATCCGGATGGCCAATCATCGGTTCTCTTCCCCTCCTCGGATCCATGCCACATGTTTCCCTATCAAACTTGGCTAACAAATATGGTCCGATCATGTACCTAAAGGTGGGAACATGTGGAATGGTGGTGGCCTCAACACCGGATGCTGCCAAAACCTTCCTCAAAACCCTAGACGCGAATTTCTCAAACCGCCCACCTAATGCTGGTGCAACTCATTTGGCGTATGGAGCTCAAGATATGGTTTTTGCTGAATACGGACCTAAATGGAAATTGCTACGTAAGTTGTGCAACCTTCACATGCTTGGTGGGAAGGCTATTGAGGATTGGTCAAACGTGAGGGTCTCAGAGATGGGTCATATGATCCGTGCCATGTTTGAATCTAGCCAGAAGGGCGAAGTAGTGGCGGTGCCAGAAATGTTAACTTATGCAATGGCGAACATGATAGGCCAAGTTATACTTAGCAGACGTGTTTTTGAGACTAAGGGTCGTGAGTCGAATGAGTTTAAGGATATGGTTGTTGAACTCATGACGACTGCAGGGTATTTCAACATTGGCGATTTTATACCATCCATCTCTTGGATGGACTTGCAAGGGATTGAAGGTGGTATGAAGAAGTTACACAAGAAATTTGATTCTTTACTGACAAGGATGATTGAAGAACACGAGAGATCGAGTCATGACCGAAAAGGTAAACCGGACTTTCTCGATATTCTTGTGGATCAACAAGAAAATTCAGATGGAGAAAAGCTTAGCATGACCAACATTAAGGCACTCCTCTTGGTAAGTCTTCATAAACTTCCTATTATGAATAAATATCTCTCATATATGCTTCTTTTTACACGAATTGTTTATATTGTTCGATGCATACGTGTTTTTACTATATATAGGCAAGATCATACATTGAATCGGTGTTTTTACGAGCAAATTTTATAATTTTCGTGACACGTTTGCTTGCTGGGGTCTTCATTACCATCCCATGCATATTGGCCCTGTTTGGATACCATGGTTTGGTTAACTCTCACAAAAAGTTAACCAAAACTTCAACCCAAAATTTGTAGGATCCACATTCCACTCATTTTTCTACTCACATAAAAATCAAAATCTTAAAACCAAAACCATTAAATTCAAACATCTACCTGGTTTGGTTAACCAAACTAGCCCAACCTTATTATCCAAACAGGGCCATTATTTGAAGCTAAGATCTCTATGTCATGATTCGTGCGAACCCTTTCATGACACCACTTAATCTTCCCTTCTGGTTCCTTTTTTTAGTAGATTTTACTTTTACTATGTAAATTATGTCTAAAATTTTATCCGCGCGGTTTAAATCATATTTTTTTAAAGAAGATTTAACTCATACCAGTCTGTCCCGTCTCTTTGTTCCCAATTTTATTTTTGTCACTATTCACTGGGTCACTTTGACCTGGTGATTTGAATAGCAAATCGATGTAATTTTTTGATAATTTTTTCATGGTGTTGTAGAGTAAACGTTGTTCTATAATATGGTGAAAAGATTATCAAAAAATCGCATTATTTTGCTATCCAAATCACTCGGTCAAAGTGACCCAGATACGAGTCAAAAAAGTCAAATGGGAACAAAGAGACGGGACAGACTGGTACTTGATAAGTATGAGAATGCTTTTAGATTTTGATTTTATAAAAAGAAATTAATTAATTCATTGGGTACGTAGAATTTATTTTCGGCTGGGACAGACACATCTTCAAGCATAATAGAGTGGGCGCTTTCGGAGATGCTAAAGAATCCAAGTATCCTAAAGCAAGCTCATCTAGAGATGGATCAAGTCATAGGTCGTGGAAGACGTCTACTCGAGTCTGACATACCTAAACTTCCATACTTGCAAGCCATATGCAAGGAAACATTTCGCAAACACCCTTCCACGCCACTAAATCTCCCCCGGGTTTCATTAGAAGCATGTGAAGTGAAGGGCTATTACATACCAAAGAATACAAGGCTAAGCGTGAACATATGGGCGATTGGAAGAGACCCGTCTGTCTGGGAGAATCCGCTTGAGTTCAACCCCGGAAGGTTCTTGAGTGGAAAACACTCAAAGATTGACCCGAAAGGAAACGATTTCGAGCTTATTCCGTTTGGCGCTGGGAGAAGGATTTGTGCAGGGACTAGAATGGGAATTGTGCTTGTGGAGTACATTTTGGGCACATTGGTACATTCATTTGACTGGGATTTGCCTAATGGTGTGGTTGAGCTGAATATGGACGAGACTTTTGGTCTTGCATTGCAGAAGGCAATCCCTCTTTCAGCTAGGGTGACTCCAAGGTTGTCTCGAGATCTATATGCTTGAGTTCTGGTGATCTAAATGAAGAGAAGAGTTTAATCTGTACCACTATGTAGTTTTTTGGGCATGTTGTCATGAATAAATTGTCATCATTAGGGGTTTTAGTAATAGCATGTTTAGTGTCTCAGGTCGGACCATTTGTTGTCCATGTACATGACAACGCATATATTCGTTCGTTTCTTATCTTCTAATCTTCTATGGATTAATGTACAATAAATTTAGTGATATGATAATTCAAGTTGAGTTCTTATTTTTTGTGGCTACTAGTTGGAAGTTGCACGTGAGATTTCTCTAATGGTTCTGAATAGTTCACTAGATCTTATGAACGGATTTCTTATAATCATCACACTTAGTGAGGTTCATGCCGAAATGGGTGATTTGAACTCCAGTATTACCAAAATGAGAGAGATAGGAGAGAAAACACCAAAACGGGGATGTTTGTAAACCTCGTCTTGGAAATAAGGCTTTACGTGCTAAAATCTCAAAATGATTTATGAGTTTTTATAATAGTCCGGTCAGCACAACAATACAGGTATGATAATTCGAGGTTTTAAAACTTAAAAAAGTTATTTTGGGAATGAGACTTCGAAAATAAATTAAATTAAAATTTTCATATTTTTTATTAGGCTTAATTATTTAATGCATACCTCCAGTATATCCAAACTAACACATTGCAACTCTCATTTCTAAAATGAGCTTATTGCATCACCCATTTGCAATAAAATCTATTTAATGAAACTTGGTAAAATAAATCGTTAAAAACTCCATCCACATAGAGAGGGTACAATTGTTAACACAAAAAAATCAATTCAAATTAAAGTTTTAAAATAAAATAAAGAAAAATGAGAAAAGAAAATAGGGATGAAAATATGTGGGGTGATTTGCTCATCCACCACAAGTGACATAAGTGGTTGCTAATCCACTTGAACTTTAAAAGCCTTGCCAATCCACTCTCAACTTTTGAAAGATTTGATTAGTTTTGTCTTAAGTATAGTGCGTCCGGGAACATTTGCTAATACACTATAAGTGGCAATAGTAGTTGCCAATCCACCAAAACTTTTAAGTGGCTGTCAATCCACCTTCAACTTTCACAAATTTTGTCTTAACAAGTAGCGGGTCCCGAGTTTGTCAGATTCTCGATCTTGCAAGATCGAGGTACGATCAAGCAAGATCGATGATCGATTTTGTTTGATCGGGTCCAGTTCGTAGAAGATCGAGGTCCGATCAAGAAGATCGAGGGTCAACTTTGCTTGATCGTGTCTCGATCATTCAAGTTCGGGACCCGATCTTGCAGGTTCGGGACCCGATCTTGCAGGCTCGGGGACCAATCTTGTAAATTCTAAAATCTGTCCGCGGCGAGGTCTGATAAGTACGGCGAGGTCAGATGAATCGAGACTCTAGCCGCCGGAGGGATGATGAATCGGGGTTTAGGCTCCAACCGGCGAGGTCCTTGTCGAGGAGAGGGGTCGGCGAGCTGAGCGGCGGCAGAGACAGTGAGGGACCTGGGCGGAAGTGGCGTCGGGGCTTGCTTCCGCCGGCGTCTGTTGCTTGCTTCACCGGTGATTTTGACGAGGAGAAGGGAGGCCTCTGTTGGAGGAAGAGAGAGAGATAGACGTGAGAGGGAGACATGTTCTGATTTTTGAGTGGGAGAGCTAGTATAAGTTTGTTTTTTTTTTGAATTTTTGGTTAAGTCAAAATCTCATTAATTAGGTTAATTCTCATTTTGGTTGGTCAAATCGGGTCTCCCATAAGTTGAGGGTGGATTGGCTGCGATTTCCCCGTATCCACCCTCGTAGCCAATTCTTTTGTAGTGCGCCCCCCTCATTTTTTTTTGAAAAATCACCCCTGCCACATCCTCCCTCTTCATGCACGTCCATTACTTCCCTCACCAACCTACACCCTTCTTTCTCTATTAATCTCTTTGCACTCTTAACTCTCCCACAACCACCTCTTCTACCATCTCTTAAACCGTCTCCTTCACCCTCATTTCAGCCCATTAAAAGGATAAAACACTCTCTTTTCTCCTTTCCCTCTCTCTCTCATCCTTCTCCATTGTTGGTTTTGTGCGAAGCTCCGTTCGAGTCCGTTTTACTTCGAGGAATCTATTTCCATGTTTTGTCATGGTTTTACGTCAAAATCTTGAAAAATTATGAATTTGAAGTTTCAAACCCGAAGGAACTGAAACTGTAACAAAAACACCAACCT
Source organism: Linanthus parryae (assembly GCA_023055425.1). Classification (NCBI taxonomy): domain Eukaryota; kingdom Viridiplantae; phylum Streptophyta; class Magnoliopsida; order Ericales; family Polemoniaceae; genus Linanthus; species Linanthus parryae. The sequence continues at coordinate 102,418,681 of JALGPY010000005.1, forward strand.
TGCAAGATCGAGAATCGGTCTAAGATCGAGACTCGATTTACAAGATCGAGACTCGATCTAGCAAGATCGGGACTCATTCATGCTCAATCAGACCCGATCAAGCTAGATCGCGCCTTGATCAAGCTAGATGAGTTTCGATCTTATCAATCGAATCTCGTCCTTGCTTGATCGAGCCTCGGTCTTATAAGTCGAGATACCGGTCTTGCAAGATCGAGACTCGATCTTGCTAGATCGTTGTTCAAACTCTAATTTGTTACATTTTTTGTTTTTCAGATATGTATATGATACAGCTATTGTAACATGCTATGGAGAGTGGATATTGGGAGGTAGTGTGCACAATTATGTTGGAGCAAATAAGATAAAGGGTTTCGGCATCCGACGCTGTTTAACTTACGATGGTCTAATCTAGGGTGCCATCCCAATGAAGTGATACTTAAGCACATGCCAATAGGTAACGAGTTGTGGTCTCCTTGCGCCATAAATGAATATTGGGACGTCAAGGATCTATTTGAAATCTACATTGGATTGGGGGGACGACAATATACGTCATCGTGGATACGAGCCCGAGCGTGCATGAGAACATTGGGTATAGGAGGATTTCTCCAATGCGCGGCGCAACAATGGCTCTCGGTGAATCCTCCCAATCTCGATTCAAATTAGCATTGGATAATGCTACATTTCCGTATCTGTCAATCAGGATGTCTTCATTTAATTTGGGAAATCCGATTGGGGAAACATAAATGGAGCTTGTTACCGATAGTCCTCTATGTGTGGAAGACCCTGGCGACCGTAATGGATATGAGTTTGATCCCACAGTACATTTGGAAGATGATAATAATCCCACAGTCAACTCTGAAGAAGAGTATGACGGAGGATAAGAGGATCAAGGAGCAGAAGACGTCCACCCCCCACCCCCCGCCCTTCGAATATGAATTACCTCTCGGCGTCACTCCCAACAACAAACGTCTCGACGGTACGGGATTGGAGAGGGGGTCCATGTTCGCACATAGGATGTGTAGGGTTTTGATACATATTATGCAGTAGAATAAACAATAATTAAATCCTTTAAAGACCCTCGAAAGATCACAGGACAAGACATCATAACGATGGCAAGGGATAAAAATCATGTGTACCTTGTTTGTCTGAATTGGACACTTTACGTAGAATTGTGTCTAGGTATCTATGCGTATCCACACCTAGGATTGCACCGGATCCTCCCAACGCCTTGTGCTAGCTCACGTCAAGAAGGAGGAAGAAGAAGATCATGCAAAACGAGGACCAAGAGGCCGCGCCTCTTTGGTGGCCGATAGGGTAGGGGCGGACGGCCAAGGGGTTCGGCCCTAGGTCTCTTGCTCTCTCCTTGATTTGTTCTCTCACTCAATAATAATTCAACATTGTGAGAAAATAATCTAGGAGTGCCCTTATATAGTTAATAACTCCTTATTAACTACATATTAGCTCCTCTAATAATCCTATCCATATACGGATTAGTCCACCTTGCAAATTAGTCCTACTAAGTTTGCATGTGGTTGCGTATTGATCCTTCTATTTAATTAGTCCTACTAATTAATCCCAATGTCCGGTTTAATTCATAGGGTATGTGACCCCATATGTTTCTACTTAGTTGGTAGTAACAATTACTAACATAGAGCGGTGTCTAGCAACACATCTATGCCACCCAACTAATCAAAATAGTCAGTGTTCCAACAAACCTTGTGCCAATGTTAGTGTATTGTATTATCCCTTTGTATCCATATCCGGATTGGACAAGAAACATACAGGTCACACTCGTATATCCAATCTATATTTTATCGATACCGGGAATAGTCTTATCCGTGCAGATACATCAATATCCCATATTAATTTATCTGAGTCTGGCCAAACATTCTATAAGCACTACCCATCGAGTGGTCGTGGATATTTTCTCCCTTTATGTGGGAGGGACAAATCCTCTCTACATCACTACTATCTCTAAGCTTGCTTCCTACCATTCCCGGTAACTATCTTTATAGTTACCCGGTTAAGGCGTAACGTTTGATAATATCAAAGCATGATATTTCACAACTAGATTATCTAGTGACTTCAAGTCTAAGGACCCCAATACAATTGTCACTACGAGAAGCACTTGTGACTTTACATAACTTGTATGTAGCCTTCTCGTTGTGGGTCATTCCAGTATGCCATTACCCCTGATGCATACCCATGTGCTAGACTTGATATCTCCATATAATTCTAACCACATACTAGTCTATAGTTGATCGTCTTGTTAGTCAATATAATTGACTATGGATATTTAAGATAAACAACACATTTGTAATCTAAGGACTTCATTATATTAAATATCTCCATAAGTAATAAAATGATTATTCTACCCATAATAATGTAATACTAAATAGGTTGCCTCTAGGGCATCTATTCCAACAGTACCACTTGCACTAGAGCCAATTTGGTGCATCTCGTATGCATATAGATCTAGCGTGCCCTCATGCTTGCGTTGAACAAGCGGCTTTGTAAGTGGATCTGACAGATTCACATGTATAGGAATCTTGCATATCTTCACATCTCCTCGATCGACGATCTCTCGAATAAGATGGAACTTTCCGAGTATGTGCTTGGATTTCAGGTGTGACCTGGGTTCCTTGGATTGTGCGGTCACTCCAGTGTTGTCACAATACAATTCTATTGGATCGACAATACTAGGAACCACACCAAGCTCAGTAATGAATTTCCTAATCCAAACAGCTTCCTTTGCTGCACCTGATGCAGCAATATACTCAGCCTCAGTTGTAGAATCAGCAACCGTCACTTGCTTGGAAATTTTCCAGCTCACAGCTCCTCCATTTAGGCAAAACACGAATCCTGACAATGATCTGAAATCATCTCTGTCGGTTTGGAAGCTTACATCCGTGTAACCGTGACACGAAATACTAACGCGTTTAAACGCAAGCGCACGACCAAGTAGTAGAGTGGAGTATTTTAGACTCCGAATTCTCGATCCCAAGGGAAATAAACGATTACTAGACAATTAAGAATTAATTACACGATGCCTAAGTAACCGGTAAGAAGTGTTTGATCTTGAGAGTTTGTAACTCATGAACAAGTGACTTAAATTAAAAGACAGACTAAGATAATTATTATTTTGTAGGTTTTTTAATTCAAAAGAATGATTATAATGTAATACAATTACGGAGAAGAACTAGGCAATTAATGATCCCTAAGGCCGTTAACAATTTCTGGACTATGCTTGAAACACTCTACGGATGTTTTAGTTACACCAAAGTAACACTCATTGTGATCTTCTCTCGGTCAAACGTGACAAAATAGCTCGAAATTACACAAGAAACGCCCAAATTTCACAATTATGCTCAAAAGCTCAAAACATGCTATATTCTCTCAATTTGGCCATACACTCATATAAATGCATCGCAAATCACGCAAAACGGCAGTAATCTAATACGTATATAACTCCTAAAAAGGAGTTATCAGAGGTCAGATCGGCGCTCAATGCTAGGGAACTACGCCATAAAGGTTTAGGCACAAGTACAGAGGACCATGCTTCCGGTTTGATGGCAACCGGTGGGAGCAAGAAGAGTAAGAAAAATAAAAAGAAGCAATTGTCGGGTTCTAAGTTACCCAAGGATTCTATGCTTGGTGCAAAGAAAAGGGGAACTTGAAGAGGGGTTGCCAAAAACGAGGACAACAGGGACATCATGGCTCTGCAGCCGTGGTAGAGAAGGAGAATTCGTCTCAGATGATTTCATTCTACTGGCGGATGATGTCCGCATCAACCGGATGCGTGGTTTCTTGACTCTTGGGATTCTTATCATATTTACTCTAACAGGGAGCTATTTTCAACCTAGAACCATGCAGATGGAGAATCTGTTCATATGGCAAAAAAAGTTGTTTGCAAGGTCACATGAAAATGTTCAGTTAGGTTCAAGACTTATGATGGGACGGCATGCAGTTTGAAGGACGTTAGACACGCCACTTGTCACAAAGAATCTAATTTCTTTGAGTCTACTCGACAAAAAGGGATTTAGCTTCAAATGTGAGGGTGGAGGATTATACGTCTACAAGGACTCGAATGTGCTACTCAAGGGGGGTCAAGGATGGGACTTTGTATGTGCTGCAAGGTTCGGCTATCAGAGGGTATGTCAGGCTGGTCTCGGTGGAGATTAAGGAAGCTAATCTAACCATGCTATGGCATATGAGGCTCGGTCATATGAGTGAACGTGGAATGCAGGAACTTCACAAGAAAGGCTATCTCACTGGGCATGCGCCCAAGAGCCTAGGGTATTGTGAGCACTGCGTTTATGGGAAGCTACAACGTAGTAAGTTCCCTAAGGCGGTTTATAGAACAAAAGGTACACTTGATTATATTCATTCGGATTGATGGGGTCCATATCAAGTTGAGGCGATAGGCGGGTACATGTATTTTCTGATCATATAGACGATTACTCCATGATGACTTGGATATTTTTAATGAAGCAAAAAAGTGAAGCCCTCGCAAGATTCAAGGAGTGGAAGAAGCTAGTATAGAATCAAGTGGGAAAAAGGTGAAGAGGTTGCGCAAGGAAAGCAACTTGGAGTTTTGTTCATCAGAGTTTGATGGATTCTGCAAGGATCAAGGTATTGCTCACTGTCACATCGTTCAGCACACACCACAACAGAATGGTGTAGCCGAGAGAATAAATCAGACGCTTTTGGCGAAAGCAAGGTGTATGCTTTGAATGAAGGTATTTATAGAGGATTTTGGGGAGAAGCAGTCTCCATGGCATGCTATCTCGTGAATCGGAGCCCACACACATGAATAGGATGCAAGATTCCTATGGAAGTCTGGTCCGGTAGAGCAGTGGATTACTCATATTTGGGAGTCTTAGGGTTTTTTCCTATTATCACGTTGATTATGGCAAACTAGAACCAAGAGCTAAAAAAGGAGTATTCATGGGTTTCCGAACAGGTGTAAAGGGATACAAGATACGGGCAGACAACAAGATTATACTTAGTAGAAGTGTAGTCTTTGATGAGATTCATATGTTAAATAAATCCGTGGAGGTGGAGCTTGGAGTTGCAGAGAAGAAAGTGGAGGGAGAGTCGGATCCTATTGATCCTATGGATGCCGAAATATCTACACTGCTGCTGGAAGCAGAAGAGGAAGAAGCAGAATAATATGATAGTGAGGATGCATCTCTACCATAGGAACATGATCATCAGAGTATTGCTGTGGGAAGACCCAATGAGATACATAAATCCTCCAGCGAGATACAGAGATGATGGTATGGTAGGATATGAATTACAAGTAGCAAAATAGGTGGAGGATGAGCCATCCACCTAAAAGGCCGCTATATCTAGTTCTGAGTTAGCACAATGGATTGCCACGATGGAAGAATAGATGGAGTCTCTTAGCAAGAACTCGAATTGGGAGCTGGTCAAATTGCAAGCGGGAAGGAATATAGTCATTGCAAGTGGGTTTTCAGAAGAAAGGAAGGAACTGCATCTGGGGAGGGCATCAATTATAAGGCAAGGCTAGTTGAAAGAAGGTTCAGTCAGAAAGAAGGAGTTAACTACAACGAGATATTCTCACCGATGGTCATTCATTCTTCTATTCGGGTGGTACTAGCTTTAGTGGAACATCACGACTTAGATCTTGACCAATTAGATGTGAAAACAGATTTTCTACATGGAGAGTTGGAAGAGAAGATATACACGAGCCAACCAGAGGGGTTCCAAGTTCCCGGAAAAGAAGAACACGTGTGCAAGCTAAAAATATCTCTCTGTGAACTTACGTAGTCACCGAGGAAATGGTACAAGAAGTTTGACAGCTTCATGTTGAAGATTGGTTACAAGAAGTGCGAGTATGATTGTTGCGTATATCACAAGTTGTTGCGAAGTGGATCACATATCTACCTAGTTCTGTATGTGGATGACATTCTGATCGCAACTCAGAATATCAAGGAAATAAGAGAACTGAAGACGTCTCTTAGTGCGGAATTCGAGATGAAGGATCTGGGGTCTGCTCAGAATATATTAGGAGTTGAGATCTATAGAGATATAAAGAAGAAGAAGCTTTTTCTAACACAACGGGGATACGTCAAAAAGATATTGGCAAGATTCAGGATGCTATCAGATAAATCTATAGATACTCATATGGAAACTAACAGTAAGCTAGGAATGTACACCATTCAGACTGAGGAGGATAAGGAGTACATGTCCAAGGTTCCATATGCTAGGGCAGTTTCAAGCCTCATGTATGCTATGGTCTGTACTCGACCAGACATAGCATTCGCCGTTAGTGTGGTTAGTCATTTTATGGCTCATCCGGGAAGGTACCATTGGTAGGCCGTGAAACGGATATTTAGCTACCTTAAAGGTACGTTAGACACTGGCCTATGATATGGAGCTAGTGAAAACATCTTGGTAGTTGGTTTCTCGGATTCAGGCTATGCATTGGATTTAGATAGTAGAAGATCAATGACGGGATATGTGTTTGCTCTGGGAGCATATGTTGTGAGTTGTAAGGCGACGCTACGGCCGACGGTGACTTTGTCCACCACAGAGGCGGAGTATATGGCTCTACCAGAAGCAGGAAAGGAGGCAATCTGGATAAAGGGAATGGTTAACGATATAGGGCTACATCAAGATCAGGCGATAGTGTACTGTGATAGCTTGAGTGAAATTTTATTGACTAAGGACCAGGTTCATCGTGAAAGGACCAAGCATATTGACGTCATGTATCATTTTATGAAAAGTGAAAGTAGGATCAAGGTGATGAAGGTGGGTATTGCTGAAAACCACGCGGATATGTTCACCAAGCCGGTTCTGAGGAGCAAGTTCCAGCATTTTCTAGAATTTCTCAACATTATGATCCAGTGAGTCTCTGTGACGGGAGACATTGGGTGGGGTGAAGACAAGCTTTGTTCGCAAGGAGGAAGAATCTTCGTTGCATACGAGAGACTTCAAGTTAAGGTGGAGATTAGTAAGAAATATTCCTTGAATTTAGAAGATACTCAAAGGAGCGCGAAGAAGTGAGTTCCAGTATGTCTTTGCACAAAGACGAAGGGAGTCTTCGCACGAAGACATCACCCAGAAGGCCGAAGACCAAAAGTGTTCTTGAAATAGCATGTCGGCGCAAAGTGCGAAGGTCTTCGCACAAAGGTCTTCGTACGAAGACATTGACCCTTCGCACGAAGACAATCCGGGAGGTGGCAAATAAGGGCTGGTTTTTTCCTTTTTGGTTTCGGGGCAGTTTCGGGGGCTATAAACGGATCATTTGGGGTCCTATCAACGTATGTAAGCATTGTGAATTATTCCTACTCAGTGAGTAAAGGCCTTTCTTCCCCGTGGATGTAGTTTGCATATTTTGTTCTAGCAAACCACGTAAATCACGTGTGATTGCATTGTTTCGTTATCGTTCGTGAAGTGAGAGTCATAACAAGTTATATTTAGAGTTCGCAGGTTTAACACCATGCGGTTTTATACCTTGCCTTCTCAAAGTCTCAACCCTGAACATGATTTCTCTCCAACAAAACTCTAAAATTAAATTAAAAAGGGAGAATAGTAATGTCAGCTTGTGCAGCTTACCTAGGTTTGGCTGCCTCTTCGAATGACTTGTGATAATACCGAATATAAGCCCCAACAAGCGGTGTGGGTGAAAAGGGTGGAGGCGGTTCATAGAGATGGAACTGATCACCGAAAGAGATGGGGAATAGACGAAGCGGAAGACGCTCCCGGGGAGGATGAAGGTTCTTTTAACCTCTCTGTATGATTTTTGTACTCTCTCTAATTGGATTTTAATAAGAATATGAGTAAATATAATTTTATATAATTGAACTTTCAAAACTCATCATATAATTTAGAAAAAGCTCTCGTTTTGAAGCTGCCCGGGTTACCCTGCTGCAAATGCGATTATGAAACCTCATAATGATTTTGAGTTTTCACTAAAAGAATTCTCATTTTCAAATGAGTTTAGATAAAATCCCTATTTTGGTATTATTCTTAAATCTCTCCTATTCTGGTTTTATTTTAGTCGAAGTTGCCCATTTTGGATGGAACCTCCACTTTTGTCCCCCAGATACTTAGCCTTTTACAGTAGCTATTTTTTTTCACACAGCTGCTGAAAAGCTTAAATCAATACTTCTTTCAAACATTTGTTGAATCTAAATAAAACTCAATGCATTTTCCCTCGATGTTGGAATTGTTCCTTGATTTGAGAAATCACCAAGCAGCTAAGGCATTCTCATTTTTCAGGACCATTTGTACGACTTTCGTACGAAGACCATTCATACGAATGAACCGGGACTTTGTACGAATGGAATCTCGAGCAGGCAACTAGTTATTTCCTCATTGGTCTATATAGGTCGGTTCGGAGACGAATGTGGTGGTATAAATTTTTTCTTAGGAGTCTAGAACTGACATGAAAACATACTAATCGTTCCTCTTGATAAATAAAGGGTCCCTTATTCGTCGTTGACGTAGTTAACATAATTTTCTAGTGAACCAAGTTAAATTGCTTGTGTTCTGCGGTTTAGTTTATCGTTTTGTGAGGTGGTTTGTCATAACAAACTGATATCAGATCTTGGGTTATTGAAATTCACCAAGAAAGATGTCCACATCGATGTTGAAGATTGATAGTTTTACAGGAGGGAGCAGCTTAGCATGTGGAGGATCAAGATGTTTGCCTTATTGAAGTGGAAATGCATCTGGACGCCATTAGCCACAGACAAATCCAGGATAGATGTTTCATAAGTGGAGTATAGATTGATGGAGGATAAGGCACACTCGACGATCGTATAATGCTTACCAGATGACGTTATCACGGAGGTCGCATATCAGAAAATGACATCAGCTTTATGGTTCAAGTTGCAGAGTCTCTACATGACGAAGTCACTAACGAGCTAGTTAATGCTAAAGAAGCATTTGCTCAGTATGGGGACGACACAAGGTATGGATCCCACGAATCACCTTGTTTTGGTAAAAATTATTCTTTTAGATTTGCGTAACATTGATGAGAATGTGTATGATGAGGATGTCGTCTTATCTTTTTGGTTCCGTTACCTCCATCGTACGAAAACTTAATGGTGTTTTTTATTGTGAATAAGGATAGCATATCCCTAAAAGAGGTGAGATGAGTTCTGCATGCTAGGTAATTGCACCATAACGTCATGGACACATGTACATAAGGCCATGATTCCGGTTTGATGGAGACGGTAGGCAAGAAGGGTAAGAAGAGTAAGAAGAAATTCTCAAGCTCCAAGTGACATTGGTGCGGGGAAAAGAGGCAATGGAATAGAGATTGTCAACGAGCGCAAAAATGTAGAACGGGTGTGTAATCGTGGAAGAACGTGGGAATACCTCTGAGGAATATTATGTTTTGTTTGCGGATAACCTCACACATAAAAAATATGTGTGGTTTCTTTACTATGGGGATTCCTATCATATTTTCTCTAACATGGAGCTGTTCTCAAAATATAGCGGCGCAGATGGAGGGAGTGTCTATATATGGAAAATGTGACCGTCTTCAAGGTGATCGAAAGTGGTTCAATTATTTTCATGACGAATGAAGGTAATTTATGTACTTTTAAGGACGTCAGGCATGTACAACTTGTTACGAAGAACTTGGTTTCTCTAAGTCTACTTGATAGCAAGGGTTTAAGATTCAAAAGTAAAGGTTGAGATCTACACGTCTGCAAGGGTTCAAAGGTGATTCTCAAGAGATCCCGGGATGGAAATTTGTACGTGCTACAAAGTTAGGCAATTACAGGTTCTATAGGAGTTTTTTCGGATGAGATTCAGGATTGTGATCTAACCAAGCGGTGGCATATGAGACTCGTCCATATGAGCGAACATGGCATGCATAAACTGTCCACAAAGGGCTTTCTCGCTGGGCACTAGCCCAAGAGTCTAGGGTTTTATGAGCACTGCGTGTATGGGAAGCTACAGCGTATCAAGTTTCCAAAGGAAATTCACCGAACAAACGACACTTTGGATTATATCCATTCGGATTGATGGGGTCCCTCTAGAGTTGAGCTTTTGGGCGGTCACATGTATTTTGTGAGTATCATTGATGATTACTCCATGATGAATAGGATATTCGTGATGAAGAACAAGAGTGATGCTTTCGAAAAATTCAAGGAGTGGAAGACACTAGTAGAGAGTCAGGCGGGGAAGAAGATAAAGAGACTGCGAACGGACAATGGTTTGGAGTTATTTTCATCATAATTTGATTATTTCTGCAAGGATCAGGGAATTTGGTGCCATCACATGGTTCGACATAGACCATGGTAGAATTGTGTAGCCGAAATGATGAATCATACACTTTTAGCGAAAGCACGTGTATGATTTTGAATGCAGCTCTCGCAAGGCTTTATGGGGAGAAGCACTTGCTACACCTTGTTATCACATAAATTGGAGCCCGCACACAAGCATTGGATGCAATATACCTATTGAGGTATGGTCCAAAAAGCTGCATATTACTCGAACGTGAGAGTCTTTTGGTTGTGTTTCCTATTATCACGTGGATGATGGCAAGCTAGAACCATGGAAACAAAGGTGGTATTCATGGGTTATGGGACGGGTGTGAAGGGATAATGAATATGGTCAGATAATAATATTATACTTAGTAGAAGTGTAATACTTGATGAGAGTTAGATGCTGAATCCTATGAAGGAAGATGAAAGATCAGGTTGTGCAAGATCAAGGCCTTGAACCAGCTTTCAAAGCCTTGAATCAGTCTCAGAGGCTTGAAAATAGTTTCAAGGCCTTGAAACTGGATTCAAAGCCTTGAAACTGCTTAACCTGTATGCACACTCTCAAGGGGAGTTTTCTGCAAACTCTCTGAGTTGATTCCCTCTCTTTCTTTCATATGTTTGATTCACTGTTATTAGATGATTAAAGAAAAATTGTTCTAACATGTTTTGATCATAAGATATCATCTGTTTGACCATGATAATGCAGGACATTTTGTTTCCAATATTTGCAGGATCTGTTTCCTAAATTGAAGCTATGCAGTTTTGGAAATAGATGACTATTTTGATTCTGTGATCAATCAAAGAATTATGAAAGCTTCTCAAATTTCTTATGGACAAGATCACAACAATATCTCTGGAGATTGTGATCAACTATCCGTTGGAGAAAGCTGTTAAAGAGAGTCAAAGCTGTTGCCTAAAAAATAGGAAGTTGTTGCTGAAAATCTGGGAAGATTTGCAGAGCTTCAAACAGTTTAAATAGAGCTCACCTTGAAGCAACAAGATACGGGACTCAACGGTGAAAAACAAGAGAAAAGTTTCTGGATTGACAAAGCACCAAATAAGAACATCAAACTCTCAATCCATTCCACAGAAGTTCACTGCTTTTTCACTGCAGTTTTCTACTCCAAGTGTACTTCTGTATTTAGCTGTATTGGTAGATCATTTCTGTATTATCTCTACATTTATTCTCAAGGATTGTTCAAAGTGAACAATAGATAATTCTTAATTAATCAGTTAGCTAGCGCAGATACTAGACAGGTTAGGGAAAACCACAAGCTATAACAGAGTAAGGGAACTATCTGGGCTTGAGTTCTAGGGCTTAGCTTTTGTTTAATAAGAATTGAGTTGAAAATCCTGCAGGGATCTAATCCCTGAGGTAGAGACGTAGGTCCAAGTGGACTGAACTCTATAAATCACCTGTCTTTTGAATTTACAGTTCATTTATTTTCACAGTTTTTGCAGCACACAAATCTGTCTGTTTTTCAAGGGTTTTAACTTGTTTTCAAGGCCTTGAAAAAGGCATACTTCCTTTATACTGTCTGCATAACTAGTTTTCAAGGCCTTGAACTTCATTGTTTGCACAATTTTTCATCTTCCTAGCAAGTTTTGCGAAAAGTTGGCATACTCTATTCAACCCCCTCTTGTAGAGTATCTTAGCTGCATGAACATATGCATACTCACACTTTCAATTGGTATCAGAGCTTGTATCAGTGTATAAGACTTAACCATCTGGTGATCATGAGTACTGCGGGTGATGGTGGTTACTCACAGGGAAGAGCTGCTAACAGACCTCCTCTAGTCTGTGGAGAAAATTTTGCTCACGGGAAAGGTCTCATGAAAATGTTCATTATTGATCAAGATCTAGAGCTTTGGACCATTATCCAAAATGGACCTCACACTTTATACACAGAGAAAGATGGGATCAGAACTCCCAAAACAGAAGACTCACTCTCCTCTTCTGAATTAGAGCAATTTTCTAAGTACTACAAAGCTATTAACATTTTGTATTGTGCTTTGAGTACGAATGAATTCAACAGGATCTCTGGATGCACAACTGCAAAAGAAATCTGGGATAAGCTTGTGGTTACCTTTGAGGGAACCAGTCAGGTCAAGAAAACCAAGATCAACATCTATCTCAGGCAATATGAGCTGTTCAAGATGAATGACGATGAATCCATCAGAGACATGTTCAAAAGGTTCACTAATATTGTCAACAACCTTGATTCACTGGGAAAACGCTTTTCCAATGAAGAAAAGGTAAGGAATATTCTCAGAAGTCTTCCAAAGGCAAAATGGGAACCAAAGACCACAACTATTGAAGAAGCTCAGGATCTCTCAACTTTACAACTTGATGACCTACAAGGGAAGCTCCTGACACATGAGATATCTATGAATGAAGTTGATGGAGAACTCCCAGATGGTGTCAAGAACTTAGCTCTCAAACCCAAAGAGAATGAGAGAAAACCAAGCCTTGAAACTGAGGATGGTGATGATGAAGATCCAATTTCCTTAATTTCCAAAGCCTTGACAAGGATTCTCAAAATTAAGAAAAACTTTGGAAATAAAGATTTCAACAGAGAAAGGCATAGATCATCCAGCAGCAAGGACTACAAAGGTAAGTCCTCTTCACAAAACAAATAAAAAGTTATGAACTGCTTTGAATGTTGTGATGCAGGACACTTGATAAGAGATTGTCCACACAAGAAAAGCAAAAGCTTTCAAAAGAAAGATCATGACAGAAGAAAGAAAGCCATGGTAGCCCCATGGAGTGATTCAGATAGCTCTAGTGAATCTAAATCTGAGGAAGAACATGCCAACCTATGCTTCATGGCCAAGCATGATGAAAGTTCTGAAAAGAACATTGAGGTAATGGTAAATTGTCTGATTTCAAAACCAAAAGAAGCTCTTTCAGAATATCTCAGAACAATGCTTTTGAATGAGGAAGATTATCTGAAAGAGATCAGACTTTTGAAAGAAAAAGTACATGAGCAAGCAAAAGAAAACTTACAACTTGTTTGCCTAAATCAGAATCTTAAAATCTCTAAAAAAAAAAGTGATAGTGACTTCAAGGCCTTGAAAACCAGTTTCAAAGCCTTGAAAACACAAGTCAAGGAAGTAGTCAGTGAGAACTCCTCAATGAGTGACTGCTTTGTTAATCTAAGACATCAGGTTGATGAATTAGAGAAACAAAAGACTACTCTTACTGAGAAACTTCAAGAATATTAATTGGTCAAAGTCAAGCTTGCTGGATCAGTACACAAGTTGAAATTGATTCTTGGAGGAAGTTCACAGTCTGTTCACAAAGCTGGTATTTGATTCAATCCAAACTTTCCCAGAAGGAACAATACCAGATTTGTGAAAGCTGGAAACAAAACTTCTCCTACATGTCATTATTGCTGCAAAACTGGTCATGTTAAGATGACTTGTCCTTTTAGAAGAAGAGACCCTCACATAATGAGGAACACTTTTCCTTTTCAACTCAAAAGACAAGTTAAGAAGATTTGGGTTCCTAAAGGGGTCAGGCCACCTAACATGGTTGATCCTGAATATGAATCCAAATTCCACACTTGGTCTAACAGCTGGGTAAGGCAGTGATTGGTGTTTGCAGGTTGTCACCAATATCAAAGAACAGAAGTGGTTCATGGACAGTGGTTGCTCAAGACATATGAGTGGAAAGAGATCTCTATTCTCAAAATTAAAAGAGCAATCAGAAGGTTCAATAACACTTGGTGACAAAGGCAAATGCAATATTCTTGGCATTGGAAAAGTTGGTACAAATTCTGAAAACTCTATTTCTGATGTGTATCTTGTTGAAGGTTTGAAATTTAATTTTCTTAGTGTATCTCAGCTTTGTGATAATGGCAACAAATTCATCTTTGATAAAGAGAAGTGTGTGGTGCAAAATGAGAAATCAGGAGATTGCGTTCTCACAGCCTCTAGATCAAACAATGTTTATACTTTTCAGACTAACAAAGTTGCAGGTGAAAGTTTGAAGTGTCTCAAGGCCTTGAAAGAGGATTCAAAGCTTTGGCACAGGAAACTTGGTCATATCAGTTTGCATACTTTGAAAAAGTTGATTTCAAAAGACTTGGTAAGAGGATTGCCCTCCATCAAGTTCAAAGAAGATGAAATGTGCAAAGCCTGTGCTTAAGGTAAGCAGACAAGAAGCTCCTTCAAGCCAAAGAAGTTTGTAAGTACAACTAGACCTATTGAATTGCTTCATATGGATCTCTGTGGTCCTATGAGGACTCCTACTCCAAAAGGTAAAAGGTATATGCTAGTTTTTGTAGATGATTTTTCTAGATATACTTGGGTTATGTTTCTCAAAGAAAAATCTGAAGCACTCTCTGAATTTTCAAAGCTTTACAGAGAACTTCAAAAATTGAAAAACCTACATGTAGCTTCAATCAGAAGTGATCATGGTAGAGAATTTGATCAGTTAGAATTTGATTTATTCTGTGATTAAATATGGTATTACTCACAACTTTTCTTCTCCAAGAACTCCTCAACAGAATGGTGTTGTTGAAAGAAAGAACATGACTCTTGAAGATATGTCAAGAACAATGCTTCTTGAGAACAAGCTGCCAAAACATTATTGGACAGAAGCTGTGAATACATCAAACTATATTTGGACAGGTGCTTGATCAGACCTATTCTGAAGAAGACCCCCTATGAACTATTCAAAGGGAGGAAGCCAAACATTTCATACTTCAGACCCTTTGAATGTACTTGTTCTATCCACAACAATGGAAAAGACAATCTTGGTAAGTTTGATACAAGAAGTGATGAAGGTATATTTCTTGGTTACTCTCTGAATAGCAAATCTTATAGAGTTTACAATAAAAGAACCAAACTGGTTGAAGAGAGCATTCATGTTATTTTTGATGAAAACTATGATGGTTCTTTGAGTGAAAGTTTTGCAGACTTGAATTTGAACAAGCATGAATCAGAGGAAGAGACTGAGAATTCATTAGGATTCAAGAAAGGCTCAGAAGAAAATAGAATACTTTTTCAAGAACTTGAAAATGGTGCTCAAGGCCTTCAAAGAAAACCTCAAAGCCTTGAAAAATTTTATCAGAAGCATTCAAGTGACAAAGCCATTACTTCAAGACCAGAGAAGATCTATGGAGATCCTGAACCATGGTCTCCACGAAAGAGATTCAAATATCTCTCATCCCATCCAACTGATAATATCATATCAGATCCAACCACTGGTACACAAACTAGATCACAGTTAAAGAACTTATGTGCTTTTAATGCCTTTATTTCTCTTGTAGAACCAAAAACTGTGAAAGAATTTTTACAAGAAGCAGACTGGATCATTGCTATGCAAAGTGAACTCAATGAGTTTGAAAGGAATAAGGTTTGGAACCTGGTTCCTCCACCTACAAACCAGTCTGTCATTGGTACCAGATGGCTATTCAGAAATAAGTTGGATGAAAGTGGCAATGTGATCAGAAACAAAGCAAGGTTAGTTGCTCAAGGTTACAATCAAGAAGAAGGTATTGATTATGACGAAACTTTTGCTCCAGTTGCCAGGTTCGAAGCAATTAGAATTTTGCTTGCTTTTGCATCTTACAAGAACATGAAACTGTTTCAAATGGATGTGAAGTGTGCTTTTGTTGAATGGCTATTTAGAAGAAGAAGTTTATGTTGCACAACCACCTGGTTTGGAAAATGACATGTTTCCAGATCATATTTACAAACTTGACAAAGATCTCTATGGTTTGAAACAAGCTCCAAGAGCTTGGTATGAAAGATTGTCAAAGTTTTTACTTGAAAATGATTTCAAAAGAGGTTTAGTAGACAAGACTCTTTTCATAAATACTCATGAGAAAGATTTACTTGTAGTTCAGATATATGTTGATGATATATTGTTTGGAGCTACTAATGATCAATTGTGCAAAGAATTCTCAAGTCTTATGAGCAAGGAATTTGAGATGAGCATGATGGGAGAGTTGAACTTCTTCCTAGGACTTCAAATACATCAATTGAAGAAGGGCATCTTTCTGCATCAAAGCAAGTACAAAAGAGACTTACTAAACAAATATAGCATGGTTCAATGTAAGGAAGCCAAGACTCCTATGATTTCTACATTATCCTTAGACAATGATGAATCTGGTAAGAGTGTCAATGTAAAAGAGTATAGAGGCATGATTGGATCATTACTATATCTGACAACAAGCAGACTAGATATTATCTTTAGTGTGTGTATGTGTGCTAGATTTCAAGCTGATCCAAAAGAATCACACTTGACTGTTGTGAAGAGAATATTTAGATATCTCAATGGTACCAAAGACTTAGGGATTTGGTATCCAAGACATTCTAACTTCTCTTTACATGGCTTTTCCGATGCTGACTTTGCAGGTTACAAGGTTGATAGGATAAGTACTTCAGCAACTTGCCAATTCCTTGGATCATCTATGATCAGTTGGCATTCTAAGAAACATAACTCAATTGCTCTATCAACAGCTGAAGCTGAATATATAGCTGCAGGAGCATGCTGCTCACAAGTGCTATGGATTGCTCAACAGCTAAGAGACCTTGGATTTGATTTCAGGGGTATACCTATTAAGTGTGATAACACTAGTGCAATTTCAATTACAAATAATCCAGTACAACACTCAAGAACCAAGCACATTGATTTCAGACACCACTTCATCAGAGATCATGCTGAGAAAGGTGATATTGTTCTTGAATTTGTTGCTACTAACATGCAAATTGCAGATATCTTCACTAAACCATTAGCAAATGAAAGGTTCTCAGCTCTAAGATTGGGGTTAGGAATGCTAAATAAAGATGCATTGGTTTAGGGGGAGCATCAGGTAAGAAAGGTAAGCTTTATACGTTCTCAAAGGTTTGAACTGAGGTTCAAAGCCTTGAAAATCAGTTCAAAGCCTTGACTTTTACTTGTTGCAGTGTTATAGTTTTTCAAGACCTTGAAAACCTTTTCAAAGCCTTGAAAATAAGTATGCTACACTGATAGTCAATAATCTTGGATCGTTCTGTGTTGGGTGATATCTCTGTAGATATTTGCCTAATATAGCCCCTACCCTTTTCTAAATTTTTTTAGCCTAAAATAGCATTTGTATATTTTATTTTCCAACGGCATAAAATATTTGAAATCTCTCTGGTCATTGCAGATCTTTTGAGATCAGAGAGATACTAGTTTCCTTTTGAAACTCAAACTCTTTCAGTATTTATCTTCTTCTCTTCTCCTTCATTCCGTATCACTCCACCTCTCTCTATTCTTCTCCCAAACCCTAATGAGCACAAGGAGAGCCTCAGATAGAATCAAGATGGCTGGAGATTCGAAACCTGTCTTAGAGAAGAAAAGAAAAGCAGCAGTGGATAAGGTTCAATCAGTCAGTGGGGACTCTAGCTCCAAAACTCCTAGTGCAGAGGCAGTTCAAGATCTTCCTCCACCAAAGAAGAAGGTCAAGAAGGTTACTGATAACTCCAATTTGGAGTTATATTATTCCTTATTTTTTCTATGTTTTGCGTGCTTATCATGGAGAATTTTATCGTCTTAGAGCGTTTTGTGCTAAAATTGTGAAATTTGAGTTTTTGAGCGTTCATCGTTAAATCCGGGCGTTTCTCGTATATTTTTGTTTCTTTTACTGTGATATGATCGCGGGTTCGTGTTTCGTGTTGTGGTTGAAAGGAAATAGGACGCGAGGATCAAAGGTGGTGAAGAAACGAGCTTCAGAAACAAAGAAAGCAAGGAAAACTCAAGGAAAAGATTCAGAAAAAAGCTAAGGCAGAATCTCTTCGCACGAAGAGAAAAGTTCTTCGCACGAAGAGAATACTTAGCCAAAATTTCAAATGTCTTCGTGTGGTATGATGCTGTCTCAAAGTAGGAAGACTTTTGCAAGAAGAGTTCAGACAGAGTGAAGATTCTCTTCGCACGAAGAGAAAATTTCTTCGCACGAAGAGATTGCCCAGAATGTTAAATTCGTCCGAGGTCTTTTTGCAATTATCAGAAACTTTGTCATATCATTATAGAAACGTATTTAAGTGTGCTAAGTCGACTTTTTCAGTAGTGTTTCACGTTAGAAACATCTTTTGGAGATCAAGAAGCTATTGGGAGAGCTTAGGAGCTTTGGATCATCCGTTTGGATTCTCAACTCTTCTCTTTTCCTGATTTTTATGTTTAAACTCATGAAACTTATCGTTTTGAGTATGAATATGAGTAGCTAAACGTTATCTGTTGGGAATTCTCGTTTGGTGTAGCTAGGGTTTGATCTAAATATCATGTTTTGATGATTGTGATTCATTTCTAAGCTTAATCTCACGTAATCTTTCATTGTTATGGATTATTTACGTTTGTAATCATATTATCTTTGCGAGTAGCTAACGTAGAGATAAACTTAATTAGTTTTCACGTGGTAACTCCGTGAGAATTAGTCGGTAAATTGAATAATCCACCTAGTCGAATCAATGTTTGGTAACTCGACATCGTTAACTAGGATCGTTAAAGTAGAATTATGGTTTTAATGCATGCTTAAAGCTAAATTAAACTTGGTAACTCGGTTTGCTTTGGTTTTAAGTATAGTGAATTTGCTTGGTAACTCGGTAAGTTCAATATTGCTTGATTAATAGTAAAAGATACGTGGTTGTTTTACGAATCAAAACATAAGTTTAGATCAACCTAGTGAACCTAGAGAATTCCCGGTATTTTCCCCTTATATTACAAAAATCCTAAAAGTCATTCTTTATTAATCGTGAACTATTTCACTCGGTTAATTGAGAATATCGCGTTTTTATTTTAGTAGAATTAGAACAAAACACAACTTGCGACGTACCCACATAAGGTTTAGAACAATAATTAATTTAAACAAAGTCCCTTGGGTTCGATAGCCCGGATTTCCGGTTTATTACTACACACGACAACTGTACACTTGCAGTTGGAGCGTGTCAAGTTTTTGTCGCCGTTGCCGGGGACTTCGGCTAAATTAGTTATAATTCCTAGCCTTAGGGATTTTAATTTATTGTTTATATCCGTTACTCACCTACGTTTTGCATTTTTCGTGATTTCAGGTTGATTTACACGGTGCATGAACCGTTCTGGAAACGAGCCTTTGTATCCAACGTTTGAAGACCCGGAATCCTTATTAAAAGCACAGCGTAGAGACAAGAGGAATTCAAGCTCAGTCGTCATGGATGAAGAAACGAGAGCTGAGTTTGAGAGAATCCGCAAAAATGTGCAAGAAGCGGAAGCAGCCAGAGCAGCCGCTGTAGAGGAGGCTGCAAACAGAGCCGCGGAATCTGAGCAACTTGGGGCTCAAATGGCTGAGATGCAGGCGATGATTGATCGCATGAACCCTCCGAATCCACAACAACTTCCTGGTGCGGAAATAGTTGGCAGAAATAACGGTGGCAATGGGAATAATGGGGGTAATAATCGGAACAACAACGGTCGGAATGTGGTAGAGCAAGTCAACAATGCTGAGGAGGATGAGCGTCCTTTGATGGACTACTTCAGGACTACACCGGAGGGATATCAGCCCACCATTGTCAGGCCTCAGATTAATGCAGCCCATTTCGAGATTCCCCAACCATTGATCAACATGGTTAGGGATGAGTGCTTATTCACGGGAGCCCCGAGTGATGATCCACATCAACACTTGCTCAATTTCGAGCAGATCACTTCTACCATGTATGATCAGAGAGTTCCACTCGAGACGATAAAGCTCATGCTTTTCCCCTTCTCTTTATCGGGAAAGGCAAAGACATGGCTTATGGAACTTCCAGCAGGCAGCATAGTTACATGGGCAGATTGTAGCAGAGAGTTTCTCAGGAAGTATCTTCCACCATCCAAAGTTGCTCAACGGATGGCTGATATAACAAAATTTACACAGCAGGAAGATGATTCTTTGGGAGACACGTGGAGAAAGTTCAACCAACTCCTTCGCAGATGCCCTACTCACGGAGAGCCATGGTATAAACTTCTCCACTACTTTTATAATGCTTTGGATAGAGAGACTGCTAGTGAATTGGACATGATGGCTCAAGGAAATTTTATGGGAATGGGACTACAGAGATGTCGTGATCTGCTAGATAATGTAGCAAAACGTGAATCCACGAGGTCTGAGACTCGTAGAAACACGAAATCAGATGGGGCATTGGTTAGTAAGATTGAGTCCATGGTGGAGCAGAAATTTGAACATCAGATGGCAGTGATGACTTCGGCTTTCAGTAATTTGAATCCATCGGCACAGGTGAAGTCAGTGGGAGAGATGGTGGAAGATGCAAATCAGGGATATGGGGATGGTATTGAAGACGTGAACTACATGGGTCAAAGACAGCAGCAATGGCCAAACACCTATCATCCCAACAACCGCAATCACCCCAAATTCAGTTATGCCAATCCGAATAGTGGACTATATGCGCCAGTTCAAGGCCAAATGTTCATTATCAAGCTCAGAGACAGGCTCCACAGCAACAGGCTCCACCTCCACCCTCAGAAGAAGAGGACACAAACGCAATGTTGAGGAAACTGTTAGCTAGCAATGATAAGATTGAGAGCAAGATTTTCGGGATTGAAGCCTCGATAAAAATCCATGAAACACAGATTGGGCAAATAGCCAATCAAAATACTCTACTTCCATCTGGTATGCTTCCGTCCAACACTATTACTCCAACTGAGCAGTTGAAGGCTATTACTACTCGCAGTGGGACCACTACCCAGGATCCCCCATATCCTACCCATGCGCGAGCTGCGGCAACTAAGGCCACTGAAAAAGCCTTGGATGAAGAGATTCCCGTGCCTACCGTGATTCCTCAATCAAAGGAAACGGTGAGGAAGTCGGATGAGAAACAGAAGCCAAAGGAGGAATACAGTGTGCGAGTACCATACCCGCAGAGATTGAAGAGTGAAGAGGATGCCAAGCATTTCAAGAAGTTTTTGGATATCTTCAAGAAGCTGCACATTAATATCCCTTTTGCGGAGGCCATTTCGCAAATGCCTAAATATGCTAAATTTCTCAAGGACCTCCTCTCTAATAGGAGGCGCATGGATGATTTTGAGACCGTGGCCCTGAATGAGGAGTGTAGCGCCGTAGTGCAAAAAGTGCTACCCAAAAGGATTAAAGATCCGGGTGGTTTCATTATTCCTGTGACATTGGGAGATGCGTTCCGTGGTAGAGCATTATGTGATCTTGGCGCAAGCATAAATTTGATGCCTACATCAGTATTTGATCAAATTGGTGTAGGAGATCAAAAACCTACTCGTATGTGTTTACAGATGGCTGACCGTACTATAAAACGACCACGGGGTGTTTTGGAGGATGTGTTTGTGAGAGTCGAAGGACTCATCTTTCCCGCAGATTTTGTGATCCTAGATATGGATGCTGACGATGATGTCCCACTCATATTGGGACGGCCATTCCTTGCTACGGGAAAGACGATTATTGTTGTTGCCAATGGAGAATTGACTATGCGTATTAACGATGAGAAGGTGGCATTCAATGTCTTTGAAGCCATGTAATTTCCTGCATATGCAGTGAGTGAGCAGTGTTTTGGTGTGGAGGCATACACACCGGACGAGGAGGAAAATATCTTACTGGAGCATCTGTATGAGGAACTTGCCTTACTTGATTCGAGTGAAAAAGAACAAGCTATGGAAGCCAGCTGGCGTTCACCCCTACCCCTCTTTAATGAGGGAAGCAGGAAGATTCTTACTCCTTCTCTTATTACTGCTTCTGATTTAGAATTGAAACCGTTACCTGCTCATTTAAAATATTAGACCTGGGATCTGATGAAACTTTACCTGTTATTGTTTCTGCGTGTTTGGACAGGGAACAGGAGGAGCAGCTTCTCAAGGTATAGCAGGAAAGGAAAGCAGCTATGGGATGGACCATAGCGGATATCAAGGGGATCAGCCCCACAGTTTGCCAGCACAAGATCCGGCTCATGGAAGACAAGAAGCCGGTAGTTCAGTTTCAGCGCCGCCTCAACCCTCACATGCAGGAGGTGGTGAAGAAAGAAGTGCTTAAATGGTTGGAAGCAGGTATCATCTATCCGATTTCCGACAGCACGTGGACTAGCCCGGTACAGTGTGTCCCTAAGAAGGGAGGTATAACTGTGGTGGAAGGGGAGAAAGGTGATCAGATTGCCACTCGTACAGTTACTGGGTGGAGAGTTTGCATGGATTACCGCAAACTCAATGATGCCACTTTGAAGGATCATTTTCCCCTCCCATTTGTGGACCAGATGCTTGATAGGCTGGCACGCCATTCGCATTACTGCTTTTTGGATGGATACTCTGGGTATAATCAGATAGCGATTGAGCCAGCCGACCAGGAGAAGACGACATTTACTTGTCCTTATGGAACTTTTGAATTCAGACGCATGCCCTTTGGGCTATGCAATGCCCCTGCCACATTTCAGAGGTGTATGATGTCTATCTTCTCCGACATGATGGAGCAAAATTTCGAAGTCTTCATGGATGATTTTTTCGCTTTATGGTGATGGGTTCGAAGACTGTCTCCAGCAGCTAGCTCGGGTACTGGACAGATGTATTGACACCTACCTAGTGCTTAACTGGGAGAAGTGCCATTTCATGGTGACCGAGGGGATAGTGTTGGGGCACAAGATCTCCAGTAAAGGCTTAGAGGTAGATCGGGCGAAAATTGAGGTGATTGAGAAGCTTCCTTATCCTTCATCTGTCAAAGGGGTACGGAGTTTCTTAGGACATGCAGGTTTCTATCGGCGCTTCATTAAAGATTTCTCGAAGATCACAAAGCCTTTATCTGGGTTGCTTGAGAAAGATGCCGTCTTTGATTTCAATGAAGAGTGCAAGACAACTTTTTATTTGCTCAAGAAAAAGCTGATAAGCTCTCCCATTATAGCCACCCCAGACTGGACCTTGCCGTTCGAGCTTATGAGTGATGCCAGCGATTATGCGGTGGGAGCAGTACTGGGACAGCGGAAAGACAAGGTAGCTCATGTAATTTACTATGCCAGTCGTACTCTTAATACTGCACAGATTAATTATGCCACCACGGAGAAGGAGATGCTGGCCATTATCTTCGCATTGGAGAAGTTTCGTCCATACCTTGTGGGTTCTCAGGTGACCATCTTCACGGACCATGCAGCCCTCAGATATCTTCTTACTAAGAAGGATGCGAAGCCT
Organism: Linanthus parryae; assembly: GCA_023055425.1. NCBI lineage: Eukaryota > Viridiplantae > Streptophyta > Magnoliopsida > Ericales > Polemoniaceae > Linanthus > Linanthus parryae. The sequence goes on from JALGPY010000005.1 coordinate 102,442,063, forward strand.
AGATTGATCCGATGGGTGTTGCTAATGAAAGAGTTTGACATAGTGATCAAGGACAAAAAGGGAGTAGAGAACGTTGTTGCAGACCATTTGTCACGACTGGAGAACGAGAAACAAGAAGATGTGCCAATTAGAGAAGATTTTCCAGATGAACAACTTATGGTAGTGGTAGCAGTTGTGCCTTGGTTTGCGGATTTGGCAAATTTCAAGGCGCTCAATATTGTCCCAAAAGACATGTCTTTACATCAGGAAAAGAAATTTTTCGCAGATGCACGACATTATTTCTGGGATGACCCTTATTTGTTCAAGTTGGGAGCTGACAATGTGTTGAGAAGATGCGTAGCTGAGCCAGACACTTTGGACATTCTTAGACATTGCCATGAACTGAATTGAGGAGGGAATTTTGGCAAAACGCGCACTGTGGCAAAGGTATTGCAAAGTGGATTTTATTGGCCTTCTTTACATAAAGATGCTCATTTGTTTGTACAGCAGTGTGACCGATGTCAGAGAACCGACAATATCTCCAACCGAAACGAGATGCCTCAAAATTTCGTGTTGGAAGTAGAGCCCTTTGATGTTTGGGGCATTGATTTCATGGGACCATTCCCGTCTTCGCTTGGAAATCCTTATATACTATTAGCTGTGGATTATGTGACCAAGTGGGTAGAGGCAATGGCTTGCCCTAAAAACGATGGAGCTACTCTAGAGAGATTCGTGCGTAAGAGCATATTTACACGGTTAGGGACTCCCAGAGCATTATCAGTGATGAAGGATCGCATTTCGTGAACAAAGTCTTTGCCAATGTCTTGAGCAAATATGGGGTAAAGATGCATAAGATATCACTGGCTTATCATCTGCAGTAGAATGGGCAAGCAGAAGTTTCTAACCGAGAGATAAAAGGGATTCTTGAGAAGACAGTCAACCCGGGACGCAAGGATTGGTCTCTGCATTTAGATGATAGCTTATGGGCATATAGGACTGCTTACAAGAACCCTTTAGGCATGTCTCCCTATCAGTTAGTATTTGGGAAGTCGTGTCATCTTCCGGTGGAACTTGAGCACAAGGCATTCTGGGCCTTGAAGAAGATCAATTTGGACGCTAAGCTCTCAGGTGAGCTACGGAAGCAAGCACTACTCGAACTTGAAGAATTTCGATTGATGGCATATGAAAGTGCAAAAATCTATTAGGAGAGGACAAAACAGTGGCACGACAGGCACATCATCCCGAGAGACTTCAAAGTCGGACAAAGAGTGCTGATTTTTAATGCCAGACTAAAGCTGTTTCCAGGGAAATTGAAATCTAGATGGAGTGGTCCCTACACAATTACTGCAGTTTATCCGTGGGGATCTCTTGAGGTGGAGGATGCAAATGGGAACAGGTTTAAGGTGAATGGCCAGAGAGCGAAACCGTACGTGGATGGGAATTTCATTGGAGTCATTGAATGGCTTCATGCAACTCCCACAATTTAATTAATATCTGAGGTAACTGGGTCGGGCCGTCGACCTTAAATTACAAAGCGCTTGTTGGGAGGCAACCCAACCTATTTATTGCTGTAGAATAGGTTTTAATACTGTTTTGTAATTTTTATTCTATTTGATTTATTTGAGAGGTGCGAGAGAGGGGATTTAATATTTCCAATGAGTATGTGCAGGATTCCGAGGTGAAAGGCTTATTTTGGATCCCCCGTCTTGATGCGCGTGCAAAACAGAGTGAAAATTAAAGAATTGCAGCCCAAAACGCGCATCGGGATCCGAAGTGAAGGAATTGGAGAATGAAGCCATTCCTGCGCTTATTCAACACACGCACCCGGGGAAGATCATGTTCCCGGACTCCCCGTCTTGATATACGCAAGGATTTGATTGATGAACGGAGAAAGCTAGCTCACTGGCACGGATTACGAGGTGATATTTTGAAGAACAGACTGAAAACAAAATTGAAGAGTGCCATTGTGTGGGGGTAGTCGAGAGATTTCTGTGGACAGGTGGATCGCGTAAATCGGAGTCCGGACGAAGAAGTTAGGCCAAAAAGAATGTTAAGCGGGCAAAAAGGCGTTGAAAAGCATCCAGAATTGCCAAACGGGTCTTTGGGAGGATCAAATTGAAGAATAAAGGATTCACCGAACATTGGGAATCTTTTATGATGCAAAAGGAATCTCGAGGTCGAGGAGATTCATGAAGAAGCAAAGGCACGAGCAAAATGGCGAAAAAGGATGTTCAAGCGGCTTAAAACATTCGGAAATTTTCAACGGATCTTCGAGAGCATGAATTTGAAGAATAAAATATTCCCCGGACTTTGGGTTTTATCATCTACACGGGATCTCGAGGACGAGGAGATTCATGAAGATTCGAAGAAACGAGTAAATAGTCGAAGAAAATCAAGCAGAAAAGGGGATTTTTAAGCAGTGCCCAGATCTCTTCGCACGAAGAGAAAAACTCTTCGCACGAAGAGTTTTAACTTAGAAATTTTTTATTTCTCTTCCTATGACAACCTTCTGTCTCAAAACAAGAAGACTGTCACACGAAGAGGAATAAGGCCAACTGGACATTCTCTTCGCACGAAGAGAATGCCCTGAAGGCGCGAAAAGTCCAAAACGCCCGTGCCAGAGAAAGAGGAGATGGATTTATAGAGGGGTATTTGTGACAAATCGCCTAAAGGGTATTAAAACCCCAGTTGACCCGAAAATCATCAGCAGTCTCATTCTTCTTCAACCCGTCGAACAGTTCATCATCTCTCTCAACCTTCAAATCCTCAAATCTTCTAATCTTCACCAAATTAGAAGAGATTGGAAGGGTTTTGCTCGCGAGAAGAAGGAGAAGAAGATTAAGCCGTGGAGTTTTGGCTCAATCTTACTCTAACAAGCTGTTTTGGGGAAGAACAAAATCTAGGGTTCCATTCCTAGATTGAAAAATTGAAGCACTTGGAGGGGGATTCAGTCAAAAGTTCAAGAACAAACATCGACGGGGACTACGAGGGGAGTAAGGAAAGCACAAGCTTCGACTACCCAAGCTGGTGATGCCTTTTCACTTTTTCCAGAAAAATTTTCACCGGTCAGTTTAGCCCTTCTTGGTGAATTTTTCGCGGAAACGACACCTGTAAGAAAGGTACTCCAGGTGTCTCAGGTACTATCTAAACTAGCACTTTCAATTTTACGAGTCTAGGAACGATTGAGTAAAAGCCCATTTTTAATTTCTTTCGCTTAGTTGCGAACCTTGGGGGCGATTGATTAGAGTCCTAGGCATTATCTGTTTAATTGCTACTTGTTAGTTGCTTTCAGTTACACTTCCTGTCACGGTGCACAATTTAAATTTTCATCGTATTTGCTTGGTTTGCTAAATGGCCTCAAAAAAGAGAAAGACGGGTGAGGGGTCGTCTATGGAGGCGTCCGGTTCTGCTCCGCCTATCATAGAGGCGCCCGAGTCGCCCAAATATGATTTGCTAAAAACCCCGTTTCCTAACCGACCTGTGATGAGACAAAGAAGAGAGGGGAAGGTGAATGTGCGGAGACTGACTGAGTCGAACTTTGACTCGTATCGTTTCGTGACCCACGAGGCTCATTATGATTATGACCATGACCATTACCTTAACAAATCGGGACAACCAGAGAAAGTGTTCGAATTTCACTCGGACATGCCCCCACCTATTAAGAGCATTTACGATAGGGAAGGGCTTCTTAAGTGGTTTGAATTGGTCGGAATTTCGAGCGCACCAATCGCTAGGGAGTTTGTTGTCAACCTTAGATATGCGTTAGATGGTGAGAGTCGCGACCATAGGTTGGTGTACTGTCGAAACAAGTGGATAGTCTTCACACCGGAGTCTATCGCCTTTGAACTTAAATTCCCACCTCTAGCGGATGCGTGTGCCTTTTCTCGGGTTGTGTCGGACGAGAACATTTATGAAAAGGTCAACAAGTTTTGTTTTCCGCCGGGTAAGTCTCCGTGGGATAGGAAAGGGTCCATGCTTAAATGGAAGGTTCCAAATGGGGAGTTAAAAACGGAGGCCCGATGGATTTGTGAGTTATTGGAGAATTAGGTTTTGGGAACCACCTCAAACCCCACATTCTCCTTTAGACTTTGTGTGATGGCATTGTGTCTTTGAGAGGGGCAGAGAATGGATATTCCTCGTTTCATATGGGGTAATATCATGGATCGAATTTCTAGAAACAACAAGATGGCCCCCGAACATACTTGATTGCTCACCCACTTAGCCGTTGTTTCTGAGGTGGCGATTCCCAAATACGACAAAGTCATTCCCGTCTTCCCTAAGAGAGAATGGTCTAAGTTTGACGCCACGGACAAAGCCTTGAAGCGGAACAAGGGTCGGAAGAAGAGTATAGGGGTGAAGAGAGCTGGTTTTGATGGTGAGACAGCCTTCAACCAGTTGCGAGAGGAGATGACAGTGGATAGGGAAGAGAGGAGGCGTCAGTTTGAGTGCTTGCAAAGTAACCAAGCCCAATTGGGTAATTTTGTTCAAATGGTTGGTGAATGGGTGCTTTACTCGACTGAGGTGCCTAGAGAGGAGTTTGTGCCACTTGTCCCTACCACTGAGAGATGGTATCAAGGGGCCACGTATGAGGCCCCACCTGGTGAGAATGTGGACGAGGAAGTTGGGGATGATGAAGACGGAGGCGAGGATGCCCCGTACTCCGAAGAGGATGATTAGAGGAGAGAGAGCCCTTGCGCTAGGATTGTTGAGTCCTCGGTTTCTCGTTGAGGACAACGATGCATCCTAGTGTGGGGGTGGTGGTACCTTTTACTAGCCTAGTGTCGAGTCTTGCATAGCCTTGTTTGCATATAGTCGTAGTCGTATTGTGTGAGTTTTTGTGGTTGATGTCGTGTTTAATATATTGTCGTATTGTGGTAGATTTTTAGATCTTTGCATTTAGTTGCATTCTTTTATTATTGAGTCCCCTACCCGTATCGAGTAGTAGTCGAGTTGGCCTATGCATTTTGTCTTAAAAAAAAATTTAAAAAAATCATAAAAACTGAAAAATTTGAGAAAGGGCAATCGGAAAGAAGTTTAAATTGGAAAAATCGAGGAGTTGTGAGGAATTTAGGCGTAGGGCATGACTTGCAACCGAGAACGACAATGTGAGTTCCCCTTAGTACGTATAGAGGGACTTTCTTTACGGGAGTGCCCACCTATTTTACACACGTACTTGATTTTCAAAATCTAAAGTGTGTGCCGTGCTTTCTTACAAGAGTTGAGCTAGGTGTGAGCTAAACAAGCCAAACGTTCTTGTGTACGTCTTAGGTAGTCGCCAACCCGCCCCGTAGTGGCACACGAAACAGCTGTGCGGGGTTGTGTATTAGAGCACTCGCTGCTTATTGAACTCACCTTGTAGGACCACTAGAAAACCCGAGTTGAACCTTGGTTTATTTGATAACCTTTTGACCTAGGGTGACGATTCTTGGCCTTCATCACAAATTGTTTTGAATCACCACTTTAGTGCGTCACGAGGGGGTTGTAGTTGAGGGGGTTCGATGAGGGAGAGCTTATTTGCATATACTTGTGCAGTCCTATATGATCGCATGCGCGATAGTTTATATTTACGAGGGGATGCGAGGGTGAGTGTGAGTAGGCTTGCGCACTTCGGTGTGGCGGTGTTCCATGTCACTACATCATGGACACAAGTGTGGAGAGCCGTGAGTGCGTGATATCTAATACGCACGGAAATGGGGTTGGTTGATATTTATTAGTGGATCATGCTAGGGATCGGTTCTTTGCTTCGTTGCGGTGTGAGGATCGGTTGGATTAGGCATGAGACTTTCGTATACTTGACTACTTGAGAGAGCGGCGAGACGATGTTCTAGTGTGGGGGTGTCGACTATTGACTACGGACATGGAAATTGAGCTTTGACGACTCCACCCCCATGCATGCTTTTATATTGATTTCGGCTTGTTTTGTGGCACCATGTACTTCATCGAGATAGGGGGGAGATGATTTTTCGTGTGATTCTTATTCATCGGTTTGTTTGATTTCCTTCCCCTTGTTATTTTTTACTCTTGGAAGAACCACTCGTGTAATTTGGGATATGTTGGAAGACGGTGTTGAAAAAAAAAGGAGAAAATCAGAAAAAAAAAAAGAAAAAAAAGAGAGAGAAAAAAGGATAGATTGAATAAAGGAAGAAATTTGAGCGTATTGAAAACTGAGTGGTGGAAAGTTTCTAGTTCGTTGACAATGGTTTACATTTCGTGCACGTATCACCATGGTGGCCATGGAGATCGTAATTGTACCGGGGCTTGAGGGAATTGAGGGCCGGAGACGGTAAGTTTCCGGTTGCGGGTTCTATCATCGTGGTGAGGGTGTGTGAGATGTGGGGTATAATGTGAGAATGTGACGCGTTAGGACGTGCTTCATCGTGATTATCCTTATGTCCCTAAGCCTCAACATTTTAAAACCCGTTAGCGGATTAGGAGCTCGGACCTTGAACGTGGCTTAGCCTAGCGTAGCCTCTTACTTTTATCGGCACACGCGAAGAGGTAGGTTATTCTTGTACTTAGTAAAGCTAGGCTCTCTATACGATCTAAGGGAAAGTCGTGTTGTCAAGTTTAGTTTCAATTCACGCCTTGTTCCTAAATTTCTCATCAATCCATGATATCCGGTTTAAGTTGATTGAGATTGCCCGATCTCGCAAAAGAAATAAAAAAATTGTTCTTTAAATTCTTGCATTGTATATATTGCGTTTGCATGTAGTTGCATTGTTTATAATCGAGTTGTGTCGGCTAGTAAAAGGTGGCTTGTGTTTGGATCTTGTCCTCAGACTCGTAGGTGATATTGTGATAAGTATGCAATGGCAAATGTGGTATGTATGCAAAGAAAGTTTGGAAATCGGGAGAGGTTTGAGGAAGTGAGATGAGATTGTGTGAATTGGCTTGAGGATTTGCTCGGGACGAGCAAAATGTAGTGTGGGGGTAGTTGATAACTCCATTTTGGAGTTATATTATTCCTTATTTTTGCTATTTTTTGCGTGCTTATCATGGAGAATTTTATCGTCTTTGAGCGTTTTGTGCTAAAATTGTGAAATTTGAGTTTTTGAGTGTTCATCGTTAAATCCGGGCGTTTCTCGTATATTTTGTTGCTTTTATTGTGATATGATCGCGGGTTCGTGTTTCGTGTTATGGTTGGCAGGAAATAGGACGCGAGGATTAAAGGTGGTGAAGAAACGAGCTTCGGAAACAAAGAAAGCAAGGAAAACTCAAGGAAAAGAGCCAGAAAAAAGCTAAGGCAGAATCTCTTCGCACGAAGAGAAAAGTTCTTCGCACGAAGAGAATACTTAGCCAAAATTTCAAATGTCTTTGTGTGGTATGATGCTGTCTCAAAGTAGGAAGACTTTTCCAAGAAGAGTTCAGACAGAGTGAAGATTCTCTTCGCACGAAGAGAAAAGTTCTTCGCACGAAGAGATTGCCCAGAATGTTAAATTCGTCCGGGGTCTTTTTGCAATTATTAGAAACTTTGTCATATCATTATAGAAACGTATTTAAGTGTGCTAGGTCGACTTTTTCAGTAGTTTTTCACGTTAGAAACATCTTTGGGAGATCAAGAAGCTATTGGGAGAGCTTAGGAGCTTTGGATCATCCGTTTGGATTCTCAACTCTTCTCTTTTCATGATTTTTATGTTTAAACTCATGAAACTTATCGTTTTTGAGTATGAATATGAGTAGCTAAACGTTATTTGCTGGGAATTCTCGTTTGGTGTAGCTAGGGTTTGATCTAAATATCATGTTTTGATGATTGTGATTCATGTTTTAGCTTAATCTCACGTAATCTTTCATGTTATGGATTATTTACGTTTGTAATCATATTATCTTTGCGAGTAGCTAACGTAGAGATAAACTTAATTAGTTTTCACGTGGTAATTCCGTGAGAATTAGTCGGTAAATTGAATAATCCACCTAGTCGAATCAATGTTTGGTAACTCGACATCGTTAACTAGGATCGTTAAAGTAGAATTATGGTTTTAATGCATGCTTAAAGCTAAATTAAACTTGGTAACTCGGTTTGCTTTGGTTTTAAGTATAGTGAATTTGCTTGGTAACTCGGTAAGTTCAATATTGCTTGATTAATAGTAAAAGATACGTGGTTGTTTTACGAATCAAAACATAAGTTTAGATCAACCTAGTGAACCTAGAGAATTTCCGGTATTTTCCCCTTATATTACAAAAACCCTAAAATTCATTCTTTATTAATCGTGAACTATTTCACTCGGTTAATTGAGAATATTGCGTTTTTATTTTTGTAGAATTAGAACAAAACACAACTTGCGACGTACCCACATAAGGTTTAGAATAATAATTAATTTAAACAAAGTCCCTTGGGTTCGATAACCCGGATTTCCGGTTTATTACTACACACGACTGCTGTACACTTGCAGTTGGAGCGTGTCGGTTACAACCTCCTCTTCAGAAAAGAAAAAGAAGCAGAAAGCTATTACAGAAAAGCAACCTGAAACAGAACCTACCAGTTCAAAGAAGGTGAAGTAGAAAGCAACTCAGGCAGAAAAAGGGAAAGGAAATGTGACAGAAGCTCAACCAGAAGGTCAATTGAAAAAGGAACTGCAGATCTACTCACAAGCCTCAACAAAGAACACAGCACCATATGAGACTTGGTTTGTCTCAAACATCTCTAAAGGTCAGTGGTTAGATGGTTTTGCTTCAAGATCTATTGGTTTCTGTAGTATGGTCAATAAGCATGTGGTGGAACACATGGAACTTAAGTACATCTCGATGTTGAAGAAGATCTCTTTGTGGTGTATGCTGAATCCTAAAGAATTAGCCTACCCTAGACTCACCAAACTCTTCTACCTGAACTTGACCCAAGTTAAGAGATCTGCACATTTGGTGATCAAATCTAAAATTGCTGCAATAGTAATTGAACTGGATCACTCTGAGTTTGTCAATGTGCTAGGGTGTCCAAAGAGGTATGTGTAGGGTTTTGAATCATGGATGCGCAACGGAAACACAAACAATCATAAAACCATGCAAAACCCTCCAAGGATCACAAGTCAAGAGACATGACGATGGTAAGGGCAAGAAATCAATAACACACCTTAGGGTTCTCCTTTGATGACTTCAAACGCGAATTGTATCACGTCCTCTATGGTTGATCCACGCCTAGAGTTGATCCTAGATCTCCCAAGTCCTTGGTGCTAGCCCGGAAGAGGAAGAGGAAGAGGAAGAAGAATCACGCAAAATGAGACCCAAAGGAGGGCTCGGCCTCCTTGTGGCCGACGGGGACGGGGCGGCGGCAAAGGGGCGGTCGGGTCCCTTTGTTGCTTGCTCTCTCTCCTTTTGTTCTCTCCCACTCTTTTTTATGTTCAATTATGAGCATAAGTTATGTGGGAAGGAAGGAAGGAAGGTCCTTTATATAGTCCAACAACTCCTTGCCAACTACCTAAAGGACTTATTCTAGTTCTACTAGAATTCAATTTAGTCCCTTCCTTGCAAATTAGTCCCTACTAAGTTTGCAAGGTTTTGCAAAGTGATCCTTCTAATTAATTAATCCAATTAATTAATTCCCAAATCTAGTTCAACTCTATGTAGCGTGTGACCCCATTGGTTCTATCTAGTTGGTAGCAACTATTTGCCAATATGGAGCGGTCTCTAGCAAAACATCCATTCTAGCCAACTAATAGAATAGTCAACTTGACAAGCTTTGTACAAGTAATTGTCTCATCCCTTTGTCTCTATATCCGGATTGGACACGAGACATACAAGTCACACTCGTATATCCAATCCATAGTTTCTCGATCCATGGGAATAGCCTTATTTGTGCAAATAACATCAATATCCCATATTGATTTATTTGAGTCTGGCCAGACATTCTATAAGCACTATCCCTCGAGTGGCCTAGGATATTTGCTCCCGTTATGTGGGAGGGACAAATTCTATCTACGTCCACTACGATCTCTAAGCTTGCTTCTTATTGTATCCAGTACACGCCTTTATAACTACCCATTTACGGTGTAGAGTTTAACGCTACCAAGATCACAATAATCCACAACTAGAATATCTAGTGACTTCAAGTCTAAGGATGACAATACCATTGCACCGCGAGAAGCGCTTGTGACTCAACATAACGTGTATGTAGCCTTCTCGGAGATGGGTCTATCCAGTGCAACATTCCCTAATGCACACCTATGTGTTGGATCGTGATATCTCCATATCAATCCAACCCCATACTAGTCTATAGATGATTGTCCCATTAATCATTATACTTGACTAGGGATATTTAAGATAAAAAACACAATTGTAAATCTAAGGACTTCATTATATTAAATATCCAATAAATAATAAATGAATTTCTAGCCACAAACAATTCATACTAAACTAGATTGCCTCTAGGGCATCTATTCCAACAGTCTCCCACTTGCACTAGAGCCAATCTGGCGCATCTCGTATGCCCATACTCCTAGTGTTCCCTTCACGCTTCCACTGCGTGAGAGGCTTTGTAAGCGGGTTTGACAGATTATCATCTGTAGGAATCTTGCATATCCGAACGTCTCCTCTAACGATAATATCTCGAATCAGATGAAACTTCCTGAGCACGTGCTTGGACTTCTGGTGCGACCTGGGTTCCTTCGATTGCGCGATCGCCCCAGTGTTGTCACAAAACAACTCAACTGGATCCGCAATGCTAGGGACCACACCAAGTTCAGAAACAAACTTTCTGATCCAAACAGCTTCCTTTGCTGCGCCATTTGCAGCAATGTACTCAGCCTCTGTTGTAGAATCAGCTACCGTCTCTTGCTTGGAACTCTTCCAGCTCAGCGCTGCTCCATTCAGGCAAAACACATATCCCGAATGTGATCTAAAGTCATCTCTGTCGGTTTGGAAGCTTGCATCAGTGTAACCCCTTACACGCAACTCTTCCTCACCGCCAAATATCAAGAAAGCATCCTTAGTTCTTGTGCGCAAGAGATTCCGGCGGGGAGACCTCCATGTGCACCGTGTGTAGTGGATCAAGGATCGCACAGGAAGAATAGGGGTGTGTGTAGGGAGAGAGTAAGTCAGTAGCAATGTCTGAGAGAGAGACAGAAGTTTGGCAGAGCTTCCGCGTATGGCAGTGTGTTCTCCTTTGTATGGAAAGGTTGACGATCTATATATACTGGAGAACGTGACCGTTGTAGTGTGGTTAATGCGCCCATTAATGGCGGCTTAATTAGCTTAACCATAACGGCATGTTCGTCCGAGTATATAGGAACCGTTAGAGCACGTGGTGCGCGAATACCGGAACCGTTACGAGGTTGACCGGGTTTGACCGGATTGACCGGGTTTATGGAGCTCGTGCCATAAATCTCTCAAAACAGTTACTAAAGGTCGCGTGCGGGCTTGGCTCGCACGCGACAGGGCTTACTCTAGCCTCCAAACCACTAAGTCCCTACAAGTCCCGTGCAGTGGTATGCGAGGGCTCTGTCTCGCAGCCCCCACATGGATCAGCTCGGCTGGTGATCCTGTGTGTGTGGAGCACAATATGGTGTGCTGGATGGCCGCCACGTGGCCGAGATCTGTCATGTCAGAAAGCAGTATCTACATTAGCCCCCTTTCTGCGCGTGAAGATTCATAGCCGTATAGTCTTCCATGCGCGGAAACCAACATACGCGTCGCCGCCACGCACCAATTCAAATACGGGTAAGTTCAGCCCCCGTGCGTATCATTATGACCTAAAACCCCTAGAGTCGTGCCGTCTGACCTTAAGGGTTTTAGGCGTGACGTCAGCTTGTCCTGTGATTGCGCGATTCGACGGTGACGGTTGCGATTCGACTATCGAAAGGACGCAACCCTTCATTGTTTTGGATAAATACCTTGTATCCCCCATTATTGCAAAGCATTACTTTTTCCTCTTAAAGTGAATGGTACCCGGAGATCTTCGAGAGCAGATCCAGATAATCAATCACCAGTTCAGAACTGCAATCCGTGTTCTTCAATTGTGCATATCCAAGCAAGCTTCAAGAAAACAAGGTTGGCCTCGTTTACTTTTGATTTAAGATACCAGTGTTTGCCTTGAACTGCGTTGAATCTGTAAACCCGTGGGATTTGTGAAGAGGTTTTGATCTTTGAACCCGCTTCGTTGTAATCTTTCAACAATATTGGATCTTGCAATTCCCCAATTTCTGAAATCGATACCGGAACTGTTCGTTTTCCTTCGCATAGATCTTGAATTCCCAAAATTCAAACTAAAGTGTGGTATTTCTCCCCCCTTTTTCTTGCTCTTTCGCAGGAATGGCCAAGACAAGAGTAACCAGACCCGTCAAGGAAGATGAAGAGATACCCGACCTTCCGCAGGCCTTGTGGCGAAAAGCCCCCTTCTTAGGCGGCAAAGATTTCTACCATGCGAGGATAAAGGCGAAGAGAATGCCTGATCCTGCTCCTGTTGAGCGATTGCTGACGTTGACTCGCCCAGTTAACTCAGCCCTGCTCGAGTGGGTTGGTTCCGAGGATGTAGTCCGATTGGGGATCGAGAACGTGCACTTCCCGTATACTGCGATTTCTACTCAAGCGTTCGTCCAGAAATTGGACTATATGGATGAGTGGATTGACCATGTGTTAGATCATCACGCCGAGACTCTTAACGAAGCCGGCGTGTATTTTGCTATCCGTGCTATGAAGGGTGCTACCGTGAAGCTGGATCAATCCATGCTTCTAGACCTTCTGTCCCGTTACTCGCCTGCGACTCACACGTTCCATTTTGCTGAGTTCGAGGCTGCCCCCACGCTCGAGGATGTGCAAATGCTGTACGAGCTTTCCCCCATGGGTGAAGTGGACCCTCTGAGTCCCTTGAGGACATCTGCGGAGATTGCCTTGTATACGCAGATGGAGGAATGCCTAGCAGAGGTGAAGAAAATCTCCACTCGGTGGACCACTACAAAGCCCCTTCCGAACTGGCAGCTGGTTGATACGTCTGCGAAGAATACCTGGAACAAATGGTTGCAGTACTTCTTCCGAGACTATGCGAACAGCAGCATCACTAAGAAACTTCTGAGTGAGGACCCAGTACGTAGAGGGCAAGGGCTATCATTTGACCCTTTGTGCTTTTCTCTGTGCTTGGCTATCGAGGTATCTGATTGATGGTCACCCCCATGACGGAGTCTTCTACCACGTGCTGCCACTTGCTGTGAGGCTCGCTCTTGGCCAAAGAGTCGCACTTGGACCCTTGGTTCTGGGCACGCTGTATTATAGGCTCGATCAGCTGGTTCTGGCTGTGAGGGAGTCGCGTGGCCGCCTCGATGTTTTGAACTTTGTCAATATTTCCTTCTTGACAATGTGGGTTTTCGAGCGCTGGCCGTCTTATGCCCCAACTGCTCTCCAACTTGATAAGTGGTGTTCCCCAGGCGAGACAGAAGCGCGCAACAGCGGAAGAGCTGCGAGATGGTTCGGAACAGGCAACACCAAGTGCGTATGGAGTTTGATATGCGACAAACGGAAGGAGTTTACTGCCAGGCCCTATGCCACGCGCATTGAGAATGTGAGATGGTTTCCAAGGCTATACCCCTCCAAAGGTATGGTCTTCTCAGAAGAACTTCTTTTTGAGAAGGGACCGCATTTCCACGAGCGTTATCGCGAGTTCTTTTGCTGGTGCCTGCGAGGTTCCCTTCCTGCCCTCGCGGAGCATATTCGTGAGCTCGCGCCAAGGTACGAAAAGCTTACAGTGGATGTTGACCCTACTCGAGTCTCTCCTCAGTTTGGTTTTGACGCTGTGGCCCCATCAATCTGGCCCCAGTCCATTGTCAGAGGAAGAGAGGCAGGAGCCCCAAGCAAGTGATGAAGAGGAAGAAGCAACAGTTGTGATGCATGAGGAAGAGTTAGGATGTACCTCCGTCGCATTTCATTTCCTGTCATCGTAACTTCTTTGCACTTCTTCTCTTTAAACCATTCGTGTATTCGCAGATGATGATGATGAGACCGCTGGCGGCCTCGCGGCCAAGAGGCAAAAGAGGGATGTCCATTCTGGCATCCCAGATGATCCCATAAGCGAGGACATTCTGGCTGAGTCCCGGAAGACAGCCGCGGAGGCTGCTGAGAGAAGAAGGCGTCGGGAAGAAGAGGAGCTCGAGCGTGTGAAGCAGCGGAGCCTCGAACAGCGGCATGTTGACGACTTAGCGCGTCCAACTGTCGAGGAGGACGAGCTTCCCGAAGAAGTGGCTCCTCATGCGGAGGAGGAAGATGAGGTTCTCGGAGAGGATGCAGCAGCCTTAGAGCAAGTCCAAGCGGATTTCGAGGAAATCGCAGGCGGCGATAAAGGTGAGATCTTCAATCTCGCAGTAACTTATAGAGACGTTATTGTGGGTGCGTTAAAGCATGGCGTGTCAAAGGCTGACATTCGCCGTTGGTTAGTAGACAAATGCGGAGAACCTTCAGGTAATCATTTGAGTGATACGCATGTACTAGGCTTTAGCAACTTGAGGCAAAGTCATGACTGGTTTATTCGCATCCCAGGTCACGCTCCTCTTACAGACTTGCTTAGTGGGGATACACTAATAGGGCATGGTTCCACGTCCTTAGTGTATGACGAAGATACCTCAATCCCACCTTCGCGTGGAGGTGCTTATTCTTAGCTTTTGGTAAAGATAGCAGAATAACTTATAGCGCAAGTTACCTCATATCATCGCATCTAATGTCGCAGGTCATACTGAGGAACCTGAGCTGGAGCAAAGAAGTCAGCCTTCTGCGCCCTATGTTCCAATTCCGAGCTCCCATACCGAGAAGCCCGTCGCAGCTGCTGACCACGCGGGTGTGCCTCGTGAGGACATCATCGAGCTTTCCGACGATGCTGGAGCTGACACTGTGTTGATGGACGAAGATGTCCATGCTAGTGCTGACGAGGTAAGGACAACTGCTGCTAATGCTTCCGCATCCGAGAGTGTCCTTCGACAAGCGACTACGGCTGTCTCTTCACCTCCGGCAATGACTGAGTCAGAGGCACCCATTCCTGCGTGGAGCTTTTGGGGCTCGCAGGTTGGGAATGTAGTCGCAGCTGGCGCGGCCTACATTCTTCCTCCCGACTACGAGAGATTAGAGCTCGCAGCTGATAGGAGAGCTATGGAGCGAGGACAGTCTTCAACCGCCCCTGCAGCGCGCATTCCTTCTCTTCATGAGATTCTGGAAGGAACTGGTAAGTAGAGCTTTACTGTTCGCGCGTCACATTATTCGCTTGCGAATTTTGGCATCATAACTTATTTTTGACATCTCCTCAGGTTTGAAGCAAACCGATGTAGACTGGGTGGTTCGAATGCGTCTCAGGTACCCTCGCTCGTTTGTGAGATCTCTGGAGATCGGGCCCTTTGACAGGAGGCTGTTCCTTACTGAAGCCATTTGGATACTGGAGCAGCTGTCCGCGGCTACGCCTGCGACCATTTCGGTCCAGAGTGCTGAACTGCTATGTGGCATGTGCCAAAACCTCGTGACCAAAGTCCAAGGCAGAATGGGCTTTAAGTTTCTTAAGGACAGAGTCACGCTGATCCGCGCGACCGTAACTTTGAAACTCGGTCACCAGAATCTCGCAGTCGAGATGCAGAAGGTGGAGCAGCAGAAGCAAAAGGTTGATGAAGCTCTAAAGCTGTATCATGAGATGAATGCCAGGTGCGAGCAACTGAAGCAAGAAGTGGAGCAGGTAGAGAAGCTGAGCGAGCAGTTCGCGCCCCAAGACTCCTTAATCAAGAATTTGCTTTGATTCTTCGAATCTTGCAAAAATAGTTCGAAAAAAAATAGCTGAAACATTAATGTAATATCTTGAACATTAATGTAATGTTGCTAGGGTTTCTCCCCCCTTTTTTTAACAAGAACAATGAACTTCCCGTTTTGCCCTTTTTCCGGGATTTGATTGGACATTTCTGTGCATATCCAATTATGACATCAGCAATTGATTCTCTGCTTGATTTTCGCGCTAATTTCTCGGCAGATAAGCACGCTTCCGTTGGGAAGTCCATCCGAATCATGACTATCCGTCATTTATTAGGATACGCAACTGAATCGTCGTAGCCTTTAGTAGGGTAATTGATTGTTACCGCTTTTCAAGGCGTAAGTGATTGAACTTACCCTCTTTTTGAATTTTGCTGACTCATCTTAGGCAACCGAAGAGTCTGTACAGGGTCTATATAAACCCTGTCTTTGCTATTTGGGTTCTTCATCCCAAACATGTGCTTTGCCGTGAGTCCTTACGACTGCTGGCTTCAACGCTTGTTTTTCGTTGATTCATGGCAACTTCAAGCTTTGAATCCTGAGTTTGCGCTTTGTGCTATAGAAATAGTTTCCAAGATCCCCTTTATGAGGCTTATTGCTCTTTATAACCATCATAAAGAAGATGCAGATAATATCTCATGCGTATTCGAAGAAGTTTCTTCGTGTATTATGTGTGCAGGTCATGTTTCCGGCCGCCTCGTGGCGAGGTGCAGCGCCGAAGTGACCGTGCTACCGTCTCGTAATGAACGGCGGAATTCTCCTCCAGCATCCCTGGAGGAGGATTTCTTGCCTCTTCGTTCTTGAACTCAGGGTGCTCGTCAATGCCCTTGTCTATCATGACAAGGAATCCATCACCAGAGGAATGACTGCTTCGCCTGTTTTGCAGAGTAGTATATGTCGGAACAGGAAGCTCCTCCGGCGCCTACCTTGATCAGACAGAGGCTTTTGTCATTCCTTGGGGTCTTGGGCGTATCGCACCCCTGACCTCGCTGCTAGGGATGTAGCAAATGACAAGTTGATCTCTTCGCGGCAGCATCCCTTTTGCTATAGATCTTTGGCCGCAGATCTGCGTGTTGAACTGCCGGTGTTAGGACCGGTGGGTTCCTCCTTTTCTTAGTCGGGAGTTCCCTAGTGTCTCTGCTGGCTTACCAGCCATTTTTCGAATGTATTGTAAGCCATGTTGGCTGCGTAGTTAGATTCGAGCTTTTCGTTTGTAAGCTGCTATCTAGACAGATAAATTGTAAGTCATTTGACTCATAATGATAAATAGTTTTCTGTATTATCTGCTGTCTCTTTACAACAAATACAATTTCGCATGCGTTTCAGCACATTTCGCCTTGCATAATGCTATGTAATTGTTTCGTATCTGCGATATATTGATTTGCGGGTGTTTCGCTAGATCGTTCGAGATCGTATCTTCGCAGCTGTGCCATCTCGGCGGATGGGCTTACAGTCGGCCGTTGCAAACCATTTAAGATCATGTTTACAACATTGCTATCGTAACAGATAGTCTTTAGCAGATCAATTAAGATCATTAAGTGGTGCGAACTGCCATCACGAAAGATAAGCTTTATTGGCTAACTGCTTGAGATCGTTTCTCGCATAAATTGCTATCGCAACAGATAGACTTTTAGAAGATCCAGTAAGATCATATTGCGCATGCGTTGCCATCGTAGCAGAGGCTTTGGTGATCAACTAAGATCACTTTTGCATATAAGTTGCTATCGTAACAGATAGGCTTGAGAAGATCAGGTAAAATCGTTTTGTGTATAAGTCACTATCATAACAGATAGGCTTGAGATCGCACCTGCGTAGACCGCTATCTTAAGAGATAGGCTTAGATGATCAATTGAGATCGCATTCGCGTTTGGCTGCTATCGTAAGAGATAGGCTTTACAAGATCAATCAAGATCGCATTTGAATTGGCTGCTACCGTGAGAGATAGGCTTTAGATGATCAATTAAGATCGCATTCGAATTGGCTGCTACCGTGAGAGGTAGGCTTTAGATGATCAGTTAAGATCGCATTTGCGTTTGGCTGCTATCGTAAGGGATAGGCTTTACATGATCAATTACGATCGCATTTGCGCTTGGCTGCTATCGTAAGAGATAGGCTTTAGATGATCAATTAAGATCGCATTTGCGCTTGGCTGCTATCGTAAGAGATAGGCTTTAGATGATCAATTAAGATCGCATTTGTTTTGGCTGCTATCGTAAGAGATAGGCTTTACATGATCAATTAAGATCGCATTTGTGTTGGCTGCTATCGTAAGAGATAGGCTTAGATGATCACTTAAGATCGCATTTGCATTGGCTGCTATCGTGAGAGATAGGCTTGGATGATCACTTAAGATCGCATTTGCATTAGCTGCTATCGTTAGAGAGGCTTAGATGATCACTTAAGATCGCATTTGCATTGGCTGCTATCGTGAGGGATAGGCTTGGATGATCACTTAGGATCACATTTGCATTAGCTGCTATCGTTAGAGATAGGCTTAGATGATCACTTAAGATCGCATTTGCATTGGCTGCTATCGTTAGAGATAGGCTTAGATGATCACTTAAGATCGTATTTTGTATGAATTGCTATTGCAGCGCATAAACCATTGTTAACAGTAATAACAAATTAAATAGAGCAACATAAACAGCTAGAAATATGAACTTCTCATTTGGGAGAATTCTTTTATTATAATGCTCTCATATGGGAGAGATGGGATTACAATCCTCTCATATGGGAGAGGAGATTGCATAAATCATAGCCACATGAGACATTAAACACGTTATCATAAAACGTATGAAATGAGAGAAGTCAGGGATAGTACTTCTTGATCCAGCGCATATTGATTGAACTGGGAGTTGAGGTTGTACCGTGCAACCTTCGTATGCTGCAGTAGCCACTATCGAAGACTTCTGTGACCTCGAAGGGTCCTTCCCAATTAGCTGCGAATTTTGGGTGAGTTGCTTCTCGCATGCAGTGGTCAGATGCGCGCAAGACCAAGTCTCCGACTGCGAAATCCCTTCGCTGGACTGTCTTGTTGTAAGCGCGAGCGATTCTTTCCTGGTACCGCTTGTTAGTCCTTTTGGCTTGTTCTCGCTTTTCTTCCAGCAAGATCATGATCGCGTTGATTTTCATAGAGTGCATGGAAGGCCAGCCTTGCCGAGTTGACTCTAACCTCCGCAGGTACTACAGCTTCGGCCCCATAACACAGTAGAAATGGCGAGGCCCCTGTGGGTGTCCTTGGAGAAGTTCTGTAGGCCCACAGAGCTATGCTTAGAGAATCAGCCCACTTCTTGTGGTCGTCTGCGACCATTTTGCTCAATATTCTCAACAGCGTCTTGTTAGTCGCTTCGGCTTGTCCGTTTCCCTTTGGGTAGTAGGGGGTAGAACATATCTGCCTGATGTTGTACTCTGCTAATTTCGCAGCTACCTGGCGATTAACAAAAGGAGTACCGTTATCTGAAAGAATGGTGTTTGGGATTCCGAACCTGCATATGATGCTTTCCTGAATGAAATTGACCACAGCTAGCGCATTTGCCGTCTTTAGTGGTATTGCTTCCACCCACTTGGTGAACAGCTCGGTTGCGGTGAGAATGAAATGGTTCCCATGCGACGTCGGTCGGATGGGACCGATAAAGTCCAGAGCCCATGTGTGAAATGGCCACGGCGTCCCTAACGCATGTAAATCCACGGCGGGAGCGTGCACTAGGTTCCCTTTGAATTGGCATTCTTGGCAACGTCGCACTTTGGTGCGGCAATCGACTTCCATTGTGGGCCAGAAGTATCCGATTGAGAGGAGCTGTCTGCATAATTTTGCACCTCCTTGATGCTCAACCTGATGAGAAAGGTCCATGACTTCTTGTGCTTCTCTGCCGTCTAGACATCGCAGCAAGTTGCCCTCGTGACCTCTTCGCCAAAGCAGGTTTTCCTGTACCACGTATCGGGACGCTTTCCTTTTCAATTTTTCGGCCTCTTTTCTCGATTCGGGCATGGTGCCGTGGGTGAGGAAATCAAACAGTGGCTTCCTCCAGTCCGTGTCGTCATCGGTTAGGGCGACGAGTAGAGAGTCTTTGATTAGCGCGCAACTTTCGCATTTCCCTTGTATCAGGGCCGCGGCTGTTGACATGCCTGGCCAATGAATGCCATATCTCTGAGCCTTTCTGTAGATTGACACCTCGCTTTCTCCGCAAGCGTGTTGGTGAATCTTTTCTAACAGCTGTTGTCCCTCTTGCTCGGAGACACACCGCATGAGTATTCCTCCAGGACCCTTGTAGTAAAGGGTGTTGTCGTGGATGCAGTATCCTTTTGTGAGTGCCCAGCTTTCGCTGCTGGTGCCTTTCGTAATGGCTTGCAGGATTGCTTTCCGCCAGTCAGCATCATCCATGTGTTCGTCGTCGTACGCATCTTCTGTTAATGCCGACGATGTTCGCACTTCGATGGAAATCCTTGCGGGGCATTTGTCTATGCTGACCTTAGATCCCAGAGTTGCTAAGGCGTCTGCGTGCCTGTTGTCTGCTCGAGGCTTGTGCTCGTACTTCACATCGCAGAATTGTTGCATCAGTTTCTGTACCAGGGTACGATAAGACAGGAGGTTGATCTCCTTCAAACCGTATTCGCCCGAGGCTTGCTTAACAATCAGCTTGGAATCTCCCATGACTGTTAAGTTGCTCACTTCCAAGGCCTTTGCCGCACGGAGCCCCACGATAAGAGCCTCGTATTCCGCTTCGTTGTTTGTGACTGCGAAGTTGAGCTTTGCGGACATCTGTATGACTTCCCCATCTGGTTTTGTCAAGACTATCCCAATGCCTCCACCCTTCCTGGTTGACGAACCGTCGAAGTGGAGGGTCCAATAGGGCACGTCGATTGCGTAGATTTCAGGGCCTTCGAGCTCTTCTTCGATCACAGGTTCGTGGCTGTTGTCGGGAAACTGTGCCAACAGATCCGCTACCGCCTGCGACTTGATCGCTCTTGGTTTCACGCATGTGATATCGTATTGAGAGATGGTCATGTACCATTTCGCCAGTCTCCCACCCGGAGTAGTGTGAGTTAGCAAATATCTTATGGGGTCGCTCTTGGTGACCACCACTACTTTGTGTGATGCAAAATAGTGTCTCAACTTTTCTATCACAAAGAATAAAGCAAGACAATGACGTTCGATGTCTGTGTACCTTGATTCAGCAGGCTGCACAATGCGAGAGATATAGTAGATGGGCCTCTCTTGGCCTTCATACTCCTGGGCCAAGAGTGCTCCTATAGATCTCCTTGTTGATGTGAGATATAGCAGAAGCGGTGATCCCAGCTGGGGTGCGATCATTATCTTTGAGGACGTGAGCAGCTCTTTCAGCTTTTCGAATGCAGCTTCGTGGTCCGGAGCCCAATTGTACGCGGCGTCCTTCTTGAGAATAGTGCTGAAACAGCATGTGATTTTTGCAATTGCTGGGATGAATCTCCGCAGGTACGACAGTTTTCCCAAGAATGTTTTCAAGGTACTTTGGTTATGGGGTGGCGTCATGCTGGTGATGGCTGACACTTTCGCAGGGTCAGGCTCGATCCCTTGGCGGTGGACCACGCATCCCAAGAACTTCCCCGAGGTCACGCCGAACGCGCATTTCATGGGGTTCATTTTCAGTTGAAAGCTCCTGCATCTGTTGAACACCCTTCGCAGGTCTGCAAGGTGATCCACTTCGTGCTTGGATTTAACCACCAGGTCGTCCACGTAGAATTCCACCTCTTTGTGCATCATGTCATGGAACAGAGCCATCATGGCCCGCTGATAGGTTGCGCCCGCGTTCTTAAGCCCGAACGGCATTACCGTGTAGTTGAATACCCCCACAGGAGTGATGAATGCAGTTTTCCGCGCATCTTCGGGATCCATCTTGATTTGATTGTATCCGCTGAAACCGTCCATGAAACTGAACATGCGATGGCTTGCTGTTGAATCGATAAGCAAATCGATGTTGGGTAGTGGGAAATCGTCCTTAGGGCAGAAGCGATTGAGATCTCGGAAGTCCACGCAGATGCGAAGCTGTCCGTTCTTCTTCACCACCGGCACGATGTTGGCCAGCCATGTAGGATGATGATTTGGCTCTATGAACTTGGCATCTAGGAGTTTGACAATCTCCTGCTTGATCTTCACGTTGAGTTCTGGCCTGAAGCTTCTGGTGCTTTGCTTGACTGGTTTAGACCCTGGGATGATGTCTAAACGGTGCATGGTGATGCTTGTATCCAGACCTGGCATCTCATCATATTCCCATGCGAACACGTCCTTGTACTCAGTTAGGAGCTGCAGCAGTCCTTGTTCCTCTTCGCTTGTGAGGTCCGCGCTCAGGAAGACCGGCCTTTTCTTTTCCTCGTTCGGGCTGAGGAACACTTCCTTTAGCTCTTGCTTTTGCGGTCTTGGCCTGTCTTCCATGCATTCAGGCGCTTCTTTGAGTTTCTCGTCTGGAGTGCCTTGTGCTGGCTCTTCCGTTAGCGCGATTTGCTCGATTCGATTGATTTGCTCAGGGACATCCCCATGCCCGTGTGAGGACATCCCCGCGCACCTTCATATGCGATAGCATTTCTTCCCATTGGCGTAGAAGCTCTCTATCTCCTTGCCCTCGGGGTCATGCTTCGCGATCCTCTTCAAGGTGTACACATTCTTTCTATGATATGCGATACGTGGCGCCTCTTCGCGTGCAGGCGACTTTTCCTTGGCATCTTCCCTTGTCACCATCACGCCCGCAGGTGACTGGTCCTTGATGTCCTCCCAGAGAGGTAAAGGAGTAGGGTTAAAAGGCCCGGGTGTTTGCTCGTCCGCCATCTCAGTGAACCACACCGCCTCGCTGAGATGTGCTTCGTCCAAGTTGAACGGGTTAGTCGAAGCCGGTATCTCGACGATTCTGTCGTTCCAGATAGCTTTCATAACCTGGTGAGCCGTCGAAGGGACTGCGTCGAAGCGATGAATCCAGGCTCGACCTATGATCATGTGGTATGTGGTGTTCGCGTCTATGACATAGAACTTCGCCGAGCATTTGATCTTGCCAATCTGGACGCCCAGGCGGATCCATCCGATCGTCATTCTAGAGTCGCTTCCGAATCCCACCAGTGGAGATGGACGTTTGACTACCTTGTGCTCGGGGATCCCTGCTAGCTTCAGTGTGTGGAGGGGAACAACATTGACCCCTGCTCCTCCGTCAACGAATGCTCGCTTGAATTTGACGCCATTGATGATGGCGGTCACGTACAGAGGCCTCTGGTGACTCGCATCCGTCTTCTTGTCGCTGGCAGAAAAGGTCATGATCTTTTCTGTGGAACGAGACGCCCTGATGACTTTCCCGTCGGAGACCACGAGGTCCTCCTCGTAGTCCTCCGCTATCCTTAAGATTGCTTTTTTCATATCAGTCCGGCACCTCTCGGAGAAATTCATCTCGTCGAAGAATTTGTTGAAGCCGTGCGATCCTTTCATGCGGTCGGCACGTTCATCCTCCGTGTCCATGCTATAATCTTCGTCTTGGTGGACCTCAGCAATGATGGGTAGACCATCCTCTGCGACCTCCTCCGGGTCTACGATCGAGATCATGGCGACCTCTTTGCCTTTCGAGCCTGACTCTGTATGGGCAGGAAGTGGGTTGTTGCGCACGTCCTTCCTGTTGTCGCTGACGATTAGCTCGCCGTTCTTCATCTTCTGATCGAACGCGAACCTGAGTTTCTTGCACTCGGCGGTGGGATGCATGATCTTGCCGTGGTACTCACACCACTTAGGGTCCCTCACCATCTCCTTGGAGGGTATTTTCTCGAGTGGTGGCAGGACGCCGTCCTTGCGCCACTGTTTGCAGAGGTCACTCGCTTCCTCTACCGAGCATGGCAGAGGCGGTACATCGAAGTTCACAATCTTCGCTTGTTTCTGGGGCGAAACTGTGTTGACCTCAGCTTCGCGTCCCCGCTTGTAGCCGAACCTTCCGATCTTGTAAGTGGTGCCGCACGCAGGTCGTTCTGGAGCGTTCTTCTTTTTCTGTCTCTCGACTATGGGCTCGATGTTCTTCGTGCATTCGATTAGTTTTGAAAACGTAGGTGTTTGCAAATTGATGAGCATACCTTTGTATTCATCTCGCATGCACTGTAGGCATATCTCCACGAGCCGGCTTTCGGGCATTGGATCTTTGCACTCCAAGGATTTCGCCCGGAATTTCTTGATGAAGGTGATCCCATCCTCCTCGCGCTTCTGGTACATCCGCGAGAGATGGATCATCGTCACCTTCTCCTCCATTTGAAAGAACTTGGTATAGAACTTTTGGACCATGTCGTCCCAAGTCTTCACGGATCCAGCCTCCAATGTCCGGTACCATTTGTATGCTACGTTCCCAAGAGATTTTGGGAACTCCCGCATCAGTAGTTTGGGATCAGCTCCGAACGGACCCATGACATCGATGAAACGCATGACATGCTCATGAGCGTTTCCATTGACGTCTTCGAACTTATCCCATTTGGGAGCCTTGTACCCCGTCGGGTTAGGCATGAGATAGATCTCTCGTGGAATAGGTGGATCATTGTCTAACTTCGGGATAATGGTATCCGCGAATGACTGATGAGCCATGATGGTGTCCACGCGCTTTTGTAAAGATGTCATGCATTCTGGAATGCTTCCCTCGGTAGTCGCCGGAGGGGTTGCCGTGGGCGGTGGCGACACATATGCCGCCGGAGGATTGGGAGCATACTGAGTACCCGCGCTTCCCCAGATCATCGTTGGGGGAGGCAAAGGGTACTGCAGAGTTGGGTTGGACGCCAAAGCCGAGGGCTGAGGAGCGTGAGCAGCAGGAGGCAGCATCTGTGCCGTTGATCCTTGAACCGAAGGCAGTTGCGCAGCCGACGGTGGAGGATTCGGCGCGAGGGTGCCTAGAACAGCCAAGATTTGTTCTAGTTGCGCAGATTGAGATTTGAGAGCTTTCGCCTGACTCTGGACGGTGGCGTCCAAAGACTCTAACGTCGGTGCTTCGCCGGGAGTTGTCGGAGTACGGCGGGTCTCGTCTCCCGAGGGTGTTTCGGTGGAAGGCGATCGGTTGCTGACATCATCCTCCTGAGACATGGTTGCTTTTGCTGGTAAGTTCACGTCGGGTTCACCAAAATGTGCGCAAGAGATTCCGGCGGGGAGACCTCCGTGTGCACCGTGTGTAGTGGATCAAGGATCGCACAGGAAGAATAGGGGTGTGTGTAGGGAGAGAGTAAGTCAGTAGCAATGTCTGAGAGAGAGACAGAAGTTTGGCAGAGCTTCCGCGTATGGCAGTGTGTTCTCCTTTGTATGGAAAGGTTGACGATCTATATATACTGGAGAACGTGACCGTTGTAGTGTGGTTAATGCGCCCATTAATGGCGGCTTAATTAGCTTAACCATAACGGCACGTTCGTCCGAGTATATAGGAACCATTAGAGCACGTGGTGCGCGAATACCGGAACCGTTACGAGGTTGACCGGGTTTGACCGGATTGACCGGGTTTATGGAGCTCGTGCCATAAATCTCTCAAAACAGTTACTAAAGGTCGCGTGCGGGCTTGGCTCGCACGCGACAGGGCTTACTCTAGCCTCCAAACCACTAAGTCCCTACAAGTCCCGTGCAGTGGTATGCGAGGGCTCTGTCTCGCAGCCCCCACATGGATCAGCTCGGCTGGTGATCCTGTGTGTGTGGAGCACAATATGGTGTGCTGGATGGCCGCCACGTGGCCGAGATCTGTCATGTCAGAAAGCAGTATCTACAGTTCTTCTCAAGTACTTTAGGATGTTCTTGACTGCAATCCAGTGACTCTCACCCGGATTGGATTGGTATCTGCTTGTCATACTCAAGGCATATGACACATCTGGTCTTGTACATAACATGGTGTACATGATAGACCCTATGGCCGAGGCATAAGGGATTCTACTCATGCGTTCCTTCTCAATCTTATTGGAGGGACAACCACTCTTCGAAAGAGTGATTCCATGTGACATGGGCAAGAATCCCTTCTTGGAATCTTGCATGTTGAACCGTTTCAACACCTTGTCAATATATGTACTTTGACTTAGGCCTAGCAACCTCTTAGATCTATCTTTATAGATCTTTATACCGAGTATATAGGCTGCTTCCCCTAAGTCCTTCATTGAGAAACACTTTCCTAGCCAATCTTTAACAGATTGCAGCATGGGAATGTCGTTTCCAATGAGTAGTATGTCATCCACATACAAGACCAGAAAAGCTACAGAGCTCCCACTAACCATCTTGTAGACACAAGACTCATCTTCGTTTCTGATGAAGCCAAACTCTTTGACCACTTCATCAAAACGTCGATTCCAACTCCTAGAAGCTTGCTTTAATCCATAAATGGATTGTTGCAGCTTACAGACTTTGTTGGCTTGCTTTGGATCCTCAAAACCCTCCGGTTGTATCATATACACGTCCTCGAGGAGATTCCCATAAAGGAATGCTGTTTTGACATCCATCTGCCAAATCTCATAGTCGTGGTATGCTGCAATCGCAAGTAGGATTCGGATGGATTTGGTCATAGCGACTGGTGAAAAGGTTTCATCATAGTCAATACCATGAATCTGTCTGAATCCTTTAGCCACCAATCGGCCCTTATAGGTAATCACATTACCATCCATGTCGATCTTCTTCTTGAAGACCCACTTGCACCCTATAGGCCGTGCCCCATCGGGTGGTTCCACCAAAGTCCATACTTTGTTGGTATACATGGATTCCATCTCGGATCTCATGACTTCCAGCCACTTCTGAGAGTCTGGGCCACTCATGGCCTCCTCATAGGTAGTAGGCTCATCATCTATGAGCATCGTGTCACCGGAATCGGTTACGAGAAGTCCATACCTCTCGAGTTCCTGGCGCACTCTACTAGATCTACGAAGCTCTTGTGTTACCTGAACAGGTTGCTCCACAACTACTTGTGGTTCCTGTTCATGTTCCATAATCGGTTCAGTGATTTGTGGTTCTTGAACCTCTTCAAGTTCTACATTCCTCCCACTTGCTTCTTTAGAGACAAACTCTCTTTCTAGAAACACGCCGGTCCGAGCAACAAACACTTTGTTCTCGGTTGGATTGTAGAAGTAGTAACCCTTAGTTTCCTTAGGGTACCCCACAAATTTACACTTATCCGATTTCGGCCCCAGCTTGTCTGATTGTAAACGTTTTACATAGACATCGCAGCCCCAAATCCTCATGAACGACAGTGTGGGACGCCTCCCACTCCACATCTCATGTGGTGTCTTCATGACTGATTTAGATGGAACACGGTTAATGGTGAAAGCTGCACTTAATAGAGCGTAGCCCCAAAATGATAATGGAAGATCGGTTTGACACATCATAGATCGAACCATATCCAATAGGGTTCGATTCCTCCTCTCGGACACGCCATTCCATTGTGGCGTTCCGGGTGGAGTGAGTTGGGACACGATCCCACACTCTCTAAGATAGTCGTCAAACTCTTGGCTCAAGTATTCTCCTCCACGATCCGATCGTAGAGCCTTTATACTTTTGCCAAGTTGCTTTTCTACTTCATTCTTGAATTCCTTGAACACTTCAAAGGATTCGGATTTTGCCCTCATAAGGTACACAAATCCATATCTACTGTAATCATCAGTAAATGTAATGAAGTAGACATAACCACCCCTGGCAGGCATGGCAAATGGCCCACACACATCGGTATGTATGAGCGCCAATTGCTCACTAGTCCTTTCACCTTTCTTATTGAAAGGGGACTTTGTCATTTTTCCCAATAAACAAGCCTCACATGTCTCATATGATTCAAAATCAAATGAGTCTAGTAATCCATCCTTATGGAGTCTAGATACACGTTTCTCATTTATGTGGCCTAAACGACAGTGCCATAAATAAGCAGGATTTAAATCATTTATTTTAATCCGCTTGGTATTAATGTTGTAGACAGGATTGCTTAGATCAAGGACATAAAGTCCATTAAATAATTGCGCACTAAAATAGTGAATATTATAAAAGGAACAACAATTGTTCTTTATTGAAATAATAAAACCATCCTTGTCCAAACAAGAAATAAAAATAATGTTTCTGCTCATAGCAGGCACAAAATAGCAATTATTTAATTCTAAAACTAATCCTGAAGGCAGAGATAGCTCACACACGCCTATGGCCAATGCAGCAACCTTTGCCCCATTCCCAACGCGCAGATCTACCTCCCCTTTAGCCAATCTTCTACTTTTCTTTAGATCCTGCATATTTTGACAAATATGAGATCCACATCCAGTATCTAATACCCATGATGTAGAGAAAGTTAAATTGACATCTACAACAAAAATACCTGGTGGTGGTGGAATCACTATTCCAAGCCTCTTGTCCTCCAGATATTTTGGGCAGTTCCTCGTCCAGTGTCCAGGCTGACTGCAGTAGTGACACTCAACTTTAGTCACACCTTTGGCAATGCCACCAACAGGCTTAAGGGCAGGTTCCTTGGACTTGGCAACTGACTTGCCTTTGCCCTTGGAGGAAGAGGCAAACCTTTTGCCCTTTCCTTTCTGTACCATCATTATGGCCTTGCCCTTACCCTTGTTGATGCTCTGTTCAGCTGTCCTCAACATATTGAGTAAATCTGGAAGTAGTTTAACGATCTCGTTCATGTTATAATTCATAATGAACTGTCCATAACTCTCGGGCAACGATTGCAACACGAGATCGGTTGCCAACTCTTGGCCGACCGGGAACCCTAGTCGGGCGAGATTTCCAAGTACCCGATCATTCGGAGTACATGGGGTCCCACCGGGTTCCCTTCTTCCAGATGACACTTGAACAGTGCCTTAGAGACCTCATACCTCTCTACCCTCGCCTGCTCTTGGAAGAGCTGCTTTAGATGTTCGATCATATCGACAGCATTCATGTTTTCGTGTTGCTTCTGAAGCTCAGAAGTCATGGTGCAAAGCATAAGGCAGGCCGCATCATTAGCGTCATCAACACGCTTTTGATACGCCTTTAGGGCAGCAGGTGTTTGGTTCTCTGGACCTTCTGGAACATGCTCCTCTATTGCGTACAGTTTCTTCTCTTGCTTGAGAACAATTCTCAAGTTTCTGTACCAATCAAGAAAGTTGGTTCCAGAGAGCTTGTCCTTCTCAAGGACAGATCGTAGGGAATGTTGTGAACTCGATGAGTTGTTTTCCATTTGGAATTCTACAAAAGGAAAATACGCAAGTTTTAGTATTTGTGAATTTTGACTATATTCAATAATGGCTAGTTTATCAAATATAGCTCCCACTATTTTTCTACGGATTAATAACCCTCAAGATATTAATGCGGAAAATATCCTTATATTTTCTAGTGGGCCAAGATCCATCTTTCATCTCCTTATGAGCTTGCTTTGGCAAGTCACCCATAATTTGACTACTTTAGGTAGGAACAATTCCAATTGCATCCCATATGCAACTCTTGGTTCAATTGGGCAAATAACTCCTTATTTATCCATCCATATGGATAATCCCAATTGATTGCCTCTAGGTTTCTTAATCGAATTAATAGCCTAGTTGTGTTCAACCTTTTATCTAAACAATTGCACATTGTTACGTGCCATCGCATTCCAACATGATGAACCATGTCGCCATGCTTTGGCACGCACGAACTTGATAAATAATGATGATAATGAGTGTTTAAATAAAGAGAAGGCAAGAACACAATATTTTAATTTTGAGGGATTTTAAATTCAATTTTAATTGTTTTGTTGATCAATATCAACTAATCTATCTATTTGAGTTTGGGCACAACTCCAAATAATAGATCCGGGTTGTCTAATTATCTTATTATCCTAATTGCATGCATCATCCATACACCAACAACACAATAATAAGACAATAAAATAAACAACCACAAAACAGAAATTAAACGTGATGTGGATATGGCCTTTTCTAGACTAAGATAATTCCAAGCCAATGGAATTATCTATGAACCCTAAAACAAACACATCTCCATGCGTCTTGATCTTTTGGTCCATCCTTCATAGTCATGTGGAATACTCCATGCTCCATCTTTTGTGGCTTCTTTGGCTTTGGGCTCCTTTTTCTTCAATCTTGGCTAACAATCTACTTTATCTAGCACTAGCTAACTTCTATACTAAATAAAATAAATCTCACAAGTTGAGAAAAAAGCAGGCCATAAAACCCTAATTAATTATTACAATTAATTGATCAGCTCGCAGGCCGTAAAACCAAACCACAAAATTAAACATCCACATCAAACCACATCCTAAGGCCATATCCAATCACCATGCGATTTGCACATAAACAGTTAAAATCTAATTTTAACGCGCTTGGTCAATTTTAATTGATTTTAGGATTTCTAGGGTTAAAACGGTCCATGGGCCCAACAATCAAATTGCCCGGGCCCAAAAAGGTGAACCACAAGGCCCTAGGGCCGGCCCGGCCCAAAACCCACAAGCCTAGGCCGCGGGTTAGGGCCGCCCGGCCTCTAGGGCGGCCAAGCTTGGGCGGCAAGCAAGGGGGGGGGGCGGTCCCTAGGGGGGCTGAACCTCCTTATGGGAGTTGTTTCCAAAAAAACTCCCTTGCTTGGTGCCCAAGTATGGTTGTTTCCTTGTTTTGGGAGAACTCCTTCTTCCCCAAGGATGCCCAAACCCTAGATCTAAGATCCTAAAATTTCTCAAACTCACCAATTCATGCATCCAATGCAAAAATTGGATCTTGTTACGATTAATTATTGACAAATTGCATCCCATGCTTGATTTTCCTTGTTTTACGCGATGAACAATCAAATTAAGGTGTAAAACAACTAAAACGTAACACATAAACCACGTTTATGCTCTACGACCTGTGGCTCTGATACCACTATAGGGTTTTGAATCATGGATGCGCAACGGAAACACAAACAATCATAAAACCATGCAAAACCCTCCAAGGATAACAAGTCAAGAGACATAACGATGGTAAGGGTAAGAAATCAATAACACACCTTAGGGTTCTCCTTTAATTTGATGACTTCAAACGCGAGTTGTGTCACGTCCTCTATGGTTGATCCACGCCTAGAGTTGATCCTAGATCTCCCAAGTCCTTGGTGCTAGCCCGGAAGAGGAAGAGGAAGAAGAATCACGCAAAACGAGACCCAAAGGAGGGCTAGGCCTCCTTGTGGCCGACGGGGACGGGGCGGCGACAAAGGGGCGGTCGGGTCCCTTTGTTACTTGCTCTCTCTCCTTTTGTTCTCTCCCACTCTTTGTTATGTTCAATTATGAGCATAAGTTATGTGGGAAGGAAGGAAGGAAGGTCCTTTATATAGTCCAACAACTCCTTGCCAACTACCTAAAGGACTTATTCTAGTCCTACTAGAATTCAATTTAGTCCCTTCCTTGCAAATTAGTCCCTACTAAGTTTGCAAGGTTTTGCAAAGTGATCATTCTAATTAATTAATCCAATTAATTAATTCCCAAATCTAGTTCAACTCTATGTAGCGTGTGACCCCATAGGTTCTATCTAGTTGGTAGCAACTATTTGCCAATATGGAGCGATCTCTAGCAAAACATCCATTCTAGCCAACTAATAGAATAGTCATCTTGACAACCTTTGTACAAGTAATTGTCTCATCCCTTTGTCTCTATATCCGGATTGGACACGAGACATACAAGTCACACTCGTATATCCAATCCATAGTTTCTCGATCCATGGGAATAGCCTTATTCGTGCAAATAACATCAATATCCCATATTGATTTTTTGAGTCTGGCCAGACATTCTATAAGCACTATCCCTCGAGTGGTCTAGGATATTTGCTCCCGTTATGTGGGAGGGAAAAATTCTATCTACGTCCACTACGATCTCTAAGCTTGCTTCTTATTGTATCCAGTACACGCCTTTATAACTACCCATTTACGGTGTAGCGTTTAACGCTACCAAGATCACAATAATCCACAACTAGAATATCTGGTGACTTCAAGTCTAAGGATGACAATACCATTGCACCGCGAGAAGCGCTTGTGACTCAACATAACGTGTATGTAGCCTTCTCGGAGATGGGTCAATCCAGTGCAACATTCCCTAATGCACACTATGTGTTGGATCGTGATATCTCCATATCAATCCAACCCCATACTAGTCTATAGATGATTGTCCCATTAATCATTATACTTGACTAGGGATATTTAAGATAAACAACACAATTGTAAATCTAAGAACTTCATTATATTAAATATCCAATGAATAATAAATGAATTTCTAGCCACAGATAATTCATACTAAACTAGATTGCCTCTAGGGCATCTATTCCAACAGTATGATACTAGCATCCACCAAAGTCAGAAACCCTGAAGCTAGCCAAAGAAGAGTTCTTTCTTCCAAACATCTCAACCTCAGCCAAACAGTTAACACATTCTGTGTTGAATGTTGAAGCCAAAGTCCTTCATACCATCCTGGTTAGGTTTATCTTTCCTAGAGAGCACTCTAGAGAATTGGTGACCGAGAGAATGCTGCACATCATGTATCTGATTATGCAAGGCTATGAGATTGATCTTCCAGAACTAGTGATTGAACACATGCTCTTTAGCCTTATCAGTAAAAGGATTCATCCTCTGCCCTATGCAAACTTGCTCACTTTGTTCTTTGAAAACTTTGAGATTGCAACTACTGGAGAGGAATCAGTCACATATGGATTTGGAGTACTCAATGAGAAAGCCTTTGAGAACATTGGAGTGGTGAAGACCAAAGAGAAAGTTTGGAAACTTTACTCAGACTTGATTGAAGCAGAACTAGGTGCAAAGAAGTCTCATAAGCCCAAGACCTTGACTCCCTCTTCAAGTCAGACTTCTCAGCCAACAGATAATCAGAGAATTGATGGATTGGAGATGGACATGGAGGATGTCAAAGCAACTGTTTTTGGACTAGTAAGTGATATGGGTCAAGTCAAGTACATGGTGGAAAGCATCTTCAGAAGCATGACTTAGCTTGATGTTCCTGAGGATGCTGAAGGTACAAAGAAAGGAAAATCTGACAAGGATTTGCCTAGTGAGCATTCAGACTAGGAAGAAGTTACTCCAGTTTCAGATAAGGGAGAGCAGGTAGAAGAACAGGCATCACAGGAAGAAGACGAAGCCAATAGCCCTGACTCAGATGAACTGCTGATTACCTTGAAGAAGAAAAAGAAATCTCCAAAGGCTGCTGCAAAGGACAAGACTGAAGAAACAACTGTTGCTGGTGGGAATGCAGAGGATTAGGAAGAGCAGGACAAGACTGATGAAGAAGACAATGAGAAAGAGGAAGGAGATCAGGATGAAGATGAAGATGAAGATCCAACCTCTTAATCTTGCCTACTCTTTCTTCCCCAATCTCTCTTCTTCGAAGTTTTTCTTTAAAGTTTTCAAAATTTTCCAGACACTTGATCCAACATCTTCTATCTTTTTGATGAAAGTAAAAAAGGGGGAGAAATTATAGGATGTTTTTTTTTTTTTTTTTTTTTTTGGATTATTTGCAATTTGCTGAACTGTTTATGTTTTTTTGGTATTATGAATAAGTTGGATCTTTTTAGAAATACTTTGTTATAAATTGTGAACTAATCAATTTATTTTGCAGAGACCAAGGATCAAACAGAATTTGGTTTTGTATTTCATCAAGGGGGAGATTGAAAGATCAGGTTGTGCAAGACTTGGGATAGCTCAGCTATTTCAAGGCCTTGAACCAGATTTCAAAGCCTTGAATCAGTCTCAGAGGCTTGAAAATAGTTTAGGCCTTGAAACTGGATTCAAAGCCTTGAAACTGGATTCAAAGCCTTGAAACTGCTTCACCTGTATGCACACTCTCAGGGGGAGTTTTTTGCAAACTCTCTGAGTTGATTCCCTCTCTTTCTTTCACATGTTTGATTCAATATTATTAGATGATGAAAGACAAATTTTTCTAACATGTTTTGATCATAATATATCATCTGTTTGACCATGATAATGCAGGACATTTAGTTTCCAATATTTTCAGGATTTGTTTCCTAAACTGAAGCTATGCAGTTTTGGAAATAGGTGACTATTTTGATCCTGTGATCAATCAGAGACTTATGACAGCTTCTCAGATTTCTTATGGACAAGATCACAACAATATCTCTGGAGATTGTGATTAACTATCCATTGGAGAAAGCTGTTAAAGAGAGTCAAAGTTGTTGCCTACAAAATAGGAAGTTGTGGCTGAAAATATGGGAAGATTTGCAGAGCTTCAAAAAGTTGAAATAGAGCTCACCTTGAAGCAACAAGATACGAGACTCAACAGGAAAAAACAAGAGACAAGTTTCTGGATTGACAAAGCACCAACGAAGAACATCAAACTCTCAATCCATTCCACAGAAGTTCACTGCTTTTTCACTGCAGTTTTCTACTCCAAGTGTACTTATGTATTGAGATGTATTGGTAGATCATTTCTGTATTATCTCTACATTTATTCTCAAGGATTTTTCAAAGTGAACAATAGTGAATTATTAGTTAATCAGTTAGCTAGAGCAGGTACTAGACATGTTAGGGAAAACCACTAGCTGTAACAGAGTAAGGGAACTCTCTGGTCTTGAGTTCTAGGTCTTAGCTTTTGATTAATAATAATTGAGTTGAAAATCCTGCAGGGATCTAATCCCTGAGGTAGAGATGTAGGTCCAAGTGGACTGAACTCTATAAATCACTTGTCTTTTGCATTTACAGTTCACTCCTTTTCATAGTTTTTGCAGCACACACATATGTCCATTTTTCAAGGGTTTGAACTTGTTTTCAAGGCCTTGAAAAAGTCATACTTGCTTTATACTGTCTACATCTTCTCCAAGGGCTTGAACTAGTTTTCAAGGCCTTGAACTTCATTGTTTCCACAAGTTTTCATCTTCCTAGTAAGTTTTGCAAAAAGTTGGCATACTCTATTCAGCCCCCCTTCTAGAGTATCTTAGCTGCATAAACATCTGCATACTCACACTTTCAGAAGAGATTGGAGTTTCAGAGAAGATGGTAGAGGCGGTTTCATATCCCTAAGATCCTAAGGAGTCTGAAGCACCACCATATCCAGAGCAGGAGAGTCTAAAGATACACCGCCAAAGGAACCAGTACATCAGAGTATTACTATAGGTCAAACCAAGAGGGTGATAAAGCCTCCAGCAAGATATAGGGATGATGGTATGGTGGGATATACGTTTCAGGTAACCGAAGAGGTAGAGGATGAGTCGTCCACCTACAAGGCTGTTGTAATACCCCGTATTTTAATTAGGGGTTATTTGGTAATATCGGAAAAATATTTGACGATTTCAAAAAATTAATATTTCAAATTTATTCTTAACGTAATGCTAGCTTCTAAAGTATAGGGGTATTATGTGGCATTTATGATTATCTAGTATTCTGTTTTGGGGTTATTCTGTAATTTATAAACGTTTATATATCTTTGAGTACTTGCTCTTTTTACTATCGAAAGTGAAATAAGATAGTTTTGTTTGAATTTTCATTAGTTAGTATCGCATTCCAAAACTACCCCTCGTGTATGTGTAATCTTGTACTTATCATCAATTTTCAACCTTCACATCTCAACCATTTTTTTTATACTTCAATTTCTATCCCAACCACTTATTGGGAGAATTATAATTTCATATAAGCCCCTCTCCACCACTACCAAAGTCAACACTAGTAAAATAATACTCCAACTCATTTTTTATGAAACTATACTCACATGTGGTCATCCTATACATATAAGATACACACCCTCACACACTACCTCCAAAAAATTCTCTCCATCACTCTCTATACATATATTTCTCTCTTTGGGGATGAAACAACCCAATCAATTCAGCACCCTCGTTATCTTCTTCATCTTCTCTTTTCACTCCACTCAACTTCTTCATGTAATCCATGGAAGCACCCTCAAATTTTGAAGATCCAAGTTCTCCAAGCCCTCTCAAACACTCGTAATCCCTCTAAGGGATGGTTGGGACGGATTCGTGGACATAGGCTTTGTCGACGCCCCTTCGTACTAACTGCTAAGGGGAATTGAGGTGAGTGTACATGCTTAGCCTAGCGTGCCTAGCTTCTTTCGTGTCAATATATGATTTTATATCCTGTCTCAAATTATACTTGTGAGTGTACATGCTTAGCCTAGCGTTCCTAACTTCTTTTGTGTCAATATACGATTTTATATTCGTGTCAAATGTGATTTATAACTTGTCTCAATATGTGTTTTGTTACATGCATGCTTTACTTGAGTTGGTTACTTTTTGAAATGATCTCCCCGAAACAGTCACTTGGAAACTATTAATTTCTTAATACATAAAATTGGAATGTCACTTGTACCGTATCTAGCCGTTGGCTCAGGACGGGAACATTGATATCAACGAGTTCCCCTTGACTACTTGTTATAGTCTTGGACCATGATTTGTTACAGCTGGCTCTGTCCGGGAACACCGATATCAGCGAGTTCTTCTTATCTTATAGGCCTTGGACTTATAGTTGGATCCGGCCGTGAACACCGACTTCAACGAGTTCACCATGACTTCTTGCTGAAGCCTTGAACTTATAGTTGGCTCCGGCCGTGAACACCGACTTCAGCGAGTTCACCCTGACTTCTTGTTTAAGTCTTGGACTTATAGTTGGCTCCGGCCGTGAACACCGATAACAGCGAGTTCACCCTGACTTCTTGTTGAAGTCGTGGAATTATGGTTGGCTCCGGCCGTGGGCACCCATATCAACGGTTCACCCTAGCTTCTTGTTTAAGTCTCAGACCTGTCACTTTCATTGTTTGGAATTATTATTTAGAGGCCCTTAGTTGACATTACTAAATTCGGTTACTGAACATAGCGGTGATATCTTGTTTTGGGGGCGAATCTTAATTAGCATTACTTTTCACACTATTGCAAAGTCTAATAGCTGTTTTACTTCTACTCTGTTACTTTCATTATAGTTAACTTGTGACCCATCACTTTATATCTTCTTTACTTTTTTTACATGCCAAGGTGTATCTCACTCAGTATTTCATTGCTGACTTTCAAAAACTGATGTTCTTATTTTCCTTCCCACCGCAGGTCTAGGAGCTGGGGATTGAGGAATAGATGGGCGCGATACTCACCTAGACAGTCTATGTCACCTAGTGTATAGTAATGCTAGTTAGGCTATTGTGTAATAGTAATCAGCAAGTGTGTAGGACCTAAAGTTTTGTTTAATATTATAACTGAGTGTTGTGGTTTGATTTTGTTTTCAGTTTCGCCGCTTCTATTAAGCATCGCCCTCCCTGTCTTGTCCCGAGTCGGATAAGAGGGTTGTTGCAGATGTGATTTCAGGTAAAGAGTCAGCACAATGGATTGCCGAGATGGGAGAAGAGATGGGGTTTCTTAGAAAGAACTCGACATGATATCCTGTACAATTTCCACCGGGAAGAAGGTATTCACATGAAAGTGGGTTTTCAAAAGAAATGAAGGAATTACAATTGCGGAGGAAATAAAGTGTAAGGAAAAAGTGATTTTAAGGGGTTTCAGTTGGAGAGACGGAGTTGATTACAACGAGATTTTCTCACCGATGGTCATATATACTTCGATCAGGGTGCTACTATAAATATTTGCACACTAGGACTTGAAACTCGAGAAACTGGTGTGAAATAGCTTTCCAGATGGAGAGTTGGAAGAGGAGATATACATGCCAGCCAGAAAGATTCAAAGTTCATGAAAAATAAGACTATATGTGCAAGTTGAAGATATCTTTACATGAAATTATGCAGTCTTCGAGACACTGGTACAAGAGGTTCGATGGCTTTATGTTGAAAATGACTATCAAAAGTGCGAGTATGATTGATGCGTATACCTGATAACCCCGTAGTTGGAATTATATTCTATACTGATTCACCACTAATTTTTGTGCGTTTTGGTGTAAAGTGATGAGTTTCAAGCCAAAATATGAGAAAAGGAGCATAAATAAGTTTTAGAGCTTAAATGTGAAGTCCGGGTGTTTCTTGTATTGTTTTACGTGTGATTTGATGTATTTTATCACATTTGATCTTTGCAGGTGTGTTTTTGTTGTTATTTGCAGGAATAAGACACGCGAGGAGCATTTGGATAGAAGCAACGAGCTTCGGAAGTCAAGAAGAATGAAGAGAAGAGAAATTAGAGGATCAAAAGTGACCAACCTTCACTATTTAGAAGATATCTTGAGTTCCACAAGACCTGATATAGTGAGACAAGTACCAAACAAAAGTAGACTCAAATGGCTTTCCAAAAGTAGGTCACGAAGCTCAATCAAAGGCCGGACGAGAAAGTTATGGTCCGGCGAAGATGACGCAAAAACGAAGAAAAGCTGGAAAAGTTCACTGGACCTGTATGCACTCTTCGGGATGTATCTGAAGTTACATATAACATTTTGTAGTAAATCCCAATTCATTGGAAATTATAAATTCATGGCTTTCCAACGATATATGGGCCCAAACCGGAGTCCGGATGATGGAGAAAGCACCCGCACAAGACCAGCTTAATAATTATGTCCGAGAATTGCAAACTGGAGGGGCTGAATTGCAAATTCGGCCAAAATACATTAAAAATCGTGCCCATACCTTAAAAAAACGTGTTTTTGTCCTAGAAGGCATAGGAGACTGCTGGAGAAAGTGAGGAGACACCTCCCAATCCAAATGAGAGCTCGGATTCGCCGCCGGATCATGGATTCATCGTTTGATCTCTCTAAGCTTTCTCAATCTCTATTGTTTTTTATGAATACTTTGAAATTCTTTATTGTATTCACAATAATGAGTAACTAAACTCATTAGATTAGGCCCGAGTTTGGGGGTTAGGGTTTTGCTATTGATTCATGGATTCTACGTTCTTGTGATTCATGTTCATGTCTTAATTGGTGATTTTGACGTGTTATGATTGTTTTATGTTCTTCATCGTATGTAGTTGATAGGAGATGTCTTGTTACCCATAAATTATTTGATAACTCGATGATTATTAACCGGAAAGGTAGAACAATCACTTGATCGTATTGTATGCTTGGTAACTTGGATACATTAATTGAGAACATAAGAGTAGAACTTGAATCGTAATGCACATTTAGGGCAATTGGAACTTGGTAACTCGTTTTTGACTAGCTTTAGGCGTAGTATAACTACTTGGTAACTCGGTAGTTGAATATTGCTTGTTTGACACGGACAAATTCATCAATGTTCCATGAAACGTATAATCCCATCAATATTAATTCCTAGCAATTCCCCAAGCGAGGTGTCCTGGTTGTTTCTCCCATATTTAATCTCAAAATTTAAATACTTGCTTTGCATTTTCCATTGTTTAGTTTAGAAATTTCTCTTAATCGCTTGCCCACAAGCAGTTAGTGGTCCTAATTAGTTCACGACAAGTCCTCTGCGATTCGACAACCCCATCTTCCACATTATTACTAGAACGATAACCGTACACTTGCGGAGACCGTGTCAAGATTTTGGCGCCGTTGCCGGGGACTTCGGTTTAATTATTTAGAATTATTAACTTTAGGGAATTTTATTTTTTTCTTTTGTTTATTTATTTGTTGATCTCACCTGCTTCCTAGTGAATAATTTTGCAGACATCTTGGTGATCATGTGGGGGCATAATTCTTATGGGCAATTTCCACGCTATTCACCGTACTACTGTTGGAATAGATGCCCTAGACGCAATCTAGTTTAGTATGAATTATTTGTGGCTAGAAATTCATTTATTATTTATTGGAAATTAATATAATGAAGTCCTTAGATTTACAATTGTGTTGTTTATCTTAAATATCCCTAGTCAAGTATAATGATTAATGGGACAATCATCTATAGACTAGTATGGGGTTGGATTGATATGGAGATATCATGATCCAACACAGAGGTGTGCATTAGAGAATGTTGCACTGGATTGACCCATCTCCGAGAAGGCTACATACATGTTATGTTGAGTCACAAGCGCTTCTCGCGGTGCAATAGTATTGTCATCCTTAGACTTGAAGTCCCTAGATATTCTAGTTGTGGATTATTGTGATCTTGGTAGCGTTAAACGCTACACCGTAACTGGGTAGTTATAAAGGCGTGTACTGGATACAATAAGAAGCAAGCTTAGAGATCGTAGTGGACGTAGATAGAATTTGTCCCTCCCACATAACGGGAGCAAATATCCTAGGCCACTCGAGGGATAGTTCTTATAGAATGTCTGGCCAGACTCAAATAAATCAATATGAGATATTGATGTTATTTGCGCGAATAAGGCTATTCCCAAGGATCGAGAAACTATGGATTGGATATACGAGTGTGACTTGTATGTCTCGTGTCCAATACGGATATATAGACAAAGGGATGAGACAATACTTGTACAAAGGTTGTCAAGATGACTATTCTATTAGTTGGCTAGAATGGATGTTTTGCTAGAGACCGCTCCATATTAGCAAATAGTTGCTACCAACTAGATAGAACCTATGGGGTCACACGCTACATAGAGTTGAACTAGATTTGGGAATTAATTAATTGGATTAATTAATTAGAAGGATCACTTTGCAAAACCTTGCAAACTTAGTAGGGACTAATTTGCAAGGAAGAGACTAAGTTGAATTCTAGTAGGACTAGAATAAGTCCTTTAGGTAGTTGGCAAGGAGTTGTTGGACTATATAAAGGACCTTCCTTCCTTCCTTCCCACATAACTTATGCTCATAATTGAACATAACAAAGAGTGGGAGAGAACAAAAGAAGAGAGAGCAAGCAACAAAGCGACCCGACCGCCCCCTTGCCGCCGCCCCGTCCCCGTCAGCCAAAGGAGGCCGAGACCCTCCTTTTGGGTCTCGTTTTGCGTGATTCTTCTTCCTCTTCCTCTTCCGGGCTAGCACCAAGGACTTGGGAGATCTAGGATCAACTCTAGGCGTGGATCAACCATAGAGAACGTGACACAATTCGCGTTTGAAGTCATCAAAGGAGAACCCTAAGGTGTGTTACTGATTTCTAATCCTTATGCCTCTTGACTTGTGATCCTTGGAGGGTTTTGCATGGTTTTATGATTGTTTGTGTTTCCGTTGCGCATCCATGAATCAAAACCCTACAGTGGTATCAGAGCCACAGGTCGGAGAGCATAAACGTGGTTTATGTGTTACGTTTTAGTTGTTTTACACCTTAATTTGATTGTTTATCGCGTAAAACAAGACAAATCAAGCATGGGATGCAATTTGTCAATAATTAATCATAACAAGATCCAATTTTTGCATTGGATGCATGAATTGGTGAGTTTGATAAATTTTAGGATCTTAGATCTAGGGTTTGGGCATCCTTGGGGAAGAAGGAGTTCTCCCAAAACAAGGAAAAAACCAAACTTGGGCACCAAGCAAGGTAGTTGTTTTGGAAACAACTCCCATAAGGAGGTTCGCCCCCCCTAGGGACCGCCCCCCCTTGCTTGCCGCCCAAGCTTGGCCGCCCTAGGGGCCGGACGGCCCTAACCCGCGGCCTAGGCTTGTGGGTTTTGGGCCGGGCCGGCCCTAGGGCCTTGTGGTTCACCTTTTTGGGCCCGGGCAATTTGATTGTTGGGCCCATGGACCGTTTTAACCATAGAAATCCTAAAATCAATTAAAATTGACCAAGCGCGTTAAAATTGGATTTTAACTGTTTATGTGCAAATCGCATGGTGATTGGATATGACCTTAGGATGTGGTTTGATGTGGATGTTTAATTTTGTGGTTTGGTTTTACGGCCTGCGAGCTGATCAATTAATTGTAATAATTAATTAGGTTTTTATGGCCTGCGTGCCATTTTTTTTCTCAACTTGTGAGATTTATTTTATTTAGTATAGAAGATAGCTAGTGCTAGATAAAGTAGATTGTTAGCCAAGATTGGAGAAAAGAAGCCCAAAGCCAAAGAAGCCACAAAAGATGGAGCATGGAGCATTCCACATGACTACGAAGGATGGACCAAAAGATCAAGAAGCATGGAGATGTGTTTGTTTTAGGGTTCATAGATAATTCCATTGGCTTGGAATTATCTTAGTCTAGAAAAGGCCATATCCACATCACGTTTAATTTCTGTTTTGTGGTTGTTTATTTTATTGTCTTATTATTGTGTGGTTGGTGTATGGATGATGCATGCAATTAGGATAATAAGATAATTAGACAACTCGGATCTATTATTTGGAGTTGTGCCCAAACTCAAATAGATAGATTAGTTGATATTGATCAACAAAACAATTAAAAATTGAATATAAAATCCCTCAAAATTCAAATATTGTGTTCTTGCCTTCTCGTTATTTAAACACTCATTATCATCATTATTTACCAAGTTCGTGCGTGCCAAAGCATGGCGACTTGGTTCATCATGATGGAATGCGATGACACGTAACAATGTGCAATTGTTTAGATAAGAGGTTGAACACAACTAGGCTATTAATTTGATTAAGAAAACTAGAGGCAATCAATTGGGATTATCCATATGGATGG
The DNA here is from genome assembly GCA_023055425.1 of Linanthus parryae. Taxonomy (NCBI): domain Eukaryota; kingdom Viridiplantae; phylum Streptophyta; class Magnoliopsida; order Ericales; family Polemoniaceae; genus Linanthus; species Linanthus parryae. The sequence continues at coordinate 102,484,094 of JALGPY010000005.1, forward strand.
ATAAATAAGGAGTTATTTGCCCAATTGAACCAAGAGTTGCATAAGGGATGCAATTGGAATTGTTCCTACCTAAAGTAGTCAAATTATGGGTGACTTGCCAAAGCAAGCTCATAAGGAGATGAAAGATGGATCTTGGCCCACTAGAAAATATAAGGATATTTTCCGCATTGATATCTTGAGGGTTATTAATCCGTAGAGAAATAGTGCGAGCTATATTTGATAAACTAGCCATTATTGAATATAGTCAAAATTCACAAATACTAAAACTTGCGTATTTTCCTTTTGTAGAATTCCAAATGGCAAACAACTCATCGAGTTCACAACATTCCCTACGAAATGTCCTTGAGAAGGACAAGCTCTCTGGAACCAACTTTCTTGATTGGTACAGAAACTTGAGAATTGTTCTCAAGCAAGAGAAGAATTTGTACGCAATAGAGGAGCATGTTCCAGAAGGTCCAGAGAACCAAACACCTGCTGCCCTAAAGGCGTATCAAAAGCGTGTTGATGACGCTAATGATGAGGCCTGCCTTATGCTTTGCACCATGACTTCTGAGCTTCAGAAGCAACACGAAAACATGAATGCTGTCGATATGATCGAACATCTAAAGCAGCTCTTCCAAGAGCAGGCGAGGGTAGAGAGGTATGAGGTCTCTAAGGCACTGTTCAAGTGTCATATGGCAGAAGGGAACCCGGTGGGACCCCATGTACTCCGAATGATAGGGTACTAGGAGAATCTCGCCCGACTAGGGTTCCCGGTCGGCCAAGAGTTGGCAACCGATCTCGTGTTGCAATCGTTTCCCGAGAGTTATGGACAATTCATTATGAACTATAACATGAACGAGATCGTTAAACCACTTCCAGATTTACTCAATATGTTGAGGACGGCTGAATAGAGCATCAACAAGGGTAAGGGCAAGGCCATAATGATGGTACAGAAAGGAAAGGGCAAAAGGTTTGCCTCTTCCTCCAAGGGAAAAGGCAAGTCAGGTTCCAAGTCCAAGGAACCTGCCCTTAAGCCTGTTGGTGGCATTGCCAAAGGTGTGACTAAAGGTGAGTGTCACTACTGCAATCAGCCTGGACACTGGAGGAGGAACTGCCCAAAATATGTGGAGGACAAGAGGTTTGGAATAGTGATTCCACCACCACCAGGTATTTTTGTTGTAGATGTCAATTTAACTTTCTCTACATCATGGGTATTAGATACTGGATGTGGATCTCATATTTGTCGAAATATGCAGGATCTAAAGAGAAGTAGAAGATTGGCTAAAGGGGAGGTAGATCTGCGCGTTGGGAATGGAGCAAAGGTTGCTGCGTTTGCCATAGGCGTGTGCGAGCTATCTCTGCCTTCAGGATTAGTTTTAGAATTAAATAATTGCTATTTTGTGCCTGCTATGAGCAGAAACATTAATTCTATTTCTTGTTTGGACAAGGATGGTTTGATTATTTCAATAAAAGACAATTGTTGTTCCTTTTATTTAAATAATATTCACTATTTTAGTGCGCAATTATTTAATGGACTTTATGTCCTTGATCTAAGCAATCCTGTCTACAACATTAATACCAAGCGGATTAAAATAAATGATTTAAATCCTGCTTATTTATGGCACTGTCGTTTAGGCCACATAAATGAGAAACGTGTATCTAGACTCCATAAGGATGGATTACTAGACTCATTTGATTTTGAATCATATGAGACATGTGAGGCTTGTTTATTGGGAAAAATGACAAAGTCCCCTTTCAATAAGAAAGGTGAAAGGACTAGTGAGCAATTGGCGCTCATACATACCGATGTGTGTGGGCCATTTGCCACGCCTGCCAGGGGTGGTTATGTCTACTTCATTAGATTTAGTGATGATTACAGTAGATATGGATTTGTGTACCTTATGAGGGCAAAATCCGAATCCTTTGAAGTGTTCAAAGAATTCAAGAATGAAGTAGAAAAGCAACTTGGCAAAAGTATAAAGGCTCTACGTTCGGATCGAGGAGGAGAATACTTGAGCCAAGAGTTTGACGACTATCTTAGAGATTGTGGGATCGTGTCCCAACCCACTCCACCCGGAACGCCACAATGGAATGGCGTGTAGGAGAGGAGGAATCGAACCCTATTGGATATGGTTCGATCTATGATGTGTCAAACCGATCTTTCATTATCATTTTGGGGCTACGCTCTATTAAGTGCAGCTTTCACCATTAACCGTGTTCCATCTAAATCAGTCATGAAGACACCGTATGAGATGTGGAGTGGGAGGCGTCCCACATTGTCGTTCATGAGGATTTGGGGCTGCGATGTCTATGTAAAACGTTTCCAATCAGACAAGCTGGGGCCGAAATCGGATAAGTGTAAATTTGTGGGGTACCCTAAGGAAACTAAGGGTTACTACTTCTACAATCCAACCGAGAACAAAGTGTTTGTTGCTCGGACCGGCGTGTTTCTAGAAAGAGAATTTGTCTCTAAAGAAGCAAGTGGGAGGAATGTAGAACTTGAAGAGGTTCAAGAACCACAAATCACTTAACCGATTATGGAACATGAACAGGAACCACAAGTAGTTGTGGAGCAACCTGTTCAGGTAACACAAGAGCTTCGTAGATCTAGTAGAGTGCGCCAGGAACCCGAGAGGTATGGACTTCTCGTAACCGATTCCGGTGACACGATGCTCATAGATGATGAGCCTACTACCTATGAGGAGGCCATGAGTGGCCCAGACTCTCAGAAGTGGCTGGAAGCCATGAGATCCGAGATGGAATCCATGTATACCAACAAAGTATGGACTTTGGTGGAACCACCCGATGGGGCACGGCCTATAGGGTGCAAGTGGGTCTTCAAGAAGAAGATCGACATGGATGGTAATGTGATTACCTATAAGGGCCGATTGGTGGCTAAAGGATTCAGAAAGATTCATGGTATTGACTATGATGAAACCTTTTCACCAGTCGCTATGACCAAATCCATCCGAATCCTACTTGCGATTGCAGCATACCACGACTATGAGATTTGGCAGATGGATGTCAAAACAGCATTCCTTTATGGGAATCTCCTCGAGGACGTGTATATGATACAGCCGGAGGGTTTTGAGGATCCAAAGCAAGCCAACAAAGTCTTTAAGCTGCAACGATCCATTTATGGATTAAAGCAAGCTTCTAGGGGTTGGAATCGACGTTTTGATGAAGTGGTCAAAGAGTTTGGCTTCATCAAAAACGAAGATGAGTCTTGTGTCTACAAGAAGGTTAGTGGGAGCTCTGTAGCTTTTCTGGTCTTGTATGTAGATGACATACTACTCATTGGAAACGACATTCCCATGCTGCAATCTGTTAAAGATTGGCTAGGAAAGTGTTTCTCAATGAAGGACTCAGGGGAAGCAGCCTATATACTCGGTATAAAGATCTATAGAGATAGATCTAAGAGATTGCTAGGCCTAAGTCAAAAACATATATTGACAAGGTGTTGAAACGGTTCAACATGCAAGATTCCAAGAAGGGATTCTTGCCCATGTCACATGGAATCACTCTTTCGAAGAGTGGTTGTCCCTCCAATGAGATTGAGAAGGAACGCATGAGTAGAATCCCCTATGCCTCGGCCATAGGATCTATCATGTACGCCATGTTATGTACAGACCAGATTACCAATCCAATCCGGGTGAGAGTCACTTGATTGCAGTCAAGAACATCCTAAAGTACTTGAGAAGAACTAAGGATGCTTTCTTGATATTTGGCGGTGAGGAAGAGTTGCGTGTAAGGGGTTACACTGATGCAAGCTTCTTAACCGACAGAGATGACTTTAGATCACAGTCGGGATATGTGTTTTGCCTGAATGGAGCAACGGTGAGCTGGAAGAGTTCCAAGCAAGAGACGGTAGCTGATTCTACAACAAAGGCTGAGTACATTGCTGCAAATGGCGCAGCAAAGGAAGCTGTTTGGATCAGAAAGTTTTTTTATGAACTTGGTGTGGTCCCTAACATTGCGGATCCATTTGAGTTGTTCTGTGACAACACTGGAGCGATCGCGCAATCGAAGGAATCCAGGTCGCACCAGAAGTCCAAGCACGTGCTCAGGAAGTTTCATCTGATTCGAGATATTATCGATAGAGGAGACGTTCGGATATGAAAGATTCCTACAGATGATAATTTGTCAGACCCGCTTACAAAGCCTCTCACGCAGTGGAAGCATGAAGGGCACACTAGGAGTATGGGCATACGAGATGCGCCAGATTGGCTCTAGTGCAAGTGGGAGACTGTTGGAATAGATGCCCTAGAGGCAATCTAGTTTAGTATGAATTATTTGTGGCTAGAAATTCATTTATTATTTATTGAATATTTAATATAATGAAGTCCTTAGATTTACAATTGTGTTATTTATCTTAAATATCCCTAGTCAAGTATAATGATTAATGGGACAATCATCTATAGACTAGTATGGGGTTGGATTGATATGGAGATATCACGATCCAACACATAGGTGTGCATTAGGGAATGTTGCACTGGATTGACCCATCTCCGAGAAGGCTACATACATGTTATGTTGAGTCACAAGCGCTTCTCGCGGTGCAATGGTATTGTCATCCTTAGACTTGAAGTCACTAGATATTCTAGTTGTGGATTATTGTGATCTTGGTAGCGTTAAACGCTACACCGTAACTGGGTAGTTATAAAGGCGTGTACTGGATACAATAAGAAGCAAGCTTAGAGATCGTAGTGGACGTAGATAGTATTTGTCCTTCCCACATAACGGGAGCAAATATCCTAGGCCACTCGAGGGATAGTGCTTATAGAATGTCTGGCCAGACTCAAATAAATCAATATGGGATATTGATGTTATTTGCGCGAATAAGGCTATTCCCATGGATCGAGAAACTATGGATTGGATATACGAGTGTGACTTGTATGTCTCGTGTCCAATCCGGATATAGAGACAAAGGGATGAGACAATTACTTGTACAAAGTTTGTCAAGATGACTATTCTATTAGTTGGCTAGAATGGATGTTTTGCTAGAGACCGCTCCATATTAGCAAATAGTTGCTACCAACTAGATAGAACCTATGGGGTCACACGCTACATAGAGTTGAACTAGATTTGGGAATTAATTAATTGGATTAATTAATTAGAAGGATCACTTTGCAAAACCTTGCAAATTTAGTAGGGACTAATTTGCAAGGAAGGGACTAAATTGAATTCTAGTAGGACTAGAATAAGTCCTTTAGGTAGTTGGCAAGGAGTTGTTGGACTATATAAAGGACCTTCCTTCCTTCCTTCCCACATAACTTATGCTCATAATTGAACATAACAAAGAGTGGGAGAGAACAAAAGGAGGAAGAGCAAGCAACAAAGGGACCCGACCGCCCCTTTGCCGCCGCCCGTCCCCGTCGGCCATAAGGAGGCCGAGACCCTCCTTTTGGGTCTCTTTTTGCGTGATTCTTCTTCCTTTTCCTCTTCCGGGCTAGCACCAAGGACTTGGGAGATCTAGGATCAACTCTAGGCGTGGATCAACCATAGAGAACGTGACACAATTCGCGTTTGACGTCATCGAAGGAGAACCCTAAGGTGTGTTATTGATTTCTTACCATTACCATCGTTATGTCTCTTGACTTGTGATCCTTGGAGGGTTTTGCATGGTTTTATGATTGTTTGTGTTTCCGTTGCGCATCCATGAATCAAAACCCTACAACTACTCCTATGGAGATATGTACACCCCTCTTCCTTGCAATTTAGAAGATGAGGAGATGAAAGAAATATTGAAGCTCATGATAGCTAAAATGGACAGAATGGAGGAAGGGATTGATAAGTGGATGAAATTGTCCAGCTTCAGGGACAACAATTGGCAGGACTTTCGAGTGAATTGGCATATGCAGATAATGACGATGGGCCAAGTAGCATCATTCGTGACTTATTTAAGGAGTGCGAAGAGGAAGACAATGAACCCCTAGAGGTCTATGTCTATAATACTATTCATCATGAAGTAATAGATCATGAGGTTGCTTCAGACTCTGATTTCGGAGTCATATTGGGATGATATTGTGAAGCCTATATAACTTGTGCCTCACATAATGCCGGAGTCATGGCATGAGTGGGAGAGTGTTGGCATCGCAAGCTTATGGCCTGACGATATTGAAGTTGTTTTTTTTAAAGAACAAGCTCATGAGTGCGCCAAGGATGTGATATTTACACTCGTTAAGGATATGTGCCTAGATGAAGCATGCCATGAGTCTAGGGAATCATTGCACGAAGATGAAGTAAGACCCCAAATTTATGCGGTTCATGAATTGCCACCTGTGATTCCAAGACAAACACTAGGAAAGGAAGCAGTCAAGACGACACTCCTTGTCATTACTGTTCCACTTGGGATTCTTGTTGGAATAGATGCCCTAGAGGCAATCTAGTTTAGTATGAATTTATTTGTGGCTAGAAATTCATTTATTATTTATTGGATATTTAATATAATGAAGTCCTTAGATTTACAATTGTGTTGTTTATCTTAAATATCCCTAGTCCAGTATAATGATTAATGAGACAATCATCTATAAACTAGTATGGGGTTGGATTGATATGGAGATATCATGATCCAACACATAGGTGTGCATTAGGGGTAATGACGCAATGGACTGACTCATTTCAGAGAAGGCTACATACACGTTATGTTGAGTCACAAGCACTTCTCGCGGTGCAATTGGTATTGTCATCCTTAGACTTGAAGTCACTAGATATTCTAGTTGTGGATTATTGTGATTTTGGTAGCGTTAAACGCTACACCGTAACTGGGTAGTTATAAAGGCGTGTACCGGATACAATAAGAAGCAAGCTTAGAGATCGTAGTGGACGTAGATAGAATTTGTCCCTCCCACATAACGGGAGCAAATATCCTAGGCCACTCGAGGGATAGTGCTTATAGAATGTCTGGCCAGACTCAAATAAATCAATATGGGATATTGATGTTATTCGCACGAATAAGGCTATTCCCATGGATCGAGAAGCTGTGGATTGGATATACGAGTGTGACTTGTATGTCTCGTGTCCAATCCGAATATAGAGACAAAGGGATGAGACAATTACTTGTACAAAGTTTGTCAAGATGACTATTCTATTAGTTGGCTAGAATGGATGTTTTGCTAGAAACCGCTCCATATTAGCAAATAGTTGCTACCAACTAGATAGAACCTATAGGGTCACACGCTAGATAGAGTTGAACTAGATTTGGGAATTAATTAATTGGATTAATTAATTAGAAGGATCACTTTGCAAAACCTTGCAAAATTAGTAGGGACTAATTTGCAAGGAAGGGACTAAATTGAATTCTAGTAGGACTAGAATAAGTCCTTTAGGTAGTTGGCAAGGATTTGTTGGACTATATAAAGGACCTTCCTTCCTTCCTTCCTTCCTATACTTATGATTCATTAGATCATAACTTGAGTGGGAGAGAACAAAAGGAGAGAGAGAAAGCAAGCTAAGGAGCTCACCGCCCCCTAGCCCGCCGCCCGTCCCCGTCGGCCACAAGGAGGCCGAGACCTCCCTTGTTGGTCTCGTTTTGCGTGATTCTTCTTCCTCTTCCTCTTTCTGTGCTATCACCAAGGAGTGGGAGATCTAGAAATCAACTCTAGGCGTGGATCAACTATAGAGAACGTGACAAAATTCACGTTTGAAGTCATCAAAGGAGAACCCTAAGGTGTGTTAATTGATTTCTTCCTTTACCATCGTTACGTCTCTTGACTTGTGATCCTTTGAGGGTTTTGCATGGTTAATTATTGTTTCCGTTGCACATCCACGAATCAAAACCCTACAGTGGTATCAGAGCCGGGTGTCGTAGAGCATAAACGTGGTTATGTGTTACGTTTTGATAGTTTTACACCTTAAAATTGTTGTGTATCGCGTAAAACAAGACAAATCAAGCATGTGATTTAATTTGTCAATAATCTATCATAACAAGATCTAGTTTTTGCATTGGATGCATGAATTAGTGAGTTTGAGAAATTTTAGGATCTTAGATCTTGGGTTTGGGCATCCTTGGGGAAGAAGGAGTTCTTCCCAAACAAGGATACAACCAAACTTGGGCACCAAGCAGGGGAGTTGTTTTGGAAACAACTCCCTAAGAGGTTCGGCCCCCCTAAAGGGACCGCCCCTCTTGCTTTCCACCCAAGCAAGGCCGCCCTAGGGGCCGGGGCAGCCCTAGCCCGCGGCCTAGCCGCGTGGGCTAGGGGCCGGCCGGCCCTAGGGCCTTGCGGTTCACTTCTTGGGCCCGGGCAATTGGATTGTTGGGCCCAATGGACAGTTTTAACCCTAAAATATCTTAAAATCAATTAAAATTAACCAAGCGCTTTAAAATTGGATTTTAACTGTTTATGTGCAATTCGCATTGTGATTGGATATGGCCTTAGGATGTGGTTTGATGTGGATGTTTAATTTTGTGGTTTGGTTTACGGCCTGCGAGCTGATCAATTAATTGTAATAATTAATTAGGGTTTTATGGCCTGCGAGCCATTTTTTCCTCAACTTGTGAGATTTATTTTATTTAATATAGAAGTTAGCTAGTGCTGGATAAAGTATATTGTTAGCCAAGATTGAAGAAAAGAAGCCCAAAGCCAAAAGGAGCCATAAAAGATGGAGCATGGAGCATTCCACATGACTATGAAGGATGAACCAAAAGATCAAGACGCATGAAGATGTGTTTGCTTTTAGGGTTCATAGATATTTCCATTGGCTTGGAATTATCTTAGTCTAGAAAAGGCCATATCCACATCACGTTTTATTTATGTTTTGTGGTTGTTTACTTTATTGTGTTATTATTTTGTGGTTGGTGTATGGATGATGCATGCAATTAGGATAATAAGATAATTAGACAACCCGGATCTATTATTTGGAGTTGTGCCCAAACTCAAATAGATAGATTAGTTGATATTGATCAACAAAACAATTAAAATTGAATTTAAAATCCCTCAAATTTCAAATATTGTGCTCTTTCCTTCTCGTTATTTAAACACTCATTATCATCATTATTTATCAAGTTCGTGCGTGCCAATGCATGGCCACTTGGTTCATAATGATGGAATGCGATGGCACAAGCTAGTAATGTGCAATTGTTTAAATAAGAGGTTGAACACAACTAGGCTATTAATGTGATTAAGAAACCTGGAGGCAATCAATTGGGATTATCCATATGGATGGATAAATAAGGAGTTATTTGCCCAATTGAACCAAGAGTTGCATAAGGGATGCAATTGGAATTGTTCCTACCTAAAGTAGTCAAATTATGGGTGACTTCCAAAGCAAGCTCATAAGGAGATGAAATATGGATCTTGGCCCACTAGAAAATATAAGGATATTTTTCGCATTAATATCTTGGGGGTTATTAATCCGTAGAAAAATAGTGGGAGCTATATTTGATAAACTAGCCATTATTAAATATAGTAAAAAATTCACAAATACTAAAAACTTGCGTATTTTCCTTTTGTAGAATTCCAAATGGCAAACAACTCATCGAGTTCACAACATTCCCTACGATCTGTCCTTGAGAAGGACAAGCTCTCTGGAACCAACTTCCTTGATTGGTACAGAAACTTGAGAATCGTTCTCAAGCAAGAGAAGAAAATGTACGCAATAGAGGAGCATGTTCCAGCAGGTCCAGAGAACCAAACACCTGCTTCCCTAAAGGCGTATCAAAAGCGTGTTGATGACGCTAATGATGCGGCCTGCCTTATGCTATGCACCATGACTTCTGAGCTTCAGAAGCAACATGAAAACATGAATGATGTCGATATGATCCAGCATCTGAAGCAGCTCTTCCAAGAGTAGGCAAGGGTGGAGAGTTATGAGGTCTCTAAGGCACGGTTCAAGTGTCATCTAGCAGAAGGGAACCCGGTGGGACCCCATGTACTCCGTATGATCGGGTACTTGGAGAATCTCGCCCGGCTAGGTTCCTGGTCGGCCAAGAGTTGGCAACCGATCTCGTGTTGCAATCGTTGCCTGAGAGTTATGAACAGTTCATCATGAACTATAACATGAACGAGATCGTGAAACCACTGCCAGATTTGCTCAATATGTTGAGGACAGCCGAACAGAGCATCAACAAGGGTAAGGGCAAAGCCACTATGATGGTGCAGAAAGGAAAGGGAAAAAGGTTTGCCTCATCCTCCAAGGGCAAAGGCAAGTCAGTTGTCAAGTCCAAGGAACCTGCCCTTAAGCCTGTTGGTGGCATTGCCAAAGGTGTGACTAAAGGTGAGTGTCACTACTGTAGTAAGCCTGGACACAGAGGAGGAACTACCCAAAATATCTGGAGGACAAGAGGCTTGGAATAGTGATTCCACCACCACCAAGTATTTTTGTTATAGATGTCAATTTAACTGTCTCTAAATCATGGGTATTAGATACTGGATGTGGATCTCACTTTTTTCGAAATGTGCAGGATCTAAAGAGAAGTAGGAGATTGGCTAAAGGGGAGATAGATCTGCGCGTTGGGAATGGAGCAAAAGTTGCTGCGTTGGCCGTGGGGGTGTGCGAGCTGTCTCTGACTTCAGGATTAGTTTTAGAATAAAATAATTGCTATTTTGTGCTTGCTATGAGCAGAAACATTATTTCTATTTCTTGTTTGGACAAGGATGGTTTTATTATTTCAATAAAGAACATTTGTTGTTCCTTTTATTTGAATAATATTCACTATTTTAGTGCGTAATTATTTAATAGACTGTATGTCCTTGATCTAAGCAATCTTGTCTACAACATTAATACCAAGCGGATTAAAATAAATGATTTAAATCCTGCTTATTTATGGCACTGGAGTTTAAGCCACATAAACGAGAAACGTGTATCTAGACTCCATAAGGATGGACTACTAGACTCATTTGATTTTGAATCATATGAGACATGTGAGGCTTGTTTATTGGGAAAAATGACAAAGTCCCCTTTCAATAAGAAAGGTGAGAGGACTAGTGAGCAATTGGCGCTCATACATACTGATGTGTGTCGGCCATTTGCCACGCCTGCCAGGGGTGATTACGTCTACTTCATTACATTTACTGATGATTACAGTAGATTTGGATTTGTGTACCTCATGAGGGCAAAATCCGTGTCCTTTGAAGTGTTCAAAGAATTCAAGAATGAAGTAGAGAAGCAAATTGGCAAAAGTATCAAGGCTCTATGATCGGATCGTGGAGGAGAATACTTGAGCCAAGAGTTTGACGACCATCTTAGAGAGTATGGGATCGTGTCCCAACTCACTCCACCCGGAACGCCATAATGGAATGGCGTGTCTGAGAGGAGGAATCGAACCCTATTGGATATGGTTCGATCTATGATGTGTCAAACCGATCTTCCATTATCCGTTTGGGGCCACGCTCTATTAAGTGCAGCTTTCACCATTAAACGTGTTCCATCTAAATCAGTCATGAAGACACCATATGAGATGTGGAGTGGGAGGCGTCCCACACTGTCGTTCATGAGGATTTGGGGCTGCGATGTCTACGTAAAACGTTTACAATCAGACAAGCTAGGGCCAAAGTCGGATAAGTGTAAATTTTTGGGGTACCCTAAGGAAACTAAGGGTTACTACTTCTACAATCCAACCGAGAACAAAGTGTTTGTTGCTCGGACCAGCGTGTTTCTAGAAAGAGAGTTTATCTCTAAAGAAGAGGTTCAAGAACCACAAATCACTGAACCGATTATGGAAAATGAACAGGAACCACAAGCGGTTGTGGAGCAGCCTGTTCAGGTAACACAAGAGCTTCGTAGATCTAGTAGAGTGCGCCTGGAACCCGAGAGGTATGGACTTCTCGTGACCGATTCCGGTGACACGATTCTCATAGATGATGAGCCTACTACCTATGAAGAGGCCATGAAGGGCCCGGACTCTCAGAAGTGGCTAGAAGCCATGAGATCCAAGATGGAATCCATGTATACCAACAAAGTGTGGACTTTGGTGTAACCACCCGAAGGGGCGCGACCCATAGGGTGCAAGTGGGTCTTCAAGAAGAAGATTGACATGGATGGTGATTACCTGTAAGGGCCGATTGGTGGCTAAAGGATTCAGACAGATTCATGGTATTGACTATGATGAAACCTTTTCACCAGTCGCTATGACCAAATCCATCCGAATCCTACTTGCGATTGTAGCATAACACGACTATGAGATTTGGCAGATGGATGTCAAAACAGCATTCCTTTACGGGAATCTCCTCGAGGACGTGTATATGATACAACCGGAGGGTTTTGAGGATCCAAAGCAAGCCAACAAATTCTGTAAGCTGCAACGATCCATTTATTGATTGAAGCAAGCTTCTAGGAGTTGGAATCAACGTTTTGATGAAGTAGTCAAAGAGTTTGGCTTCATCAGGAACAAAGATGAGTCTTGTGTCTACAAGAAGGTTAGTGGGAGCTCTATAGCTTTTCTGGTCTTGTATGTGGATGACATACTACTCATTGGAAACGACGTTCCCATGCTGCAATCTGTTAAATATTGGCTAGGGTAGTGTTTCTCAATGAAGGACTTAGGGGAAGCAGCCTATATACTGGGTATAAAGATCTATAGAGATAGATCTAAAAGACTGCTAGGCCTAAGTCAAAGTACATATATTGACAAGGTGTTGAAACGGTTCAACATGAAAGATTACAAGAAGGGATTCTTGCCCATGTCACATGGAATCACCCTTTCGAAGAGTGGTTGTCCTTCCAATGAGATTGAGAAGGAACGCATGAGTAGAATTCCCTATGCCTCGGCCATAGGATCTATCATGTACGCCATGTTATGTACTAGACCAGATGTGTCATATGCCTTGAGTATGACAAGAAGATACCAATCCAATCCAGGTGAGAGTCACTGGATTGCAGTCAAGAACATCCTAAATTACTTGAGAAGAACTAAGGATGCTTTCTTGATATTTGGCGGTGAGGAAGAGTTGCGTGTAAGGGGTTACACTGATGCAAGCTTCCAAACCGACAGAGATGACTTTAGATCTAAGTCGGGATATTTGTTTTGCCTGAATGGAGCAGCGGTGAGCTGGAAGAGTTCCAAGCAAGAGACGGTGGCTGATTCTACAACAGAGGCTGAGTACATTGCTGCAAATGGCGCAGCAAAGGAAGTTGTTTGGATCAGAAAGTTTGTTTCTGAACTTGGTGTGGTTCCTAGCATTGCGGATCCAGTTGAGTTGTATTGTGACAACACTAGGGCGATCGCGCAATCAAATGAACCCAGGTCGCACCAGAAATCCAAGCACGTGCTCAGGAAGTTTCATCTGATTCGAGATATTATCGATAGAGGAGACGTTCGGATATGCAAGATTCCTACAGATGAGAATCTGCAGACCCGCTTACAAAGCCGCTTACGCAGTGGAAGCATGAAGGGCACACTAGGAGTATGGGCATACGAGATGCGCCCGATTGGCTCTAGTGCAAGTGGGAGGCTATTGGAATAGATGCCCTAGAGGCAATCTAGTTTAGTATGAATTTATTTGTGGCTAGAAATTCATTTATTATTTATTGGATATTTAATATAATGAAGTCCATAGATTTACAATTTTGTTGTTTATCTTAAATATCCCTAGTCCAGTATAATGATTAATGGGACAATCATCTATAGACTAGTTTGGGTTGGATTGATATGGAGATATCATGATCCAACACATAGGTGTGCATTAGGGGTAATAACGCACTGGATTGACCCATCTCCGAGAAGGCTACATACACGTTATGTTGAGTCACAAGCGCTTCTCGCGGTGCAATGGTATTGTCATCCTTAGACTTGAAGTCACTAGATATTCTAGTTGTGGATTATTGTGATTTTGGTAGCGTTAAAACGCTACACCGTAACTGGGTAGTTATAAAGGCGTGTACCGGATACAATAAGAAGCAAGCTTAGAGATCGTAGTGGACGTAGATAGAATTTGTCCCTCCCACATAACGGGAGAAAATATCCTAGGCCACTCGAGGGATAGTGCTTATAAAATGTCTGGCCAGACTCAAATAAATCAATATGGGATATTGATGTTATTTGCACGAATAAGGCTATTCCCATGGATCGATAAACTGTGGATTGGATATACGAGTGTGACTTGTATGTCTCGTGTCCAATCCGGATATAGAGACAAAGGGATGAGACAATTACTTGTACAAAGGTTGTCAAGATGACTATTCTATTAGTTGGCTAGAATGGATGTTTTGCTAGAAACCGCTCCATATTAGCAAATAGTTGCTACCAACAAGATAGAACCTATAGGGTCACACGCTAGATAGAGTTGAAATAGATTTGGGAATTAATTAATTGTATTAATTAATTATAAGGATAACTTTGCAAAACCTTGCAAAATTAGTAGGGACTAATTTGCAAGGAAGGGACTAAATTGAATTCTAGTAGGACTAGAATAAGTCCTTTAGGTAGTTGGCAAGGATTTGTTGGACTATATAAAGGACCTTACTTCCTTCCTTCCTTCCTATACTTATGATTCATTAGATCATAACTTGAGTGGGAGAGAACAAAAGGAGAGAGAGAAAGCAAGCTAAGGAGCTCGCCGCCCCCTAGCCCGCCGCCTGTCCCCGTTGGCCACAAGGAGGCCGAGACCTCCCTTGTTGGTCTCGTTTTGCGTGATTCTTCTTCCTCTTCCTCTTTCCGGGCTAGCACCAAGGAGTGGGAGATCTAGAAATCAACTCTAGGCGTGGATCAACTATAGAGAACGTGACACAATTCGCGTTTGAAGTCATCAAAGGAGAACCCTAAGGTGTGTTAACTGATTTCTTCCTTTACCATCGTTATGTCTCTTGGCGTGTGATCCTTGGAGGGTTTTGCATGGTTAATTATTGTTTCCGTTGCGCATCCATGAATGTTTATTTTGAGGAGATGAGAGAGAGAGAGGGACTAATGATGTTTTCTAAGTGACATATATGAGCCGGTTATGGTAGAGTCGACCCCGGTGTGCCATGGCACACATGACCTTTATAGGGACTCGCACATGTGAGTGGGGATTCTTCAGACACGGATTATAGCAGAGGAGGGATTCGACCCCGGTGTGTGAGTACACACTGACTTTAGAGGGGCATGGTGGAGCAAACACCAGTGCTTGGGGACTGTTTGGCATGGTTTTCTTCCCCCCCCCCCCTTGACGAGGTTGTAAGTATTTCTCCCCTTTGTTTAGATTTGTGTATAATTTTGTTTTTATAAGTCATGCTCCATCTCATCTACTGGCCTTTGCATTGGTTCCTGAGTCTTCTGTTTGATCTCTAAACTTGTTGAGGACAACGAAGCATTCAGTGTGGGGTGGTTTAACTGTCTACTAGCTGATATTTTTCTTGCATAGCCAGTTACATGTAGGATGATAGATCGTATTGTGAGTCAGTATTGTGATTTATGTCGAGTTTTTATTTATATTGTCGTATTGTGTAGGATCGATTAATATTTGGTTCGTACTTTTACATAATTGAGTATTCCCACCAAAAAGTTTTTTTTGTAGTGTCAATTTTTTTCCGTGTCTGAGCCTTGCATGTGGTTAGGATATTATAAAAAAAATATAATAAAAAAATAGAAAATTTAATTTTTTTTAAATGCAATTGAGAGAAGCATATGCTGAGATGATTTAGTGAGATGTGAAAACTTTAGGTCTAAGGTGTGAATTTGGACCGAGAATGTACAATTTGAGTTCCCCCTAGTATGTATATAGAGAATCTCATTATAGGAATGCCTACCTATTTTTTTCAAATTAAATTAAAATTTTAAAAGCTAAAGTGTGCGTTGTTTTTCTCCTAAAAGAATTGAGCTTGGTGTTTTCTAAACAAGTCGAACGTTCATGTTGTCCGTCTAAGGTAGTCGCCAGCCCGCCTCGTAGTGGCACACAGAACAGCTGTGTGAGGATGTGTATTAGAGCACTCACTGCTTGTCAGATCTCACCATGTAGGACCACTAGCAAACCCTAATTGATCCTTGGATTTATTGTTGGCCTCTTTGACGTAGGAAGACGATTCTTGGCCTTCATCATATATCGTTAGAATCACCTTTCTAGAGCATCACGAGGGAGCAAGAGTTGAGGGGGTTCGTTGAGGGAGTACTTCATTACATATTTTTGTGAGTTCGCCAGATCGCATATGATTCATTTGATATCTTCGAGGGGATGAGAGGGTGAGTGAGTTGCTTGCACACTACGGTGTGGCGGTGTTCCATATCATTACACCGTGGGCACAGTAGTGGAGAGCCTGAGTGCGCGACGTCTAATCCGCACAAACGTGCTAGGTACCGGATTTTTATCATCTTGGTGTAGGAGTTTCAGTTGGATTAGGAACGTGACATATCTTATATGACTACTTAAGGGGGGGCGTGACTACATTCTAGTGTGGGGGTGTCGACCCGGACATAGAGATTGTGGATTTGATGACTCTACCCCCATACATGCTTTTACTTGTTTGCGGTTGTGTTGGCATTGCTTGATTCTTAAAGGTGCATCACTCGTATATTATTATTGATATTTGATTGAGATAAAAAGAAAAATATATATAGAAGAATAAGAAGAAGAAGAAGAAGAAGAAGAAGAAGAAGAAGAAGAAGAAGAAGAAGAAGAAGAAGAAGAAGAAGAAGAAGAAGAAGAAGAAGAAGAAGAAGAAGAAGAAGAAGAAGAAGAAGAAGAAGAAGAAGAAGAAGAAGAAGAAGAAGAAGAAGAAGAAGAAGAAGAAGAAGAAGAAGAAGAAGAAGAAGAAGAAGAAGAAGAAGTAGAAGAAGAAGAAGAAGAAGAAGAAGAAGGAGAGACAAAAAGAAAAAAATGAATGAAAAAAGGATAGATAAAGAAATAAAGTATGCTCATTGGAAAACAAGTGGTGAAAGTTCATAGTTCTAGATTGAAGACAAAGATGAGTTTTGCATATCATTCGCTTTGATGGCCACGAGATTGACATGGTACCGGGGTTTGAGGGGATTGAGGGCCAAAGTCGGTGAGATTTTGGGTTGTGGATTCCTATCATCAAGGTGAGGGTGTGTGAGATATGGGGTTTGGTGAGTTTATGTGACGCTTTAGGATTTTTTGCATCATACAAGTTATATCCTTTTTGTCCCTAAGCCTCATCATATTTGACCATTAGAGGAATATGAGCTCGGACTATGAATGTGGCTTAGCCTTGGTCAGCCTCCTTTTTTTATCAGCATAGATGAAGAGGTAAGTTGTTCTTTATAGTAAAGTTAATCTTTCTATACTAACTATGGGGAATTACTTGTTTCGAATTTAGTTGCGCTTCACACCTCTTGTCTAACTTTTTCATCATCCATGAGCATCAGTCTATGTTATTGAAATTGCCTGTTCTAAAAAAGAATTTAAAAGCGTTTATATGTTTAAGATCGAGTCTAGATATGCATTGCATCATCTTGCTGCATTAGTTGTGTCGTGAGTCGTGTAAGACTCGTTTGAGTCTTGTCGGCTAGTAGACAGTTAGATGATGTAGATGAGGCTTTGCTCGGGACGCGCAAATGGCAAGTTTGGGGGTATTTGATAACCCCGTAGTTGGAATTATAATCTATACTGATTCACTGCTAATTGTTGTGCATTTTGGTGCAAAGTGATGAGTTTCAAGAAAAAGTATGAGAAAAGGAGCATAAATAAGTTTTAGAGCTTAAATGTGAAGTCCGGACGTTTCTTGCATTATTTTACGTGTGATTTGATATATTTTATCACATCTGATCTTTGCAAGTGTGTTTGTGTTGTGATTTTCAGAATAAGACACTCGAGGAGCAATTGGATAGAAGAAACGAGCTTCGGAAATCAAGAAGAATGAAGAGAAGAGAAATTAGAGGAGCAAAAGTGACCAACCTTCACTATTTTGAAGATATCTAGAGTTCTAAAAGACCTGATATAGTGAGACCGGTGCCAAATGAAATTAGACTTAAATATCTTTCCAACAGTAGGTCACGTAGCTAAATCAAAGGCCGGACGAGAAAGTTGTGGTCCGGAAAATACGACGCAAAAACGAAGAAAAGCTGGAAAAGTTCACTGGACCAGTATGCACTCTTCGGGCTGTATCTGGAGTTACATATAAATTTTTGGAGTAAATCCTACGTAATTGGAAATTATACATTCAGGGCTTTACAACAATATAAGATGGGCCCAAACCGGATTCCGGATGATGGAGAAAATACCCGCACAAGATCAGCTTAATAATTCTGTCCGAGAATTGCAAACTGGAGGGCTGAATTGCAAATTCGGCCAAAATACATTAAAAATCGTGCCTAGACCTTAAAAAACGTGTTCTTGGACCTAGAAGGCATAGGAGGCTGCTGGAGAAAGTGAGGAGACACCTCCCAATCCATTGGAGAGCTCGGATTCGCCGCCGGATCAAGGATTCATCTTTTGATCTCTCTAAGCTCTCTCAATCTCTATTGTTTTTAATGAAAACTTTAAAATTCTTTATTGTATTCACAATTATGAGTAACTAAACTCATTATATCGGGCCCGAGTTTTGGGGTTAGCGTTTTGCTATTGTTTCATGGATTCTACGTTCGTGTGATTCATGTTCATGACTTAATTGGTGATTTTGACGTGTTATGATTGTTTTTATGTTCTTCATCATATATAGTTGATAGGAGACGTCTTGTTAGCCAGAAATTTGTTGATAATTGTTTGGTAACTCGATGATTATTAATCGGAAAGGTAGAACAATCATTTGATCGTATTGTATGCTTGGTAACTCGGCTACATTAATTGAGAACATAAGAGTAGAACAAGAATCGTAATGCACGTTTAGGGCAATTGGAACTTGGGTTTTTGACTAGCATTAGGCATAGTATAACTACTTGGTAACTCGGTTGTTGAATATTGCTTGTTTGACACAGATAATTTCATCAATGTTACATGCAACGTAGAATCCGATCAATATTAATTCCTAGCAATCCCCCAAGAGAGGTGTCCTGGTTCTTTCTCCCATATTAAATCTCAAAACTTAAATACTTTCTTTGTCTTTTCCATTGTTTAGTTTAGAAAATTCTCTCAATAGCTTGCCCACAAGAAGTTAGTAGTCCTAATTAGTTCACAACAAGTCCTCTGGGATTCGACAACCCTATCTTCCACATTATTACTAGAACGATAACCGTACACTTTCGGAGATCGTGTCAATACCACAACCTGTTTCAAGGTGGTCCACGTATATACATAGTTAAATACTCTGATGATATTCTTATTGCAACTTAAAATATGGAGGACATTCAGGAACTGAAGATGTCTCTCTTTGAGGAACTCAAGATGAAGGATCTGGGTGCTGCTCGAAAAATCTTAGATTTGAGATCTATAGTGACAGGAAGAAGAAGATTTTTTCTTGTGACATGAAGGATACGTCAAGAAGAACTTAAGAAGTTTTGGGATGTTATCACCAAATCTATAGATAGTCCTATGGCATGTAACCCAAAGCTATGAATGTACACCATTCAAACCGAGGACGAAAAGGAGTACATATCCAAGATTACATATGCTAGCTCAAATGGAAGTGTAATGTATGCTATTTTATGCACTCGATCAGACTTAGCATTCAATTTTAGTGTGGTAAGTCGTTTTATGGCTGAAATACACTGTATTGTGAATACGGGTATATTTATACTTTTGTGTAGGATTTGGGGTAACAATCTATATTTTATTATTAGGAATCGTTTATGTAAGTTTCTGACATGTTTCAACCAAAAGTGCACGGCTGTTGCTGCAGCAGTACTCGGTTAATCCGAGTTTTTCGAAACCAAGGAACTTCACAGTTAATTAAAATATATCACCTTAATGTGGGTAGAATGTTTGATTTGTTTGTTATCTAAATTACAGACAAAAGGTAATGAAAACGAGAGAATTGTGAGCGCAAGAGTTTGAATTGATAAGATTCAAATACGGGAGTAGTGATCAGGACGCCTTGTTGGGAGTTTGCTAGGTTTTTCCGATATTCAGCCGATACCAAACAGGGCCCTACATTAGAGACAGAATGATAGTTCAAAATAGGAGTTCCGGATTACTCCTTTAGCCCCAAATTATCAGTCTTGTTAGAATTTTAGTGTCATATTGAAATAGATAATTTGAGTAGCAAAGATGCAAGAATTTTTTTTGTTGCCGAAACAAAAGAACACCATATTAATAGGGAGCATCATAAGTGGCAAAGATAGTCCTATGAACACAGATGCGCAAATTAGCGTGCTAGTCGCAAGTATACGAATCAGGTAGTACCGGGGTGTATTTCAACTCGGATTATCATTCCCACGAGGACTATTGTCAGTTTTTCAATTAATCAATTTTAACGACCAAACTGTAAAAAGGAGTAGTTTGAGTTTTGACTAATAACTAAGTACTGATTGTAAAAACTGTAACGTTAATTTTTTTTGTGTGAGTCTTCGGTATAATCTTGAGTGTTGTAAATATAGGGTTTAAGGTACTAGATTCGGAGACCCCCTAGGGTTTCTTTCATTTTTTTTCTTTTTTATATGAAAACACATATCGGTCACTTATTCGTTCCACATACCAGTTGTGCAGTAATTTTTCAATTCCTACAGTTATCACAATTCTGCAGATTTTCAGATCCTGTTAAGCTACCTAAATCTGCAGTCTCGTTCTAAGTCTTCTAGGGTTTCTAACCTGCCCTAAAGGCCTCGGTTAAAATCGCTAACAGTTGGTCAAACGTCTAGGCTAGTCCTATCTCCCCTTCCCTGTTTGGTCTATCGGTGTAAGGTGCTAAATTATGTCTTCTCTTCCTAACCCTAACAAATCATTTTCACCTACCGGGTTGAGTCTGTAGCAATCCTGGTTAGCTACTCCGATCTTGCATAAACAGTAAAATCAAAGACAGAATAACGAATAAAAACTACTGATATTAAGATCTGGACATCATGAATCCATTGTCGAAAATAGAACTAGATTATGAATACGAAATGCTATGTTCACCGGAACCTAGGTAAAGAAGTTTAGCTACTGAACGACATAATTAAATGACAATGTTCTGAAATTAAAGAGAGAATTGAGATCAAACGTGTGTTCTTGGAATCTGGATTTGCGCTTTCGTACTCTCCGAGGGTACTCTGAATTTTCCTTGGGTGTACTGTGTCTCAAAAACGAGCTATGGACATTCCTTTATATAGTGCTAAGAATCTTCCTAAAACTGAACGAATTTACGAAACTGCCACTGGCCAAAACTGCCTAAAAAACTGTGCTATTTGCGTGGCTGGAAGCTAGCCACGCAGAAAGTGAGCATGTAAGCTCCCAAAAATCTCCCTCTTTCCCCCTGCCTGCGTGGTTGCTGCGTGGCTGACAGCTAGCCACGCAGACAGGGGTCTTCTAGCTTGATTCTCTTCAATTTCTCTCTCTTCTTCCTCTCGGCCTACGTAGCTGCTGTGTGGATGGCAGCAACCTATTTCTCCATACTTAGCCAAAAAAGTGGTCATGAACTCTCTGCCTGCGTGGCTACCTGTGTGGCTACTGCCATTCGCGCAGACAGCCACGCAGACAGCCACCAAAATTGTCTAAAATCAGCTAAAATCTTGCACCTGGGTCTCGGCCTGCCAGCCACGCAGACAGTGGCCAAAAATTGACGTTTCTGCTCTCTGCCTGCGTGGCTACTGCCAGCCACGCAAGCAGCAACTACTTCAACTTTGCAGGGCCATATATTTTTCATCCGGACTCTGTTTTGGTTCCGTGACCTGTCGTTGTAAAGCTCTTGAAGTTTAATTTCGTTTTCCACCGGTATAACTCCAATTTTTTTTCACATATACATATATCATTACAAGAGTGCAGAGTGGTCATTTTAACTTCTCACACTATGCTTCTCTTCACTCTGCTTGAGCGTTTCTTTGTTTTCGAAGTTCGTTTCATACCTCAAATTAACCGCTAAGCATCCTTTCCTGCCAAGACAACACGAACAACCATACCACACGATTATATTTGCCAGATAACGTCAAATCATGCATGATAATGCCCGAATTTTGAAATTAAGCTCAATTGCCTCTTTCATTGAATATGCAGGTTATGTCGGCTAAGACATGCGGTGAATCGTGATGAATCATTCTAAAACGGTCCAATATTAGCTCACAGATAACTTCTAAATGGGAGTTATGCGCTACTTGGCGTGCTAGTCGCAAGTATACAAATCAGGTGTATTTCAACTCGGATTAACGTTCCCACGAGGACCATTGCCGGTTTTTAAAGTAATTAGTTTTAACTAGCAAAGTGTAAAAAGGAGGAGTAGTTTGAGGTTTTGATTACTTACTGAGATTTTAATGTAAAAACTGAAATGTTAATACTTTTGTGAGAATTTTTGGTATAATCTCGAGTTTTGTAAATCTAGGGTTTAAGGTACTAGATTCCGGGATCCCCTAGGGTATCTTCAGTTTTTCGTTCTTTTTTATATGAAAACACACATCAGTCACTTATTTGTGCCACATACCAGTTGTGCAGTAGCTTTTCAATTACTGCACGTTATCACAATTCTATAGATTTTCGGATCCTGTTAGGCTACCTAAATCTGCAGTCTTGTTCTAAGTCTGCTAGGGTTTTTAACATGTCCTAATGGCCTCGGTTGAAACCACTGTATGTTGGTCAAACGTCTAGGTTAATCCTATCTCCCCTTCTCTGTTATCGGGGTAAGGTGCTAAATTTTGTCTTCTCTTCCTAACCCTAACCAGCTATTTTCACCTACCGGGTTGAGTCTGTAGCAATCCTGGTTAGCTACTCCGATCATGCATAAACAGTAAAATCAAAGACAGAATAACGCATAAAAACTAGTGATATTAAAATCTGGAGATCATGAATACATAGTCGAAAACAAAACTAGATACTGTATACAAAACCCTAGGTTCACCGAGAACCTAGGTAAAGAAGTTTAACTCTGAACGACATAATTAAATGATAATGTTCTGAAATTAAAGAGATAATTGAGATCAAATGAGTGTTCTTGGAATCTGTATCTGCGCTTCAGTACTCTCCGAGGGTACTCTAAATTCTCCTTGGGTGTATTGTGTCTCAAAAACGAGCTATGGACGTTCCTTTATATAGTGTTGGGAAGGTTCTGGAAACTGCCTGAATTACAAAATTGCCACTGACCAAAACGGCATCAATAACTGTGCTGTCTGCGTGGCTGGCAGATAGCCACCGCAGATGGTGAGTCTGTCAGCTCCCAAAAATCATTCTCCCTTCCCATGCCTGCGCGGATGCTATGTGGCAGGCAGCCAACCACGCAAACAGGGTCCTCTATCTGATTAAAAGGTCTGTCTCTCTCCCCTTCCTGTGTGGCTGACAGCTAGCCGCGCAGACAGGGGTCTTCTGGCTTGATTGTCTTTAATTTCACTCTCTTCTTCATCTCAGCCTGTGTGGATGACAACTAGCCACGCAGGCAGCAACCTATATCTTCCATACTTAGCCAAAAAAGTAGCCCTGAACTCTCTATCTGCGTGGCTACTACCAGCTGCGTAGACAGCCACCAAAACTGTCCAAAATCAGCCAAAATATCTCTCCTGGGTCTAGGCCAGCTTTGCTACTACGTGGCTACCTCCAGCCACGCAGACTGTGGCAAAAAATTGACGTTTTTGCTCTCTGCATGCGTGGCTACTGCCAGCCACGCAGGCAGCAACTCCCAGCCACGCAGGCAGCAACTCCCAGCCACGCAGGCAGCAACTGCTTCAACTTTGCAGGGCCATATCTTTTTCATTCGGACTCTGTTTTGTCTCCATGACCAGTCGTTGTATAGATCTTGAAGTCGAATTTCATTTTCCACCGGTCTCACTCCAAAATTTCTTGTACATCTCCAGGTATCATAAAAAGAGTGAAGACTGGTCATTCTAGATTTTTAAACTTTGCATCTCTTCACTCTGCTTAAGCGTTTCTTTTTTTTCAGACGTTTTTTTCATGCCTCAAATCAACCACTAAGCATTTGTTCCTATCAAGAAAGCCCGAACAACCGTACCAGGCGATTGTGTTTGCCAAATAGCGTCAAATCGTGCATGAAAATGCATGGAATTTGCAATAAGCTCACTTTCATCTTTTATAGAAACGTCAATTTTTGGCCACTGCCAGCCACGCAGATTGTGGCAAAAAATTGACGTTTTTGCTCTCTGCATGCGTGGCTACTGCCAACCACGCAGGCAGCAACTCCCAGCCACACAGGCAACAACTGCTTCAACTTTGCAGGGCCATATCTTTTTCATTCGGACTCTCTTTTGTCTCCATGACCAGCCGTTGTATAGATCTTGAAGTCCAATTTCATTTTCCACCGGTCTCACTCCAAAATTTCTTGTACATCTCCAGGTATCATAAAAATAGTGAAGACTGGTCATTCCAGATTTTTAAAATTTGCTTCTCTTCACTCTGCTTAAGCGTTTCTTTGTTTCAGACATTTGTTTCATGCCTCAAATCAACCACTAAGCATCTGTTCCTATCAAGACAGCCCGAACAACCATACCAGGCGATTGCATTTGCCAAATAGCGTCAAATCATGCATGAAAATGCATGGAATTTGCAATAAGCTCAATTTCCTCTTTTATAGAAACGTCAATTTTTGGCCACTGCCAGCCACGCAGGTTGTGGCAAAAAATTGGCGTTTCTGCTCTCTGCATGCGTGGCTACTGCCAGCCACGCTGGCACCAACTCCCAGCCACGCAGGCAGCAACTGCTTCGACTTTGGGGGCCATATCTTTTTCCTCCAGACTCTGTTTTGTCTCCGTGACAAGTCGTTGTATAGATCTTGAAGTCTAATTTCATTTTCCACCGGCCTCACTCCAAAATTCCTCGTACATATCAAGATATTATAAAAAGAGTGCATAATGGTCATTCTAGCTTCTTAAACTTTGCTTCTCTTCACTATGCTTAAGTGTTTCTTTGTTTCTGAAGTTTGTTTCATGCCTCAAATCGAACACTAAGCATTCGTTCCTGTTAAGAAAACCCGAACAACCGTACCACGCGATTGTATTTGCCAAATAGCGTCAACTCATGCATGAAAATACCCGGAATTTGCAATAAGCTCAATTTCCTCTTTTATAGAAACGTCAATTTTTGGCCACTGCCAGCCACGCAGATTGTGGCCGAAAATTGACGTTTCTTCTCTCTGCATGCGTGGCTACTGCCAGCCACGCAGGCAACAAATCCCAGCCACGCATGCAGCAACTGCTTCAACTTCGCAGGGCCATATCTTTTTCCTCCGGACTCTGTTTTGTCTCCGTCACCAGTCGTTGTATAGATCTTGAAGTCTAATTTTGTTTTCCACCGGCCTCACTCTAAAATTCCTTGTTCATATCCAAATATCATAAAAAGAGTGCATATTGGTCATTCTAGCTTCTTAAACTTTGCTTCTCTTCAGTCTGCTTAAGTGTTTCTTTGTTTCCGAAGTTTGTTTCATGCCTCAAATCGAACACTAAGCATTCTTTCCTGTTAAGACAACCCGAAAAACCGTACCACGCGATTGTATTTGACAAATAACGTCAAATCATGCATGAAAAGGCCCGGAATTTGCAATGAGCTCGATTTCCTGTTTTATAGAATATGCAGGTTTTGTCGGCTAAAACATGCACATAATTATGATATTTCATTCTAAAAATGTCCAATATAAGCTCACATATAACTCCTAAATGGGAGTTATTAAGCACCTAAAGGCACGACCGACTAAACTACTAACTGGAATACTAAGCTACTGAAGGGGCAAGACTAAAACAAGAGCTAAACAAAGAACATACACCAAATACAAGGCCAAGACAACATGCCTAACAACCAGAAGCATAACACCACAAAATTCTGTCCAAAAACTATCCAAAGTTAACACCTAGATTCAATACTAACAACCTAATAAACGATATGTGGAATGATAGCAAACTCCGAAGCATCAGGAAGGAGGGGGAAAACTTTTCCATCAACATTAATATGACTGGAGCAGCCAACACCATCATAAGAATCTGAAAGCTAGTGTGGATTAGGAGTTGGAAGGGCAAGGATAGCATCATCCAATATTGGAAAAGCACCTAAAGGAGGCAGCATGGCAAGAGGTGGTACATCACAAACATGAACAATATGGGCTAAAGAAAACTGGCCTTTAGCTTCAACCCAGCTGAAGGGTCCATCAGAAACTGCAACTTCCACCAACTCGAAAGATCTCACCAAGTAAATAAAAAATGGTAATTAGGTAGAGTTAGAGGGAACAACATATGCAACCAGAATGGAGGCAGCTAGATCACTTGATTGGTGAAATAGCTGCTCCTTGGAGAGATGCTGCTTGTCAAAAATATGTTTTTAAGTTCATAGACCGTTTCAAGGCTTTGAAATAGCTTTCAAAGCCTTTGAAACAACATTGCACTACACTGCATCAACTCAGGGGGACTTTTCCTTGTGTTCTGATCCCTATCCTCCTTTGGTTGATCATGCTCTATTTGTTGATCAAATACAAACTAATCAGATACTTGACCTTAACTATCATTGTTTGACTGAGTTTCTTGCAGGATTAATTAGCTACCTATTTTGCAGGAACGCTTTCCTAAAGTGTCTATATGTAGAAAAGGAAATACAGCTAGAAGATGAATCCTACACTTGTGGAATCATGTCTGGACCTTCCTAACACCCTTAGATAAAAGATAAAATCAGTATCTTTGAAGATATTGAGCAAATAGCCATTGGAAAGAGTTGTTATAGAGTCAAAGATAGGCTGCTTGATTTTAGGGAATTTTGTTTGAAGAAGATCCTATAAATCTGCACTTCAAACAAAGCAAAAAAAAACAAGAGGAGTGTTCAGAGAATTCGTAAACAAATTTTACAGTGACTTTCAAACACTCGCAAGGATTGAGAAGCATCACTGAAAAAAATCATTCCATTCAATCCAGGATTTAGAAGAACACTTCAAGCTGCATTGCTTATACTATTTTACACTGTTCTTCTTCTGATCTTCACTTGTATATCTTTTCTGTTGTACTTATTATCATTTAATCTCGTGGTGTTGTTCAAGAGGAACTACAAGAGATTATTATTATTAGATCTGTTAGCTAGAACAGGTACTAGATAGGTTAGTGAGAACCAGAAGCTGTAACAGAGTAAGGCACTTCTTTGTGCTTGAGATCTAGGGATTAGCTTTTTATTAATAAGAATTGAGTTGAAAATCCTGTCGGGATTAGATCCCTAAGGTAGAGACGTAGGTCCTTGAGGACTGAAATCTTTAAATCCATTTTGTCTCTAGCTCATCTACTTATCTTGTTCATAGCATCAAAACAAATTTTCAGTTCAAGGGCTTGAAAGGCTTTTCAAGGTCTTGAAAAAGATCAGAAAATATTTCCTCATTCTTAGTTGATTACAAGGGCTTGAAACTTTATTCAAGGACTTAAAATAAACTTAGCTTCCTCATTTTGTTTTAAAACTCCACCATTTTGTAAAAACTTCCATACTCTATTCAACCGCTCCTCCTTCTTGAGTATTGATCCTTTATTGTGTGCCTACATAATGTCGCTCAATGTTTATTTCTAGCCATCCACGGAACCCAGATGATGGCTGGGAGCCATTGCCAATTTGGTTGAGCCTGCAAAAACTTTCTTGGTCTTAACCATCCTTTGAGACATGATTGAATATAAGTATAACTGCACAGAGAGTTTGCCACATTAAGAAACTCCCAGAATCCTTGAGCTCTAATACAATTAATGAATATGTGAGAAGATTTTTCGTGATAAAGAGGAAAAATATGACGATAAGGATATAGAGAAGAGATTATCTGATGCATATTAACTAAAGAAAGAATTTAGTTAGTTATGATGCGCCAAAAAAGAGCAATGATGTTAAAGGGAAGACCTGAGGCCCAGAGGTTCTTCCATTTAAAGGAGTAAAAAACTTTGTAAAGTTGGTTTTTTCAGAGGGTGAGTGGGGAAAAGTTATTAAACTTCAGAAGATGGTATGCTAATTTTACAGGAAAAAAATCCATTTGAGGTTTGCTTCGAGAAAGGGGTATCATCCTCAATATCCCTAACCATAGATGTTGACAAAAAATTTCTCACCATCCATATTGGGAATAACTTTCAAAGTAAACTAATGTTCTAGTGATATGAATCAACATTCAGAAGTTGTGAAACCCATTTAAAATTGTTCGAGGCATCAGAAGCTATAAGACACTCAGAAATAAATGCAATTGAAGCTGAATCCTTCCAGCCTCTTAACATGATCCAAACTTTATTACCTCTTGCAATTTTCCATGTCAAGCCAAGACTAAGAGTTTCCCTACCTTTGCAGATAGATTTCCAAGCACAAGAGGCAATAAGGGATTGCTTTATGATAACTCCTTGATAAGATTTATCCTTAGTACATTCTGCATTGTTATTTGTGTGCGTTTCAGTGCAAAGTGATGAGATTCGAGCTAAGTATGAAGGATTTGTTTTGGATGTTTTAGAGCTTAAACGTACAATTCGGGCGTTCTTATTAGTTTTACGTATGATTTCAATATTTTATCACATTTGATCTTAGCGGTAGTGTTCTTGTTGTGATTTGCAGGAATTATTCATGAGAAGATCAAGTGGAGAGAAGAAACGAGCTTCGGAATAGAAGAAAATTAAAAATAAGAAGGAAAAGTGTAGGAGAAAGATGTCTTCGCACGAAGACAAACGGCTCGTCGCACGAAGATGGATAATAATGAATCGTGGAGCTTAAGGTGGTATTCGCACAAAGACCTTGACTTAGCCAGATTCAAGACATTCTAAAAAGTCTTCGTGGAATGCTATTCTTTCTCAAAATAGTAACACTGTTCGCACGAAGCAAGCTCTCTTCGCAGGAAGATCTTCGCACAAATATCATGAAGAGTGCGAGTGTTCGCACGAAAACCCTGGGTAAGATGGTCAATTTTTTTGGAAACAATGCTTAAACATTTCCTAAATGTCCGGGACTTTAGGAAAACGCATATAAGAGCCCTATGACGTATTTTCAAAGGAGGAGAGACGCATAAAACAAGGTTGGAGAAGCGAATTGGAGTTAGAGTTCGTCGTGGAAGCGAGGATTATATTGTTTGATCTCTCTACTCCTTATATTTTCGTTGTTTACTACTCATGGTCATGAAAAATCTTATAATTATGATCATGTGCAGAGTTTTATATTGGGATTTCTCAATGGTTACTAAGGCTTGAAGCCGTCTCGGTGAATTATGAACTTCATTCACGTTTTGCTTAAAATTAATTGATGGTGTTCTTGTTTGCTATGTTTAATTCATGTTCTTAATCTATCTTAGAATGGTTTGATCACCAATATGAAGATCATAGGTAATCTGTTAGTTGAAGCAATGTATTTCCAGGATGATTGAATTAAGCGCGTAGTCGCATGTTAGAGGAATAAACCATTGACTATGAACTCTGAGTAGAATTAGATGATCTTAATATATGTCATATGGATAATTAAAACTTGGTGACGTGGTTGTGATTTGATCTAGGCATAGAAAGCTAGCTTGGTAACACAGTTAGCATTATTGCTCATTTAGAAAACTAAAACATTATATGTGTTTCAAAACGTAATTTGTTAACGGTGAATACCTAGTGATCCATGAGGAAATCCTGATTCTCTTCTCTTGTGTTAATATCAATTTTAACCATTAGCTTGTTCTTTAATTTCTAGATTAGCAGAATATCAAACTATTTGCCCACACAGAATTATAGTCCTAATTTCTTAACAATAAGTCCCTCAGGATCGACATTCCGGACTTTCGCGTTATTACTACACACGACGGCCATGCACGTGTGGTCAGACCGTGTCACTTTATGGCAGGGAAAGGCTTTATTTTGCAATATTTAGTTGTAAAGTATTGAGAAAATAAAGAGTTTGAGATAAATAGAATTCTCAAATTATTTTTGGCAAGAAGTGCATTATTAAAACAACTCAAACTTTTGAAACCTAATCCCCCTCTCTTAGTTTTGTTACAGAGAAATTCCCATGAAAGCCAATGGATTCCTTTTTTGAGATATTACCAAACCAGAAAATTTTGACAGAAGGGAGGTAATATGATCACAATATTTATTGGGAAACAAACAAATGGACATTGGATAGACTAGGGTACTATAAATTACTGATTTTATTAATCTACTTCTTCCCAAAATGTTTCAAGGAGACCATTCCATCCTGAACACCTATTGTTAGTTTTCTGAGTTGTATCTTTGATGAGGTCAGAGTTACTACCTTCATGGTCTAAAAAGACTCATAAATACATGCATATACTATCCCTTTCTTTAATTTCTAGGCTCTGAATTATATTGGTATTATCTGAGAAGTTGGAGTAAGGACTAAACACAAGAGATGATTTATTTAGACCTATATCTTGTCATAATTTCTTGTTATATTCATCAATAATGAATTTTAGATTGGTACCCGTATTAGAATTTATTTTGAAGAAAAGCAGAGTGTCATCTACAAATTGCAGATGAGTGATTGCCAAAGTCCTAATATAGGAAATTCCAGATATTAAGCCCTCCTTTTGAGCTACAGAAAGGAAATTGGAAAGGATTCAACACTGGAGAGAAGAGAAAAGGGGAAAGAGGATCTCCTTGCCTCAACCCCATGGTAGGCTTAAAAACATGTGAAGAATAACCATTAACTGAGACATAATAGGAGACAGTTGTGATACATTGCATACTTAATCTAATAAATTTACATAGGAAGTGCATTTGGTGAAGCATGTGTTCTAAGAAATCCCACCTAATCCAATCAAAGATTTGGAAATATGTAATCTAAATCTCCTAATTTAGCTTGAGAATTATTCTTGAATTTGTGGATTGTAAAGACTAAGTCTTGACCAACTAGAATATTATCTTGTATTAGTATCTTAGGGATGATGCCATTTTGATTAGGAGAAACTAAAGAGGGAAAACATTGTTTTAGTCTAAAAGCTAAGACTTTTGCAATGATCCTATATAATACATAGCATAGACTTCTGGTCCTAAACTCATTTACAGTTTGTGGATTTTGAGTTTTTGGAATTAAGTTAATGTGTGTTTTATTAAGTTCTTTCAGAATATGTCCTGAATTAAGGAAGGATAGGAGAAGTAATGGCAGTAGAGATTCTGGGCCAGGATTTTTGAAAGAAATTTGGTTGAAAGCCATCAGACCCTAGTTCTCTAAGGGAAGACATAGCAAAGACTGCATTTTTTTATCTCTTGAGCAGTAAAGGGTGCATACAAGATATCTTGCTGTTGAGGAGACAAAATTTTGGGATATTAAAGATCTAGTTAAAATCAAAAAGTTTGTCATTTGCAGTAAGAAGATCCTGGAGAGAGGGAGTAGGAGGTGAATAGATAGTCTAAATCTCATAGACAAAACTTTCCATAATTGATTATAGATTGGTAAAAAGTGTACTATCATGTTTTTGAATAGACCAAATGGTGTTATTGTTCTTCATCACTTTAGTATAGTCATGAAAGAATTTTGTATTTTTACTACCATCCTTCAGAAAGGAAAATTTGGCTATTTGTGCCCAGAAATTCTCCTCACATTTGAGGAGCTTTTGAAACTCAGGTTCTTTTAGAAAGAAAGATTTAGAGTCTAAGGGGTTGGAATCAAAGATTGTACCTGTAAGATCTAAGTTCTAAGACTAAGAATTTGATTTCTTAAAGTTATCTGTAAAGGCCCATGATTTGAGAGTGTGGAGCGTGATATAAAGAAGCTTGATTACTCTAAAATATGTTGATTATGGTATTGAAATGGACCAAACAAACTGGATGAGCTGGTTAACTTCTGGGAAGTTAAGCCACCAAGAATCAAATCTGTTTGGTTTAGTATTAAAGTTACAAGGAGTTTGGATTAGATGCAAAAGCATGGGAGAATGATCAGAGGCAGCAATGCCTAGATTAAAAATGACTAAATCCGGAAACAACTTAATAAAATCCATATTGCACCATGCTCTATCCAACCTTTCAAAAGTTAGAGTAGACATGAACCTGTTATTTGTCCAGGTGAAACATGGTCCAAGATTTTTAAATTCCATTAAGTTTCAAGCATTAAGATAATATATAATTTTATCAGCACCTCTGATGGAGAGAGCTCAAGGGCCAATCTTATCATGGTGACTGATGACTTGATTGAAGAAACATATGAGAATAAATGGGCTATAAATAGGCAGCAAGGCATCAAATTGCATCGGAACTGAAAGCATATTTTCTAAAACATGGAAACCATAGACAAGACCAATAAACCATAAACTATTTATACTATAAAAACCCTCTAATAGAATGAGATTTTCAGAAGGAAAGGTGTTTTTTCAAGTAAAAATGGTGTCATTCCATGCACACTAAATTCCTCCACTGGAACCAATTGGGTTTTCACCAAAATGCTGATTAAAGCCTAGTTTTGTAAATTTTTTGTTCAAATTGGTGACTTCTTGCCTAGTTTCAGAAAAGAAATAAGAGAGGGGGCTTAGACTTTTTGGCCAAATCGAAAACTTCATGAACTGCAGAGTCTTGGCCGAAACCTCTGCAGTTCCAACTCAAAAATTTCATGGCCGATTTAGGGGTTCAGGGACAACCACCTGAAACCTATCAAACGAAATAATTTGATTTAAATTCGATAATTTAACTCTTTTTTTGGATAAAGAACAGAAGTAGAAGAGGCAATAAGCTGTTGCATGCTTTTTTTTTTTAATTTGAAGTTAAAAAATTATTTAGAAAAGGGGTTAAAATTAAAGTTTTGATTGACACATTTTTGCATGGCATGATTGAACTTCGGTCTGCCGTACCCCTTTGTCCTTGTTCTCCGGTCAAAATCTGAGAGGTTGAGGCTCCCATTTTCTTTATTGGATTTTTCAAAGTTGGAATATGAGCCACCTTTTGAAATGATTTGGGTTTGATCTTTCCTGGTCCTCCTTTATTCGATTTAAAAGCACTGTTGGAAACTCATTTTTTCCATAGACTTCTTTGGAATGGGTGTTTTCCCTGATCTTAACACATGATCAATCTCCTTCATGGCTTATTTTCTTTGAGTAAGATCACCTTCTATTTCTATGGTAACTGATGGAGCAAAGTTAGGGGCTTTCATTAAAAAACCCGAATGGCTTAATTTCTTGTAGGTTGTAGGTAACTGGATCATGATTGATGTAGATGGAATGGGAGAAGGAGAAGACAAAGCATGCAATTTGTGGGCAGGCTGATGGCAAAACCTTGTCAGTGGACTATAGGTTTTTTATTCAGGTTATGCAGCAAAAATACAAAAAATTGCTCAAAACCCTCCATGAATCGCAGGTGAAGCATTCATAACGTGGTAAAGGAAGTAAGTTTACCTTGTGAATATGACTGATCACTTTGCGCAGAATAGCGTCCATGCCTATATTGGTATCCACACATGAGGATTGAGGACTGGAACCTTCTCTACGGATTATGCTAAAAGTGTAGGGAAGGAATCACCGAGGAACTTGATCTAATCAAGCAATGAAACAACAACGATTGGAGGAGGGAGAAGGGTTCCGGCCTCCTCTTGGGTGTCGTCGGCCTCCAGTGGTTTGGCCGCCTCTTGGGTGCCGTCAACCTCTAGGGGTTCGGCTCACTATCTTTTTCTCTTCCTTTCTCTAATTATTTCATCAAATGAAATAATAGGCTTGGACTAGCCTTTTATAATCAATAACTCCCTGTTGATTACAAACTTTCCCCAATACTAATCATGTCCATACACGCATTAGTATAATTGTTATCTAGTCCAACTAAATATGCACATTGTTGCGTTTTGATCCTTGATTCTTCTAACTATTAATTAGTCCAACTAATTAACATATACATACAGTTTTAATCCTTTTGGTGTGTGACCCTGCTGGTTCCTATCACGTTGGCAGTAACAATTACAAACATTTAGCGGTGACTAGCAACAAATCAATACTTCCCAACTAACAGAAATAGTCACTGATCTGACAAATCTATGTGACCAATGTTACTGTGCTATGTTGTCACTTTGTCACAATATCTGGATTGGGCACGAGACACAGATGCCGCACTCGTATATCCAGTCCATAGTTTCTCGATCCTGGGAATAGACTTATCTTAACATATAAAAACAATATTATATTGATTTATCTTATTCTAGCCGGACATTTAATAAGTACTACTCATCGAGTGGCCACAGATACATACTCCTGTTATGTGGGAGGGACAAATTCTCTCCACATCACTACAATTTATCATCTTGCTTCCTATCATGTCCGATTAGCATCTTTATAGATACCCAGTTACGGTGTAACGTTTGATGATATCAAAATATGATAATCCACAACTAGAGTATCTAGTGACTTTAAGTCTAAGGACTACAACACCATTGTCACTACAAGAAGCACTTTTGACATTCACATAACTCCCATGTAGCCTTCTCATGGTGGGTCAATCCAGTATGCCATTACTCCTAATGCATACCCATGTGTTAGACTTGATATCTCCATATCAATCTACCCACACACTAGTCTATAGTGATCATCCTGCTAATTAATATAATTGAATATGGATAATTAAAAATAAACGACAATTGTAATATAAGTATTTCATTATATTAATATCTACATATAAAATAAAATGAATATTCTAGCCAAAAAAACGTTCACACTACATAGATTGCCTCTAGGGCATCTACACCAACAGGACAAACAAACCCTTTTAGAGGTGTGGATTTGTGGTAACCGATGCAAGTCTTGGATTAATTAGTCATTGAATACAGATTGGAGTTTCCAACAGAAATGGGTGGAGTAAAGGACAACGCATGCATCTATGAAGCAAGTGAAGCGATAGGATTTTAATAGGATTGTCAGGTTTCTAAGGGGTTCATTAATGTAGCAGTTACACATGCACGTAACTGCTCCGGCCATTGAAAGAGTGTTAGATCATTAACTGCGGGAGGTGGAAGGGTGCAGTTCTGATAGCCTATAAAATAGGGATCCTCATCCATATCAAGCCATTTGCTAATTGAGAGTTGAAGGATTCGATTGAGGGGGTGAAAAAAGGATCATTCGGTGATGAGAGATCATTAAGGGTGAAGACCAGACCTTGTGGTGATCCATGTTCAGGATCTTGGTGGACAGGGGGCTCAGAGAAAGTGAGATTAGGTTTGAAACTAGTGTCAAATATCATAGTACGATAGGGACCAAACTTTGAGTGAGATGAAGAGTTGTCGTTAAGGTTCATGGAAGGGAAGGGCAGAGAGATAATGGGATTGGTGGTATCTAGCTTCAAGTCTTTCCAATACTTCATTTATATCGGAGGTGTATTGCCTGTTTGAAAGTGTGAGTATGCAGTTGTATAAGCAGCCAAGATACTCTATAAGGGGGGGTTGAATAGAGTATGCCAAATTTTTGCAAAACTTGCTAGGAAGATGAAAAACTTATGCAAACAATGACTTTCAAGGCCTTGAACACAAGTTCAAGCCTTTGAAGTAGATGCAGAGAGTTTAGAGCAAGTATGCCTTTTTCAAGGCCTTGAAAACAATTTCAAACCCTTGAAAAATAAACAGTTTTTGTATGCTGCAAAATCTTTGAAAGTAAATGAACTAAAAATGCACAAGACAAGTGATTTATAGAGTTCAGTCCACTTGGACCTACGTCTCTACCTCAGGGATTAGATCCCTGCAGGATTTTCAACTCAATTCTTATTAATCAAAAGCTAAGCCCTAGAACTCAATCACAGAGAGTTCCCTTACTCTGTTACAGCTTGTGGTTTTCTCTAACCTGTCTAGTACCTGCTCTAGCTAACTGATTAACTAAGAATTATCTATTGTTCACTTTGAACAATCCTTGAGAATGAATGTAGAAATAATACATAAATGATCTACCAATATAGCTCTATACAGAAGAACACTTAAGAGTAGAAAACTGCAGTGAAATGCAGTGAACTTCTGTGAATGGATTGGAATAGATGAAGAACTTCTTTGATGCTTGTCAATCCAGAATACTTTCTCTGTATTTGCCCGTTGAGTATTGTGTCTTGTTGCTTCGAATTTGAGCTCTATATATACTTCAAACAGCTCTGCAAATCTCCCCAGATTTTCAGCAACAACCTTCCTATTTTGTAGGCAACAAAGTTTGACTACTTTGAAATCTTCTCCAACGGTTGGATGATCACAATATTCAGAGATATTGTTGTAATATTTCATTTAACCATCATGAGAAGCTTTCATACACGTCTGATTGATCACAGGATCAAAGTGTTCAAGTGTTTCCAAATCTGCAGCAATTCAGTTTAGGAAACAATCCTGCAAAACTTAGAAACAAAATTTCCTGCATTATCATGGTCAAACAGATGATATATTGCGATTCAAAACATGTTCAAAAATTTGTCTTTAATCATCTACTAAAAGATAACCAAACATATGAAGGAAAGAGAGTAAATAAAATCAGAGAGTTAGCATAAAAACTCCCCATGAGAATATGCATTCATGTTAAGCAATTTCAAGGCTTTGAATCCAGTTTCAAGCCCTTGAAAATAGTCAAACTATTTTCAAGCCTCTGAAGCTGATTCAAGGCTTTGAAATCTGATTCAAGGCTTTGAAAGCTGATTCAAGGCCTTGAAATAGTCAAGCTATTTCAAGTCTTGTACAACCTGAGCTTTCTATCTCCCCCTTGATGAAAGACAAAACCAAATTCTGTTTGATCCTTCGTCTCTGCAAAATAAACTGATTAGTCCACAATTTAAAAACACAGTATTTCCAAAAAGATTTAACTTATTCATATACCAACAAAAATACATAAATAGTTCAGCAGATAAAACCAAATAATCCTAAGACTAGAAACTAAAACCTTTAATTCTCTCCCCCTTTTTGACTTTCATCAAAAAGATAGAAGATGTTGGATCAAGTGTTTGGAAATTTTGAAAATTTAAAGAAAACTTTATAGCAGAGAGAATGTGGAAGAAAGAATAGGCAAAATTAAGGGGTTTGATCTTCATCTTCATCCTGATCTTCTTCCTCTTTCTCATTGTCTTCTTCATCAGTCTTGTCCTGCTCTTCTTGTTCCTCTGCCGTCCCTCCTGCAACAGTTGCTTCTTTAGTCTTGTCCTTTTCAGCAGCCTTTGGAGATTTCTTCTTCTTCTTCTTCAAAGTGATCAGCATCTCATCTGAATCAGGACTATTGGCTTCATCTTCTGCCTGTTCTGCTGCCTGCTTTCCCTTGTCTGAAACTGGAGTAGCTTCTTCCTGGTCTGAATGCTCACTAGGAAAATCCTTGTCTAAATCTCCTTTCTTTGTTCCTTCAGGATCCTCAGGAACATCAAGAAAGGTCATGCTTCTGAAGATACTTTCCACCATATACTTGAAATGTCCCATATCACTTGCTAGTCCAAAAACAGTAGCTTTGACATCCTCCATGTCAAGTTCCAAACCATCAAGTCTCTGATTGTCTATAGGCTGAGAAGTCTGACTTGAAGTGGGGGTCAAGGTCTTGGGCTTAGAAAACATCTTTTCACCTAGTTCTGCTTCAGTCAAGTATGAGTGAAGTTTCGAAACTTTCTCTTTTGTTTTCACAACTCCAATTTTCTCAAAGGCTTTCTCATTGAGTTCCCCAAAAGGGATCTCAAATTGCTCAAAGAACAAGGTGAGCAGGTTTTCATATGGTAGAGGGTGAATCCTCTTACTGGTTAGGATAAAGAGCATGTGTTCAATTACTAGTTTTGGCAGATCAATCTCATAGCCATGCATAACCATATACATGATGTGCAGCATTCTCTCAGTCACCAACTCTCTGGAGTGCTCTCTGGGAAAGACACATCTCACCAGTATAGTGTGAAGGACTTTGGCTTCAACACTCAACACAGAATGTGTTAACCGTTTGGCTGAGGTTGAGATGTTTGGAAGAAAGAATTCTTCTTTGGCTAGCTTCAAAGTTTCTGACTTTGGTGGATGGTTGCTAGTATCATACCTCTTTGGACAACCTAACACATTGGCAAACTCAGAGTGATCTAGTTCAATTACTATCCCAGCAACGTTGCTTAGATTTGATCACTCTGATTTGGGCAAACTCAGACCCTTGGTGATCAAACATCACTCAGAGTGATCTAGGTGTGCATTTCTCAGACTCACCAGACTCTTCTACCTGAAGCTAACCCAAGTTTAGATTTGATCACCAAGTGTGGAGTTCTCTTAACTTGGGTTAGGTTCAGGTAGAAGAGTCTGGTGAGTCTGGGGTAGGCTATTTCTCTAGGATTCAGCATACACCAGAAAGAAATCTTCTTTAACATAGAGATGCACTTGAGTTTCATGTGTTCCAACACATACTTACTAACCAAACTGCAGAAACCGATAAATATTGAAGCAAAACCATCTAACCAATGAGCTTTAGTGATGTTTGAGACAAACTATGTCTCATCTTGTGATATGTTCTTTGTTGAGACCTGAGAATAGATCAGCAATGCCTTCTCCAATTGTCCTTCTGGTTGTGCTTCTGTCATCTTCCATTTCCATTTTTCTGCCTGAGTTGCTTTCTTCTTTACCTTTTTTGAACTAGTAGGCTCTGTTTCTGGTTGCTTCTTATGACAACCTTCTGCTTCTTTTGCTTTTCTGAAGAGGAGGTTGTAGCCTTCTTGAACTTCTTCTTTGGTGGAGGAGGATCTTGGACTGCCTCTGTAACAAAGCCATGAAGCTAAGAAATTATTGCATGGAGATGTTCACATGGACATATATCAAGAAATTCCTTAGTCTAATCCATATCTCTTGGAGATCATAAAGTTGGGTGAATCACATGAGGGAGACCAAAGACCCCAGCTTTATGCAATACATGATTTTCCACATGTGATTCCAAGACAAGAGCTAGGGAAGGAAGCAGTCAAGACGGCACTCGTTGCCATTACTGTTCCAACTGGGATTCTATTTCCACATAACCGATCCTCAATGATATTGATTTTGAAGAATTGCAAGAGTAAGAAGAAGAAGAGGAGGAGGAAAGGTACAATGGGTCATGATGTGGTGAATGAATTCTCGAGAAGACCGGTGATCAAGGAGTGGAAGCACAAGAAGAAGAAATTTGCACAGGCCGTCTTCTAGAACTTCTTCTTGCCATATGTGTCTCATGCATGCTCACTTGAGAAGAGACAAAAAGAGAGACGATGGTGGAAGAAGAAAAAGCGGAGAGAAAAATCTCCTTAAACAACTTTTGAGGTAACTGGGTCGGGTCGTCGACCTTAAATTACAAGCCGCTTGTTGGGAGGCAACCCAACCTATTTATTTTCTTTAGTGTAGTTGTGTTTTTAAATTCATTTATTTTATTATGTTATTTTGGAGAGATGAGAGAGAGTGGGACTAATGGTGTTTTTCCAAGTGACATATTTGAGCAGATTATGGGAGAATCTACCCCGGTGTGCGATTGGCACACATGACCTTCACAGGGACTTACATTGACGAGTTGGGGATTCTTCAGACATGGATTTTAGTAGAGGAGGGCAGTCGACCCCGGTGTGCGAGTACACATTGACTGTATAGGAGCATGGTGGCACCACTACTGTGCTTGGGGACTGCTTGGCGTGATTTCGGCCCCACCCTTGAGGTGGTTGTGAGTATCTTTTTCTTTTTCTAAATTTTGTGTTTATATTATATAAGTATTTCAAGCTCCATCTCATCTACTGGCCAACACATTGATTGCTGAGTCTTCATGCATACTCTCTGAATTCGTTGAGGACAACGAAGTATTCAGTGTGGGGTGATTTATCTGTTTGCTACCCATAGTGTCTTACATAGCCAGTTACATGTAGGATGTGTTTAGATTGTATGGCGAGTTAGTGTTGTGGTTTATGTTGAGTTTTTACTTATGTTGTCGTATTGTGTAGTGTAATTTACATACAGTTTGCACTTTTACATAATTGAGTATACCCACCAAAAAGTTGTGTTGTGTTGTGTCAATTTTTTTTTTTCACGTCAAAGCCTTCCATATAGAGGTAGGATATTAAAAAAAAATACAAAAAATGAAAAAAAAAATAGGGAGAAAATCCATAAAAAATTAAAGATTTCAAAATTTGAGAAAAGGCAATTGAGGATCTTGAAACTGAAGAGAGCTTAGTGAATAAATCCTTTTGAGTAGAAGTGTCGTAGTAGGGAAATTTTTATTCTTTAATATTTTGTGTAGAGGTTTCACTAAGGATGTCCCGGGAATTTTGGAAGTTGTGAAAGAATGACATGATAAAGTATACCTAAGTTTCCTATAGTGTGCTAATTAGATTGAGTTTTGCTTGTAGCTGAATATTCTGTTTTCAAGTGGAAACTTGTGGTCTCTTGTTGATCTGGGGTGGACCTTCGTGTAGAGTTGGTTTCATGTGGTACGGTTGCCTCAGCCTAAGTGAAGTTGAGGGGCGTACACCACCATCCCTTACGATGGTCACAAGAGTTAACCGAAAAAGCCCACGCTCTTTATGCTCTACTGCACGGTTGTAAAAAAACAGAGGAGGAAAGAAAAAAAAAATGATGAGAAAATCGGAAAGAAAATAAAAAATTGTGCTTCAAGGAGAAACAACCTAATGTGCTTCCGCTCACACGGAAAATTTGGATTCCATCCAAGTAGAGCTTAGATAGGAAAACTAGAGTCAAGCCTTATTTTACAGGAGTTGTGACTCCCTTCACTGGGACAATTTGCATTCAACGCAATAAAGGCTAAGAGGGTCTAAAAACCTCAAATGATTCGGCGAAGAAAGGCTACTGTGAAATTTGAGCTGAATTAGGCCCAATGAAGCTTAGGACATGCTTGTGTCTTGGTTTGAATTGGTGGAAGAAAGGGGACACCTTAGTGAGCTTTTGCATAAAATCGTTTTTATTTCAAATTCTTGCTGCGTGTATATGAATTTCAAAAAGGATCAGTGAAAGCTTGATGATTTTCAGTTGATGAGAGGGAGATTGCCTATTCTTGCCAAAAAGAGAGAAATTGTATGTTTTAAATAATTGTAAGATCGAGTCTAGAATTGCATTTGCATCATATTGCTGCATTGTTGTGTCGTTAGTCGAATTTGATTCGTTTGTGCCTTGTCGGCTGGTAAACTGATGAATGCAGTAGATGAGACTTTGCTCGGGACGCGCAAATGGAAAGTGTGGGGGTATTTGATAACTCCTTAGTAGGAGTCATCATTCGTATGTAATACATTGCTATTTGTGTGCGTTTCGGTGAAAAGTGATGGAATTTAGGCCAATTCTTGTGAAGAAAGAGCTTGTTGTGATTTATTGCTAGTCCGGGCGTTTCTATGCGTTTTTAGATGTT
The DNA here is from genome assembly GCA_023055425.1 of Linanthus parryae. Classification (NCBI taxonomy): domain Eukaryota; kingdom Viridiplantae; phylum Streptophyta; class Magnoliopsida; order Ericales; family Polemoniaceae; genus Linanthus; species Linanthus parryae. The sequence goes on from JALGPY010000005.1 coordinate 102,525,155, forward strand.
ATTTGTCAAATATAATCGCTTGGTATGCTTTTTCATGTTTTTCATTATAGGAAAGGATGCTAAACGATTGCTATGAGGCATGAAACGAACTTCGGAAGATGAGAAAAGCTCGGGAATGGCCAAGAAGAATGAGGAGAGGCAAAGTTAGAGGAGCAAAAGTTACCAACCTTCAGTATTTTGATTATATATTGAGTTATACAAGACCTTCTATAGTGATACCGGTTCCAAATGAAAGTAGACTCAATTATCTTTCCAACGGTAGGTCACGGAGCTCAATAAAAGGCGGGACGAGAAAGATATGGTCCGCCGAAGATGACGCAAAAACGAAGAAGAGCTGGAAAAGTTCACTGGATCAGTATTCAGTATTCGAGATGTATCAGGAGTTACACATACAATTTTGGAGCAAGGCCTACTCCATTAGAAAGTAGACATCCAGGGCTTTCCAACGATATAAGTTAGGTCCAAAAAGGAATCCGGATGAGGTAGAAAAAGCCCGCGCAAGATCAGCTTATGAAATCTGTCCGAGAATTGCAAACTAGAGGGGTTGAATTGCAAATTCGGCCAAAATACATTAAAAATCGTACCCAGCCCTATACATGAAAATTTTTAGGACCTAAAGGCAGAGCTGCTGGAGACAAGGAAGAACAAGTTGGAAGAAGGCTTGGAGCTTGGAGTTCGTCGTGATAGCGAGGATTCCATCGTTTGATCTCTCTTCTCTATCTTTTTCATTGTTTTTGATCATGATCAATATAAACTTCATCGTGTTGATCATGTATCGCAGTAGCTAAGTTTATTATTGGGATTTATCTATGGTAGCTAGGGTTTGAAGCCATTTTGGCGAATTATGGATTTGATTCACGTTTTGCTTAAACATAATTGATGATGTTCTTGTTTGCTATGTTTAATTCATACTCTTAATCTATCTTGCTATTGTGAGATGTTGCAGTAGGAAGATTATAGGTAATACGTTAGTGAAAGCAACGAATTTCCCGGATAATTGAATTAAGCACGTAGTCACAGGTTAGAGAAATCAACCACCGACTGTGAACCTTGAGTAGAATTAGATGATAGTCATTATATGTTTTAGGGATAATTAGAACTTGGTAACTCGGTTGTAATTTGACCTAGGCATAGAAAGCTAGCTTGGTAACTCGGTTAGCCTTATTGCTCGTTTGGCAAATTAAAACATTATCTGTGTTTCAAAATGTAATTCGTTAACGGTGTTCACCTAGTGATCCTAGAAAAATCCTGATACTTATCCCTCGTATTAGTCTCAATTTTAATAATTGTTATTTAAATTATAAGTTTAATAAACAATCCATTTGCTTGCCCATACAAAGTTAATCATCTTAGTTAATTCACGACAAGACCCTTGCGTTCGACAAACCCGGATTACCGGATATTACTACACGCGACAGCCGTACACTTGCGGTTGGATCGTGTCAAGTTTTTGTATTTTTTTTTCATTTTTTGATTTTTTTTTAATATCCTACCTCTACATGGAAGGCTTTGACATGAAAAAAAAAATAGACACAACACAACTCAACTTTTTGGTGGGTATACTCAATTATGTAAAAGTGCAAACTGTATGTAAACTACACTACACAATAAGACAACATAAGTAAAAACTCAACATAAACCCCAACACTAACTCGCCATACAATCTAAACACATCCTACATGTAACTGGCTATGCAAGACACTATGGCTAGCAAACAGATAAATCACCCCCAAACTGAATGCTTCGTTGTCCTCAACGAATTCAGAGAGTATGCATGAAGACTCAGCAATCAATGTGTTGGCCAGTAGATGAAATGGAGCTTGACATACTTATATAAAATAAACACAAAATTTAGCAAAAGAAAAAGATACTCACGACCACATCAAGGGTGGGGACGAAATCACGCCAAGCAGTCCCCAAGCACAGTAGTGGTGCCACCATGCTCCTATACAGTCAATGTGTACTCGCACACCGGGGTCGACTGCCCTCCTCTACTAAAATCCATGTCTGAAGAATCCCCAACTCGTCAATGCAAGTCCCTGTGAAGGTCATGTGTGCCATCGCACACCAGGGGTAGATTCTCCCATAATCTGCTCAAATATGTCACTTGGAAAAACACCATTAGTCCCACTCTCTCTCATCTCTCGAAATTAACATAATAAAATAATTGAATTTAAAAACACAACTACACTAAAGAAAATAAATAGGTTGGGTTGCCTCCCAACAAGCGCCTTGTAATTTAAGGTCGACAACCCGACCCAGTTACCTCAAAAGTTGTTTAAGGAGATTTTTCTCTCCACTTTTTCTTCTTCCACCATCGTCTCTCTTTTTTTCTCTTCTCAAGTGAGCATGCATGAGACACATATGGCAAGAAGAAGTTCTAGAAGACGGCCTGTGCAAATTTCTTTTTCTTGTGCTTCCACTCCTTGTTCACCGGTCTTCTCGAGAATTCATTCACCACATCATGACCCATTATACCTTTCCTCCTCCTCTTCTTCTTCTTCCTCTTGCAATTCTTCAAAATCAATATCATTGATGATCCGTTATGTGGAAATAGAATCCCAGTTGGAACAGTAATGGCAAGGAGTGCCGTCTTGACTACTTCCTTCCCTAGCTCTTGTCTTGGAATCACATGTGCAAATCATGTATTGCATAAAGCTGGGGTCTTTGGTCTCGCTCATGTGATTCACCCAACTTTATGATCTCCAAGAGATATGGATTAGACTCAGGAATTTCTTGATAAATGTCCATGTGAACATCTCCATGCAATAATTTCTTAGCTTCATGGCTTTGTTCCTTAAAGCAAATATCTTCAGTGGGCCATAAGCTTGCGATGTCCACACTCTCCCATTCATGCCATGGATCCGGAATTATACGAGGCACAAGTTGTATAGGCTTCACAATATCATCCCAATCTGAGTCCGAATATGAGTCTGAAGCAACCAGAGGATCTATTACTTCACGATGGACAGTATTATAAACATAGATCTCTGGGAGTTCTTCGTCTTCCTCTTCGCACTCCTCAACTAAGTTATAAATGATGTTGATTGGCCCATTTTCATTGTCTGCATAGGCACGAGAAAGTTCTGAAAGTTGTTGTCCATGACGCATGACAGTTTCCTCCATCTTATCCAGCACTTCCTCCATTCTGTCCCTTTTTTACTAGCATAAGCTTCAATATTTATTTCATATGCTCATCTTCTCGATTGCAAGGAGGAGGAGTGTAAAAATCTCCATATGAGTGGTACGGTGAATAGCCTGAATATTGCCCATAATAATTCTGCCCCCACATGATCACCAAGTTATCTGTAAAATAATTTTCTAGGGAGCCGGTGAGATTAACAAATAAATAAATAAAGACAGAAAGATAAAATCCCTAAAGTTAATTATCCTAATCAATTCAACCGAAGTCCCCGGCAACGGCGCCAAAAACTTGACACGATCCAACCGCAAGTGTACGGCTGTCGCGTGTAGTAATATCCGGTAATCCGGGTTTGTCGAACGCAAGGGACTTGTCGTGAATTAACTAAGATGATTAACTTTGAGTGGGCAAGCAAATGGATTGTTTTATTAAACTAATAATTTAAATAACAATTATTAAAATTGAGACTAATACGAGGGATAAGTATCAGGATTTTTCTAGGATCACTAGGTGAACACCGTTAACGAATTACATTTTGAAACACAGATAATGTTTTAATTTGCCAAACGAGCAATAAGGCTAACCGAGTTACCAATCTAGCTTTCTATGCCTAGATCAAATTACTACCGAGTTACCAAGTTCTACTTATCCCTAAAACATATAATGACGATCATCTAATTCTACTCAACGTACACAGTCGGTGGTTGATTTCTCTAACCTGTGACTACGTGCTTAATTCAATTATCCGGGCAATTTGTTGCTTTCACTAACGTATTACCTATAATCTTCCTACTGCAACGTCTTACAATAGCAAGATAGATTAAGAGTATGAATTAAACATAGCAAACAAGAACATCATCAATTAAGTTTAAGCAAAACATGAATTAAATCCATAATTCGCCAAAACCGCTTCAAACCCTAGCTACCATAGATAAATCCCAATAATAAACTTAGCTACTGCGATACATGATCAACACGATGAATTTTATATTGATCATGATCAAAAACAATGAAAAAGATAGAGAAGAGAGATCAAACGATAGAATCCTCGCTCTCACGACGAACTCCAAGCTCCAAGCCTTCCTCCAACTTGTTCCTCCTTGTCTCCAGCAGCCCTCTCTGCCTTTAGGTCCTAAAAATCGTCATGTATAGGGGCTGGGCACGATTTTTAATGTATTTTGGCCGAATTTGGAATTCAACCCCTCTAGTTTGCAATTCTCGGACAGATTTCATAAGCTGATCTTGCGCGGGCTTTTTCTACCTCATCCGGACTCCGTTTTGGTCCTATCTTATATATTTGGAAAGATCTGGATGTCTACTTTCCAATGGCGTAGGCCTTGCGCCAAAATTGTATTTTTAACTCCAGATACAGCCCGAATAATGAAGACTGATCCAGTGAACTTTTCCAGCTCTTCTTCGTTTTTGCGTCATCTTCGCGGACCATATCTTTCTCGTCCCGCCTTTGATTGAGCTTCGTGACCTACCGTTGGAAATATAATTGAGTCTAATTTCATTTTGAACCGGTCTCACTATAGCAGGTCTTGTATAACTCAAGATATAATCAAAATACTGAAGGTTGGTCACTTTTGCTCCTCTAACTTTGCCTCTCCTCATTCTTCTTGGCCATTCCCGAGCTTTTCTCGTCTTCCGAAGTTCGTTTCATGCCTCATAGCAATCGTTTAGCATCTTTTCCTATAATGAAAAACACGAAAAAGCATACCAAGCGATTATATTTGACAAATAACATCTAAAAACGCATAGAAACGCCCGGACTAGCAATAAATCACAACAAGCTCATTCTTCACAAGAATTGGCCTAAATTCCATCACTTTTCACCGAAACGCACACAAATAGCAATGTATTACATACGAAAGATGACTCCAACTAAGGAGTTATCAACTGGGAGTTCTGGAGCTAGAGTCTCCACTGACTTCTTGAACCTCTTCCACTGCTGCTTTTCTCTTCTTCTCTGAGACAGGTTTCGAACCTCCAGCCATCTTGATTCTATCTGAGGCCCTTCTTGTGCTCATTTGGGTTAGGGAGAAGAAAACAGAGAGGTGGAATGATACGGAGTGAAGGAGAAGAGAAGAGGATAAATACTGAAAGAGTTTGAGTTTCAAAAGGAAACTAGTATCTCTTCTGATTCTCAAAAAGATTTGCACAGATCAGATAAATTTCAAATTACTTTGCCGTTGGAAAATAGAATATACTAATACTATTTTTGGCTAAATCAACTTTTTGAAAAGGGTATGGCCCATATTACGCAAATATCTACAGATATATCACCCAGTATAGAATGATCCAAGTTTATTGACTATTAGTGTAACAGATTCATTTTGAAGGCTTTGAAAAGGCTTTCAAGGTCTTGAAATATTGTAACACTGCAACAAGTAACAGTCAAGGCTTTGAACTGAATTTCAAGGCTTTGAAACTCAGTTCAAACCTTTGTAAACACATACAGCTTACCTTTCTTACCTTATGCTCCCCCTAAACCAATGCGGTCTTATTTAACATTCCCAATTCCAATCTTATAGCTGAGAACCTTTCATCTGATAATGGTTTGGTGAAGATATCTGCAATTTGCATGTTAGTAGCAACAAATTCAACAACAATATCACCTTTCTCAGCATGATCTCTGATGAAGTGGTTTCTGACATCAATGTGCTTGATTCTAGAGTATTGTACTGGATTCTTTGTAATTGAAATTGCACTAGTGTTGTCACACTTAATAGGTATGCCTCTGAAGTCAAATCCAAGGTCTCCTAGTTGTTGAGCAATCCATAGCTGAAACACCCCATAATTCTCGAACCTTCGGGAATTATGAAGAGTGCCCTCCACCCAAGGTGATGAACCTCTTAGGGTAACGGAGTAGGATCACGGTTCTTGGTTATATGCATTCAACAAAACCCACCGATTACATTACTATTTACAATAAAACGTTTGTAAATCGTTGTTCAAAAAAAAACAAAAGTGATACGACTACCAAAAGAAAAGATTTGTCATGGAGGCTACATGATCTATATACTACCGTTGCCTATATTTAGTTGAACGTCCCCTTCCCTCGCGAGCTCGAACCTGTGGTGATTTAAAATAAAATAATGGAGCACCACAATTTAAATAAAGTCAGTTAAAACTGAGTAAATATAGGCTACAACGCGTAAATAGATGGCGAGGAAACACAGTTATAAGTTACAAAAGAGGTAAGATGAATTTAAATAATGACAGTAAAAAAAAAGAAATAATATTTTCAGAAATTTAAAACAATTGTTTAATTGTTGTAGCAAGTTACTTTAACGTTTTCATTTGGTTGGGGCATATCCAGAGCCACCAACGGGATCAATGTAGACGGAGGAATCACAATAAATCGCTAAAGGGTGCATTCTAGGGTTTAACAACCCTATTTCTCCCGAGCGTTATGGGAGCCCATACGTCAATCCCCGCTCACAAATTCTAGCTAAAAGGCCTTAAGTGTCGACACCCCTATACCGTAGTGACTCGTACAAGTATGAGTAGCACTCTAGCTCTATAAACCCCTTGGCCGCAATACCTTGATACATATAGGCTCATCGGGGGTGGATTTTAAACATTTAAGTTTTATCCAATGAAGTGAAGCATTGCTTCCGGCTATATAGTTGGGGGATCGCTTGGCGTCCCCGACCATAGCCACAATATAACTCCGTACATAGCCCTATATCTATTATGAGTGTATTATTGATTTCCAATTTCAAACATATTTTCTTTTCACAACTCAAAGTTTTTCCCAAATAATTTTTAACGAGTACGATATAGATTATTAAAAGTTCTCACATGCTCTAATTTTCATTTTCATAACCTAATTTGCAAGTTTAAAAATCAACTAAAATCTAAATTTGATTTGTAAAGGTTGCACACATATACTTACCAAAGGATATACAAGCGCGAGGCAACAAAGAGCAATCCTAGAATTTCGAAGGCACAAACTCGTCTCCTACGAACCCGATGTCTACAATCACACATATACGTACTCATTACCACCAAGTTACACATACATAATCCAAATGTAACATACATGCTAAATAATCACATATGTCACAAATGCACATATAATTATGTTCACTTATCAAAACACATCCAATCCAACACTTAGACATGTGAAAATTCAAGTTATTATAAAAATGTGAAACTACAAATCTGGACAGATTTGTGGCTCTGACTTTAGAGCCATAGTTACAATACCAAAATACTTTTAAAATTTTTGAAACACTCTCATAAGGTAGAAAAATGTGTCTAGTTTCTGAAACATCAAGAATCTTGTTAATAGCTATTATAAAAATAAAGATATAAAATAAACAAAGAGTGTTGTGCAGATACAATTATGAACGTAAATCTCAACTTCAAAAGGTGATTACTACCTCTTGGAGAATAGCAATGATGCTCATCTTCTCTAGAATTAATATTATATGTGTCTAGTTAGTACAAAAGAAATAGGGGGTTCAAAAAGTTTCTGAAAATGAGATTTTTAGTGAAAATTCCAAGACTGGTACTGAAACAGAGTTCCAGAAAACATGCAAGTTCAAATGACCATTACTCATTATCCAAGAATGCTATGAAGATGATTTTTTCTCAAAATGACCCCCTCTGAGTTTATTTTCATGAAATGTGAGTTTTGAAATTTTTACAGAGACTAACATATACCACGATTTTCACACACTATACAGATTGTATCAACATGCATGTTTCCCTAAAACCTCCAAATCTTGATCAAATCATTTCTATGATACATGCAACTTGAGAAACATGTTCCTATGCTCAAAAACAGCCATTTAAACATATAAAAAGAAATCAAAAAAGAAATTTGAGGAATCAAGTGGAAAATGTGATAAAACACAAGTCCAAAGTCACAATTTCATGCTCTAGGCACACATGCATCATCAAATCAAGAGATTTCAAACAAGACATGATTCCAACAACTATTTCACAAGATATGAAGGGGAAAAGAAAGGAAAGAACACTTACTATCAGCCCTTATAGAGATTTTGGAGTTTTGGAGGGTCTTGGAGTGCTTGATTTCTCCCTAGACTTGAAGCTCCTTCAATGGAAGCAAGAAAGAGATGATAGAAGTGGGTTTTTGAGGAAGAGGGTGATGTTTATGATGCCCTCATTGTTTTGGACGAAAATTATGAGTGAGAGAGAGATACTTGAGGTTAGAAGGAAAGATGAAATGATGTGGTAGTGTTAGTGTGTGTGGGGGTTGCATATTATATGTACATGTGTGGGTATAGCTCCATAGGAAGAGGTAGGAGTATTTTTCATTAGTGTTGACTTGGTACTTGTGGGGAGGGACTTGAGAGAAATTACAACTCTCCCAACAAATTAGTTGGGGGTAGAAATTGAAGTAGTAAGAAGTTGAGGGTTGGTAGGCAAATACTACAAATTAGGTTAACTACAAGATTGCAAATGCAAGAGGGGTATTTTTGGAATTACCACTAAGTAACAATTTTACTAGTAGTATTTTTTTTTCTAACTTTAGAAACTATGACTTGAATTACTCAATAACAGCACAACTCTTCTAAATAATAAAATAGCCCCAAACAAAGTGCGAGGTATTTCATCATCTCCCCCTTAAAATAAAGCTTCGTCCCCGAAGCTCAAAATTCTTTTGGATAAACTACGACACGCTTCATGAGAAATGAAACTAATGCTTATGAAATATGTATGAAATTCCAATGAACATGCAACATTTATGTTTAAAAAGGGTATGCAAGAAAGGTGGAAAGTACTCGTTTTGTCACATCATCCCCCCCCCCTCAAAGGGAGTGACGTCCTCGGCACTCTTGGTAATACCTGATCAAAGAGATGCGGGTAATGTTTCTTCATGATCTCCTCTGAATCCCACGTGGCCTCTTCTGTGAGATGGTTCGACCAAAGGACCTTGACCAGCGTGATTGACTTGGTACGGGTATCTCGGGTTTTCCTGTCTAAGATTTTGATTGGTTGTTCTTCATAGGTTAAGGCTAGATCTAATTATATTGGCTCGGGATCAAGGACATGACTTTTATCAGGGATGTATGGCTTGAGTTGAGAGACATGGAAGACGTGATGGATTCTACCTAGGTTATTGGGAAGGTTTAGGTGGTAGGCAACCTCGCCGATACGTTCCAATACTTCATAGGGTCCAATGAACTTCGGGCTCAGCTTCCCTTTTTGGTTGAACCGCATTACCCCCTTAGTTGGTGAAACCTTCAAAAGCACTTTGTCACCTTTATTGAACTCCAAAGGCCTTCTCTTCGAATCTGCATAAGACTTCTGCCGATCCTGGGCTGCCTTCATTCTTTGCCGAATTATTCTTATCTGATTCATCGAGTCCTCAATCATCTGTGGTCCTAGAATAAGTGTCTCACTTATGTCACTCCAACACAAAGGTGTCCTACACTTCCGTCCGTAGAGTGCTTCATAGGGTGCCATCCCTATGCATGCATGGTAGCTGTTGTTGTAGGAGAATTCTATCAATGGTAACTTATCCACCCATGATCCTCCGAAATCCAAAATACACGCCCTAAGCATGTCTTCCAGTGTCTGAATTGTCCTTTCTGTCTGCCCATCAGTTGCTGGATGAAAAGCTGTGCTGAATTTGAGCTTCGTACCCATAGCCCTTTGTAGCTCTTTCCAAAAGTGCGATAAGAAAGTGGGATCTCTATCCGAAATGATGGAACTAGGTACTCCGTGTAATCTCACTATGTTCTGAATGTATGCACTAGCCCTCTTCTCCATGTCCCATGTGTCTTTCATGAGAATGAACCTTGCTGTCTTCGTTAGCCGGTCAACCACTACCCAAATTTGGTTCATCCCATTAGTTGATACTGGCAAAGCCGTCACAAAATCCATTGAGATGGAATCCCATTTCCAAACAGGTACGTCAAATGGCTGCATCATTCCTCCGGGTCTTTTATGTTCAAACTTGACCTTCTGGCAAGTTAGGCAACTAGCCACGAAATCTGCTACTTCCCTCTTCATGTTCCTCCACCAAAAGTTTTTCTTTAAATCCTTGTAGAGTTTGTCTCCTCCAGGATGTACCGAGTACGGAGTGTTGTGAGCTTCCTTCATTATCTTCTCCTTCACTTCTGAACATTTCATTGGTATGCACCACCTTCCCTTGAATCTTATGCTTCCGTCTTCCTCAATCTTGAAATCAGGTGCCTCACCCTTATCAACCTTCTCTTTCACTTGCTGTAGGAATTCGTCAGTACACTGACCTTCTCGTATCTCTGTGAAAATGTCCGGAACCACTGTCTAATTGCACACTAAACTCTCTACAGTCCCAATTGTGCAAAACTCAATCTCCAACTTCCGAAATTCCTCATAGAGCTTATTTGGCAAAACCCATAATGAGTTTACTGAGTGTGTGGTCTTCCTACTTAGCGCATCTGCTACCACATTCGCTTTTCCTTCATGATACTGGATCTGAAGATCATAATCCTTAATCAATTCCAACCACCTTCTCTGTCGCATATTCAGCTCCTTCTGCGTGAATATGTACTTCAAGCTCTTGTGATCTGTAAAGAACTTACAAGTCGTCCCATATAAGTAGTGTCTCCAAATCTTCAACGCAAACACCACTGCTGCCAACTCTAAGTCATGTGTTGGGTAGTTCTCCTCATAGGGCTTTAACTGTCTTGAGGCATAAGCTATTACCTTCTTGTTCTGCATTAAAACACACCCTAGACCATGCTTGGATGCATCGCTATAGACTTCAAAGCCTTCTCCTTCGGCTGGTAATGTCAACACAGGAGTTGTCGTCAATCGGTCCTTTAGTGTCTGGAACGCCTCCTCACACTTGCTATCCCAAACGTACTTAGTTTTTTTCCTCGTCAGGGCTGTCAGCGGTCTTGCGATCTTTGAAAAATCCTTCACGAACCTACGATAGTATCCAGCTAAACCCAAGAAACTCCTTACTTCTGTCACGTTCTTAGGTGTCGGCCAATCCTTTACGGCCGCCACTTTACCTGGGTCCACCGACACACCTTCTTTTGAGATGATATGTCCTAGAAAAGGAACTCTATCTAACCAGAACTCGCTCTTTGAAAGTTTCCCATACAACTTATCATGTCGTAGGGTTTCCAATACTTCCCTCAGATGCTTCTCATGCTCTTCCCTTCCCTTTGAGTAGATCAAAATGTCATCTATAAACACTACCACGAACTTATCGAGGTACTTCTGCAACACGCGGTTCATCAACTCCATAAACACGGATGGGGCGTTTGTTAAACCGAATGGCATCACTGTGAATTCGTAATGTCCATATCGAGTTCGAAACGCCGTTTTGGGTATATCATGTTCAGCTATCCTCAACTGATGATAACCTGACCTTAAGTCAATCTTCGAGAAGGTATCTGCTCCTTGCAGTTGGTCAAACAAATCATCGATCCTAGGGAGTGGGTACTTATTCTTGATGGTTACACTATTCAGCTCACGATAATCTATGCACAACCTTAAAGTTCCGTCCTTCTTCTTCACAAAAAGAACCGGTGCTCCCCACGGTGAAACACTCGGTCGGATGTAACCCTTATCTAATAAATCCTTGAGTTGCTCCTTCAACTCCTTCAACTCTGCCGGTGCCATCCTATACGGTGCCTTGGCAATCGGTCCAGTTCCTGGCACTAGGTCTATTGTGAAATCCACTGCTCGCTTGGGTGGCATTCATGGAAGCTCGTCTGGAAATACATCGGGAAACTCGTTCACTACTGGGATATTCTCCAACTTCTCGTCTTCCTTCTCTTGGTCACGAATCGTGCAGAGGTATGCCTTATGCCCTTTCCTAAGGTCAGAGAGGATGGCTAAGGCTGACACAACTTGAATCCTTGGTCCACTGGTTATACCCTTATAAGATAGACGCTCACCATTTGGTCCACGAAACCTGACCTTTTGGTGTGAACACTCAATGGTTGCCTGATGTTTACTAAGCCAATCCATTCCTAGTATCACATCTAGGTTTCCTAGGTCGAACATAATTAAGTCTGCAGGTATCTCGACCCCTAGGATTTCTAACTTAACCCCTGGGTACATGGTTTTACAGGTGAAAACTTCTCCAGAAGGTGTGGATACTGGAATAGATATGGAAGTTGGGGCTGGTAAGTCTAGATTCTTTGCAAAAGAGGATGATATGAAAGAAAACGATGCTCCAGAATCAAATAAGACTAAAGATGGGACTGAGTGGGTAAGGAATGTACCAGTCACCACGTTGGCCTGCTCCCCCTGTTTTTGGTTTATGACATTGATGGTACCTGCTGCTCTTTGTCCATGCTGAGCTGGTGCTGCTGGGGCTCTTGCTGCTGGAGCTGCGACGTTCCCTTGCTGGCAGTTGTTGTATCCACCCTCACCCTGGCGGTTGTTGTTCTGGTTATAGCCTCCATTGTTGTTTCCATAGCGGTTTCCCCCGCCCTGCTGGTAATTTCCATGCTGGCTCCTTGAAAGTGGTTGCGGCCTCCCTGGAACCCTCCATTTCCTCCATATGAGTTGTTGTGGTTTCCTCCATTGTGGTTCCCGTGGGTCCTTGATCGGCACTCAAACTTTTGATGGCCTAGCTTTCCGCAGTTAAGACAAGTGGCCTTATTGCCTCGACAGTCCTTTCCTGGATAGTTCATGTTGCACCGACGGCAGTGGTAAACTCTAGCTGGGCCTGAGCCACCGTTGAAGCGATTCCCTCCTGGATTTCCCTGATTCTCATTCTGATAGTTGGTGTTTGGGTTTGCTCTAAACTTCTTGTCTCCACCATTGTGGCCGCCTCCACGGTTTTGATTGGTAGGTGCTTCTGCCTTCCTTTTCCTACTCTCCTCCAGATTCTCCTCGTGCATTCTCTTCATATCTTGTGCCGCTCCATAAGCATCTAGTAGGGTGTTGAACTGGACAGGTCCTATTGACCTTCTCAATTGATAATTCAGACCCTCCACAAACCTTTTAACCTTCTTTGCCTCTGTAGGCACAAGAGCTCCTCCAAATCTTACTAACTCCATGTAGTTGTTGAAGTAGTCCACGAGACTGTCGCTTCCCTGTTTCAAGTTCATGAACTCCTTGAATTTCCTCTCCTTAACATGATCCGGATAGAACCGTTCCCGCATTGCTTTCTTAAGGTGTTCCCATCCAAAACCTTCAGTCGCGAGAAGTTCCTCGCCTTTCAAGGACCACCAGTTATCCTCTTCCTTCTTAAAATAATAAAGAGCCACTTCCACCCGTTGGCTTTCAGGGCAACGAGCCGATTTTAGTGCCTTGTCGAAATCTCGGATCCAGTTCTCCAAGATAGTGGGATCGTCTGTTCCGTAGAAGAAGTTCGGACGATGTTCTGCTACCTTCCTCATTATGTCACCTCCTCCGCTACGAGACTCTTGGATAAGTTCTGTCAAGGCCATGGTGGCTTGCTCCATGTTAGCGAAGCGCACCTGATCGTATTCTTGGGCCATGTTGAACTGCGTGCCTTGGTTGGTAGGTTGCATCCTTGCTAATGTCCTGGGATCATATTTAGCGGGGTTGGTACTAACCTTAGGTATTCATCTAATTAATGCATGAAATATGCATAATGCATGAAATGTAAACACAAGTGATCATAAGCTAATATACACATTGCACATACATCAAAAAGGAACATGTCCATCAAGCGTCACGTCAAGCTAACATTACAAGCATCACATCACATGGCTTACCAAAAAAACATCATATTAGATTTTCACAACTACTACTTCCTTAAGAGAGGAGAAAGATAGGCCTAAAGACTCTCATCGTCGGTAATGCACTCAGGTCCGGTGTCTCCAAGGGTCATGGGGTCAACCTCGATCTCGTGGTCCTCTTGATTCTCGACCAGCTCTTGGTTCTCATCATCTTGGTCCATCCAATCCTCCTCCCACTCTTCCTCTACATCGTCGATAGCTACTTCTTCTTCCTCTTCCTCTTCTTCTTCTACCTCCTCAGGTTCTTCTTCCTCTTGTTGTTGTTGTTGTTGTTGTTGTTGCTGCTGATGCTGATGCCATTGCTGCTCCAGTTCGTTCTTGAGCTCGGAGGGCGTGATCCAGTAAATGTCATCCACATAATGGCGGTATCGGCATGTGTTGGGAACAAATTCCCCCCATTCGTTCTCCACGACTAGGTCCACATACTTATCCCTCACCCGATTCCAAGGTTGCTCTCTTGGGAGTACCTCCAACATAAAGTGACATATGGCCAGTGGATGTGCAAATTTTTCATCACCGTGTGGGCTCTGGCTGAGGGCTAAACAATATTCATTCATGTAATCACAAAACTCAGCGATGGTCTCCTCTCCCGGCATGAATCTCAAGTTGACTGGAGTAGCACCCGGTGCAAAGTTGTCTGGATGAGGGACTGGTAAGCGCGCCATCTGGTGAAGGATAAAAGAGAAGTCTAAGAAGTGGTTCTAAGTTAAGCGTGTAATTAATAATTAAATAAGTTACACGTAATAAAACAATTCATAGTGGAAAAAAAATATATTCTTAAATACGTAGGGAGTGTTTATATAAGTAGGCAACTTAGACTTTCGTTATATCCCACATAATAAAATCATTTTTTTTGTATATATATATATACACTTTTTTTTTAATATATAATTTAAGAAAATTCCCTCTCCATATCATAAACCAAGAATATAGCATACATCGCGCAATCTTTTTTTTTTTTTACATCAAATTTTAGGATATATCATACGTAATAAGACACGTGATCATCCAAGCAAAATACCCACATTTAAGTTTCATAGAACCAGTCATACAAATAATATTAAGACAACATTCTAATGGCTATAGGCCATATTTAGATAATATAACAACATAAGATAAGACTAAATTAAGTAACGTCTCTAGTTCACTGCCGAACCCTCGTCTTGAATGCCACGCGTACTTCCCATTCCCTCTTCTTCTTCCATAATGATCATCTCGAGTATTCGGGAACAAATGCCTTCAGGTGTTATAACATAGGTACCCTCACGCTTCCACTTGGTCTCATTTGGTTTCCGGTTGGGGGTAACCAAGTCATGATACCTCCTCCTCAAAATGGTGTCGTAACGGTCGCCCGAACGGTGTAAGGCCTCTAGTAGAAAATAGGACTGAACAAGCGGGTTGAGGTAATCCGCAAAGTGGGGATGCCAAATCTCCCACCGTTGGCAAGTGTATACCACATGGGCGCTAAGGTCCTCGTAGGTCGGGTCCTCCCTTAGTCGAGGTCAATTGGGTGGACATCGTTACAGAACTCGGCCAGGATCCAAGCGTTTCTATCCATCCTATAAGGACTAACAAAGTATTCATTAAACCATTATCTTAAATTATAGTTTTTTTTTTTCTAGTCTTTACCTCCTAAGAATTATGGTCGTAGCGTTTAAACAACTAAATTCGAGCACATCAAATAAGTAGCACGTTTGTAACTAATAATTATCTAACGATTCGACGCCCAAGTCCCCCGGCTTGTTTATTTATTATTATCCAATTAAGTTTTCCTAGCCAATTTTATATTTTTAGAAAAAGTTCAAATTTTAATTGAGTTCTTATATTGATGGGAGTTGAATGATCCACATAAACCATAGAACCGTGCTCTGATACTAACTGAAACACCCCATAATTCCCGAACCTTCGGGAATTATGAAGAGTTCCCTCCACCCAAGGTGATGAACCTCTTAGGGTAACGAAGTAGGATCACGGTTCTTGGTTATATGCGATCAACAAAACCCACCGATTACATTACTATTTACAATAAAACGTTTGTACATCGTTGTTCACAAAAAAAAACAAAAGTGATACGACTACCAAAAGAAAAGATTTGTCATGGAGGCTACATGATCTATATACTACCGTTGCCTATATTTAGTTGAACATCCCCTTCCCTCGCGAGCTCGAACTTGTGGTGATTTAAATAAAATAATGGAGCACCACAATTTAAATAAAGTCAGTTAAAACTGAGTAAATATAGGCTACAACGCGTAAATAGATGGGGAGGAAACACAGTTATAAGTTACAAAAGAGGTAAGAAGAATTTAAATAATGGCAGTTAAAAAAAGAAATAATATTTTCAGAAATTTAAAACAATTGTTTAATTGTTGTAGCAAGTTACTTTAACGTTTTCATTTGGTTGGGGCATATCCAGAGCCACCAACGGGATCAATGTAGACGGAGGAATCACAATAAATCGCTAAAGGGTGCATTCTAGGGTTTAACAACCCTATTTCTCCCGAGCGTTATGGGAGCCCATACGTCAATCCCCGCTCACAAATTCTAGCTAAAAGGCCTTAAGTGTCGACACCCCTATACCGTAGTGACTCGTACAAGTATAAGTAGCACTCTAGCTCTATAAACCCCTTGGCCGCAATACCTTGATACATATAGGCTCATCGGGGGTGGATTTTAAACATTTAAGTTTTATCCAATGAAGTGAAGCATTGCTTCCGGCTATATAGTTGGGGGATCGCTTGGCGTCCCCGACCATAGACACAATATAACTCCGTACATAGCCCTATATCTATTATGAGTGTATTATTGATTCCCAATTTCAAACATATTTTCTTTTCACAACTCAAAGTTTTTCCCAAATAATTTTCAACGAGTACGATATAGATTATTAAAAGTTCTCACATGCTCCAATTTTCATTTTCATAACCTAATTTGCAAGTTTAAAAATCAACTAAAATCTAAATTTGATTTGCAAAGGTTGCACACATATACTTACCAAAGGATATACAAGCGCGAGGCAACAAAGAGCAATCCTAGAATTTCGAAGGCACAAACTCGTCTCCTACGAACCTGATGTCTACAATCACACATATACGTACTCATTACCACCAAGTTACACATACATAATCCAAATGTAACATACACGCTAAATAATCACATATGTCACAAATGCACATATAATTATGTTCACTTATCAAAACACATCAAATCCAACACTTAGACATGTGAAAATTCAAGTTATTATAAAAATGTGAAACTACAAATCTGGACAGATTTGTGGCTCTGACTTTAGAGCCATAGTTACAATACCAAAATACTTTTAAAAATTTTGAAACTCTCTCATAAGGTAGAAAAATGTGTCTAGTTTCTGAAACATCAAGAATCTTGTTAATAGCTATTATAGAAATAAAGATATAAAATAAACAAAGAGTGTTGTGCAGATACAATTCTGAAAGTAAATCTCAACTTCAAAAGGTGATTACTACCTCTTGGAGAATAGCAATGATGCTCATATTCTCCAAAATTAATATTATATGTGTCTAGTTAGTACAAAAGAAAGAGGGGGTTCAAAAAGTTTCTGAAAATGAGATTTTTAGTGAAAATTTCAAGACTGGTACTGAAACAGAGTTCCAGAAAACATGCAAGTTCAAATGACCATTACTCATTATCCAAGAATGCTATGAAGATGATTTTTTTCTCAAAATGACCCCCTCTGAGTCTAGTTTCATGAAATATGAGTTTTGAAATTTTTACAGAGACTAAAGTATAACGTATACCACGATTTTCACACACTATACATATTGTATCAACATGCATGTTTCCCTAAAACCTCCAAATCTTGATCAAATCACTTCTATGATACATGCAACTTGAGAAACATGTTCCTATGCTCAAAAACAGCCATTTAAACATATAAAAAGAAATCAAACAAGAAATTTGAGGAATCAAGTGGAAAATTTGATAAAACACAAGTCCAAAGTCACAATTTCATGCTCTAGGCACACATGCATCATCAAATCAAGAGATTTCAAACAAGACATGATTTCAACAACTATTTTCACAAGATATGAAGGGGAAAAGAAAGGAAAGAACACTTACTACCAGCCCTTATAGAGATTTTGGAGTTTTGGAGGGTCTTGGAGTGCTTGATTTCTCCCTAGACTTGAAGCTCCTTCAATGGAAGCAAGAAAGAGATGATAGAAGTGGGTTTTTGAGGAAGAGGGTGATGTTTATGATGCCCTCATTGTTTTGGACGAAAATTATGAGTGAGAGAGAGATACTTGAGGTTAGAAGGAAAGATGAAATGATGTGGTAGTGTTAGTGTGTGTGGGGGTTGCATATTATATGTACATGTGTGGGTATAGCTCTTTAGGAAGAGGTAGGAGTAATTTTTATTAGTGTTGACTTGGTACTTGTGGGGAGGGACTTGAGAGAAATTACAACTCTCCCAACAAATTAGTTGGGGGTGGCAAATACTACAAATTAAGTTAACTACAAGATTGCAAATGCAAGAGGGGTATTTTTGGAATTACCGCTAAGTAACAAGTTTACTAGTAGTATTTTTTTTTTCTAACTTTAGAAACTATGACTTGAATTACTCAATAACAACACAACTCTTCTAAATAACAAAATAGCCCCAAACAAAGTACGAGGTATTTCATCATCTCCCCCTTAAAATAAAGCTTCGTCCCCGAAGCTCAAAATTCTTTTGGATAAACTACGACACGCTTCATGAGAGATGAAACTAATGCTTATGAAAAATGTATGAAATTCCAATGAACATGCAACATTTATGTTTAAAAAGGGTATGCAAGAAAGGTGGAAAGTACTCGTTTTGTCACAATAGCACTTGTGAGCAACATGCTCGTGCAGCTATATATTCAGCTTCAGCTGTTGATAGAGCGATTGAATTCTGTTTCTTGGAATGCCAACTAATCAAGGATGATCCAATGAATTGACAGGTTCCTGAAGTGCTTTTTCTATCAACCTTATAACCTGCAAAGTCAACATCTGAAAAACCACTCAAAGAGAAGTTAGAATGTCTTGGATACCAAAGTCCTAAGTCGTTGGTACCATTGAGATATCTGAAAATTCTCTTCAGAGCAGTTAAGTGTAATTCTTTTGGAGTAACTTGAAATCTAGCACACATACACACACTAAATATAATATATGGTCTGCTTGCTGTCAAATAGAGTAGTGATCCAATCATACCTCCATACTCTTTTAGATTAACACTCTTACCGGATTCATTTTTGTTTAAGGATAGTGTAGAGCTCATTGGAGTCTTGGCTTCCTTACACTGAGCCATGCTATACTTATTTAGTAAGTCTCTTGTGTACTTTCTTTGATTCAAAAAGATGCTCTTCTTCAATTGATGTATTTGAAGTCCTAGGAAGAAGTTCAATTCTCCCATCGTGCTCATCTCAAATTCGCTGCTCATAAGACTTGAGAATTCTCTGCTCAAAAGAGTCTTGTCTACTAAACCTCTTTTGAAATCATTTTCAAGTAAAAACTTTGACAGTCTTTCATACCAAGCCCTTGGAGCTTGTTTCAAACCATAAAGAGCTTTGTCAAGTTCGTAAACATGATCTGAAAATTCGTCATTTTCAAAATCAGGTGGTTGTGCAACATAAACTTCTTCTTGTAAGTAGCCATTCAAGAAAGCACACTTCACATCCATTTGAAATAGTTTCATGTTCTTGTAAGATGCAAATGCAAGCGAAATTCTAATTGCTTCTAACCTGGCAACTGGGTAAAAAGTTTCATCATAATCAATACCTTCTTCTTGATTGTAACCTTGAGCAACGAACCTTGCTTTGTTTTTTATTACATTGCCACTTTCATCCAACTTGTTTCTGAATACCCATCTGGTACCAATGACAGACTGGTTTGTAGGTGCAGGAACCAGGTTCCAGACCTTATTCCTTTCAAACTCATTGAGTTCACTTTGCATAGCAATGATCCAGTCTGCTTCTTGTAAAGCTTCATTCACAGTTTTTGGTTCTACAAGAGAAATAAAAGCATTAAACGAACATAAGTTCTTCAACTGTGATCTGGTTTGTGTACCAGTGGTTGGATCTGATATGATATTATCAGCTTGATGGGATGAGAGATATTTGAATCTCTTTCATGGAGACCATGGTTCAGGTTCTCCATAGATCTTTTCTGGTCTTGAAGTAGTGGATTTCTCACTTGAATCCTTCTGATCATATTTTCAAGGCTTGAGCTGTATTTTCAAGGCCTTGGGAACTATTTTCAAGTTCTTTAAAAAGTCTTCTATTTTCCTATGATCCTTTCTTGAATCCAAGTGGATTCTCAATCTCTTCCTCTGATTCATGCTTGTTCAAATTCATATCTGCAAAACTTTCACTCAAAGAACCATCATAGCTTTCATCAAAAATAACATGAATGCTCTCTTCAACTAGTTTGGTTCTTTTATTGTAAACTCTATAAGCTTTGCTATTCAAAGAGTAACCAAGAATATACCTTCATCACTTCTTGCATCAAACTTACCAAGATTGTCTTTTCCATTGTTAAGGATAAAACAAGTACATCCAAAGGGTCTAAAGTAAGAGATGTTTGGCTTCCTCCCTTTGAATAGTTCGTAGGTAGTCTTCTTTAGAATATGTCTGATCAAGCACCTATTCAAAATATAGTTTGCTGTATTCACAGCTTCTGCCCAGTAATGTTTTGGCAACTTGTTCTCAAGAAGTATTGTCCTTGACATATCTTCAAGAGTCCTGTTCTTTCTTTCAAGAACACCATTCTGTTGAGGAGTTCTTGGAGAAGAAAAGTTTTGAGAGATACCATGCTTATCACAGAATAAATCAAATTCTAACTGATCAAATTCTCTACCATGATCACTTCTGATTGAAGCTACAGGTAGGTTTTTCAAGTTTTGAAGTTCTCTGCAAAGATTTGAAAATTCTGAGGGTGCTTCAGATTTTTCTTTGAGAAACATAACCCAAGTGTATCTAGAAAAATCATCTACAACAACTAGAATATACCTTTTACCTTTTGGATTAGGAGTCCTCATAGGACCACAGAGATCCATATGAAGTAATTCAATAGGTCTAGTTGTACTTTCAAACTTCTTTGGCTTGAAGGAGCTTCTGGTCTGCTTTCCTTGTGCACAGGCTTTGCACAACTCATCTTCTTTGAAATTGGTGGATGGCAGTCCTCTTACCACGTCTTTGGAAATCAACTTTTTCAAAGTATGCAAACTAATATGACCAAGTTTCCTATGCCAAATCTTTGAATCCTCTTTCAAGGACTTGAGACACTTCAAAATTTCACCTGCAACTTTGTTAGTCTGAAAAGTATAAACATTATTTGATCTAGAGGCTGTGAGAATGCAATATCCTGATTTCTCATTTTGCACCACACACTTCTCTTTATTAAAGATAACTTTGTTGCCATTATCACAAAGCTGAGATACACTAAGCAACTTAAACTTCAAACCTTCAACCAGATAAACATCAGAAATGGATTTTTCAGAATTTGTACCAACTTTTCAAATGCCAAGAATATTGCATTTGTCTTTGTCACCAACTGTTATTGAAACTTATGATTGCTCCTTTAATTCTGAGACTAGAGATCTCTTTCCACTCATGTGTCTTGAGCAACCACTGTCCATGAACCACTTATGTTCTTTGGTGACAACCTGCAAGCACCAATCACTGCCTTACCCAACTGTTAGACCAAGTACGGAATTTGGATTCATATTTAGGATCAACCATGTTAGGTGTCTAATCCCTTTAGGAACCCAAATATTCTTAACATGTCCTTTGAGTTGAAAAGGAAAAGTGTTCCTCATTATGTGAGGGTCTCTTCTTCTTAAAGGACAAGTCATTTTAACATGACCAGTTTTACAGCAATAATGACAAGTATGAGAGGTTTTGTTTCCAGCTTTCACAAATCTGGTATTGTTTCTTCTTGGAAAGTTTGGATTGAATCCAATAACAGCTTTGTGAACAGACTGTGAACTTCCTCCAAGAATCAAGTTCAACTTGATCCAGCAAGCTTGATTTTGACCAATTCAGATTCTTGAAGTTTATTAGTAAGAGTAATCTTTTGTTTCTCTAAATCATCAACCTGATGTCTTAGATTAACAAGGCTGTCACTCACGGGGGAGTTTTCAGTGACTACTTCCTTGACTTGTGTTTTCAAGGCTTTGAAACTGGTTTTCAAGGCCTTGAAATCACTGTCATTTTTATTCTGAGAGATTTCAAGATTGTGATTTAGGCAAACAAGTTGTAAGTTTTCTTTTTCTTGCTCATGAACTTTTTCTTTCAAAAGTCTGATC
The DNA here is from genome assembly GCA_023055425.1 of Linanthus parryae. NCBI lineage: Eukaryota > Viridiplantae > Streptophyta > Magnoliopsida > Ericales > Polemoniaceae > Linanthus > Linanthus parryae. The sequence continues at coordinate 102,547,299 of JALGPY010000005.1, forward strand.
TTTTTCAGATAATCTTCCTCATTTAAAAGCATTGTTCTGAAATATTCTGAAAGAGCTTTTTTGGTTTTGAAACTAAGCAGTTTACCATTATCTCAATTTTCTTTTCAGAACTTTCATCATGCTTGGCCATGAAGCATAGATTGGCATGTTCTTCTTCAGATTCAGATTCACTAGAGCTATATGAATCACTCCATGAAGCTATCATCGCTTTCTTTCTTCTGTCATGATTTTCTTTTGAAATTTCTTGCTCTTTTTTTGTATATAGTCTCTTATCAAGTGTCATGCATCACCACACTCAAAGCAGTTCATAACGTTTGACTTGTTATGTGAAGAGGACTTACCTTTGTAATCCTTGCTGCTGGATGGTCTATGTCTTTCTCTATTGAAATCTTTGTTTCCAAAGTTTCTCTTCATTTTGAGAATCCTTGTTAAGGCTTTGGAAATTAAGGAAATTGGATCTTCATCATCACCATCCTCAGATTCAAGGCTTTGAATACTCTCATTCTCTTTGGCTTTGAGGGCTAAATTTTTGACACCATCTGGGAGTTATCCATCAACTTCATTCATAGATATCTCATGTGTCAAGAGCTTCCCTTATAGGTCATCAAGTTGTAAATTTGAGAGATTCTGAGCTTCTTCAATAGTTGTGGTTTTTGGTTCCCATTTTGCCTTTGGAAGACTTCTGAGAATCTTCCTCACCTTTTCTTCATTGGAAAAGTGTTTTCTCAGTGAGTCAAGGTTGTTAACAATATCAGTGAATCTCTTGAACATATCTCTGATGGACTTATCTGCATTGATCTTGAACAGCTCATATTGTCTGAGATAAATGTTGATTTTGGTTTGCTTGACTTGACTGGTTCCTTCAAAGGTAACCACAAGTTTATCCCAGATTTCTTTAGCAGTTGTGCATCCAGAGATTCTGTTGAATTCATCTGTACTCAAATCACAATACAAAATGTTAATAGCCTTGTAGTTCTTAAAAAATTGCTCTAATTCATAAGAGGAGAGTGAGTCTTCTGTTTTGGGAGTTCTGATCCCATCTTCATCTGTGTAGAAAGTATGAGGTCCATTTTGGATAATGGTCCAAAGCTCTAGATCTTGATCAATAATAAACATTTTCATGAGAGCTTTCCAGTGAGCAAAATTTTCTCCACATAATAGAGGAGGCCTGTTAGCAGCTCTTCCCTGTGAGAAGCCACCGTCACCTGCAGTACTCATGATCACCAGATGATTAAATCTTATACAGTGATACAAGCTCTGATACCAATTGAAAGTGTGAGTATGCAGTTGTATAAGCAGCTAAGATACTCTAGAAGGGGGGGGTTGAATAGAGTATGCCAACTTTTTGTAAAACTTGCTAGGAAGAAGAAAAACTTATGCAAACAATGAATTTCAAGGCCTTGAAAACAAGTTCAAGCCTTTGAAGTAGAAGCGGAGAGTTTAGAGAAAGTATGCCTTTTTCAAGGACTTGAAAACAAGTTCAAACCCTTGAAAAATAAACAGTTTTTGTATGCTGCAAAAGCTTTGAAAGTAAATGAACTGAAAATGCACAAGACAAGTGATTTATAGAGTTCAGTCCACTTGGACCTACGTCTCTACCTCAGGGATTAGATCCCTGCAGGATTTTCAACTCAATTCTTATTAATCAAAAGCTAAGCCCTAGAACTAAAGTACAGAGAGTTCCCTTACTCTGTTACAACTTGTGGTTTTCTCTAACATGTGTAGTACCTGCTCTAGCTAACTGATTAACTAAGAATTCTCTATTGTTAACTTTGAACAATGCTTGAGAATGAATGTAGAAATAATACAGAAATGATCTACCAATAAAGCTCTATACAGAAGAACACTTAAGAGTAGAAAACTGCAAAAAACTGCAATGAACTTCTGTGAATGGATTGGAATAGATGAAGAACTTATTTGATGCTTGTCAATCCATAATACTTTCTATGTATTTGCCCGTTGATTATTGTGTCTTGTTGTTTCTAAATTGAGCTCTATATATACTTCAAACAGCTCTGCAAATCTCCCCAGATTTTCAGCAACAACCTTCCTATTTTGTAGGCAACAGAGTTTGACTACTTTTAAATCTTCTCCAACGGTTGGATGATCACAATCTTCAGATATATTGTTGTAATCTTTCATTTAACCATCATGAGAAGCTGTCATACACGTCTGATTGATCACAGGATCAAAGTGTTCAAGTGTTTCCAGATCTACAGCAATTCAGTTTAGGAAACAATCCTGCAAAACTTAGAAACAAAATTTCCTGCATTATCATGGTCAAACAGATGATATATTGCGATTCGAAACATGTTCGACAATTTGTCTTTCATCATCTGATAACAGATAATCAAACATATGAAGGAAAGAGAGTAAATCAAATCAGTGAGTTAGCATAAAACTCCCCCTGAGAATATGCATTCAGGTTAAGCAGTTTCAAGGCTTTGAATCCAGTTTCAAGGCCTTGAAAATAGCCAAACTATTTTCAAGCCTCTGAAGTTAATTCAAGGATTTGAAAGCTAATTCAAGGCAGTTAAGCTATTTCAAGTCTTGTACAACCTGAGCTTTCACTGTTGAAGTGACCTACCTTACCACATCTATAGCAGACCTTAAACATGCTTTCATAGCTGAAGTAAATCCATTTTTTTGGTTCATTAGGGACATGCACATAGGATCTTGGACAAGAGATTCATCCAGACTGATTCCCGACTTAATCCTAAGGCCTTGCATGTTGCTGATCCTATCATTAGACCGATCAACCATTAGAAGGTTACTTGCCAGTTTACCAATATCCTCAGCTAGTTCAAAATAGAAACCCTCCATTGAAATATTTGGAAATTGAAACCACAAATCCATGGTAGAAAAATCAAGACAAGGCTTGATTTGGTAATCTTTCTTTGAAAACCAGAGAAAGACCATGAAGTGTTACCACGAATTTCATTGAGAAAGAAAAGCTTATTCTCTTTGCTTTGAAAATGAAACAAATAGAGGGAACATGTTCTCTCAATCCAAATATGACCACAGGTTTCCCCAAATTTAATGATTTTTTGCTACATGAGGACCGTATTTGTTCCAATAAATCTGGCTGACAGGGTGTCCTTCTTGAGTTTCCTGAAGGTGAAAACCTTTATGGGATCAAGGGTAACAACTAATCCCCTTTCATCTAGCCTTTCCTCAAAGAATCTTTAGAAAAAAGAATGTGAAAATCAAATCTGTAGGGATCTGACATTGATCTCCCATAGAAGGAAAAACACATTAAAAAAACTTGAAACAAAACACATAATCCAGAGGATGGAGAAGAACATAAGAAGAGAGAAAATGAAGTTAATAATGCGAGAACTGAAATGAGTTGAAAAACAACTTATAGAAGCAAGAGAGATCTTGTAAAGATACATTAGATTAAACAAAACAAAGAAGGAGAAAGTTGCTAAGTACGAGGCATGTAATTGATGAGTTCATGAAGGAGTGAAAGAGTGAAGAAGTAATCATTAATAGCGATAAGGAGAGTGGCTCAAAGAGCATTGGGAGCTGGCTCTAGAGAGAGAGAAAGTTTTTTAAGATGCAAGAAGTTATCAAATTTTCATGATGGTAGACCTAATATTATTAGATAAAATTATGAAAAAATAAATAAATAATTTGTATATGAGAATGTATTTATTGGGGCAACATATGGCATGCATGCGTTATTGGGCACGATAATCAAAATTTCACAAATATACATTATAGTGATGCTCCCCACCAATTTTTGAATATTTGTCAGGAACAGAATGGTGTTAGCCACCACGGGGCATGCCAAATAGTGAGACTAAACCTAATGAATGATTCCACATCATTAATCTATCAAATTGACTCGTCAAAGTGATTTCAAAAGTCAATCAAACTAGATGTAATTTTGGATGGACTAGTTTTTACTTTCAAGTTACAGTTTGGAAAAGTAAATTGATTTTCTTTGAACATGGAGCTAATAGAGTTTCAACCATAATTGTTTTACTTTTAAGTGGGAGGCAATTTTTTCTTTATGTTAAATAGTAAACCACTAACATTAAGCCCTGCGTCGCCTTATGCACTTATAATATTTTAGATATATATTGACAATTTCTTAATTCTTTGCAGGATTTTAATTTAAGCATTTTTTATGTTGGACATTCTTTTAAATAGCAAAACTTATTCTTATCATTAGTTTTGTTTGATCTTTCCATTGCTATACAATTTCGTTTTTTATAAAATATAAATTAAGATTAAGTTCTATGTATTAAATTTATGTTTTATCAGACATTTGTATTGCATTGAGTTTATCTTAAACTCCGACATGTGATACTTACAATGTAACTAGTAAGTTGGACAAAAAAAATATGATTGTTAACTCTTACCTCAACAATATTTATTTTACACCTTGATCATATAAGTCTATGCTAAATTATTGATCCTACTAAATTTCTCCATCATTTATATCTCAGTTTATTTTAATTCTTAACTGGTAAGTCATTACTCCTTTAAGTTTTGGTTTAGTATATGTTACATTTTTTGAGAAACTTTTAATTTACAAATATCTTCTAATAATAAGAAAACTTCGTTTATAAACTGGAAAAAATGTCTTCATACACATCTGAACAATGTATGTGCATGTATTGAAAAACACAAAAAATGATTGAATTAGTAGACTCTTGAGTTAGAAAACAAACTACATATTTTAGCTTTTAATGTGATGTTTGAAAGGAATAATATAACCTCCATTTTCGGTAAATTTGTAGTACAAACATGATAAAGAATAGATACATTTTTTAGCTTTTAATATATTTAAAAACGCACAAAAAAAAAGATTGAATCAGTAGACTCTTGAGTTAGAACACAAACTACATATTTTGGCTTTTAATGTGATGTTTGAAAGGACTAATATAACCTCCATTTGTGATAAATTTGTAATAGAAACATGATAAAGAAGAGATATTTTCTTCGGGTTGAATTTTGTAAATGCCATACATCAATAGTGGGTGTAGAAGAAATGAAAAAGACATACCGAGAGAAAAATCAACGACATAGCGCAAGAGAGAAATGGAAAATATAATTTTGTATAATGAGTTTGTAAGAGAGACGCTGTTTTATATCGTATAGTGAGTTGTTATATAAGAGAATTCAATGATTTTAAAGCTAGTAACTACAATTATTGGAAATTAATGTGAGTTATAATTTTTCCATATTAAATTAGCTTCATCAAAGGAGAAATTTTAAATTGAATTTTTTCCCCAGATAAATATTTATGTTTAAGGTATGAATTACTTTTGAAAGTTGAAGTCATTTACTATTTGTCACAATAACTACGATCAGTCAATGATGAAATAAGAAAATAGTTCTAAACTAGCTTTGAGCCCGTGCGATGCACGACACAATTTTAATCAAACCCACAAACGCCAACTATCCTCTTACGTGCAAGTAAGGTCGCACACCATGGTCAACAACAAAAAAACACAATTTAACCGAGTCATGAAAATAATTGATTTGCTAGTGATCAATCTCCCACATGAAATGTCTCGCATGCGTATTAAGTATTAACAACATCTAATTGATAATTGATAAAATACTAAATCTATTTTCTATGCTTAACTTTTTTAGCCGATTGTCTTATAATAAGTCATACAGAAAACTTTATTTTATGAAGTAATAATTCATTTATAAAGTTCTCAGTGCTTAGGAAATCTCTGAGAAGAGAACCCTAGGGCGAAGTTTTATTACACGACGACGGCTGCCATGGCGACAAGAATCCCGTCCGAGTTTACAACGAAGAAGAATCAAACGATCGTGTTCGATGATGATTATTGTGATATGGTAGAGAATACATTCTCATTCTGCCAAATCAGAATGTTTGCATCATAATCAAAGGTGAACACCGAAGCCATGAGAGCCATGTTCAGACGAGTATGGACAGACGGTGAGAGGATTGCTATACTTGAGGTTGATTTTAATACTTTCTTTTTCCGATTCTCGGATCAAGGTATTATGGATCGTATTACAGCCGAAGGACCATGGATATTTAATAAAAAGATCATACTGTTGAAGTTGTGGAATTTGGGCGACCCAATCAAGAACGTATCCTTTGATAGCTACGAAGTTTGGGTTCAGATACTAGGGTTACCAATCCAACTAGTCAATGAAGACACAGTTAGCAAGATCGGATTTGGTTTTGGCGAAGTCCTGAACGTGGATAGTAAAGTCCACAGTGAGGGTGAGGACGATAACTACATGAGGGTCAGAATCCGCCTCCATATCTCAGAATCTATTTCTAGGGGTGTCCACTCTATGATTCGTAAGGAAAGAATATGGGTGGATTTTTGTTTCGAGAGGATGCCATATGTTTGTTGCTGGTGCGGATCAATCACCCATGATGGTCCAGACTGTGAGAATTACACCCAAGAGGATAAGGAGAAGGAAGAGAAAGGATATGGAGTATACTTGCTACAGAACCCAGCTGGGAGGAATAGATGGAGAACATCGACCTCGAGTCCAAGAGGCGCGGATCCAAATACAAAGGAGATGGAGAAAACAACAACCCCAGTTTAAGAACAGACCTTAACCCCTGGGAATGCAGGAATAGGTGCTGGAATCCCTAACCCTACCAGTGAGGAAGGCAATGTCGAGAAGCCTATGCGGATCATAGTTTATCAAAACCACCTAGCCACGGAGGTGAGTCAGCAACAGCATAAGCATAGGCAGACTCTACAGAGGAGTGTCCATGAGGATGAACAAGAGAAGACGAGTACTAGAAAGGAGAAATACCAGGCAGATGCAAACAATCAAGTTGATTTCATAGCTAAGTTTTCCGAATTAGTGGCTAACACCTATACAACAACTGTTACAAAGACAGCGAAGGAGAGGATCAGTAACTATAATTAGGAGTTTGCAAAACGGAAGGGATAGACAACTACTTTCAGCCTCCAACCAAATAAGATGGCTATTGAAGTTTTCACAAACAATAGGGGTCGGCAGTTGGATTTCCCGGCTACACAGGAAACACACGAATGGTAGGAAGGCAATCTGATGGTCACATAAGCATCAACTAACAAGGCGGAAACCGGATCTCGGTCCGCCTTCGTGCAATGATAATTATGAGATGGAACATTAGAGGTCTGGGCAAGCCTCGTGATGTAGCGGTCCTTCACCATGTGGTGAGGATCCATTTCCCCAGCATGGTTTTTCTCCTCGAGACCATGATGTCTGCTGAGGAGATGGGAAGAGTAGCTCGTAAATTTCCAACATTGAAAGGAAATTTTGTAGGTAGCATAGGAAGAAGTGGAGGTCTTGCGTTGTTGTAGCGAGAGAACCTTCAAGTCCATGTTACCTTAACCTCCTTTTGGTACGTTGATTGCCTTATAAAGGGTGACAATTTACAAGTGTGGTTGCAACTTATTTGCTTCTATGGTAATCCAGACGTCACAGAACGTCATCATTAGTGGGAACTGTTGAGACGTATTAGAGGTAAAAACTACTACCCTTGGTGTATCATTGGAGATTTCAACGCTCTGACTAATGCAGAAGAGAAGTTAGGCGGTCGGGGTTTCGACGAACAAGGTGCTAGTTTGTTTTGTTAAGTACTTGAAGATCTTTAACTTCTAGATCTGGGTTATGTCGGCAATGATTTTACGTGGCAGAGTAATCCAAGAGGTGGGGAAATCATCTATGATAGGCTCGATCGAGCAGTAGCTAATGTGGAATGGATTTCTTTATTCCAATCAAGGAGGGTCAACCATCTAACAGCTTCGTTATCGGACCACTGTCCAATTCAGCTGCTATGGGAAGCTGCTAAAGACAGAAACAGTGGGCGCAAACGCTTTCGATACGAGGCGGTTTGGCACCAATATCCGCGATGCAGTGAAGTAATTTCGGAATCTTTGCAGAACATGCCAAATCAACTCCCACTTAAAAATAAACTTGCCAACTTGGCAACTAATCCTAAAGAATGGGAAAGACAAGAAGTAGGCAACATCACTAGACAAGTGAAATTGCGACGCCAACAACTGGAATTTCTTGAAAAGTCCCGAAGGGGTAACATACAGGAAATTTCTAGTTTAAAGTCAGAGATAATAATTTGTTGCTTAAGGAAGAAGAGATTTTTTTACAGCGAAGTCGTGTCCAATGGCTTCATAAGGTTGATAGAAACACTTCTTTCTTCCACCAGAAGGCAACGATTCGGAAAGCATGAAATTCCCTCAAGGGGCTTGAAGACCAGGCAGGGAGTTGGATCACCTATGAGATAGGTATCATTGAGATCCTAACTAAGTAATTCAGCGAAGTTTTTACTTCTACAAGGCCAATTTTTACCGGGGATGGATCCTATGCTTCAAAATCTCCTTACAATCGTGGACGGAGTAGACCGAGAGTTTCTGGAAAGTCAGTATACAGGCATCGAAATAAGGGAATCCCTTGCCCATATGAGACCAATCAAATCCCCTGGGTTTGATGGTTTCCCAGCTACCTTCTTCAAATATTATTCAAATATAGTTTGGGAATAGATGCCCTATAGGAAATATTGTTTAGTATGAACATTACTTTTGGCTAGAATATTCGTTGTATTTATGGAGATATTTAATATAATGAAGTCCTTAGATTGAAAATATATTGTTTATCTTAAATATCCCTAGTCGATTATATTGATTAATAGTACGATCAACTATAAACTAGTATGGGGTTGGATTGATATGGAGATATCACGATCCAACACATGGGGGTGCGTTAGGAGTAATGGCATAATGGATTGACCCATAACGAGAAGGCTACATACAAGTTATGTAAAGTCACAAGTGCTTCTCGTAGTGACAACGGTATTGTCCTTAAACTTGAATTCACTAGATCCTCTAGTTGTGGATTGTTGTATTTTGACATCGTCAAACGCTACACCATAATTGGGTAGTAATAAAGGCGTTCGTCGGATACAATAAAGAAGCAAGCTTAGAGATGGTAGTGGCGTACATAGGATTTGTCCCTCCCACATAACGGGAGTAGATATCCACGACCACTCGAGGGATGGTGCTCATAGAATGTTTTTCCAGACTCAGATAAATCAATATAGGATATTGATGTTATCTGCATGGATGAGACTATTTTCAGGATCGAGAAACTATGGATTGGATATACGAGTGTGACTTGTATGTCTCGTGTCCAATCCGGATATAGAGACAAAGGGATGAGACAACACTTGTACAAGGTACGTCGGATGACTATTTTTATTAGTTGGGTAGCATGGATGTCTTGCTAGAGGCCGCTCCATGTTAGTAAATAGTTACTACTTCCTCTGTTCTCTATCTATCTTCACAGTTTTCATTTTACAACTATTCACTGGATCACTTCTATTTGGTAATTTGATTAGTAAAGCGATGCAAAAATTTGATAATCTTTTCATGATGTTGTAGAGGAAACTTTAATCTACAACAAAATGGAAAAATTAGAAAAAAATATATTTTCGCTATCCAAATCATCGGGTCAAAGTGACCCGATTACGGAAGAAAAAGTCAAACTGTGAAGATAGAGAGAGAACGGAGGAAGTACCAACTAAGTAGAAACCGATGGGGTCAACACTCCCTATGGATTAGAACGGATTAAGGAAGTAATTAATATTATTAATTAATTAGAAGGATCAATACGCAATAGCTTGCAAACTCGGTAGGACTAATTTGCAAGTTGGACTAATCCGTACATGAGTAGGATTAGGATAGGGGCTTTTACGCAGTCAATAAAGAGTTATTGGACTATATGAAGGCACTAATATCTTCCTTACCACATAACTAATGCTCATAACCTATTGAGTGGCAGAGAGAAGCAAGGAGAGTGAGAGCAACAAACAGGGCCGAACCCCCTTTACCGCCCCTCACCCCTCGGCCACCAAGGAAGGGCCGCCCCTTTCTTGGTCTCGTTTTGCCTGATTTTTTGATCTTCTTTCACTTCCTCCTTCAATCCTAGGTAGCACAAAAGGTTTTAAGGATCCGGATTCAAATCCTATGAGTGGACTAGCCATAGAGACGTGAACACAATTTCACGTGAGAAGTCATCAAATGAGATCTTAAAGGTATTTGATACTAATCCCTTACTATCATTATGTAGCCTCTTTTTTCTTGGAGGGTCTTGATCGGATAATTTATTGTTTACTCCTTTGCGTATCCATGATCAAAACCCTACAGTGGTATCAGAGCCACATTTCGTAGAGCATAACGCAGTTTATGTGTTACGTTTTATGTAATTTTACACTTCAAATTGATGTTTATCACGTAAAACGGACAAATCAAGCATATTGATGCAATTTTTCAATATTACTACCAAATAAGATCAAATATTATATGGGATGTAAGGATTTGTGAATTTAAATCACATAGGATGTGAATTTTTGGATCTTGGTGGCTAGGGTTTGGGCACATGCTTGGAAAAGGGGTTTTTCAAACATGGAAACAACTAAACCTGTGCAACAAGTCAAGGAGTTGATATGGAAGCAAAACCATAAGGAGTTTTGGCGCCCTTAGGGACCGCCCCCCTTGCCTTGCCGCCTAAGCTAGGGCACAAACAAGGGCTCGAGTCGGCCTAGTGTGCGGCTTGGCCGCTCCTGGGCTTGTCCGACCGGCCCAAGGTCGTTCCTTTGTCCTTTAGGGTTTCTTCCAAAGCCATGGGGAACCCTATTGGAGTGTTTTAACCCTAGCACATCCAATAACAATTAAAAATTGATCAAGCGCGTTAAAATTGGATTTCCACTGTTTATGTGATTTATGCATTGTGATTGGATATGGCCTTAGGTGGTGGTTTGTTGTGGATGTTTATTTTGTGGTTTGTTTTACGGCATGGGAGCTGATTAAATTAATGTAATAGTTAATTAGGCTTTACGGTCGGCGAACCGGTCTTTTTCTCAGCTTGTGTAATCTTTTTATTTAGTCTAGATGTTAGATAGAATTAGATAAAATATATAATATTCAAGACATGGAGAAAAGAAGCCTAAAGAAACGGAGAAACCACAAGAATGCAACAATCCACAAGATCTATGGAGCATGGATTAAAAGATCGAGGCACATGGAGATGAGCTTGCTATTTTAGGGTTCATGGATATTCTCATTAGCTTGAGAGTATCTAAGATTAGATGCCATATCCATATCACGTTATTTTTCTTTTGTGGTTGTTTATTTTATTGTCTTATTATTTATTGTTGGTGTATGGTTGATGCATGAAAAGTTGATAATAAGATAATTGAGAAACCGGATCTTTTATTTGTGAGATTGTCCAACTCAACGAAAAGGAAAATCCCTCAGTTAAAATACTGCATTTTCGGCTTCTCGCTATTCAAACACTCATCATAGTCATAATGTATCGAATTCGTGCGTACCAAAGCAGGGCGATTTGATTCATGTTGACATGGTGCGATGGCACAAGCGAGTAATGTGCAACTGTTTGAGTAAGAGGTTAAACACAACTGGGCGATTTTAATAAGATTAAAACTTACAGGAAAACAATTGGGATTATCCATGGGATGGATAAATAAGGAGTTATTTTCCCAATTGAACCAAGAGTTGCATGGTGATGCAATTAGAATTTTTTCTAAAAAGATGTGAAATATTGATCTTGACCCACTAGAAAATATAATAATATTTTTCACATTAATATGGAGGGTTATTAATCCGAAAAAATTAGTGGGAGCTATGTTTAATAATCTACCCATTATTAAATATAGTCACTTGTTCACAAAATACTAAAACTTATATATTTCTCATTTTGTAGAATTCCAATGGCAAACAACTCATTGAGTTCATCACATTCCTACGAGTTGTCCTTGAGAAGGACAAGCTTTCTGGAATCAACTTTCTAGATTGGTACAGACACTTGAGAATCGTTATCAAGCAAGAGAAGAAATTGTACTCTCTAGAGGAGGAAGTTCCCGAGGGTCCGGAAAACAATACTCCTGCAGCCCTAAAGGCGCATCAAAAACGTGTAGACGATGCTAATGGTGTGGCATTCCTTTTTCTTTGCACTATAAGCTATGAGCTTCAGAAGCAACATGAGAACATGAGTGCGGTCGATATTATCGAACACTTAAAGTAGCTCTTCCAAGAGCAGGCGAGGGTTGAGAGGTGTGAAGTTTCCAAGACATTATTCAAATGTCATCTGTCGGAGGGAAACCCAGTGGGACCTCATGTACTCCGTATGATCGGGTACTTGGAGAATCTCGCACATCTGGGTTTCCGGTCGGTAATGAGCTAGCCACTGATCTCATTCTGCAATCATTGCCAAAGAGTTATGGACAGTTCATTATGAACTATAATATGAATGAGATCATGAAACCTCTGCCAGAAGTACTCAATATGTTGAGGACAGCTGAACAAAGCGTCAACAAGGGAAGGGGCAAGGCCATAATGATGGTGCAAAAGGGGAAGGGCAAAAGGTTTGCCTCTTCTTCTAAAAGGAAAGGCAAGGAAGTTTCCAAATCCAAGGAAGCTACCCTTAAACCCGTTGGTGGTCTTGCCAAAGGATTGACTGAGGGTGATTGTCACTACTGTAGTCAGCCCGTACACTGGAAAAGGAACTGCCCAAAGTATCTGGAGGATAAAAAGCTTGGAATAATGATTCCACCACCACCAGGTATTTTTGTTATACATGTCAATTTAACTGTCTCTTCATCTTGGGTATTGGATACTGGATGTTGATCTCACATTTTTCAAAATGTGCAGGATCTAAAGAGAAGTAGGAGATTGGCTAAAGGGGAGATAGACATGCACGTTGGGAATGGAGTAAAGGTTTATGCATTGGCCGTAGGCGTGCTCGAGATATCTCTGCCTTCAGTATTAGTTTAAGAAATAAATAATTGCTATTTTGTTCCTGCTATGAGCAGAAACATTATTTCTATTTCTTGTTTGGACAAGGAAGGTTTTACTATTTAAATAAAGGAAAATTGTTGCTCCATTTATTTTGATAGTATTTACCATTTTAGTGCGCAATTATTTAATGGATTATATATCCTTGATCTAAGTAATCATGTCTATAACATAAATACCAAGAGGATTAAAATGAATGATTTAAATCCTGCTTATCTATGGCACTGTCGTTTAGGCCATATAAACAAGAAACGTGTATCTAGACTCCATAAGGATGGATTTCTAGACTCATTTGATTTTGACTCATATGAGACATGCGAGGCTTGTTTATTGGGAAAAATGACAAAGTCCCCTTTCAATAAGAAAGGTGAGAGGACTAGTGAGCAATTGGCACTCATACATACATGTGTGTTGACCGTTTGCCACGCCTGACAGGGGTGGTTATGTCTACTACACTACATTTACTGATGATTTCATTAGATAGGATTTGTATACCTTATGAAGGCCAAATCCGAATCATTTAAAAGGTTCAGAGAATTAAACAATTAATTAGAGAAGCAATTTGAGAAAAGTATTAAGGCTCTGCGATCAGATCATGAAGGAGAATACTTGAGCCAAGAGTTTGACGACTATCTTAGTGAGTGTGGGATAGTATCCCAACTCACTCCACTCGGAACGCCGCAGTGGAATGGCGTGTCCGAGAGGAGGAATCGAACTCTGTTGGACATGGTTCCATCTATGATGTGTCAAACTGCTCTTCCATTATCGTGTTGGGGCTACGCTCTATTGTGTGCAGCTTTCACCATTAACCGTGTTCCATCTAAATCAGTCATGAAGACACCACATGAGATGTGGAGTGGGAGGCGTCCCACAGTGTCATTCATGAAGATTTGGGGTTGCGATGTCTATGTGAAGCGTTTACAGTCACACAAACTCGGTCCTATGTCGGACAAGTGCAAGTTCGTGGGATACCCTAAGGAAACGAGAGGGTATTGTTTCTACAATCCAACTGAGAACAAAGTGTTTGTTTCTCGGTCTGGCGTGTTTCTAGAAAAATAATTTGTCTCTAAAGAAGCAAGTGGGAGGATTGTAGAACTGGAAGAAGGTCAAGAACCACAAACTACTGGTCCTACTATGGAACATGAAGAGGAACCACAAAGTGTTGTGGAGGAACCTGTTCAGGTAACACAAGAACTTCTTAGGTCGAGTAGAGTGCGCCAGGAGCCAGAGAGCTATAAACTTCTTGTGACTGATTCCAGTGACACGTTGCTCATAGATAATGAGCTTAATACCTATGGAGAGGCCATGAAAGGTTCTGACTCTCATAAGTGGCGCAAATCCATGGAATCGGAGATGGAATCCATGTATACCAACAAAGCATGGACTTTGGTGGAACCACCCCAAGGGGCGAGCCCCATAGGGTGCAAGTGGGTCTTTAAGAAGATGACTGACATGGATGGTAATGTGATTACCTATAGGGTCCGATTGGTGGCAAAAGGATTTAGACAGATTCATGGTATAGACTATGGTGAAACCTTATCACCATTCGCAATGACCAAATCCATCCGAATCCTACTTGCTGTTGCAGCTTACTACAACTACGAGATTTGGCAGATGGATGTCAAAACAGCATTTCTGTATGGAAACCTCCTCGAGTATGTGTACATGACACAACCTGAGGGTTTTTTGGATCCATGGCATGCAAATAAAGTCTGTAAGCTACAACAATCCATTTATGGATTAAAGCAAGCTTCTATGAGTTGGAATTGACTTTTTAATGAAGCGGTCAAAGAGTTTGACTTCATCAAGAACGAAGATGAGTCTTGTGTCTACAAGAAGGTTAGTGGGAGCTCTGTTTCTTTTCTGTTCTAGTATGTTGATGCATACTACTCATTGGAAACAATATTCCCATGCTGAAATTCATGAAAGATTGGCTAGGAAAATGTTACTCAATGAAGGACTTAGGGGAAGAAGATTATATACTTCGAATCAAGATCTATAGAGATGGATCGAGGAAGCTGCTAGGCCTAAGTCAACGTACATATATAGAAAAGGTGTTGAATCGGTTCAACATGAAAGACTCCAAGAAAGGATTCTTGCCCATGTTGCATGGGATCACTCTTTCGAAGAGCGATTGTCCTTCCAATGAGATTGAGAAGGAACGCATGAATAGGATACCCTATGCCTCAGCTATAGGATCCATCATGAACGTGATGTTATGTACTAGACCAGATGTGTCATACGTGTTAAGTATGACAAGCAGATACCAATCTAATCCAAGTGAGAGTCACTGGATAGCGGTTAAGAACATATTGAAGTACTTAAGAAGAACTAAGGATGCGTTCTTGATCTATGGAGGGGAGAAAAAGTTGCGTGTAAAGGGTTACACGGACACAAGATTCCAAACCGACATTGATGATTTCAGGTCGCAGTTGGGATTCGTGTATTGCCTGAATGGAGGAGTTGTGAGCTGGAAGAGTTCCAAACAAGAGACGGTTGCTGATTCTACAACTAAGGCTGAGTACATTGCTGCAAGTGGCGCAGCAAAGGAAGCTGTTTGGATTAGGAAGTTTATCATTGATCGGTGTGGTTCCTAGTATTGTAGATCAAATAGAATTTTACTGTGAAAACACTGGGACGATTCGAGATATCGTCGATAGAGAATCTGTGAAGATATGCAAGATTCCTACAGATGAGAATCTGTCAGATCCACTTACAAAGCCGCTTGTTCAGCGCAAGCATGAAGGGCACACTAGGAGCATTGACATACGAGATGCACCAGATTGTCTCTAGTGCAAGTGGGAGACTGTTTGAATAGATACCCTAGGGGAAATCTTGTTTAGTATGAACATTACTTTTGGCTAGAGTATTCGTTGTATTATTTATGGAGATATTTTATATAATGAAGTCCTTAGTTTGAAAATATGTTGTTTATCTTAAATATCCCTAGTCGATTATATTGATTAACAAGACGATCAACTATAGACTAGTATGGGGTTGGATTGATATGGAGATATCACGATCCAACACATGGGTATGCATTAGGACTAATGGCATATTGGATTGACCCATAACGAGAAGGCTACATACAAGTTATGTAAAGTCACAAGTGCTTCTCGTAGTGACAACGGCATTGTCCTTAGACTTGAAGTCACTAGATCCTCTAGTTGTGGATTATTGTATTTTGACATCGCCAAAAGCTACACCGTAACTGGGTAGTAATGAAGGCGTTCGTTGGATACAATAAAGAAGCAAGCTAAGAGATGGTAGTGGCTTAGATAGGATTTGTCCCTCCCACATATATGATTAGATATCCACGGCCACTCGAGAGATGGTGCTCGTAGAATGTCTGGCCAGACTCAGAAAGATCAATATAGGATATTGATGTTATCTGCATGGATGAGACTATTCACAGGATCGAGAAACTATGGATTGGATACACGAGTGTGACTTAAATGTCTCGTGTCCAATCTGGATATAGAGACAAAGGGATGAGACAATACTTGCACAAGGTATGTCGGATGACTATTTATATTAGTTGGGTAGCATGGATGTCTTGCTAGAGGCCGCTCCATGTTAGTAAATAGTTACTACCAACTAAGTAGAAACCTATGGGGTCACATTCTCTATGGATTAGACCGGACTAGGGATGTAATTAATATGATTAATTAATTAGAATGATCAATACGCAATAGCTTGCAAACTTAGTAGGACTAATTTGCAAGTTGGACTAATCCGTACATGACTAGGATTAGGATATAGAGTGGGAGAGAGAAGCAAGGAGAGTGAGAGAGCAACAAATAGGGCCGAACCCCCTTTGTCGCCCCTCACCCGTCGGCCACCAAGGAAGGGCCGCCCCTTCCTTTGTCTCGTTTTGCGTGATTTTTAATCTTCTTTCTCCTCCTCCTTCAATCCTAGCTAGCACAAAAGGTTTGAAGGATCCGGATTCAAATCCTAGGAGTGGACTAGCCATAGAGATTTGAACACATTTTCACGTGAGAAGTCATCAAAGGAGATCTTAAAGGTATTTGATACTAATCCCTTACTATCGTTATGTAGTCTCTTCCTGTGATCCTTGGAGGGTCTTGATCGGATAATTTATTGTTTATTCTGTTGCGTATCCATGATCAAAACCCTACATATAGTTGGGAAAGATGTTGAAAGTGTCTGTTTGAGTATTCTTAACGGACAAGCAAGCATGAGGGAGTTCAACAAAACAATCATAGCACTTATTCCCAAAGTCAAGCAAGTGAGGAAGCCTACGGACTTAAGGCCTATAAGTCTCTATTCAGTGGTCTATAAGCTTGTTACAAAGACAATGGCGAATCTATTGAAATAGGTACTTCCTAATCTTATCTCAATTACTCAAAGTGCGTTCGTTCCCGGTCTTTTAGTCACAGATAACATATTATGAGCCTTTGAATGAATGCATTCTATGAAGTATCGAAAGAAAGATAAATGGGGGAGCTTTGCTTTGAAAATTGACATGTCGAAAGCATACGACCGAGTCGAATGGCATTTTCTAAAAGCTTGTATGGACCATTTTGGTTTTGGCGAGCGTTGGATGAATTTAGTCATGGACTGCATCACAACAGTTTCATTTTCGTTCGCGTATGAAGGTAAAGTATGTGAAGATGTAATACCTGAACGGGGATTGAGGCAAGGTTTTCCTCTCTCCCCTTATTTGTTCCTTCTGTGTGGTGAAGCTTTATCCAGAGGGCTTACGGCAGCTACAAGTGAAGGAAGAATCTCCGGTATCTCAGCTTCTAGAAATGGGCCTACTATATCCCATTTTTTCTTTGTGGATGATAGTATCCTATTTTCTAAAGCTAAAGAGGAAGAATTAGACTACATTTTACATTTATTACAAGCATACGAAAGAGCTTTGGGGCAGATTGTTAATCTAGACAAGTGTTATTCTTTTTTCCTCTAATCTCAGTCACGAGAGGTAAGTTGAGCTTAGCAACAGAATTGGAGTCCTCGTGGTTACCTCCCATGATCGATATTTCATCCTTCCTACAACACTTGGAAAGAACAAGTCTATATATTTCAGTTTCGTGCCAGAAAATGTTGAATCGAAATGCAAATCTTGGAAGAATAACTCACTTTCTTTTGCAGGACGTGAAACCTTGATCAAATTCGTGGCTCAATCAATCCCAACCTACACAATGCGGTGTTTCAAAATCCCTCAGTCGGTTTGCAAGAAAATTGAAAGTATTTGCAGAATTTTTCTGGGATTATGAAGATGATAGTAAAGGGATCTCTTGGATCTCTTGGGAGAGTATGAAAGAAAGAAAAGAACGTGGTTGAGTAGGCTTCGCAGACTTACAAAGTTTCAACCTAGCAATGCTGGGCAAACAGTTTTGGGGACTTATAGATCATCCAGAAAATCTGCTCAGTAAAGTCCTATTGAAGAAATACTGCTCAAATAAGAGCATATTTGAAGTTGAGGGCACCTCTCAGTGCTCCTATACTTGGAGGAGTATTCTCGCAAGCAGGAGTATCATCATCGAGGGTATGAAGTGGAGAATCGGCTGTGGAAACAAAGTCAGAGCGTTCAAAGACCCTTAGCTACAAAGGGACTACCCATACAAGCCAATCACAATGTCAGAAGATCAAGAAATTTTGGTTCAAGACTTCATCATCCACGGCCAAGGTTAATGGAATATCCAAAAGCTTCGAGAATCTTTCTGGCCAGTGGTTGTGGAGGAGATTATAAAAATCCCAATTCCAGTACAACCAATTCTAGATTCTCTAGCTTGGAACTTCACATAGACAGGCGAGTATAGTGTCCACACAGGATACCTAGTGGCCATAAAACAACTCCAACAGTTTCAACATAGAGAAAGCATATCGGAACCAGCAAAGGAAGAATGGTTACCAAAATTTTGGAAACTAAAGATCCCCAAGAGAAGCCTTTTACCAGTATGGAGAGGCTGGAGGAGCGCTCTCCCAACCAAAAAGAATCTAATTAGGCGAAACATAAAGGTACATGCTTTCAGTGAGATTTGTGGCAAAGACAAATTCGTTGACAACAGCAAAAGATACAAGGAGATCAGCCTTCCCAGGGAAGGATCTGCAAATCAGAAATAGAGAATTCAGAGGATGGTTCAAAGAGCAGATGAAATCATTAGACAGAGAGAAGGATCGGAGACTTATCTGTATGTGCATCGCGGAGCTGTGGAGAAATCACAATCAATGAATCTTCAAAAAAAAGCACATGCATGGCTCAGCTATAGCCAGATCTGCAGCAGAGAAGATCGAAGCTTTCGAAGCTTCTCGAGGAAAAGTCCAGATGAACCAGATCCCCCAGTCACAGAACTGGAGACCACCGGAGTAAGACCACTTAAAGCTTAACATAGATGGGGATTGGAACCCAAGAACTTTGGTAGTCAGCGCCGGAGGAGTAATCAGAGATCACAACGGCAGATATATTGCAGGTTTTGCAAAAAGAATACCGTTTGGCACTAGATCGAGGGCAGGTGAAGTTCAAGCTATCAGAGATGGGGTGCGCTTAGCTCTAGGAATGGGTTGCCAGAGATTGGTGGTGGAGAGCGACGCCCAAGAGATGGTGAAGGAACTGGAAGAGATAGAGAGAAGAAATGGAAAGGTAGCATCGGAAACAGGCATCGTTTTAATGGACGCGTGGTTACTCTCCCGAAACTTCGAGCGGATAAGTTCCCAATACACCGGGCGTAGTGCAAATGAATTGGCCCATCTACACGCCAAACATGGAGCACAAATTTCGGGCCAAGAGTACTAGTTAAGTTATGAGCTCCATTGGGAATCAAAAGTTCTATCAAGTGATGTAACGGGCCTCATAAGCCCAATTCCTTCTTAGTTTTGCTAATAAAAGTTTTTTCCTCGAAACAAACTTTCTTTTACTAACTTTTTTAAAACTTATTTCGATAAATAATTATTTTTCTCCCATTAAGACTAAAAACTCGTTCGTTCATGGAAAAGAAGAAAAAAGTGTTACGGTGAAATGATACAAAGAAAGAAAAGCAACTTTGAGGAAAATGTTAGTAAATTTCACAAATATATCAAGACATAGTTTTACCTTTCTCATATTTTAAATAGGAGTAGTTATGCAAGAATATAAATATAGCATCTTCCTTTTTTACCTAGAACAAACTGAAGATATAATTAGTCATGTCTATTTTTGAGATATACGAAATGATGAAATTTGACTTCTTATAACGGAATTGATACAGATCCTATGTATCATTTGTGTGTATCCATCTCTTTACCTTTACTATGATTGGTATATTTTATATTTTTGTATTCTATGTAATAGAATTTTGAAACAACTAAATAAAATAAAAAGATATGAAATATACCAATCATAATACAGAGAACGATACACACAAAGTATACAGAGGATCCGGAGTCTATTGGGAGAAATATATGAGATGTGTGAAAAAATGAACTTTTAACTTTATTATAAATTTGCGCGTATTAAATTTTCGAATGGGATATATATATATATATATATGTGTACATATATATATACACACGCATATATTTATTTTATTTTTTGTTTATTCAAAAGTCAATCGAAGATTTTCTCAACAAAAAAAAATCGTCCGAAGATTAATCTGATATCACTGCATTTATATTTTAATTTTTTATTTGTTAGTAATTTAATTACACTACTCATTAATAAAAAAAACACCACAACTGTTACTATAGTTCCTTTTTGCTGATATTTTTTTTTTTTTTTTGATAAATAAATTTTATTCAAGAAACTAGAGGGCAGTGGAACCCTCAAGATCATAAGCAAATACATCAGAAGCCCAAGAAGGACAAATTGAATATTACGAGAAATCTTCCTCAGCCATTCCTTTAGCAGCAAAGACGTGTGCCGGCCCATTCCCTTCACGGTATAAGTGCTCGAAAGAAATTGTCTCAAACTGGTCTTTCAAAAGATAGTATCTATTCAGGATCTCCCTGAGCTCCGATAGAGCTTCGCTTCCCTATATTTTCCCGGAAACACCACCATTCAGGAGAGCAACGACGTTTGCTGAATCAAGCTCAACACAAACTTTCTCAACTTTCCGTTCAACAGCTAGTTGTAGACCTTCCTCTACTGCCCTTATTTCAGCAATAAGCGGAGAACGGGTTCTAATAATTCTCTTGTGCCTAGCAGCAATGAATTCCCCTGCTGAATCACGGATCACCGCACCAGTTCCCGACGTCGAGGCATAATCTTTCCATGCCGCATCAACATTAAGCTTAACCGAATTTTCGGGGGGTCTCGTCCATTTCTTTCATCCACAAACAATATCCGTGTCCTCAAGATTGCCCAACAATTTACATTCTTTAAACCATTGCAAATAGTGAGTTCCAAGATCGACAATCTCCGTCGGATTTCTTGATATGCCATTGAAGCGGGCATCATTTCTGCTTTTCCCTATGGACCATAGAGTGAGCACAAACAATTCACAATTATCATTTGATTCATAGGAGAACATTTGCCGGAAGCACTCCTGAAGAGATCCAACATTAGTAAGTGGCGAGTTTTGTGGGAAAACCCGACTCCAAACATCCTTTGATCTTGGACAGTGCAAGAAGAGATGTTGAGTTATTTCCGGAGCTTCCTCACATTGGTAGCATGTCACAGGAATAGACATTCCCCTACGCGCAAACTTGACAGTCGTGGGAAGAGAATCCGCCTATATACGCCATGAATTGATGAGCATTTTCTTAGGGACTTTGCTTCTCCAAAATTTCTTCAACCAACGTTTATTATTGTCGTTCCTTGAGATTGAAGGAAGAGGAGAAGTTTTCTTCAACTGAGCTCTATATCCACTCGAAACCGTACAGAAACAATCCTCAGTATGGACCCAGTAGCTTGTATCTTCAGCAATATCTAGGTGGATTGGAACCGTAAAAATATGTTCAGCATTGTTCGCGATAATTCCCAAGTATAGGAATATAGTTCTAAGTAGTACCCGAGCAAGAACGGGGTCGATTTCCACAAGGATTGGGAAAGAGATTAAACACTCTAAGCTAACTAGTAAACTTACTAAGCAACTAACTAAATTAACAAAACGAGTTTCTCAAAGGCTTTAGAGCTAGCCAAGCTTTGAATCCACCACTCAAGTGATGGAGCAAGAGTTGTTGATATTGCTAGAGAAAATAACTAAGAAAGAAAACAACTACTAACACTATTACTAATACGATTCAAACGAGTTTGTCCATAAGAGAGTAAGTTGGGTCAATCGATTCCAATAGATGCCTTGTGTGTGAGCATCAACACCCAAAGTTTATGTCAAAGAAAAGCATGGATTATATAGCAAGAGGATTTGTCTAGCTCTTGTATTCAAGAGTGAAATGCAAAATCGAGTTATGTCAAGCATCTTTTATATGTAAACGAGAGCGTTTCCATATGAAAGATCAAGCCACAATTCGGATTTGATATTCAACACTTGAATACTACGAATTCGACATCCAACTTATAAGACTAGAAGAACAATTGAATTTCTCACACACAAGTCATCTATCTTCATCAATCAAACCCAACAAGTAGCTTATTTGTTCATATTCAAGAGCAAGACACAAGAATCAAGAGTATTCATGAAAATAGTCATTATATTCAAGCTCAAATACTCTTCAATTCCACCAAATAACACCAACTTGCTACCAAATGATGAACAAACTACTAGTGTATGATTCAAACTACACTTTAATCAATCTAAACCAGCTAACAACCCAACAATTCAAAGCTAACAGCAGCTAAAACATAAGCTAACTGCTGCTGCAAACACAAAATGAAGAACAGTGCACAAAACAGTGCTCCAAAACAGAGCAATTCGAACCCAGACCTAACCAGACCTACCCCTCTCTCCCTTTGGCTGTTGCTGGCTCCGTGATAGCTCGGGACGAGCTCGGAAACACCAGAACGAACCCAGAATCGGTTTAGTACCGAGAGAGAAGAGAGAGAGATAGAGCTTCGGCTCAGCCAAAAGCGTGGTTCGTCCTCTCCTTCTTCCTTCTTCAACCCATCTTATATAGACTTGTATTTGAGCTTCCTTAGCCTCCAAGAATGTATCCCCACCCTCCAATTCATCTCATATCTCCTCCTTCGTTGATTTGCAGAAGCTTCATGAACCTTAGTAGATTTAGGGCTTTTCTCTTCACTTCGGTTTGGGCCAAATTGAGAGGTGCACTAGAGAGGCCTTGGGCTAAGGAGTATTTTGCACCCATTTTGGCTTGATTTCGTTGCGATTTGAGGCGTCTTTGGGCTTCGTCGAAGCTTCGGCTGGTCGTCCATGGCTTCCTGTGTTTCACGCTGAAGTCGGGGAGAGAGAGAGTGAGGAGATACGCGTGAAAGATGAGCTGTTGAAGTGAAATTTGCACCCGGCTCCCCCCAATCTCGCTGTTATGTTTTAAAATACCCCGGATCTAACTTAAAACCTTCTTGAAAATGACAATCTGACCCCCAATCCGTTAAGTATCCTTCAAAATAGCCATTAAAACGTTTCAAAATTTTCACTTAAGCCCTACTTCCGTTAGTTTCTTCTCTATTTTGCCCTCCTCTTCAACTCTTGACTCTCATTTTGACCTCTTTTCTTCTAAATCTTCAATAACGACCCCATATTCTTCTCTTGTCTTCTCAAATAGATCTTCAAATCTTCACTTTAACTTCCAAATTAGTTGCTTTGTCTTCAACTTTAGCCTCTTTATCACTTGACTTCTTCAAATTAAGCCTTCAAATTCTCATTCAAGCTTTCACAACTAGCCCCTTGCGTTCTAAATCACTTCTTTGCCTACAAAATGAGAAAAAACAACCAAAACTACGAAAACAAGCATAATTCTAGAAAGAGAGATAAAATAGATAAATTACACATATTAGCAAGTTAAGAAGAGTTCGTTAACAT
This sequence comes from Linanthus parryae, assembly GCA_023055425.1. Taxonomy (NCBI): domain Eukaryota; kingdom Viridiplantae; phylum Streptophyta; class Magnoliopsida; order Ericales; family Polemoniaceae; genus Linanthus; species Linanthus parryae. Next base: position 102,571,015 of record JALGPY010000005.1, read on the forward strand.
ACTATAATATGCAATTTTAATTCATCAACACACACCCCAACTAGCCTTTTGCTCGTCCTCGAGCAAAGAGAGCGATATTTAATTTTTTGTTTTTTAAAGAACCAATCATGAGAGGCACACACTCAACTAGACAAGGCTTGACTCAATTCTAAACTAGACTCAAATATTTACAAAAACGCACACACACATTATCTATCCTAAGTGAGAACTCAAAGAAACAAAATACTAAGAGTTACTAGCTAATTTTAATTTTTTGGTGGGGGAAAAAGAAGAATGCATAAATGTCTCCTCAAATAAATTCTCAAAGTCCAAGAAGATTGAGAAAGAAGCCTAAGGACGTCTAAGCATATATTCATACAAATGTGGCCGGTGTTTGGTAGAAGGTGACTCATGCGAACCACAAAACTTGTTAAATTAAGTCCAATTTGCGAGAAAGTATGCCTTCAAAAATAAGGATCACAAGAAACTAGACTTCTCGTACTTATTTAAAAGCAACCATGCAGGATGGACTTCCAAATCTTTGAACAAAAATTTTTAAGAAGGGGAGATGTGGTTGTGGGCTTGTATGATCCTTTTGTGGATTTTTGGTAGATGGTGCGATTTATCATGAACTTCTTTTTCTTTTGAGATTTATAGCATTAACATTTTATTTTTAACCTCAAATTCAAGGCTCTCCAAGATCCACAACAAAATAGAGGAAGATACAAGCGAGTGGGCTTTTTAAGCTAAACCAAGGGAGCTATCTAGGTGGTGACGTAACATTATCCCCGGACACCCCTCTATTTCTTAGACATCGCATGGGGTGTCATTGGTAACCACCACTCCAATGGGCTACAAGTTTCCACCGCAAAAACGAATAGAGACAAAATCTTTTTGTGAAGTTCAAATAGCTTTAGAGAATACACCCTTTTTCAAAAGTAGTGAGACGTCAAAGTTTATGTGATCAACTTAGCTTGAAGGACTTAAACGTAAATTTAGTGTGTCGCTTTGTGAGAACGCATGATGTCGCGGAAGGTGGGATATTGGTGTAGATGTATTGAGTATAAGCAAAGAATTCCTTTCTAAAATAAAAATAAAAAGAACATGGACTAAGAAATTTCATTTTTTGAGAACATCTAGCTTCCTAAAATTCTCCCTTTTCACTTTTCTCATTTTTTTTCTTTTTTTTTCTTTTTTTTTTCAAAATAAGTGACTCAACTATAACTTCCTAAGACTTAAGATGAAAGGTGAAAATAAATAAAACTACCAAAGAAAGAAGAATAAAAATTATATGTTTTGACACAGGGAAAGAGTGATGCTTCTCATGAAAGATTCACACATTTTTTTTTTTCAATTTTTCTAATTTTTTTTTTCATTTTTTTTTTTTATTTTTTTGTATTTTTCATGTAAATCACTAATGAAGAAAAAGCATGCTGTAACCATTTAAGCAAGAAATAAAATCTACTCCACCCCCCAACTAAAATATCACATTGTCCTCAATGTGTGAGAACAATGGAAGAGCAAACAAATTCATATAAAGAGACAAGGGATAGATGGACCTCATTTTTCGCTTCCTTGGCCACCAAGCATAAATCCTCCTCCAAGAGCAACCTACAAAATAATCAAGAGCAAAAGAACTACAACTAATATTTACAAAGGTGATACTTTTGGTGAACACTAGTTAGTATAGGTTGGGTCCATAAGAGAAATGGACTCAACCTTGGCCTCAAAATTTTCAACATATGGTTTCAATCTTTGGCCATTCACCTTAAAACTTTCCCCACTTTTGGGGTTCAAAATTTCAATGGTCCCATAAGGATATACATGCTTCACAATATATGGACCATTCCATTTTGATTTCAACTTTCCTCCAAAGAGTTTCATCCTTGAGTTAAAGAGAAGAACTTTTTGATTAGGCTCAAAAGACTTAGGAACAATATGTTTATCATGATAAGCCTTTGTCCTTGCCTTAGAGATCCTAGTGTTCTCATAAGCCTCATTTCTAAGCTCTTCTAACTCATTCAAGTTTAACTTCCTTTCTTCCCCCGCTTTTGCAAGATCAAAATTCAAGAATTTGATGGCCCAATAGGCCTTGTGCTCTAACTCCACCAGAAGATGGCATGCCTTACCATACACTAGTCTATATGGAGACACACCAATGGGAGTCTTGTAAGCGGTACGGTAAGCCCAAAGAGCATCAACCAACCTCAAAGACCAATCTTTGCGATTTGGGTTTACCGTTTTCTCCAAAATTCTTTTAATTTCCCTATTAGAAACTTCTACTTGCCCACTAGTTTGTGGGTGGTATGGTGTGCCAACTTTATGCACAATCCCATACTTTTTCATGAGGCTCTCAAAAGGCCTATTGCAAAAATGTGTCCCTTCATCGCTAATGATAGCTCGGGGCATGCCAAAACGAGATAAAATGTGGTGTTGAAGAAACTTAATCACAACTCTATGATCATTGGTTTTTGAAGGAATGGCTTCAACCCACTTTGACACATAATCCACCGCCAAGAGTATGTATAGGTTGCCAAAGGATGATGGAAATTGACCCATGAAGTCAATACCCCAACAATCAAATATTTCAATAATTAAAATGGGGTTCAAGGGCATCATATTTCTTTTTCCAATATTTCCTCCCATCCTTTGGCACCTATCACATGCTTTGCAAAATGAAATGCATCACTAAAAAGAGTAGGCCAATATAAACCACTTTGTAAAATCTTGGCGGCGGTTTTTCTAGCCCAAAAATGGCCTCCACATGCATACTCATGACAAAATGAAATAACACTATGAAACTCTTCATTTGGGATGCACCTTCTAATAATTTGATCCGGGCAATATTTAAACAAGTAAGGGTCATCCCAAAAGAAATTCCGGCATTCTCTCACAAATCTCAACTTCTCTTGCCCTTTTAAATTTTCCGGAAAAATTCCACAAGCAAGATAATTAGCAATATCGGTAAACCAAGAAACATTTAAAAGGGCAAAGATATGTTCATCCGGAAAAGTTTCAAGAATAGGCAAGGAGATTTTTGGCTTGGGAATGTCAATCCTAGACAAGTGATCCGCCACAACATTTTCCACACCTCGTTTATCCTTGATTTCAATATCAAACTCTTGAAGCAAAAGTACCCAACGGATTAAACGAGATTTGGAATCTTTCTTTGTGAAAAGGTATTTCAAGGCGGCATGGTCGGTGTAGACAAGCACTTTTGAACCAAGCAAGTATGGCCTAAATTTTTCAATAGCAAACACCATGGCCAAAAGCTCTTTTTCCGTAGTGGAATAATTTAATTGAGCATCATTCAAAGTTCTACTTGCATAATAGATAACATGTGGTTTCTTATCTTCACCTCTTTGACCCAAAACGGCACCAACCGCATGGTCACTAGCATCACACATGATTTCAAAAGGAATAGTCCATTTGGGTGGTTGCATGATAGGGGTCGTTACCAATAAATTTTTCAACTTTTTAAAGGCCTCTTGGCATGCACTAGACCACTCAAATGAATTTTCCTTTTGAAGGAGATTGCTCAAGGGCTTAGCAAGTGAGCTAAAGTCCTTGATAAATCTCCTATAAAATCCCGCATGACCTAGGAAAGATCTAACATCCTTAACACATTTAGGAGGTGGAAGATTAGAAGTCACATCTACTTTAGCCTTGTCTACACCAATACCATGAGAGGAAATAACATGACCCAAAACAATTCTTTGCCTAACCATAAAGTGACATTTTTCCCAATTCAAAACTAAATTCTTTTCTTCACATCTTCTCAAAACCATCTCAAGATTTCCAAGACAAGTATCAAATGAGTTTCCATGAACCGAAAAATCATCCATAAAAACTTCCATGCATTTTTCTACCATGTCCGAAAATATGCTTAACATGCAACGTTGAAAAGTAGCCGGGGCATTACACAACCCAAAAGGCATCCTCTTATAAGCAAATGTTCCAAATGGACAAGTGAAAGTGGTTTTCTCTTGGTCCATTGGATCTATGGCAATTTGATTATAACCCGAGTAGCCATCTAAAAAACAATAAAAATCATGCCCCGCTAACCTTTCCAACATTTGATCTATGAATGGAAGGGAAAAGTGATCCTTCCTAGTGACGGCATTTAATTTCCTATAATCAATGCACATCCGCCACTTAGTAGGAACTCTAGTGGTCACAAGCTCGCCCTTCTCATTTTCCACAACGGTGACCCCCGATTTTTTAGGGACCACTTGGGTAGGACTTACCCATTTACTATCCGAGATGGGGTAAATCATACCCGCATCCAACAACTTGAGCACCTCGGCTCTCACAACTTCTTGCATGTGAGGTTTAACCTCCTTTGAGGCTCCCTTGAAGTTTTGGCATTTTCCTCTAAATGAATTCTATGGGTGCAAATGGAAGGACTAATGCCTCTAATATCCTCAATGGACCATCCTCTGGCACCCTTGTAATCCTTCAAAACTTCAAGCAACCTCTTTTCTTGCTCAACATTAAGGGAAGATGAGATGATAATAGGATAAGTATCATTAACCCCAAGAAATGCATATTTCAAATCTAAAGGAAGGGGTTTCAACTCACAAATTGGTGGAACCCTCACAATGGGAGGTATCATATCAATTCCTTGCAACTCACTATCAACACTAGAATGCTCATGAGTCGACTCAATGACTTGGTCAAGTTGGCCAAAGAGTCTCTCCCCTTCATCAAAATCAAATTCTTCTGCCATAAGAAGATATGTAAGGGGAGTGTTATCATCATACAAAAATTCCAATTCTTCTAAAGTAAGCTCACTTGAATCATTGGAACATGAAGCTAGAGTATAAATATCTTCAACACATGATTCTACCCAACTCACTTCACAAACATCATCATCATCTTGTGAGCTTGGGTGAATACATGCATTAAAAATATTAAGCTCTAACGTCATGTTCCCAAATGTAATATTCATCATACCACTTCTCCAATTTATTATTGCATTGGAAGTAGCAAAAAATGGTCTTCCTAAAATAATAGGAATGGATGAAGTGCCACTAGCCAAAGGGGAGGTGTCTAAAACTATAAAATCCACCGGATAATAACATTGGTTCACTTGAACCAAGACATCCTCAATGATACCTCTAGGGACTCTAGTGGACCTATCCGCTAATTGTAGAGTCACTCTTGTGGGTTTCAACTCACCCAACCCCAACTTCTCATACACCGAGTATGGAAGGAGGTTTACACTTGCACCCAAATCTAATAAAGAATTGTGAATTTTATGATCTCCAATGGTGCAAGTGATAGTAGGTGAACCCGGATCTTTATACTTGGGAGGGAGATTATTTTGGAGAATTGAACTCACTTGCTCGGTGAGAAAAGCCTTCTTTCTCACTTGAAGAGTTCTCTTGAAAGTGCAAAGATCCTTGAGAAACTTGGCATAAGCCGGAATTTGCTTGATAGCATCCAAGAGAGGGATGTTCATCTTGACATTTTGGAATGTCTCAAGGATATCTTGGTTTCTAACTTTCTTAGTAGAGGCTAAAAGTATTTGGGAAAATGGTGGAGGAACCTTAATTTCCTCACTTTCTTCCACTACTTGTTTCCCCTTGTCAAGACTACTTTGTGACTCTTGTGAGTCGACAACTCTATCTTGGTCATCACTCTTCTCACATTCTTCTTCTCCCTCATTTTCATTGGACTCCCCACTTGGAAGTCCATTGTTAACAACCTTCCCACTTCTCAAAACGGTAATGGACTTAGCATGTTCCATATGGTTAAAGCTTTGGCTCTTTGGGTTTTGTTGAGGTTGAGATGGGAATTTTCCCTTCTCTTGAGCATTTATGGTAGACTCCAACCTAGCTAATGCATTTCTCAACTCTTGGTTAGAGTTTTTCAACTCTTGGTTGGACTTCCTCAAATCATGGTTGGTTTGGTTTTGAGAAGCCATAAATTGCTCAAAGGTCTCTTCTACACTTCTTTTGTTAGGAGGAACATAAGTGGAGCTAGAAGGGTTTACTTGAGTGTCTTGGCCTTGTCTCCATGAGAAATTTGGGTGATTCCTCCAATTTGAGTTGTGTGTCTCCGAGTAGGGTGAGTTATTATAGGGCTTCCTATAATTGTTAGAATTTAACATATTCACTTGCTCACCCATGAGCTCTTGGGCTCTTAGAAAATCGGGACATTTTTTCAACTCATGAGAGTTATCACTGCAAAATGAGCATAATGACTCACTCTTAGCCTTAAGTTGATGCATAGTACCTTTAGGCTTAGAGTTAGAATCCTTAGAAGGCTCATTAATGTCCCAAGATTGGACTTTCTCACAAATTTCATCTAGACAATCCCAACCCTCATCTTCACCTGTTGTGAAAAGATCTCCCCCACTCATAGATTCAATTGTGTGCTTATGGTCGCATGGCAAACCATCATAAAAGGAGCTAATTAACCTCCATGTCTCAAATCCATGGTGAGGGCAAGCAATGAGGAGATCCTTGAAGCGTTCCCAAGCTTGGGGAAGTGGCTCTCCCTCCTTAGCATAAAAAGTAACAGTTTGCCTTTTTATGGCATTTGTTTTGTAAGTAGGGAAAAATTTATTAAGAAACTCTTTCTCTAACTCTTCCCATGTGCCTATGGTCCTAGGTCTCAAGGAGTGAAGTCATGTCTTGGCTTTGTCCTTTAAAGAGAAAGGAAACAATCTAAGCCTTATGGTGTTACTAGAGACACCATTGCAATTAACCGTTGAGGCAATATCATTGAAATCCTTAAGATGAGAGTAAGCACTCTCGGACTCTAGGCCATGAAACTTGGGAAGAAGTTGAATTGTGCCCGGTTTGACATCAAAGTTTCTTTCATTTAATGGAAACACAAAGCAAGATGGTGGACTTTGTCGAGATGGATGCATCAAATCTCTTAGTGAGCGAAATGGCATCATCTCATTGTTGCTACTATGCCCATCCTCTCCATCCATGATTTCAAAGCTATTAAGAGAGCTAGAATCGTTGGATTGGGCTAAACTACTACTATCACTAGTAGATGTATTTTCACTAAAGGGATTTCTACCCTCTTCTTCAAATAAAGTACGATGCAATCTATGAGTACTATCACGTTGCCACACACTCATGAAACCCAAGCTCAAATTAAGTTCAAGAGGGTTGCCTAACACAAGCTAGGAGTATGTTTTTGTGATTTTTTTACTTTTCGCTTTTTTTTTTGTTCCAAAGTTTAAAAATGAACCCGGAATTTTCTTTAAGCGTATCTAAAAAAATAAAAACAAGCAAAACAAGAAAGTAACTAAAGAGTGAGTCTCTTAGCACCAATCCCCGGCAACGGCGCCAAAAACTTGTTCGCGATAATTCCCAAGTATAGGAATATCGTTCTAAGTAGTACCCGAGTAAGAACGGGGTCGATTTCCACAAGGATTGGGAAAGAGATTAAACACTCTAAGCTAACTAGTAAACTTACTAAGCAACTAACTAAATTAACAAAACTAGTTTCTCAAAGGCTTTAGAGCTAGCCAAGCTTTGAATCCACCACTCAAGTGATGGAGCAAGAGTTGTTGATATTGCTAGAGCAAATAACTAAGAAAGAAAACAACTACTAACACTATTACTAATACGATTCAAACGATTTTGTCCATAAGAGAGTAAGTTGGGTCAATCGATTCCAATAGATGCCTTGTGTGTGAGCATCAACACTCAAAGTTTATGTCAAAGAAAAGCATGGATTATATAGCAAGAGGATTTGTCTAGCTCTTGTATTCAAGAGTGAAATGCAAAATCGAGTTATGTCAAGCATCTTTTATATGTAAACGAGAGCGTTTCCATATGAAAGATCAAGCCACAATTCGGATTTGATATTCAACACTTGAATACTACGAATTCGACATCCAACTTATAAGACTAGAAGAACAATTGAATTTCTTACACACAAGTCATCTATCTTCATCAATCAAACCCAACAAGTAGCTTATTTGTTCATATTCAAGAGAAAGACACAAGAATCAAGAGTATTCATAAAAATAGTCATTATATTCAAGCTCAAATACTCTTCAATTCCACCAAATAACACCAACTTGCTACCAAATGATGAACAAACTACTAGTGTATGATTCAAACTACACTTTAATCAATCTAAACCAGCTAACAACCCAACAATTCAAAGCTAACAGCAGCTAAAACATAAGCTAACTGCTGCTGCAAACACAAAATGAAGAACAGTGCACAAAACAGTGCTCCAAAACAGAGCAATTCGAACCCAGACCTAACCAGACCTACCCCTCTCTCCCTTTGGCTGTTGCTGGCTCCGTGATAGCTCGGGACGAGCTCGGAAACACCAGAACGAACCCAGAATCGGTTTAGTACCGAGATAGAAGATAGAGAGATAGAGCTTCGGCTCAGCCAAAAGCGTGGTTCGTCCTCTCCTTCTTCCTTCTTCAACCCATCTTATATAGACTTGTATTTGAGCTTCCTTAGCCTCCAAGAATGTATCCCAACCCTCCAATTCATCTCAGAGCTCCTCCTTCGTTGATTTGCAGAAGCTTCATGAACCCTAGTAGATTTAGGGCTTTTCTCTTCACTTCGGTTTGGGCCAAATTGAGAGGTGCACTAGAGAGGCCTTGGGCTGAGGAGTATTTTGCACCCATTTTGGCTTGATTTCGTTGCGATTTGAGGCGTCTTTGGGCTTCGTCGAAGCTTCGGCTGGTCGTCCATGGCTTCCTGTGTTTCACGCTGAAGTCGGGGAGAGAGAGAGAGTGAGGAGATACGCGTGAAAGATGAGCTGTTGAAGTGAAATTTGCACCCGGCTCCCCCCAATCTCGCTGTTATGTTTTAAAATACCCCGGCTCTAACTTAAAACCTTCTTGAAAATGACAATCTGACCCCCAATCCGTTAAGTATCCTTCAAAATAGCCATTAAAACGTTTCAAAATTTGCACTTAAGCCCTACTTCCGTTAGTTTCTTCTCTATTTTTCCCTCCTCTTCAACTCTTGACTCTCATTTTGACCTCTTTTCTTCTAAATCTTCAATAACGACCCCATATTCTTCTCTTGTCTTCTCAAATAGGTCTTCAAATCTTCACTTTAACTTGCAAATTAGTTGCTTTGTCTTCAACTTTAGCCTCTTTATCACTTGACTTCTTCAAATTAAGCCTTCAAATTCCTCATTGAAGCTTTCACAACTAGCCCCTTGCGTTCTAAATCACTTCTTTGCCTACAAAATGAGAGAAAACAACCAAAACTACGAAAACAAGCATAAGTCTAGAAAGAGAGATAAAATAGATAAATTACACATATTAGCAAGTTAAGAAGAGTTCGTTAACATACTAAAATATGCAATTTTAATTCATCAACAAGCATCCATAGGCAGGAAGTTGTCGTTAATAATTTCTTCAACCCAACAAACAATGTTTTGATTGATAAGGTTATGGACTCGCAGAGATTCAAAACCCAACGGACAAGGGGTAATGACCCGAAAAGTGTCCGGTCTCGTCAACCAGTTATCCAAAAAGGCTCTAACACGTACCCCATCATGAATCTTCCATACTATCCCTGATTTAATGAGGTCTCTGCCTGCTAAAATGCTTCGAAAAACAAAGGAAATATGTGCATTCTTCTTCAATTCAAAGTCAAGGTTATTAGATTCTCGCAAATATTTAGAGGAAAGAAGTCGCCTAACCAAAGAATTTGGCTTTTGAATCATTCTCCATGTATGCTTGGCTAGCATGGCAATGTTGAAGGATTGAAAATCCTTAAAACCGATGCCTCCATCTTCCTTGTCCCGCATAAGCTGCGGCCAAGCAATCCAGTGAACTTTCTTGCGATCCTCGCTACCTCCCCACCAAAATTTTCAGACTATTTTGGCCATATCTTCACATGAACTTTTAGGTAGTAAAAAACAACCCATTGCATAATTTGGGGCGGATTGCAAGACTGACTTGATGAGAATTTAATTTCCAGCTGCAGATAAAAGATTTCCTTTCCACCCCTTCAATTTGTTACAAAGTATTTCAATCAGATAGTTGAATTGAGCCTTTTTGCTCCTCCCAAAAGTTTTGGGGAGGCCTAGATAGTTATCGTGACTATCTACCAATGACACTCCCGCAAGGTGACTAAGATTTTCCTTTTCCTCGTCCTTCACATTTTCTGAAAAATGATAGAAGATTTCTCCAGGTTTAATTTTTGACCCGAAGCAGCCTCGTATTCCTGTAGAATAGATCTCAAAAAAAGAATCTCAGCATCAGTAGATTTGGAAATTAAAAAACTGTCATCCGCAAAGAAGAGATGTGAAATGATCGGGCCTCCTCTAGAAGCTGAGACACCCGAAAGTCTGCCATCTGAAACAGCCCTTGATAAACACCTTGACAGACTTTCGCTGATTAATAAGACTAGATAAGGAGAAAGAGGACAGCCTTGGCATAGTCCTCGTTCAGGGGTAATATGACCCTTTACTTCTCCGTTAACAAGCAAACTATATGTGGCAGTGGTAACACAATTCATTACTGCAGTAATCCAACGATTCCCGAACCCCATTCTTTCTAAGACTTTCAGCAAAAAGCCCCATTCGACTCAATCGTAGGCTTTACTCATGTCTGCTTTTAAAGCAAAAAAAAACCTTCTTTACCTTTTTTCCTATTCTTCATAGAATGCAAAATCTCAAAAGCACAAATAACGTTGTCAGATATCAATCTACCCGGTATAAAAGCGCTCTGATTTTCTGATATTAGGGTATCCAAACTAGTCTTTAGACGATTTGCAAGAGTTTTACTGACAAGCTTGTAAATCGTAGAACAAATACTGATAGGACGGAGATCAGAAGTTTTACGCACCAGCTTGATCTTTGGGATCAAAGCTATCAAAGTATGATTGTACATACCAATATCCTCGCCATCATTAAGAATCCCCAAACAAACATCTTCAATCTGTTCAACAAACACGTGCCAGTGTTTCTGGAAAAAAATAGCCTGGAAACCATCCGGTCCGGGTGCTTTGATCGGAGCAAGACCCTTAAGAGTGAGTCGAATCTCATCACTAGTAAAAGGTTGATCAAAACGGGCTTTATTGTCTTCATCTACTAAACTCGTAATCACCTCGAGCAGCGGTTCCATCTGTTCAGTAGATGGGACGGAAGAGAGAATATATCTCTGAAGTAATCTTCCAACATAGTCGTAATCTGTCCAGAATCCTCCACCTACTCGCCATCGTTTGTCTCTAGACCACAAATTTGATTCCTTTCTCGACGAATAGACGCTTTCCGGTGGAAAATTCTCGTATTTTGATCACCCTTTTGCATCCAAACTTGTCTTGACCTTTGCTGCCACATCTCCTCTTCGGCGAGGAGAGTTTGCAGAATCTCTTTTCTCAAAACCCGAATTTCTTCTATTGTTGCCGAACTATGTGGTCCTTCCATAACAGTCCCAAGTCTGCCTCGAAGCCTCCCCAATTTTTGTCTTACCGAACCAAAAGAGTCGCGTTCCCAAATCTTCAAGCTAGACACAACTGATTTCAGTTTCATACTAACTGGACCATCAGCAGTGTGCCAACTATCTCGAATAACAGTATCACATTCACGATGTGAAGCCACATTGCCTCAAACTGAAAACGTCTATTTATCTTGACATTCTTATTAGCAAAAGAAAGCCAAGAAATCTCTAGTGGGACATGATCCGAAACCTCAGCAACAAGGTGCCGAACAATACCCCTGCCGAATATATCAATCCACTCATCTTTGTTCAGACATATGTCCAAACGTTCTCTAATAGCCTTACCATTTCTGTGGTTGTTTGACCAGGTAAATTTCTGCCCCGAAAAGCCAAGATCGCGTAGCTGTAGATGATCAATAACACCTCTGAAACTCTCTATCTGTCTGAAGGGAACTGGACAACCCCCTTCCTTTTCCAGTATAAACGAAAAAGCATTAAAGTCTCCCACCACACACCAAGGTTGGCTAATCGGTTGAAGCTTTTCCAGGAAAGCCCAGGAGTGATGTCGTTGATCCCTATCTGGATCACCGTAAAACCCGGTAAGAAAACCCTCTTTCCCTTCAGCAGGGATCGAGAAGATACCATGCATAAAACAATGTCCCCATTTTTTCAAAACAAATGTAACCTCATCATCCCACATCATCGCAAGGTCGCCTCGTCTACCGTCGCAGTCTCTGAAGATACCGTTTCGAAAGCCAAAGCTATCCTTGATACGAATCATCTCACTTTCATAAAACTTTGTCTCCATTAAGAAGACGATATTGGGCTTTTGTCTCCTCACAAGATCGTGAAGAGAGATAACGCTACGGGGGTTCCCAAGCCCCGTACGTTCCAATTTGGGAGACTCATTGCTGCTGGCTGGACTGCCTCGCAGCCTCGGCCTGGTTTAAGATTGGGTTCTTTAAGGCTCCCCCATCCTGTGTCAGAATCCGCGTAGCAGAAACCTGAATTTGTGACTTAATTGACTTTTCTTCGTTCTCCCTGCCAACCGATGGGTTTCTGTGGACTGTGTGGTTTGCTCGAATTGGATCTTTGCCATCCTGATTCTCTCATCTCCCCTTAGCCGGAATAGAACCTGCTCTTCCACCCCTTCCTCTTCCACGCCCATTGCCACGGCCTCCAGTTGACGAGAGACCATGGACCATTCCCCCAGCCTGGGGTCTGACTTTCTCGATTGGGTGGGGGCTGAGGTTTGCATCACTAATCTTCCGTTTTTCTCTCGTTGTTGCCTGACCAAGGGAAACAGAAATGCCCTTAGCCTTTTCATCAGAAGAGAACCTGGTTGGCTTTTCTTTTTCAGCGAGGGGGCTATCAAATAGTTCCAGATCTTCAGAGCTACCTTTAAAACCTACTGATAACGCCCAAATAGGGGTTATCTTATAGCCCGGTTTTTGTGTATTTGTGCCGGAAAACTCACTTTTTAGCCAATTTTCACCCTCGGAACGCCTCGGTTTTAGGAACGAGACAGTTACTTGCTCTTTATAAATTTCTGCATTTTCCGTACTTTATTTGGATATGATCGCGGGTGTGTTCATGTTGTCTATGCAGGAACAGGGCCCGGGAATGCAGCAGGAATGGATCGGGAATGCAGCAGGAGGCAAACAGAGGCAGAAAAGAGCACCCTGCCTTGCTGTCTGCGTATAATACGCAGACCCTGCGTAAAATACGCAGGCAGCAAGGAGGGAGAGGGGTTTTGGAGAGATTTTCTCCCCTGTCTGCGTATTATACGCAGAAAATACGCAGCCAGGGGGAAAATACGCAGAAAATACGCAGGAAAGAAGAAGCTGAAGGCAAGATGGGTCCCTGTCTGCGTATTATACGCAGAAAATACGCAGAAAATACGCAGACAGCAAGCACAAAGTGGAGAAAAAGCAGCAGGAGAAGACCCTGTCTGCGTATTATACGCAGCAGGCTGCGTATTATACGCAGACAGCACAAAAACTGGGGCGGTTTCGGGCAGTGGCTGTTTCGTAAATATTGACAAGTTCCAGAAATTCGCCAGCACTATAAAAAGACTCGTCCAGACTCGTTTTGAAGACACAACACACAAGACCATTCATCCAAGGACAAGTCTGAGCATCCCGGGAGAGCACGGAAGCACTCATCCAGATCCGAAGACTTAGTTTGATCTAAATCTCTCTTTTAAATTCAGAAACTTTGTTATTTAGTTATGTCGTTTAGTAGCTAAACCTTTTACCTAGGTTCTCGGTGAACCTAGGGTTTCGTTTTCAGACATTATTTCTGCAGTTTGAGTATGAATGCATGATCTCGTTATCTTAATTCAGCAGTATTATCAGTTATTCTGTCTTTGATTATATCTGTTTATGCATGATCGGAGTCGCGAACCAGAATTGCTATAGACCCGAGCCTGTAGGTGAAAACGTCAGGTTAGGGTTAGGAAGAAAAGACAGGATTTAGTACCTTACCCTGATAGACCGACCAGAGAAAGGGAGATAGGGCTAGCCAAAACGTATAGACCAACTGTTAGAGAATTCGACCCGGGCCATCAGGACAGGTTAGAAACCCTAGCAGACTTAGAACGAGACTGCAGACTTAGGCAGCTTAACAGGAACCCGAAAGTCTGCAGGATCGTGACAGCGTGTGGAATCTGAAAGGTTACTGCACAATCGGTACGTGGCACGGGTAATTAAAACTGCTGAGTGTTTTCATATCAAACCGAAGAACATAATTCTGAAGAAACCCTAGGGGATCCTGGACCTAGTATTCCAAACCCTAGATTTACAACCTTCAAGATTTTCAGAAAAACGTCACAAAAAATAATTGCGTTTTATTTTGTTTATTTTTAGTTATAGTTAGTCACAATCTTAAACTACTCCTCCTTTTCATACTCTGGAAGTTAAAACTGATTTCTCGAAAAAACCCGAAATAGTCCTCGTGGGAACGATCACCCGAGCTTAATTACGCCCGGTACTACAAGATTCGTATACTTGCGGACAGCACGTTAGTTTGCGCATCAAGTTTTTGGCGCCGTTGCCGGGGACTTTTTAGGGTTAATTTAGTTATCAGAATTAGTTTTCGGAGTTTTTATTTTTCAGTTTCGTTATTTTTCTTTTATCTCACTGCTTTTTGAATCTGCGTTTGTCAGGACTGTGCAGTTGATGCCCAGATTGCCTCGCAGTTTGGTAACACCACTTGACAATCCGGAGAAACTGTATACCGAACAGAACCGCAGAAACCGAGAAAGCAGGATGGCAACCAACCAGAGAGATCCACCCGAGAACACCGAAGCCGGTGGACAGGAACGAGAGACACGTACCCCAGCCCAGATGGCTCGGTACATTGAGGAACTTGTCACAGCGGGACTTGCTGCCCGAAGCAACCAGAGAACATATAACCGATCTGGGAAGGCGTTGGTGGAAAATTTCGAAGTCCCCACCGGGGGGCATGAGCGAGCTATTGTGGTGCCCGAGATCACTGCCGAGCACTTTGACATCAAACCATCCACCATCCAGACGGTACAAACTCTCTGCCCGTTTCATGGCAGGGCCGACGAAGACCCGAACGATTTTATCGGGAAATTCGAAGATTACTGCAACAAGGTCAGATACAAGGGGGTAGAAGCAGAGGCACTCATGCTGATCTTATTTCCATACTGTCTTTACGGTGTAGCCAAAGACTGGCTCGAATCCCGACCACCCCGATCCATCACCACGTGGGAGGAGTGTGTCGCAGATTTTCTGGCAAAGTTCTACCCCGCCTCCCGAGTCATACAGTTACAGAGCGAGATCCTGTCATTCAGGCATAAGATGGGGGAGACGGTGGTGGACGCATGGGACAGGCTTATGAGATTGGTCAAACGGTGCCCGAACCACGGTTTTGGAGACGCGAAAATCCTGCAGGTTTTCTACCATGCCCTAGACAGGGAGAACGCCGACAGGATTGACAGAGAGGCCGGGGGAAACTTCTTGTATCACGTGGACAAAGAAGGTGCGTATGACCTGATGAAGCAGTTGGCCAAGCAGGATACCCGACTGTTTGACGATCGCAGGATGGCGGCTAGAGCCGAACCCGCAGAGGATGACCGGATAGACAATCTGGCCAGGATCGTTCATGACTTGGTCACGAAAGTCTACTCGGATAAGAAGACTGTTGCAGCAGTCGAAGAACCTGATCTGGACACAGCCATTGAGGAGCTAAGGACCGAAGACACCAACTACGTACAGCAGCAGTGGGACCCGAGCCGGTACCGACCGGGTACGAGAGACCATCCCGGGTTCCGGTACGGAAACCCGAACGCAGCGATTTATGCACCAGGTTTCCAGCACAGGCCACCAGCCCAGCAGGCTGCACCGGCCCAGCAGGCTCAGCCAGTCCCATCCGCGCAGCAGTACGATGCCCAGATGAAAGAGATCAAGTCCATGTTCCAGACCATGGAGTCCCGGTTCAAGCACATGGACGCCCTGACAGCCGACATGCAGACGACCAAAACGTCACTGCGTGCTTTGGAGGTACAAGTGGGGCAGTTAGCACAGCAGCTAACGGAGAGACAGCCAGGGAACTTGCCCTCGAATACAGTGAATAATCCACGTGCTCAGATCAATGCTATCACCACTCGGAGTGGAGTAGCACTGCAGGATCCACCGTACCCTAGCCATGCACGCGCAGAAAAGTCGAAAGAAGTAGAACGCAAACTGTCTGGCCGGGATAACAGCGCAGTCGACCGCCCCCAGCCGAAGGGCTCGGTTGAGCAGGATGCAGTGCAGAATGAGACAGATGCAGAAACGGTACCTGTCTCCAAGGAGGTACCATACCCCTTGAAGACACGAAAGAGGGACGATAGCAAGGACTACGCTAGGTTTCTTGAGATGTTCAAACAGCTGCAGATTAACATACCTTTTGCCGAGGCTTTGGCTAAGATGCCCACTTACGCCAAATTCCTCAAGGACATCTTGTATGGGAGGAGGCGAATGAGCGATTTCGAGACTATAAACCTGACGGCAGAAGTGAGCAATTGTGTGAAGAATGGGCTACCGAGGAAGAGAAAAGATCCTGGCAGTTTTGTAATACCGGTCACCCTAGGTAACGCTTACACAGGAAAGGCTCTGTGTGACCTAGGGGCCAGCATCAACCTGATGCCGTTGACGATTTTCAAGAGCTTTAAAGTCGGGGAGCCCCGGCCCACCAGAATCATGCTGCAGATGGCAGACAGGTCCGTAAAACAGGCTTATGGAGTTATCGAGGATATTTTGGTGAAGGTCGGTGAGCTCATTTTTCCAGCAGATTTCGTAATCCTGGATATGGAGGCAGGGGAGGTACCGCTCATACTGGGCAGGCCGTTTTTGGCCACTGGAGAAGCTATGATAAATTGCAAGAGCGGTGAACTGACCATGCAGATTAACGAGGACAAGGTTAAATTTAATGTTTTCAAAAACCTGCAACTGCCAAATTATTATGATCACGAAGATATCTTCGCCATAGACGTAGTGGACGATGGCTGGGAAAACGAGGAGATGGACCAGTTATGGGAAGAAATTGACAGCATGTACGGAAAAGAGAAAGAGATGACTCGGTGCGAGCAGGCCATGAGAGCCGAGGACTGGACCACTTTGCACCGGGACGAAGATGGCGGGCAGAAGATGATCCTGGTTCCGTCACTCAAGGAGCCACCTGCACTCGAGCTTAAACCGCTCCCGAACCATCTCAGGTATGCGTACATTGGTAATAATAATACTCTGCCCGTAATTGTTTCTTCTCTTCTATCTCAGGAACAGGAAAAGAAACTGCTGGAAGTATTGCGAGAGCATAAAGAAGCAATCGCCTGGACGATTGCAGATATTAAGGGGATCAGCCCCTCCTACTGCATGCACAAGATCAGGATCGAAGAAGGCAAGAAACCGGTGATTCAGCCCCAGCGGAGACTGAACCCGAACATGAAGGATGTTGTGCGCAAGGAGGTCATGAAGTGGCTGGAAGCAGGAATCATATACCCCATATCAGACAGCACTTGGATCAGCCCGGTCCAGTGTGTGCCCAAAAAGGGGGGTATTACAGTGGTGCAGAATGAGGACCAGGAACAGATTGCGCAGCGCACGGTTACAGGCTGGCGGATCTGTATGGACTATCGGAGGCTAAACGATGCAACATTGAAAGACCACTTCCCGCTACCATTCATGGACCAGATGTTGGACAGGCTAGCTCATCACGCCTATTACTGTTTTCTGGACGGGTACTCCGGGTACAACCAGATTTGCATAGCCCCGGAAGATCAGGAGAAGACAACGTTTACCTGCCCGTATGGTACGTTTGCGTTCCGGCGCATGCCATTCGGGTTGTGTAACGCTCCAGCCACGTTCCAGAGATGCATGATGGCGATATTCTCCGACATGATCGGGAAAAATCTGGAGGTCTTTATGGACGATTTTTCACTGTTCGGGGACAGTTTTGACGACTGCCTGCACCACCTGGGACAGGTCCTGATCCGATGCAAGAAGGCGAATTTGGTGCTGAACTGGGAGAAGTGTCATTTTATGGTCACCGAGGGGATCGTGCTGGGTCACAAAATTTCCAGCAAGGGACTCGAGGTGGACAGGGCCAAGATCGAGGTGATAAAACAGCTCCCATATCCGACAACCGTAAAGGCGATCAAAAGTTTTCTGGGGCATGCAGGATTTTACTGGAGGTTCATCAAAGACTTTTCCAAGATCACGAAGCCACTCTGCGCTTTACTTGGAAAAGACGTGCCCTTTGACTTTGATGCAGCTTGTCAGCAGGCCTTTGACCATCTGAAGGAGAAGCTGACCACAGCCCCGGTTATCACTACACCGGACTGGTCACTTCCGTTTGAGCTGATGTGTGACGCAAGCGACTATGCAGTCGGTGCAGTTTTGGGGCAGCGGAAGGACAAGGTGTGCCATGTGATATATTATGCAAGTCGGGTACTCAACGATGCCCAGATCAACTATGGCACTACTGAGAAGGAGCTGCTTGCTGTGGTATATGCCCTGGATAAATTCAGGCCGTACTTGGTTGGGTCAAAAGTCATCGTTTTTACCGACCATAGTGCCCTGAAATATCTGCTGGACAAGAAGGACGCAAAGCCGAGACTGCTGAGATGGGTATTGCTGATGCAGGAATTTGATGTGGAAATCCGGGATAAGAAGGGAGTCGAGAACGTAGTAGCGGACCACCTGTCCAGGCTTGAGAATGCTGAGGTGGACCCGGTACCGATCTAGGAAAACTTTCCGGACGAGCACATCATGGCGGTCAAACTGGGGAGACCGTGGTATTATGCTATAGCCAACTATCTGGTGAGTGGCACGCTTCCCGAGGACCTAACCCCGTCACAGCGGAAACGGTTTATTTCTGAAAGCCGGCAGTATTTCTGGGACGACCCGTATCTGTTCAAGCAGGGAGCCGACAACATTCTGAGGAGATGTGTTCCGACCCACGAGGCCTGGAACGTGATCAGGCACTGCCACTCGGCTCAGTGTGGGGGTCACTTTGGAGGGACCCGCACGGCACACAAGGTACTGCAGTCAGGTTTCTTTTGGCCAACACTTTTCAAGGACTGTCATGATTATGTACAGGGATGCGATAGATGCCAGAGGACAGGGAGTACGTCACATAGGGACGAGATGCCTTTGACTATTTGGCAGGAAGTTGAACCCTTTGATGTATGGGGAATTGACTTCATGGGGCCGTTCCCGTCTTCTATGGGAAATCTGTACATACTGTTGGCAGTGGACTATGTTACGAAGTGGATCGAGGCGATAGCGTGTCAGAAAAACGATGCAGCGACAGTTGAGCGTTTTCTGAAACGCAACATATTCACACGATTCGGGACCCCCAGAGCAATGATCAGCGATGAAGGGTCACACTTTATTAACAAAGTGTTTGCCAGGGTACTTAAGCAGTACGGGGTATCTATCCATAAGGTATCACTGCCTTATCACCCCCAGACTAACGGACAGGCAGAGGTGTCAAACCGAGAGATCAAGGGCATTCTTGAGAAAACCGTAAATCTGGGCCGGAAGGATTGGTCGATAAGACTGGATGATGCGGTATGGGCATACAGGACAGCTTTCAAAACACCGCTGGGAATGTCACCATACCAGCTCGTGTTTGGGAAAGCGTGTCACCTCCCGGTTGAGCTGGAACATAAGGCCTATTGGGCTATCAAACTGCTCAACATGGATGAGAGTCTGGCCGGAGATAAGAGAAAGATGGCGCTGCTGGAATTAGAGGAGTTCCGCAGGACGGCATTTGAGAGCGCCAAAATTTATAAAGAGAAGACGAAGAAGTGGCATGATCAGCGTATCACGCCAAAGCAGTTCAACGAAGGAGACAAGGTACTTCTCTATAACACAAGAATGAGGTTCTTTCCGGGAAAGTTGAGATCTCGTTGGTCGGGACCGTTCATCATCAGGAAGATATTCGCGTGGGGCGCATTTGAGCTAGAGAATCCAAAAGACAACTCAAGCTTCAGGGTGAACGGAAACCGAATCAAGCCATATCTCGAGAACGCCGAGGTCGCCAAGGTAGACCCAATCTACTTCGACGACCCGTGATCGAACCTGAGGTAACTGGGTCGGGCCGTCGACCGTAAATTACAAAGCGCTGGTTGGGAGGCAACCCAACGTAGTAAGTTTAAATTATATCATTTATTTTAAGTTTTGAATTTTTGAGAGAGGTGAGATGAGTGGGTATTTAATGAAAAATTGAGCATGTGCAGATACAGAAGAAGCAGACGAAAAGAAACAGAAAGGAGAGAGAGAGAAAAGTGACCCCCATTCAACCCACAGTGTCAAAATAACCGAGGTGAAAAAAAAAAAAAAAAAAAAAAAAAAAAAATGAAAATAATTTTTTCTCTGCTGTCTGCGTATTTTACGCAGCTTTCTGCGTATTATACGCAGCCAGCAAAGAGAAACTGACTTTTGAAAATTTTTGAAAAATTATTTTAGCTGCTGTCTGCGTATTTTACGCAGGTTTCTGCGTATTATACGCAGCCAGCAGCATAAACTGAATTTTTGAAAAAAAAAAAAAAAAAAAAAAATATTGAAAAATTTATTTTGACCCTGTCTGCGTAAAATACGCAGCTTTCTGCGTATAATACGCAGACAGCACCAAAAATAGATTTTTTTGAAAAACTTGAAAAATTATTTTCAGAGCTTTCTGCGTATTTTACGCAGATTCCTGCGTATTATACGCAGACAGCTCAGGAAAATAAGTTTTTATAAAAAAAAAAAAAAAAAAAAAAAAAAAAAAAAAAAAAAAATTTGAAAAATATTTTCCAGTACTGTCTGCGTATTTTACGCAGCTTTCTGCGTATTATACGCAGACAGCACTGAAAAACCAGTTTTTGAAAAAAAAAAAAAAAAAAAAATCAATTTTCCCCCTGTCTGCGTAAAATACGCAGCTTCCTGCGTATTATACGCAGACAGAGAGGAAAATTGCAATTTTTTTTTACTTTTTTGTTCACCCGGTACCCCTGTTTGCGTAAAATACGCAACATATACGTATTATACGCACAAAATTAGCAGTTTTTGACCATTTTAAGCCAGGGGCATTTTGGTCATTTTGGCACTTAGGGTTTTTAAGGGGGAATCCGGCCATGGGGAAGCCATTGTTGGCTTGAAGCTTTCTCTCTCTACCTCCATTCCTCTCTAGCACCAACACTCCAAATTTTTCAAAAGTGCTCGAAATCAAAAACCGACGGCATTTTTGGAATCCCCTCGTCGCAAGGAGCACGGAACTACTCTCGGTTTTGCAGAAATTCCAACCGAGCAAGTGTGGGGGTGGAAGGAAAGTGAAGGGTGTTCTTGAGGAAAAATCTCAGATTTGTTGAGTTTGAAGCCAAACCGGAAAAATTCACAGAAGGGAACGTTGAAGAGGAGGAAGAAGGCTACGTGAGAGTGTGCCCGGAATTTCATTCCGGCAAATTTGACTTTTCCGGCGGCTTAGACGGCGGCTTAGGCGGCGGCTGGACGGCGGTTTACAGGCGGCTTTCCGGCGATAACCTTGCCGGATTCTGCACTTCACCCCCGTTGTGGGAAGGTCCAATTTTCTTCCTTCTCTTTAAAATTTTCAGTTTTAAGCACGACCCGTAGCCGGGTCATTGTTTCTGAAATTTTTCTCGGTTTCCGTGCCGTGTGGACCTCTGGTAGATTCTAGGGGGCTTATTTGCTGAGACGCACTATTTCACGCGCACGTACTCTAGATTTCTGTTTTCGCTCGTTTTTGCATTCTCATGGCTTTAGTCAAACCTGTCATTGACCCGAACCGTCGGCACGAGCCGATTGATATCCCTGTCAGCGAACTTACACCGCATAATTTTGACAGTTATCGGTTTGTGACCCACCGTGCCCATGCTTATTATCTGACCGGTAAAAAGCCGAACTATAGGTTGGCTAAGGACCACAGATTCGAGGTAGACGATGATAGGATGCCAATCCAGATGGTGAATTTTGCCAGTCGAGCAGACATTTTTGGCACTTCACTAGCCGGGTTTGAGGGTACGTCTAGTTCTAGGCTGACTAGGGAGTTCTTTTGCAACCTTATGCATGCCGGCGATGCCGAGAACACTGATGTGCGGTGGATTTACTGCCGTCGTGACTATATATTGCTGACCCCTGACTCTATTAGGCAGGCTTACGGGATTCCACCATCCCAAGAGCCGTGTGCCTACCAGTTAGCTATGAGTAACCCTCCGTCAGCTGGGGAGGTTTTGAGGGTTTTGACAGGTGGAGCCGCGGGGGCCCACTTTGAGGAAGAAGGAAACGTGGGGCTGAAACTGCACTCGGGATTTTTGTGCAAGCCTGCCAAGTGGTGGGCTGAATGGGTGGTGAACCGCATTATGGGGATCCAACACTTTACCTACCTCGAGAATGAGGCGACCATGATAGTGTACTGTCTGATGATGAGGCGACGAATTGATATAGCTCAGCGCATTTGGGTTTATATTCAGGAGAGGAATGTCTCCGCGAGCAAGAAGGGACTCGGGTATAGCAACCTGATTATCCAACTGGCTCGTAATTACCAGATTCCTCTCTCCGAGCTTGAGGGTGACTGGAATCCTCCTCTACTTAAGGCCTATAGGAAGATTAGAGGGGGAGGTCCGGGACCGAATGACCCAGTCATCGACCTTGATGCAGACCCTATGGAGGAGGATGAGCCTGCCCCTGCCCCTGCCCCTAGGAGGCGATCGACCCAGGACAGACCTACTCGGGGGACGGGAGCGTCTACACTTAGGCGTTCTCAGTCCACCCATGACCACGGGGAGCCGAGCCAGAGAGCCGGGCCGAGTCAGAGGGCTAGACCTAGTACGAGAGGTACGAGAGGTCCGACCGGTCCACCGCCACTTTCGGTCATGAACCGTAGGTTGGCCCGAGTTGAGGAGGGACTTGAGGGATGCCGTGCTGGCCAAGCGTCTTTAGGCGAGAAAGTGCTTAACAAGTTAGGGAAAGTTTTCTGATACCTAAAGCACCTCAAGAAGACCACGAAGAAGATAGCCAAAGACCATGGCGATGCGATTACTGCACTCCGAGAGGAGCAGCGCGAGGCAGCCCGCCATGCGGGCCGAGAGGTGCCATTGCCTATTATCTTCCCTCCCTCCTATTCCAGTGAGTACACTACCAGCTGGTCGGACGAGGCGAGCTCGAGTGAGCATGCCACAGCGCCGGTTTCACACCCACCTAGCAGTCGGTCAGGATCCCGGACACAGTCCCGACAGTCATCGAGCTCACGGTCCCGCCAGTCGTCGAGCTCGCACCCACGACAGTCGAGTGGTGCCAGATTCAGGCAGACCAGCAGCTCACCTAGCAGCATGTCCGGTTCATCCGAAACCGGGTCAGACCCGCCGTATAGTCCAGACGAGTCAGTGCCATGAGGGCATGCCACCTCTTAGTGTGGGGGTGGGAGTCGTGTCTGCATAACCCGGTCTGCACGTTTTTTCACATTTATTTGCAGTTTTTATTTTATTTTTGAGTCAGCATATTTTCTTTATTTGAGTCGACCCACCACATCATTCTGACCTTGCATTGTGTATATTTAAGAAAAAAAAATTGAAAATTTTCAGAAAATCCAAAAAAAAATTTAAAAATCAGAAAATTTGAGAAAGGGCAATCAAGATTACAGAAACTGGGAAGAAATCGAGATTAAACCCTTTGACAGAAAAGAAAGCTTGCACCGAGGTATAGTAGATAGGTGAGAGCCAGTGACCCTTGGAAACCGCAAGTAGTTATCACCTGAGCTAAGGATCCGACTAGTTGCCACACCGCCGTCATCTAGGTAGTCGACAACCCGCCCACGGGCGCCGTCACGGTCATCGCATCTTTCGGTGGAGTGACTGGCTATCAAGGGACCTCACGTCCTGTTTCTTATCCCTAGGTCCAACTAGTAAACCCGTTTGAAGCCATTTACCCCTTTTATTCTTAGCCACTATAGCCTAGGAAGCCTTCTTTGAGACCTCATCAGTCGATTAGTTGGCTATTCTACGAGTTATGACGGAGGGAGTGAGTTGGGGAGGGTTTTAGATGGAGCACTTCATGACATATCAGTTTTGGACAGTTCGACATTGACACGCTTTTCGAGGGAAGGACAGGGTGAGTGAGAGGCGACAGTGCATTAAATTGCGGAGGTGGATCACTGCATTACATAGTGACCACAGGAGGAGTTAGTCGCGTGCGAGACATCTTTCCGCACATTATGGGGTCCGGGGGGTTGAGAGGTTAATTGGTGGTTGTGCCGTTTTTCTACATCTTTGGTGATGAGGAGGTTCGGTGGGACTGCACAGTATTATTTCGACTACAGGTTCAGCGCTTCAGGATTAGTGTGGGGGTATTCCATATGAGTACATCTTTCATACCCCACGACGACAGTTTTTTCTACTCACTCAGCTTTAGTCAGTTTATTTATCGTTATTCGTGTATTTATGTGTATATAGAGTCGTATTATAAAAAAAAAAAAAAAAAAATGAAAAAAAAAATGAAAAAAAAAAAAACAGAAAGGAAAAAACAGAAAAAAAAAAAAAGAAAAATAGAAAAAAAAAGAGAATTCAGAAAAAAAAAGAAAAAAAAGAAGAAAAAAAGAAAATGATCTAGTTGTGCAGTTTTTCAGTTATTTATGTTGTTTATGTTATCGAGTCAAAAAGCTGAGTGAGTAGCGCGATTTTCGAGACAGTTACACCGCTTCACATTTGTGGCCGCGAGAACGGCGAAGACACACCGAGGGACAGGAAGATTGATATGGCAGGAACTTAGGTGTTTCAGGCAGTTTTTCGGGAACTCGGTGAGGGGTGTGAGTTTGGGAAATTGTGAGAATGTCATAACGAGTAGGATCATGCCGTACCTTTACATATATATATCCTACCTGTTAGATTTAGAACCTTGATTCGGAAATAGCTCGGATGGTCGGTTAACTAGGGATTCGCTCAGGTTGATAGCAAAAGTAACAGTACTCGGGTCCCGTGCTTAAATCCACCAAAGAAATCTGTTCAGACTTACCGATCGATTGCAGGGAAGTATTTTCTGGAAAAAGGGTGCGGTTTTGAGGACACTCGGTTATGTTTTTGAGATTGCCCAATCTCACCAAAAATCATTGTTTAGTATATTTTTTGAGTCGTGTACATTGAGTCTGTGTATATTCTATCTGAGTCAGTCTTTCTATCGAGTCGTCTGGTTATACGGTTCGGGTTGAAAGAGTATGCAATTACAGGGAGTATGCAAAGGTAGTGTATGCACGACAGGGTCGGTTTTGCAAAAACCGAGAGGTATGCAAGCAGGTTGGTATGCAAGGGGATTGCTCGGGACGAGCAATATTTAGTGCGGGGGTATTTGATAACGCCCAAATAGGGGTTATCTTATAGCCCGGTTTTTGTGTATTTGTGCCGGAAAACTCACTTTTTAGCCAATTTTCACCCTCGGAACGCCTCGGTTTTAGGAACGAGACAGTTACTTGCTCTTTATAAATTTCTGCATTTTCCGTACTTTATTTTGGATATGATCGCGGGTGTGTTCATGTTGTCTATGCAGGAACAGGGCCCGGGAATGCAGCAGGAATGGATCGGGAATGCAGCAGGAGGCAAACAGAGGCAGAAAAGAGCACCCTGCCTTGCTGTCTGCGTATAATACGCAGACCCTGCGTAAAATACGCAGGCAGCAAGGAGGGAGAGGGGTTTTGGAGAGATTTTCTCCCCTGTCTGCGTATTATACGCAGAAAATACGCAGCCAGGGGGAAAATACGCAGAAAATACGCAGGAAAGAAGAAGCTGAAGGCAAGATGGGTCCCTGTCTGCGTATTATACGCAGAAAATACGCAGAAAATACGCAGACAGCAAGCACAAAGTGGAGAAAAAGCAGCAGGAGAAGACCCTGTCTGCGTATTATACGCAGCAGGCTGCGTATTATACGCAGACAGCACAAAAACTGGGGCGGTTTCGGGCAGTGGCAGTTTCGTAAATATTGACAAGTTCCAGAAATTCGCCAGCACTATAAAAAGACTCGTCCAGACTCGTTTTGAAGACACAACACACAAGACCATTCATCCAAGGACAAGTCTGAGCATCCCGGGAGAGCACGGAAGCACTCATCCAGATCCGAAGACTTAGTTTGATCTAAATCTCTCTTTTAAATTCAGAAACTTTGTTATTTAGTTATGTCGTTTAGTAGCTAAACCTTTTACCTAGGTTCTCGGTGAACCTAGGGTTTCGTTTTCAGACATTATTTCTGCAGTTTGAGTATGAATGCATGATCTCGTTATCTTAATTCAGCAGTATTATCAGTTATTCTGTCTTTGATTATATCTGTTTATGCATGATCGGAGTCGCGAACCAGAATTGCTATAGACCCGAGCCTGTAGGTGAAAACGTCAGGTTAGGGTTAGGAAGAAAAGACAGGATTTAGTACCTTACCCTGATAGACCGACCAGAGAAAGGGAGATAGGGCTAGCCAAAACGTATAGACCAACTGTTAGAGAATTCGACCCGGGCCATCAGGACAGGTTAGAAACCCTAGCAGACTTAGAACGAGACTGCAGACTTAGGCAGCTTAACAGGAACCCGAAAGTCTGCAGGATCGTGACAGCGTGTGGAATCTGAAAGGTTACTGCACAATCGGTACGTGGCACGGGTAATTAAAACTGCTGAGTGTTTTCATATCAAACCGAAGAACATAATTCTGAAGAAACCCTAGGGGATCCTGGACCTAGTATTCCAAACCCTAGATTTACAACCTTCAAGATTTTCAGAAAAACGTCACAAAAAATAATTGCGTTTTATTTTGTTTATTTTTAGTTATAGTTAGTCACAATCTTAAACTACTCCTCCTTTTCATACTCTGGAAGTTAAAACTGATTTCTCGAAAAAACCCGAAATAGTCCTCGTGGGAACGATCACCCGAGCTTAATTACGCCCGGTACTACAAGATTCGTATACTTGCGGACAGCACGTTAGTTTGCGCATCACCTACCGAATCCTTACTGACATGCTTGCTGGATTTTTCCCCGTCAGTTGAATAACTTTCGGAGCCTTTATCAGTATTCATATCTTCAATGCCTCCATCCGGGCCTTGCACAGAATGGCCTCCAGCATCCGCAGCCTCCGTATCCACAGCTTCTGCCTTGAAAGCGTCCACAAGCCGTTTCTTTGGGGGAGGTTTAAACATCAATCAATCCCCAAAGCCAGGCTGAGTTTTTGCCTTTTCTTCATCCGTTCGTGCAACACATTCAACTCCTAGGTGGTTGAGCAAGCCACACCATGAGAAAATATTCGGGATACGCTCATATCTATAGTCCAGCCATCGTTTCGTTTCTAGAACTTCAATGTACCTTCCTCTTCTAATAGGTTTGTTGATGTTTAAACTCACCCTGGCTCGCATATAATGACCATATGGACCTGACGAGATCTTCGAATCCGTAGTTATGATTTCACCCATGTTCTTCAGAATTTTACGAAGGTTCGCCTCAGTTTGATGGTAGATCGGAATATTACTCACCTGAACCCAAGCATCTATTGTGTCAAAAACAACTCCATCAGTATCTGCCGCTAATCCCCACTGCTTGAGCATCAGCATATTCTCGTCAAATATCCACGGATCGCCGGCGAAAACAGTATCCAGTGTCTCCTTGTTTGGGAATTGGAAGACGAAGGTTTTCGCCCCTGTTTCATGGATAGTAATCTCTTCTCCACCCGGCCAAATCTTCTTAAATAGGAGCTTCATCGCCCATATGTTGAAGAGGATAGGACGAATAAAATTTCCAATCAAGCACGGAACTCAAGCGTTGATGGCGGCTAAGCTGTACTCCCTCTCGAAGACTTCAACATATTCCTCTTCAATTGATAGTTTTCCGAAGTCCAAAGTGGATTCGAACCCCGAAGCCATGATTGCTACTATGGAAACAGTACCTAGTCGTCGTTGTAAGAAGCCAGAAAGAGAGTCGAACGTCGATCGCAGCTGGAACCCTAGCAGAACCCTAGCCGAACCCTAATCGCCTCCGAACTATTAGGAGCTAGATACCCGTGTGAAACTTCATGTTTACTTATGTTTTACACCTACGCCGATATTTTTCATATGCATATTCAGGACTTCATATCTCAAAATGACCAGTACAATAACGCGTAAGAAACATACCATAGTTTCTCAAAAAGAAATAATCAAAACAATGATGTGTAAAAAAAGAAACATTCCATAGTTAGCAACTAGGGATGGAAACGGATCGGATTTGGATCGGATATGTGCATAATCCGATCCGATCCGAAACTGATACCCCCTGATCCGGATCGGGTCATGTAACGGATCACCCAAAAAGTCCGAATTTGATCCATAAGGAAAATGGATCACGGATCACAAGAACGGATCACGAATCGGATCAGGTCGAATCATATATATATATATATATTATATGATTATATTATATAATTATAATTTTATCATAAAACTATATGATATATATAGGATCGGATTATCGGATATTTTGTATATATATCGGATGGCGTCGGATCGGACGGATATTTACAGGTATGATCCGAATCCGATCCGAAATCCGAACGGATCACATATTTGTGATCCAAATCCGATCCAAAGACAAATGGATCGGATTCGGACCGCTCCATTAGGGTCGGATCACCCCGGATCTCGGATCGAAGCAGATCGCGTTGCCATCTTTATTAGCAACACCCAAAAAATGTCTGTGGCATTTCTTTCTCTAAAATAAGCAAAAAAATATATATATATGTATATATATATAGTATTGAAAACTACCAAACTAAAAATGAATACACACGTTCTCCTATAAAAAGTACACACGCATTTAGGAATAGTGTCCAATGATTCATTCTTAAAAAAAAAATCTCGAAAAGAGAATACTGCAAGGTGATTCGAAATAGTAGATTCTTCGTTCTTATGTGATGGAGGTTGTGCGAATTTTATCTTCTTTACCTGAAGAAGAATTTTAAAAATATGATAACCAAATCACTAAAATTTAAATTATTTCTCGCAAAAATGTGAAAATACAATTGAGATAGTTTGGAGAAGAGAATTACCTAAGAAGATGTAAAAATCAAACACGATTTTTTTTTTCACAATATGGAGGGAAGAATCATACCTTCAAACACCAAACACGATTATTTTTACTCCAAACACCAAACACGATTTCTTTCACACAATATGGAGGGAAGAATCATACCTCCGTTATATGAGTTTCCACCCTCGCCATTTTGGTCACGGAAACATCAAAATTTCCTTCAACATAACTTTTTTTTTGTGAAAGTTTCCTTATTGACTACAATTTTTTGCCAACTAACATCAATAACTTTAGGGGTGCAACTTGGACGGGCTGAACCCGACCAACCCGAACTCAACCCGGACGAAAGTCGGGCTTGGGCACATTTTTTGAGAAATTTGGACGGGCCCGGGCAAAAATTATAAACCCAAATTGCAATTAGGGTCGGGCTTAGGTACGGATATTAAACGATGGGCTAACCCGAATTGCCCGATTTGTATACTAATTACCTGTAAATGTTATGTAAAGAGAGTATTATATAGCATATTTATCAAGAATCTATTATTTTTCTATTAATTATTAGTGTTGTTTTTAATTATGTTTATGTTCCTAACTAATATTGTTTCATAAAATGTTTAGTATTCGCTTGTAAAAATAATTTTTTAATTCACTCTAACAATTTATAGTCATTATTTTTAGGCTTAAATTAAAAAAAAAAAAAAAAAAAAAAAAAAAAAAAAAAAAAAATTGAAGTGTTTTATAGATCTATTTTTTATATGTAAGTTATTAACTTAACTTTTAAGGGGACAATTTTGTATTGATTTGAATGTGATAATTATGTTAATATATTTATTTTAACGGGCTAGCCCGAATTCAACTCGATCCCGAATTGGTTTGATTGAATTTGGGCTTGGGCGGGTTTGGGATGCTCATAACCCGGGCTGGGCTGGGCTTGGGTAACCCCAACAAAACTCGGGCTTGGGCTTGGACAAGGGTGTCAACCCGCCCAGCCCGCCCGAGTTGAAGTCCTAACTTTTCTTCCTAATATTGACTATTTTTTAATATTGGAAATGAGATTAGTTATTTTCGTTATGTGTTGGTTATATACTTTTTGAACGGATTCAACTAATTATAAACGGGCGCCGATCTTTTCATTTCAGTTAAAAGTTTGCAGATGTGATGTAAATTTAAAGGCCCAATTTTTTTATTTTCAGTTCCAAATTTGCAGATGTGAGTTAAATTAAAATTTCAAGTAATTTTATTAATTATTTGACATTTTCGCGTGGCAATTCCTCAAACAACGCTGAATATTCTCAAATAGTATATAGTATAGATTTGTAACAATTAATATGATTAGTCCATGACATATATTGGGTACTCAAATAATATAATCGCAATCTCTTATACATAAAAGTAATCGGATATAAAGTTTGGAATTAGTATTAAATGGGAAGGAGTAATCAATTACCCTTTACTACATCTTTTATCTATTTTAAACTTTAGTCAGTACTTTATTCAATTAATATAAGTCTTACTATACCTTTTTCTGATTCTAAATTTTATATGTGGGCTTCATCGACTAAATTAAATCTTTTCAATACTAACTCATCAATTCATTTTCTTAAATGGCTCCATTAAAAGAAAAAGGCTAAATTGCACCGGAAGTACCCAAAGCTTGTCAAAACAAGCAAGTAGGTACTCAAATTTCAAAATTGAGCACCACAGGTCTCAAACTTTCGATTTTCGAGCAAGTAGGTACCCTTCCGTTAACATTGGACGGAAAAATATAAAAAGACTTTTGTACCCCTTATTTTCACCTCCAACTTTTTTTAAAAAAAATACAATTTTTACTAAAAATCTAAAAAAGTTAAAAAAGCTAAAATTTTAATTTAATAATTTGATATATGTAAGATAATGTAAGATAATGCAATATATTTTTATCAAAATTACATATTTTTACATCATTTCATGATATGAAATATGTTTTTATTAACACATATCCGTCAATCTTAAAGTCTTTAATTTTTTAAGTAGTGTTTAAAAAGAATTTCAAATTTCATAATTTCGTGTACTTTTTAAGAAACAATAACATAAAGTATCTTTGTACATTTTATACAATAGTCTCTTTTACAAATGCATGAAAAATATCATTACAATAAAAAACTACTCAAGAATGTCTGGTATCAACTCGTGTAAGTTGTTAAAATGCATACAGATACTTGTATGTTATTGTTTATTAGAAAATACATGTGAAATTACGAAATTTTAAGATTTTTTTTTTAAAAGCTGTTAAAAAAAGTTAAAGACTTTAAGATTGACGGATATATGTTAATGAAAACATTTTTCATATTTAAAATGATGTAAAAATATGTAATTTTGATGAAATATATTGCACTATCTTACATATATCAAATTATTAATTTTACTTTTTTTAATTTTTTTTTTACTTTTTTAGTAAAACTTGTATTTTAACAAAAAATATGAGGTGAAAATAAAGGGCACAAAAGTCTTTATAATTTTCCGTCCAAAGTTAACGGGAAGTTAACGGAAGGGTACCTACTTGCTCGAAAATCCAAAGTTTGAGACCCATGGTGCTCGATTTTGAAATTTGGGTACCTACTTGCTCGTTTTGGCAAACTTTTGGTACCTCCGGTGCAATTTTTAGCCAAAAGAAAACTCGTCAATCCATTTGAAAAAAAACTCAACATTCAAATATTAGTGTTAGTTTATTGCTTTTAGTTTTTCTTGAAAGAAAATTTTATGAATTTTAGTTGAATCGAAGAATCACGGAATGATTTAAATTTTTTTAAGAAGTTTTTTTTATTAATTCACAATGCCACATGGCACTCTCTCTGATAAAGTTTAAGAAGATATTCTCGAATAGTATATAAGTATATATTTGAGCCTCTAAACAAGTTGGCAATATCATGTCAACACCGTGGTGAAAAGAAACCTAATTGTGTAAAGTTCACTTGTCCCAAGTGTAATATTTTTTTATCGAACACCAGATATTTCATTAAATAACCAAACCACCATTACACTTTTCTCTTTCCACCTGCATTACAAGGAAATTCAAAACAGGAATGGAATTAGGCTCTATATTTTTAGCCAATCTAACCATCTCATGTGCTACTAAATTTTGCTCTTTACCGATCCACTTTTAAATACCAGAACAATTCCTCAGACCTTCCTTTATGTCTCAAACCAATAATCCTATTTCCCAGTTAGGATGATCAGAAGTAAGAGCATCTACCACCGGCATACAATCACTTTCAAACAAAATTTGCACATTTGTTCTATTTTGTAGCTTCCAAACTGCCAATCTCAATGCCAGAGCCTCACTCATCAAAGCACATGTAGCATTTTCTCTTATCCAACCCCAATCCACCACATTACCTGAACTGTCTCTCAAAGCCATCCAATGTGAGTGAGATTTGTTTCTTTCTCCCACCCAGAATCAAAATTGCATTTTAAAACATTTAGAGGTGGAGGAAACAAACTTTTTTCTCCTTTGTTGCACCCTTTTGTTTTGATATTTTGTTGTTATTCTGCCGATCCTCTTTAGACAGCAACTTCTGAAATTCAGTACACTCTACTTTGCACACATTAGCAATACTGTAGGGATTAGGCTTCACACCTTCAAAAGCACATTTTGCATCTTATCTTCCAAATATGCCAGCAACAGACTACACACTGATACAGGAATGGTTCATGCACTTCCTTTTTTAAAACTAACTCCACTAGTTGACAAAGTCATTTCTGGACATTTTTAAATTTTGAACACGTAATGGGTTTAACAGACCCATGGTGAACCAAACTGGAGTTGTCCATCTACAATGGAACAGACAATGCTCTATATGCTCCTCAAACTCTTGACATATCATGCATAATTCAGGAACTTTGCATTTCCTAGAGAGCAGATTTCTCTGAGTAGAAAGTGCTCCTCTACTCAAGTTCCACCAAAAATGTGATAAATGTGGAGGAAGAGGATCATTCAAATGTATCTCCAATATTCCTTCGGAAAGACCAGAGATGAAGAAGCTTCTGAAGAATTGCTAGAACTCATACTTTTTTAACTTCAGTATCTTTAAAAGCTACTTTGGTACCTGTTTTCATAGAGAAAACACCATTTCTTTCAAATGGCCAAAAGATTTGATTTTCATTCACCATTCAAGCAATAGGTGTAGCTAAAATAGCTTCTGCTTCCTTTTCATCAAATAGATTCTTTACCAAAGAGACCTTCCATCTCCTAGTATGAGTGTTTATCAGCTGATAAACCTTCATATCATGAGAAATCCGATCATTTTGCCCCACTCTTGAATTTTCAGCAATTGACACCCAACTATCAGATTTCACATTGATGCTATCTCCACTTCCTATTCCCCAATGAGCATGAGATTTCAAAAACATCTTGCCTTCCATTAAGCTACTCCACACCCATGAAGGATTATGTCCTTTAGAAGCTTCCAAAAAACTCTCATTAGGATAATGATTTGCTTTCAGAATTCTAGCAACTAATGATTTTGGTTTACCCTGAATTCTCCAACATTGCTTTGCTAGTAGAGAAAGATTAAAGCTATGGATATCTCTAAATCCCATTCCCCCTTCTAGCTTTCTTTTTGGCAATTTCTCCCGACTTACCCAAGAGATGCTTTTTCTTCACTCCTTCTCCACCCCACCAGAATTTTCTCATCACTTGAGCAATTTTTTTGCACACACTCTGGGGAAAAAACACACATGTCATTGTATAGCTAGGTATAGCATATGCTATAGCTTTTAAGACCACATCTCTACCAACTGAAGAGATACATATCTTCTTTCACCCACTTAACACACTTAAATGATCCTATCCACAATAAATTGAATAGCATCACTCCTTTATCTCCCCCAAAATACAGGAAGACCTAGATACTTCATCTTTTTATCCAAGGATGGCACTTGGTACATATCATTAATCTCTTTTATGACATTCTCATTTCTATTTGGAGAAAAAGGAATTTCGGACTTATTAAGATTCAACTCCATGCCCGAGGTTTCACTAAATTCCTTCATAATATGTAGAAAACACTTAATATCCTCCTTCTTAGCTTGTAGGAAAATCAAGGAGTCATCTGCAAAGAAGAGATGATTTAACCACTCCCTTCTTTTAGAAATTGATACACCTTGTAAGAGACTCTTTGATTGAGCTGTCTTGAGCTTTGCTGATAAAACCTCCATAATTAGCACCAAAAAAAATAAGGAGATAGGGGGTCGCCTTGTCTCAACCCCCTACCTGGCTTAAACTATTTACCTTCATTCCCATTCAACTTAATTGCCACTGTGATAGTAGGAACACACCGAATAATCATATCCACCCATTTTGAATCAAAACCATACTTTAGCAGAGATTTCGCTAAAAATCCCATTCTATCCTGTCATAGGCTTTATTGAGATCTAGTTTTAGAGCCAAACACAATTTTCCTTGCTTCTTGTGAGAAATGTAGTGGTAGAATTCTTGTGCAATGATAATGTTGTCCTGGATCATTCTACCAGGAATAGAAGTTGATTGTTCATCAGCAATGAGCTTTGGCAGAACTTCATTCAATCTATTAGATATAACTTTTGCTATTACCTTGTACAAAAAAGCTGCACAAGGCTATAGGTCTAAACTGTGAGACTTGTTCAGGGTCAATAACCTTTGGTATCATTGAGAGAACTGTCTTGTTGACACTCTTGGCCATGGTTCTAGAAGTAAAGAATTCTTGCACACTTTTAATCACATCCTCTTTAATAGTAGTCTAATATTTTTGGAAGAAAAGACCAATATAGCAATTATACCCTGGGGCTTTCCTTGGGCCAAACCCAAAAGTCACTTTCTTAATCTCCTCTTCATCAGGAATCCTCAGCAGCTTGTCATTATCTTCTCTAGTTACCTTTTGAGGAATGATACATCAGCAGCTTTCCAAATCTCTTTGGCCTTTAGCTGTGTACATATCTTTATAGAACTCCAAAAACATTTTATCAATCTCCATTGAGTTCTCCTCCGCCATTAGGTTTTAAGATTTTGTTGACATTATTTCTATGTCTTCTTTGAATTGTTAATAAATAAAAATACCTGGAGTTTCTGTCACCAGCTTTTAAGTAGCTGATTCTGGACTTCTGTCTCCAATAGATTTCTTCTTTGCTCCAAACCATCTCTAGCTTCTTCTTGATTTATCCTTGAGCTATCCAATTCTGAGAGATGAAGAGGGCTCATTTTGTATATCAATAAGTGAGCTTCCAGCTGTTTGATTCTTCTCTTCAGATTTCTGAAAGTCTGTTGATTCCAAGAAGAGAGACCTTTTTTGCAAGCTACAAGTTTTTTGTTTATCAACTTCACCATATGAGAACCCTCTGTCTGAGTATTCCAGATCTTTCTAATAATTTCTTGGCAGCCCTCTTCTGAAATCCAATTCTCATCAAATCTGAATTTTTGGCCTTGAATTCTCACATTTGGACAAGTATCAATCACCACTGGGGAGTGGCCAGAGGCTATAATACCTTCCCTTAGCAGAATAGATTTTTGATTTTCGTAACCCCAATCAGGAGAGAAGAAAGCACTGTCAATCATTTCTCTAACCTCATTATCCTCCCTCTTGTTAGTCCATGAATAGCTCATCCAAACATGCAGATATGGAGCAGCTAAACCTTCTCCTTCTCCATTGCTTACTATCCACCCCTCCACTTTTCTTTTCCATTAATACCATCTACCATTTTAACAATCTCTTTCCAAAATAAACCTCTCTGATAATATCTAGCAGGAGCATACACAAATACCCAAGTTTCCCAAGAATCATGATTTACTTCTATTTTGGACATAATGACATTCTTTTCACCCCCACATAATTTCTATATTAATATTATTCATCCACCAAAGTGCTATGCCACCACTCTTCCTTTCAGCTGCCATAGTAAAACCATCTCGATAATTCAGCCTTCTTTGAATACTTGTCACCAGAGCTTCTTTATTTTTTATTTAAGAAATAAATCACACTACGGAGATGGGTTGTAATCAGCCCTCTTAATCTATGGTATGTCAGTGTTCCCCCTAACCCTGTCAACTCCAGCTGAGAACTAACATTCTTCTTGTGGCTGCTTTTGGCCAGCCACCACAGCCATTTCAGCAATTTTCAACTCACTTTACTTTAGCACATTCTCTTTTATGACTTTCACACCAAGATCACAGTGACTAACATGTTCCTCTATTCTGATAATTGATATTTGTCTCTGCATTTTATCCCACCTTCTCCTAAACATCTTAATTTTATCACTTGATCCTGCCAGGTTCATTTCATGCACTCTTCTGATTCCACTTCCCTCACCTGCAGTGTGAGACTCACGCTCCTTCTCCGATCTTCTTTCCTCCTCCGTTGACGGCAGCTATGTCGTCGTCTGTATCCGATTCTTCTTGTTCTTGATGGCGGCTTCGACATTTTGGCATACCTCTTCCCTCTTCCTATCAAAAACCCCTTGAATTTCTTCCTTCTTCTTTTTGTCCGCCTTTGAAATCGCCCCGAAGCTTGTCCTTAACTCACTGCTATACGCCGACACCATTCCTTCCGTCCATTGTGTAAACCGACACTGGACATCTCTGTGACCCAGTCTCCCATACTGATAGCAGAAGTCCCCCAGTCTCTCAAACTTAAAACTTATCCACACATCTTCCTCATCTTCGCTTTCCAAAGTGAACCCCGACGGCAGAGATTCATCACATCCAGAAGAACCCTAATTTTGAAGGAAGGTCGAAATCCAAAAACACCTTTCTCTACTCCTTCTACATCCAAAACTTCTCCAATCAATGCCCCCATCCTCCTCGCATTTAGGAGTGATCGTTTTTGGTGAGGCAGACCTCTAACCTGTATCCAGAAAGGCACTTTTGAGAAATCTAGAGAATTAACATTCTTATCGATTCTCCACTCTTGAAGATCGAGATTTAAGGTCTGCTACAACCCAAGGCGATTTCGATTTCACTCTTTTGTAATCTTCATCATCTTTAAAGAAAAAGTTGAATATACTGTTACCCAAAGATTCAATCTCCACCTCACTCCGGAGATTCCAACTTCCTTTGATTATATTTTTCACCGTATTCTTCCCCACCTCTTTCTGGGTGAAGAACCTACCGATCAAAGTAAGATCACAGAGTTTTTTAACCATGTCTGGATCGTCATTGGGTTTTAGATTTAACTTATTCGCCATAGAAGAATTTACCAGCGATACCTCAAGCAGAGAAGGCAAAGCTTGCAAATGAAAAGGGGATCTTAAAGATTGACAAAACAGTTCCACGGACGATTGTTAAGCAATCAATAGAAAAGATTGGTGAAAACAATCAAAAGAGACAAGGGTATGAAGCCCTATTTCTGTCCCATCTCTAAAAATTGCAGAACACAATTCCTAGAGAGAGAAAGTTGAGCCATCCCCAAAGTGTAATCGACAATTCTTAATACTAATACCTTAACACGTTTGGTTTTTCAGACCGGTGGGATTGGATTAGACTGCATTAAATTCTCCGAATAAAATTGAATTGAATAAGTTAAACTATAATTAATTATGTGTTTAGTTTTGTGCCGTATTAATTCAGTATTAAAGTACAAATACTCCAACCCAGCTAATACCGTCATGTGAGAGATGATTGATTTGGGGTATTAAATACCATCTTATTTCTTATCAAGTTTTCACTATTTAGCACCGATATTAAAATTAGTCCACAACAACCAAATACAGTATTAACTAATACTAGAACTATATTTAGTCCAATCCCAGCTAATATTGTTAATCCTAGAAAATCGAACGTACCCTAAAAACTAAAAAACATAATTAAAGAGACAGAAAATTGAGGCAAATCAAGCACAGAAATAGGACCAAAACCCTACCTATTGTTTCATCCCAATTTCTTAAAGTTCACAACCTGTAATCTCTGAACATAAATTAGTTCCTATGTCGCTGCCAATGTTACTATTTAAGATATAGTAATACACATCCCATGAAAAGATCATACAATATGCATAGACAATCAGAACTACTACTACAACATATCCAAGTTTTTTGCCTAAAGAAAGCCCATGCTATATTAACAGATACAACCCCCACTTACAACACCAGCTCTAATCAGACCTCCGAAGAGTCGCAGCATTCTGAATCATGTTCGGTTTGGTAATGTATCACGTCCATATCCACCTTCCAAATAAATACCACCATAACAGAAGATCATTTCCCTCATTCACGGGGACGAGCAAGCCATAGAGAGCTAAGAGCTCGGAGTCGGGAAAAATAATCATTTATAGCAAGCAGGGCACGAGCCGATTGCCTGGTTGTCAATATGCGGTGCAGTTGTTGCAGGGTTTGTTGCCTTAGGTTGTCAGCCTGGTAGCAATATATGGCCTCACATCAGTTGCAAACATCTTAACAAGGTTATCACGGAGAGAGAGAGAGAGAGAGAGAGAGAGAGAGAGAGAGAGAGAGAGAGAGAGAGAGAGAGAGAGAGAGAGAGAGAGACCTGACGAATGAAACCCTCTAGAGTTCCAAGCTTTCCCATAGCCATAGCCATTTGTCCCATGTAGTTTGCTACATTACCAGATGAGCCAGAAGGGCCGAGAGATCCAGCTAATGTCTCAGCCAGAGACTGCTGCAACGCCTCCATGCCCTGGGATAATGCGTCCTCTGCCTGTTGTGAGGATTGCTGCAGGTTTGTGATACCCATTAACTGTTGCTCAGTTAGCGGCTCCAGCTGACTCATAAGTAACTGCAACCAACAGGATTAACTTCAAAATGGTGGAGACAAGGCTGATAAACGCTATTCAAAAAGTAAATATTTATAAAGAGACAAGCTTTCCGATAAATCTTCTCTAGTACTATTTCAGAACTAACATAAACAACAATGAATGAGATGTATTCAACTCATGGCGCAAACAAACAAGACCACGGGCATCATATGTAATTCAAGGCTTGAGTTTATTCATTGGGATAAGCTTTCATTCAAGTTCTAAATCATCAACACTTTCAGGGGCTCAAACTATACAGTAGCTTACTACGTTTTGTCTCAGCAGATTCTGTCACCTCCAATCTTAAGAGTATTGACAATTTGATAATGGTCAAAAATGCGGAATCAAATCCGCCGTACAAATGAAAGGAAATGTCTGCAATTTAGTACACCTTACCTTGAAATTTACAGTCCCACGTGTCAGTAAATAAAAGTAACATGAAAACTTGAGGATAATTTGGTTAGGAGTTAGGACATCCATTATTTTCTTTCCTTTTCACTTTGGCTCTCCTCACTTTCGGGGTTGGTAATCCAAAAATTGGAGCACCAAAAAGTTTTACGCGGACAAGTGGACTAATATTCTCATTTTTTATTCCGTGGATTTGCTTATTAGATAAGCATAGTGTCTTTACTGTTTACAAGCATGACCTAACATACTGTGCTCGTCCTCTCATTGCCTATGACGCCGACTTTTTAATTGAGTAAGATTTCAACATATTTGATATGTGACACTCCGAGCACAGCAAGACGAAATATTTGAAAGCCTGTTCTGGATGTTCATGTGTGGATCTCATACGAGTTAAAAGAAGCAGTCATTTGATGATACTGAGTCAATGGATGGCAATTGAAGGGTGCCTTCTGAGCTCAAGGGTGCGCTTTCGTTAGGATTAGATGGGAACTCATCAAACAAATAATAACCTAGAAGATCCTGCAACGAATGAATTTGTTTAATGGAGAAATGAGTTTGAAGACTAGAAAGAGCACTTACAGACAATACAGATCTTATAATTAAGAACCACAGTTAAGCGATACTCAGAAGAACTCAAGACATCAGAAGAAAAATAATACATAAATTAAGAAGGTAATGACTTGAATGGCCGACATTCCACGAATTTAACTATAGAACGAACACTTTAAGCAGTCAAATCAAATATGAGCCGGGGAGATTAAGAAACTTCCATCCACACGTGAATCAATCGATTAAAGGGTGAGGAAATTGCATGCTGTTGTCCAACTTCTACACCGTTGGATGGTTTGAAATGGAATGGTCAAGATCCAATTATTAACATATTGTTCTCAACTTCTCCTCATCATCATCACTACCTAATGATTGGCAGCCCCACTAGGTAAAGAAATCATCACGTACTTTTCTTCTACCACTTCTATTACACGACTATCACCCCAATTTATATATTTATTAATTTTATGATTCAAACATTTTAGCAATTTTTTGTTGTGAATAATCATTGTTACTATTACTATTGTTAATTAAAAATCATTACTTAAATTAAAAACGATCTGCCTATGATATTTTAAGAGAATAAATGATCATAATACTCCCAACGGGGCGGGTTTTACACTAGTATATACATATATTACCCTCCAACCGAATAATCCAACAGAAATTAGGGTTTTGAAGACGGCCAATTCATTGCATTTGCTTTAATTTCACTTCGTCCTCTAATGAATCTCTATCAATTAACTAACTGGATTTCAAATAATTGGAATGCATTCTAGGGCTTCTCTGATTGTAATGATTTTGATGGTTGTTAATCCGGTGGGTCCGTCTTCTATAGGAACCGGCAAAGCTTTTTCAGGTGGAACAACAATATCAGGGTGTGGACTGTCGAGAGAGAGGCAAGGGATTGGGAAAGGGAGGAGCCAAGTGTCATTACAAGGATTTTCGGGACGACATTCGGCTGGGCGAATGTGGTCCGTGACGCATGATATACACGGAGCACACTCGCCGGAAGGTGGTCACTGCGGTGGATGTCGGCTATTCAATAAAGAAGCAAGGAAAAGACCTATATGGGTTCAGTGGTTAGGATTAGATTAGTTCTTTGTCGATCAGCTGCAAGATTTGATCTTTACTTGAAAAAAAAAAAAAAAAAAAAAAATCTCCGTATCCTTTCTCTCTCATCAAAGAGAATAGGCACAACTATTACGAAAGTTGTCTTTACCTTTCTATCCATTGTTCACACATATAATTACATGGTGGAGTCCACCCAATTAATGTTGTGGGGTATTTTTTTGGGCAATTGTGTCATTTAACCACAAAAAGTTACTAAAAAGAGAAATGTAGAGAAAGAGAATACGTCCCAATTGGAAAACATAGAGAAAGAAAAGATAAGGAGGAAGTATCTTGTTGGATTAGTTGTCTGTTCTTCCTGTTAAAGAAATGTGTATATTGCTAAGTGCTAATGGTACCAAACAGAGTATATTAACCGGAACAGAAGGCATGTGGAACATTTCGGCAGTAAGACAAGTTCGCTAACTTGGCCGAGTTGGTCATTTAATCTTACCCGTGACTGTCAACTTTACGACATAATCTAGAGGCACACGAAGATAACACACCTTAAGAATTTCAGATGATCGGAATCCGCCGAGCCATAAAAAGCACCTTTCTGCAGGTGTCTTCCACATGCCTGACAAAATGTGGAAAACATCAGTTTTCGCAGCATCGCCTTTAATCCTAAAAATGTCATCATAGTGCGCCAAGATGCCGTCCACAATTATGCGAAGTTCACCATCACCCGCATGAGAGTTGACAGCTCCTCTGAGCTCATTGATACGCCGGTTGTGCTCTTCGAGCCACCTTGCATATTCAACATCAAATGCCAGTGCCCCTACAAAATGATGGATTCAAAATATTTGAGCATCCACTAAAAGTATGAAAAAACAAAAGGAAAATGAGTGTTCGAAAAGGACAGGGATGAGGGATGCCTGCTCATCAGAACGTTAACACAATTCTACGGCATATGAACAAAAACAAATCGGGCTCTATAAATTTGAAATCTATGTCAGGTTTGATGAATCAAGACAATATGTGTTACTTCGGAATCACATAAAGATGTTTCATTGCAGTGTGAAATGTGATTCAATCACCGAGAAAGGAATGTGTTTGACAGGCTGGCAGCTAGATAGAAAAAGAAGTCACAACGGAAAGTAAGTCTATCATTGAGTAAAAGATATTAATGTTTCTCTCATCCTTATGATGATATTACAAAGAAACATAATATAATGAAGTAATCAATTTGTAAAATAATATCCTACCGGTTAAGCACCAGATCAAGTACTTTGAAAGTGTAATCTCATTGACAATCTTCAAAGCAGTGGAAAAGAAACCATCACTGAACAATCACTTAGGCAACAATCATCTCCGAAGAAATCAAAAACATTTAATACTTAATCAGCAACCACTAGTTACTTGAAGCATCCTTTGTTTGTTTACTGAGATGTTCTTTGTGTTGTGGGATAGCATGGTTAACATCTTGTCTGGTACCAACATTGCAAAGTCTCTCAATAATCATTCAGATGTTCTTTGAGCTGTGGGATGTCATGATTTCAATATATTGACTAAATTTCCTACAAGAAACTAGGTATTGCCTGCATTACAAGATAGTCGTAAACTATCATGTGGCCAAACAACAAGAGTTGAGATAATTCAGATTTCAGAAAGATACTCCTTTGAGAAGATTTAATATATACCATTTCCACTCATTGACTGAGATTGTTCTCCTGAGCTCGAAATGAAGATACCCTACAGTCGAAGAAATATTGTCATAACAAATTAGGAACAAGAGAAACTAAAAAGAATGAGGAATGAGACGACGGAAAAAGCACGCAGAATTTAAATAAAACCTGCTGCCGAGCTCTTTGGAGCTCTTGTTCGAGTTGAGTAAGTTTCATTCTGCTGCTTTCTAGTTGTTGGACATACGCCTATAAAACAAAGGACAACTATGTCAAAATGAAAATATATAATATGCACCCCTTCACAATCAGCAATATTTGTAGATTCAAAGCTCCATAAAAAAGCTCTTTGGGTAAGCTCCCTGCGGTAAACTAAACAATAATAGCGTCCGACCACCTTGCGGAAGTCTACATGTTGCATAACCAATTTCAGATAGCTTTTAAGCATAAACAAACAACAGAGCCGGATTTTTGTTTCCTGGATAGCAATCAGCATGAGTTACTTGGCTCGCTATTTAATTCATTTTTTATCTCCTAGAATTATGGCATGGCAGAGCACTGCCAGGAACTAGATGTTCGACTTGGAATGATGGACTAGCATACAGGATTGGCCACAAAATCAAACATCAAAAACCAATCAGCATGATCTAGATTTGTGTCCGACTTGCAGTACAAGTCCAAACTTGTTTGAAAGTTGTATTGGTACTGCAAACATGCGAAGATAGGGAAAGACAGAAGTCTGTTTACAGCTTTGCAAAAGAATACATGTGGAATAATAATTAATGATTATTCAGATATCATTATCTTGTATAAGCACCACCAGCTATGATGACTTATAAACCCAAAAAGGTAGGCAAGCCAATTATCCCAGTAGACTATCAAATGTAACAAAACAAAAGGATGGCAAACAATAAGGTCAAGTACGCAGTAGTGCCCCGGCATGTTGCAGTGACATATCTGGCCAAGGTAAAGTCTTATATATTGCTACAGAATGCTACTTAGAAATGGTGCCGCTGGGAATTGACTTCTTTCTTAGCATTCGGTTGAAATGGATATAAGCTGCCAAGAGAACACACTGTAATTGGACTTGTTCTTCTTTTAACTTGATTCCGTAGTCAATCTCCTAACATCAAAGATTAGATGGATTAGCACCTATGGAGTCTCAACAGACCCATCAACGCCAGTAGTCCCAAAAGCAAGGATCATTTCATGTTCATATAAAGGAAGAAATGGAACAAAAAAACTAATGATAGGAAAGTGCGAATGGAATTTCATGTTCAGGAACGTGTGTTGACAAAAAACAGCCAACCTGTTGCTCCAAGTTTGCCACTTGGATTTAAGGCAAGTAATAATTTTTCTTGTCTTAATTATACGGGAAGGGTAATCAAACTAATGAACTGGAGCTAGCTTTCACTTATAAAAGTGATCTTCAATTCTTCACATCCTAGATACCCATGGAAGTCATAACATTTGTTTGGTTTGCTTCTCTTGGAGAAGCAAATACAACAAACATACTTCAGACATCCTGTCTAGAGTTCATGGATGACCCGTCAACGAAATTAACTGGAAAATGGATTGTTCTGGTTCACATAA
Source organism: Linanthus parryae (assembly GCA_023055425.1). Classification (NCBI taxonomy): domain Eukaryota; kingdom Viridiplantae; phylum Streptophyta; class Magnoliopsida; order Ericales; family Polemoniaceae; genus Linanthus; species Linanthus parryae. The sequence goes on from JALGPY010000005.1 coordinate 102,614,961, forward strand.
CAGAAAAGGGACGCGGGAGAATTCAGTGTGATAAGGGTTGGTGTCTCTGGACATGTTGGTAGGAGTTTTGTCATTTTTCACAGATTATAAACTATAAAATTGCTCAATTCCTGCGACTTTTGAAGACAAAAATCTAGATATGCCAACATCTTAGGAAAACTGACTCAATTCTCCCCTCATGCAGACACTTCAGGTGAAAATAGTGAAACTTTTCGGATCACCAATTTCACCATTCACGGCAACAAGTGTTTCCTGTTTCAGAAAGTGTGATCCTATTTGTAGTTTGATGGGTTACAAGTGAGTTGTTAAGACATAGGGTGAACACCTCCTCATAGTAAAGTAGCGCAAAACTGGTGGAACATAGAAGAAGGCTGTTTGATGTGGTCTCATTCTAAGTTACCTGGAACGCGGATCGTTCCGATTCGTGGAACGGGAACGGGATCGCGGAACGCCATACCCTATGGAATTCGGTACGCCAGGGGTAGGCTACTTTGGATACCTTTATAGCTGTTTTACCATTTATTGCAAATAATGAAGTGTAAAACTGCTCAATATATGAAATATTTAAAAGTCAATACTCTAAAAATGGATGTAACTTAGCAAAATTCCCCCTTTTACATAGATGCTTTAGGCGAAAATAGTGAAAAAATAGGGATCGCCAAATTAAGCGATCTGGATCGCTGGTGTTCCACGTTTCGGAACGCGTGATCCAATTCGCAATTCGCGGGGGTACGAGTGAATTGTGGTAACACTGGTCTCATTATGCCCATTTCGACTGGGATGGCGGCAAACACTAACTGTGGTATTCTTACATACTACCTCTACCCACTTTAAGTACCTCCTTTCCATTTTGGGAAATCCCAAAATGTGTCCTACTTTTAGAAAGTTGCTTACATTTTTCACTTGACTTCCCTTCATGTCCTACTGAAGTAACTGAAGGTCTACGTTACAATAGGCTTAAGGAGTAGCATGGAGAATGTAGAATCATTCACGAGCCTTTTGCTCCTTGACGAAATACGAATGTTGTGGAACAGCAGGTCAAAGAGCTTCATACTATAGAATGGCAAAGAAACTCGAGGTGAAGTTTACTTGCAAATTTAGTTCGATAGCTTTTTCTTATAGGTATTTGCAACTTTTGACATTCAATGAAACAACACAACCCAAGCATGAACGGCACTCCAAGAGCACCTGAGTTATAAGACCTCCGGAAAAAGGATCGGGCATATGAGTCCCATCTAAAGTCTACCTATTACGCACTGGCAAATAATCCACATGGCAACCAATGGAGCCGGTGACTTTCCATGTCTGTCTCTCTATTCATCCGTACGCTAACCCAAGCAATCAGCAATCCAATAAAACCAGAAAGTTGATAGAACTAGAATCCAAAATGACCGTACGACAGGATAATGAAGCAGAAGGTGATTAACCAATTTTGGGCAGCACTTGCACAAACAGCACCAATTTACTAGCATCTGAAATAGCAAACCACTTTGCTAGCCGTCTAGATCTCGTCATAAGCTGCACTTCAAAACAAGAACTGAGACCCGCAATGGAACACATACTTTCCAGATTAAAAGACAAGGAAATGTGCGCACAACGCATAGAAAAGTGATAGCAAGGAATAGAGCACACCTCCATCCAGAACAGGCGCCACTCCAAAGAAGTCAAAAGCCCCGTTGTTGATGTCTATTACAGTTAAGAGCATAGACAAAATACAATAAATCCTGTACCTCCTACTTGTTCAAGTCTCGCCTAAATCGCCCATCGCACACCCTCTTCAATTTCGAACACTGACTCACCAGAATTTAGGATCATAAACTACAAGATAGAGATACAGAACTGACGCAATAAAGACTCCTCTCCCACCCACTTATCCTCCCAAAACTTGACACGAAATCCTAAATGATGCAGTGCATATGAAGAATTGGATGTACTGTTACCGATTTGGGATTTCATATACAAGACATCTAGGGTTTCTTATTAATGCTCCACATTTGTTGGCTGGGAAATATGGGAATTAGTAGCTGCTTCATAGGGCTATTTGTATCATTATTTCAGTACTTTAAGTACTAGTTATTATTCCTGTCAAGGTTATTTTAGGTATTTCTGCAATCAGGGTTTGGTCTTGATTCTATAGACAAAGTATTGTAATGTTAATCAAAAAGGAGATCAGAAATTACAATATTAGTGATAGTGTTTTGTGTGATTAGTCGTCCCCTTGCGAGGGTGAAGCACCCGCCTCTTGTTTTTAGGGAAAGCACCCGCTTCTTCCTTCTCTTCTCCTTCCTCTTATTTTTCTCTTTGTGCTGTTCATCGTTTCTTTTCATGGCATTGTTCATCAGCCATAACATCTCCCTTTTGTGGGTCCGCCCTAATCCCCTACCCAAACCCTGGTTTCCTAGTCTGTCCTACATCACTAAAACCACCCTATGCCTGATGCTTTCCATGAAACTGATCCTACTCTGCTCAATTACCTATCCACAACCTCGACCAAGAGACCCTAAAAACACATCAGAGTACCAACCCTCGCTTCCTGAACCAAAAACCAGTTACTCCAAACTTTGTAGGTGTGTTAAAGTCTGGAAGACCTACAGACGCACAATCACTGTTAAAAAGAGATGTATTCGCCGAGGCAAAGAATTTGCACATCATTGAGAGTACAGAAGAAACAATAAAGGAAACAAAAGTGGAAGCCGGTAACTTTAAGCATTGGGAAATACCAACCCCTAAAAAATAAGCATAGTTTCGTCCTTTTGAGGGATCTTTAATTTTCCTTTTGATAATAGGTTTCTTCTCACCAATTTTCTACCTCCAAGAGAAAGAAAGGAGTGTATAGCTCCCCTCTAGACCCAATAGATTGTAAGTTTTCCCGGTATAAAGAAAAGCAACCATGGCATGGAGAGCATACCTATGCCTCAAGGCACAAATTCTAGTCAGCAAGCCAGCCCTGGAGGCTCCTTATCACCATGGCTCAGTGTCTGTAATATTCTCATCAATACCTATCAAAAAATGTGTTGGACCTCAAACTCTCCCACTACTCGAGATGTAATTTAACATGCAGAGCTGATAAGCTCAAAACTGACATTCTATCTCTTGATACAAGCATGTTAACCAATATGTCTAATTGTACATGAAGATATGTATCAATTTCAGTTTTACTTGATATGGTTGCCATAATAGTATCTGCACGGAACATTTACTGTATGTTCAACATCGACATAGCAATGACTCCACAATTCTTGGATTTTCTTTTTTTTAAGCACATGTAAGAATATAGTATCCAAACTACCGATATTCATTTTTATTTATAAGAAAGTTCTGGAATTGCTACAAAGAAGCAACAAGAACATCAAGTTGGCAGTATTGCATCATTGTGTACCACGCTATCAGACTTGGAGTACCGTAAAACATGATGAAATCTTCTGAGACTTGAAGTACTGTGTAAAGACTGCTGGGGGCGGCTAGGGTTGAAGTATATTTAAAGGTGATGAACAATACACTTTTATTTTCACATGCACCCCTCTATTTTTCTAAATTTCCAAAAAGACCCCAACAGTTTGTGTTTTATTAGATATCCCACATGTTCTCTACAAATAAGACATAAACAGTATGAATACGTTTTTACATTGTCTTAAAAGTAATATTAGCATCGTTTGACGATTTTTTAACATTCAAGCGTTCGGTCCCCGATTCCCGTCACGGGTCAAAACCGTTTTCCGCGACCATTACAGGTATGCCGGCCGATACCGTTATTTAAATCCTCGATGTGGAGTTTGAAGAGGACAATGGACCAGTTAGGATAGTTGTTTTTTCTTTTTGGAGGAAAAGGTTTTTGGTTTTTCGTGAATACGTGCTTCACGCTCCTCAACCACATTCACAAGAACTAAATAAAACCTACCATCCAAATTCAGAATTGGACAGATGGGTCTCTTATACCCCATAATTCCTCTAGTCCCAAGACTCCCAAGTCCCAACATAGTTCTCATTTGAGATGATAGTTAAAGTCAAGCTGGGAATTACAGAGATATTCCAATCAAGAAGTAAAAGGACAGTTGGTATGGTTGATTTCATGCTTATATCAATCATACTGCTGTTTCTGGCAAAGTTAAGCCACATGATATAGCTATCTGCGCTGTATTTTGTTATATTTGCTGATTGTTACTGCTTTCTTGTAAATTTGGGGAATCTATGATTCTGCTCCTGGATAATGCTCTTAAATGCCTAACATTGGTCTACTATCTCCAACATGATTATACATCATTTCCGACCCTTTGGATCGTGAAAAGGAAAAAAGTTTATCGCACAGAATGAAAATTGTGGGAGTTATAAATCTTCGCGTTCAATCTGAAACAAAAATCAAAATCATACATAAGCAATATCAAAATATGCCCATCAAAGCAAGATAAATAAGTAATGGCCAAACGTAGCAATATATTCGTACAGCATTACCATAAAGGGAGATTTGCTTTTGCAACACAATCCAGCACTGACTACCATATTCTAACAATACACGTGGCCAAGATTGCATGGGGAAACCTAAGATTCTCTGGAGATTCAGTCTGCGGACGTATCATGATACTGGTACAATAAGTTTAAGAACTTATGCACACCCCCCCCCCTCCAAACCAACGCGGCACAGTTTAATTATAGAAGTTAGCATTGATATTGACATTGGATGAGGTTGAAGGACACCAATCATTCATGTAACTGTTCTAAAGAAAACCTGCAATGATCCTTAAGAAATTGGTTTTGGACTTGGAACCACATCAAATTGCAGTTCATTAAACTTTGAAGAACATGAGGAGATACCACAGATAGACAATAACATAACAGCTAGAGATGGAATAGTAATGGTCAGTAATGAGCCACGAGTTTAGGCCAGATACCTTTTTCCTCAAACGACTCTTTCTAGCAGCTTCACGGTTTTGAGCAAGCCTACGAAGTGTCTGCAGAGCATTCAACAATGCAGCAGTTAGAGGAAGAAATAAAATCAAGTAAGATGTACTGCATATAACTAAAAGCCATTGAACCTTTTGGTCTCTTGACTTGTCACTGGCATCAGAGCCCGCAAGCGCTAGAGATTGATCGCTTTGAAACTGCACCCATCAATATACCAAAAATGAAGATAGTATCAAATCCGCTCAACAAGTAGATTATGAACTTGCGCATGGGATGAAATATAACACTTCAAATTGGGAATATGAACAATCTTAGCTATACTTAGTAACAAAAAAAGTATGGATTCCTAGTGTTATCAAAAATACATAAATAGAAAATAAGGGTTGTCAAACTCACCCTCATATTTTTATCATCAGTGTCGCCATCAGTTGAAGTGTCTTCGGTCCGAGGACTCATATCCTCCATCTCGAAACCTCCGCAAGTATTAAGGCCACAAGTGTTTGTAGACTCCTCTATAATGTCAATGAATCAGAAGTCAGATTATTTACAGAATCATCGTACTATACCCACCGCTAACTAAGAAAGAAAAGGAACATTTCTGAGGCCCCTATTAACATTTGAACTGTTCCTATATATAGCTATAACCAAAACAACAGAAATATATAATAGGTCTTAAAAGCTTCACAATCTTTCGAAATCCCAAAAGAAGTAAAGCAAAGCATGGGCTTCTGAGAATTCATCACACATAACAAAAAATCTTGCTCCGATTGGAGTGGATTGGATTGGATTGAAGCACGAGTCTGAGACACCCTTCAAACACAACGTTCACAAGCACCAAAAAGTTTCACCAAAATCTGCCTAATTCAAGGGTTGAAGTAAAAAAGAGAGAGAACTTACAGTGAAACAAAGAAGGGTTATAAAGGATGAACGAGGTGTGCCACTTAGTTGACATTTATAAGCACAAAACACAGGTTTCTGCTCACTCTTGTGCTCAGCTCAGTAATCAAACCGAGTTCGTCAACAACAGAAGAGACTCGGAAGAAGACTTGAGTGAAGATCAACACCGAAACAGTCTCCGTTGAGTTGGAGAAGAAGAAAGCATTTGACGATCGGCAACGCCAATTTTGACTTTTGTTCCTCGATCTTTCGTGCGGTTCGTACTGTTGCCCGACCTACCCTCCGATTGGGATCACTTTTTTATGTTTGTGCTTTGGAATTTTCTTCCCTGAATTTCACTTAGATCCCTCCTTGTTTATTTCATTACAATTCTGTGAGGTGGTTTGTGATGCTTGCATTTACGTCCCTTCGACCTTCAAATGATTTTTGTTTCTTTCGTTCTTTCTTTTATTTTTATTATTTATTTTTTTTTTTTTTTTTTTTTGCAAAGAGAGAAAATACCATTATTAACAACAAGAGTTTGTACAAAATATAATACATACCCTACCACAATAAACTGAGAAAATACAATCTCCCCCCCCCCAAATGATAAACCCGCAGGAAATCCAAACCTTGCAGAGCAAGAACCATCCAAAAGATTCGCAAACACTAAACAACCTGAAACAAACTAGCTAGCAAGACTCATGAAACCACATCAGAAATTACTCCTTAGCTTTTCCAGATCATGAAGCAGGGGGATGAGCTCAAAGTGCCAGAACGATTGATGCTGCAAGAAAAGAAAAATGAAAGAATTAGGACAAATCAATTCAATATGCTGGTACATGCTCTTGAACAGTTGCAATCTTGTCCCCAGAGCTTAACACAATTGGAACTGGAAGCATACCTAATTCCATAAGCAGGAGTGAAACTATCTCCACAAGTGTACGGTTATCGCTCTAGTAATAAATGTGGAAGATAGGGTTGCTGAATCCCAGAGGACTTGTTGTGAATCAATTAGGATGGTTAACTTTAATGTGGGCAAGCAAAAGAGTTTTTCTTACTAACCTAAGAAAATAAATAACAAGCTAATGATTAAGACTGATATTAATATAAGAGACGAGTATCGGGATTTTCTCTAGGTTCACTAGGTTTCTACTATTCACGAATTACGTTCGAAAACACATATGATGATTTGATTTGCCAAACGAGCAAAACTACTTTGAAGATTCCTCAACCAAAGTCTATATTTAGAAGCACATAATTGATTCATCTAGCCTATGTACGTCTAAAAATGCATTATGATATTCTAATCTACTCAATGTTCATATTTTGTGGTTAATTCCTCTAACCGGTGAATACGTGCTTAATTCAATTATCCGGGCAATTTGTTGCTTCCACTAACCAATTACCTGTGATCTTTATATAGGTTATCAAACTACACAAAGATGGATTAAGAACAAGAATTAAACATAGGACAACCATTCATCATCAATTAAGTTTAAGCAAAACAAGAATCAAACTCATAATTCGCCATAAACGGCTCCAAACCCTAGATACCATCGAGAAATCCAGATTGTGAGATTCATGTTGGGTTTTGACGTAGGTAACGCAGCGGAATAACAAAAATAATCCTACTCAAAGCCCACCAAGGATCACAGGAAGAGACATCATAACATGATTAAGGACATAGAAGATGTGTACCTTTTGATTTGTGAGATCACACGAAGAATGATGTCCTCGTCTCTACGGTTGATCCACGTCTAGAGGTGAGATCTAGATTCTTCCTTCAATCAAGTGCTAGCTTGAACCTTGGAGGAAGAGGGATGAAGATCAAAGCAACAAATCACCAAAGGGCACAAGAGAGGGGCGGCCTCTCTTTGCCGTCGGGTAGGGGGCGGACGGGTGGCTAGGGTTTCGGCCCTAGCACCTTGTCTTGCTCTCTCTTTTGCTCTCTCCCACTCTTTGTTATGTTTAATGATAATTAACATCAAGTGGGAAGGAACCTAGAGCCTCCTTTATATACTCCAACAACTCCTTGTTGTTTCCATAAAAGAGTTTCCTAATTCTAGATGAACTAGAATTATTCCCTTCCTTGCAAATTAGTCCTACTAAGTTTGCAAGGTGTTGCACAATGATCCTTCTATCAATTAATCCATATTAATTAATCCCAAATCTAGCTCTACTCTATTTGACGTGTGACCCCATAGGTTTCTATATAGTTGGTAGTAACTATTACTAACATGGAGCGGTGTCTAGCAACACATCCATGCAACCCAACCAATAGAAATAGTCAGTGATCCCGACAAACCTTTGTGCCCAATATATCATATTGCATTATCCCTTTGTCTCCATATCCGGATTGGACACGAGACATAAATAGTCACACTCGTATATCCAATCCATAGTTCCTCGATCCTGGGAATATGCTTATACTTGCAGATAACATTAATATCTCTATATTAATTTATCTGAGTCTGGCCAGACATTCAATAAGCCTCATCCCTCGAGTGGCCGTGGATATTTACCCCTATTATGTAGGAGGGACAAATCCTATCTACATCACTACGATCTCTAAGCTTGCTTCCTATTACGCCCGATAGTCACCTTTATGATTACCCAGTTACGGTGTAACGTTTGATAACATCAAAGCGCAATATTTCACAACTAGAGTATCTAGTGACTTCAAGTCTAAGGATTGCAATAATATTAGCACTACGAAAAGCGATTGTGACTTTACATAATATAATGTATCCTTTTCGTCGTGGGTCAATCCAGTATGCCATTACTCCTAATGCATACCCATGTGTTGGATCGTGATATCTCCATATCAATCCAACCCCATACTAGTCTATAGATGATTGTCCCATTAATCATTATAATTGACTAGGGATATTTAAGAATATAACACCTTATATTCTAAGGACTTCATTCATGTTAGCATATCTCCATATCGATAACATAATGAATCGTAAATCCATATATTCGTCACAATTAATTGATTGCCTCTAGGGCACAATTCCAACAGTCTCCCACTTGCACTAGAGTCAATCTCCTGCATCATATGCCTATTGATCTAGCGCGGTCCTCCACGCTTCCGCTGCGCAGGGGCGAGACATATGCTGGCACCTTGCAAATATTCACATCTCCTCCATCAACAATTTGATTGAGATTGAATATTCTGAATAAATGCATCTTATGCATTAATTTACTCAGTCCTCTATGTTAGAATCAGTGACTCAATCTTGCCTGGAACCTTTCCAGCTCACAGTCACTCTATCTAGCACAAAACATAAAACTCGACTATAATCTGAAATCTTCTTTGTCAGATGGAAGTTCTCATCACTGTAACCCCTTACAGTAAACCTTTCCTATCCTCCATTAATCAAGAGTTCATCCTTTATTCCTTCTCAAGTACTTTAAGGATAATCTTGATAATTATCAAGTGACACCTCACTTGGATTTGATTGGTATCTTTGTGTCATGCTTTATGACACGTCTGGCCTAGTACATCTCATGGCGTATCTCGTGAATCTAATTCATACGGTCCATTCCCAATCTAATTGGTAAGACAATTAGCCTTCCAAAAACTAATTCCATGTGACATGGGTAAGAATCAATATTCTTTTCATGTTGAACAATTTCAACACCTTGTCAATATATGTACCATGACTCAGGCTGAACAATTAATTTAATCTATCTCCATAGATTTATAGATTGTCTCTCCTAAGTCAATTATTGGAAATCAATTTCTCTAGCCAATCTTTAATAGATTGCAGAGTAGAGACATTATTCCCAATGATTAGTATGTCTCTACATACAAGACCAGAAATTTAACTATGCTCCCACTAACCTTCTTGTAAACACAAGTATCATCTTCAATTTTGATGGAACCAAACTCCTTTGATTGCATCATCCATTTGAAGAGTCCAACTCCAAGAAGCTTGATCCAATCTATAAACAGATTGCTACAAGCAAGATGCGAATGGATATAAGCATCACAACTGGGAAAAGATTTCGTCATAGTCTATACTATGAATTCTCACGAAACCCTTTTAAACCAGTTGTCCCTTAAAAGTAATCATATTACCATCCATGTTGGTTTCCTCATAACCTACTTGCACCCTATGGGTCCTACCCATTCAGGTGGTTCCACCAAAGTCCATACTTTGTTGGTATACATGGATTCCATATCGTATCTCACGGCTCCAAGCCACTTCTGAGAGTATGGCTACACGAGGCCATCTCATAGGTTGTAGGCTCATCTCGATGAGCAATATATCACGGGTTATGAGAAATCCTTATTTCTCTAGTCCCTTGACATATCCTACCTGTCCTACGAGGTTCTTGTGTTATCTGAGTAGGTTGCTCCACAACACCTTGTGATCCTGCTCATGTTCCATCAAACGGATTAATGTTCTGTTGTGGTTCTTGAACTCCTTCAAGTTCTACAGTCCTCCCACTGTTTCTTTTAGAGACAATCTCTTCCTAGAAACACTGTGGTTCGAGAAACAAACAGTTTGTTCTCGATTAGGTTGTAGAAATAATATCCTTTTCAGGATATCCCACAAAACATTTATCCGACTTGGGTCCAAGTTTATTTGTAAACTCTTTTACATAAACCTCATAACCCCAAATATTTATGAATGACATACTAGGACACTTCCTAGTCCATATCTCATATGGTGTTTTTCATAATCCGTTTTTAATGGAATAAGGTTAAGGGCGAAATTTGCTGTAATTAGAACATAGCCCCTAAAAGTAAACTGGAAGTTCTGTTTGACTCATCATGGTACGAACCGTGTCCTACAAGGTTCGAACTCTCCTTTTAGACACGCCAAACCCATGTGGCGTGCTAGGTGGAGCGAGTTTTGGATCATATCCAATACTCCCATAGATTCTTGTCAAACTCTTGGCTCAAGTATTTTCTTCTATGATCCAATCGTAGAGTCTAAATACTTTTGCCAGGTTGGTTCTCTACTTCATTCCTGAATACTTTGAACAATTCAAAGGATTCTGATTTGTTTCTTCATAAGATACACAAATCCATATTTCTCTGATCCTATCAGTAAATATGATGAAGTATTAAAACCATCTTTAGTATTTGTGCTTAGCGGCCTTCATACATCAATATGTATGATTCCCAAAAGATCATATCTTTGCCTAATAAGTCTTACATGTCTCATATGATTCAATAATCAAATGAGTCCCAGAAATCCATCCTAATGGAGTTCTAGATATGTATCTCTTATTTATGGGGCCTAAACGATAATGCTAAAGATAAGTGAAGTTCATATCATTATATGCAAACCTCTAGGTATTAATGTTATAGATGAAATTATCATGATCATGGATATAGAATCCACTTAGACAAAATTGCATTACAATAATGCATACCAACATTTGTCCTTTTATTATGATAAGGAGCTTTCTTGTCCAAACAAGAAACTATGATAATGGTCCTACTCATAGCAGGGACATTATCCCTTTTGTCTAATTCATGAACAATTTCTGAAAGGTAGAAATAATTCCCTACGGCTTTTCAGCAACCCTTTGCTTCATAGCCCCACGTGTAGGATTATTTCTTCCTTATCCAATTGTCTTCGTCTCTTGAGATCCTCTACATTTCTATAAATGTGAGATCCTCATCTAGTATCATATACTCTTGATGATGAGATAGACACATTGATTTCTATAACAAAAATACCCAAATCGGAATTTATAATTCCTTTACTTCCAGGTACTTTGGGTAGCCTCTCTTCCTCTACACCACCTATGGGACTCCAAGGCAACTTGGTTTTAGCAACAGGCTTGCTTTATACTCATGGGTTCGGCGCAAACCATTTGCCCTTACCCATGCTGTTAACTATTAACAGTTTTTGCCCATGCCCATTATGAGTGTTTTGTTTAGTGATTTTTCAATCATATTGAGTAAATCAACTTTAAAACAAAACTGTAATTGCATCCAATGCAATTCTTGGTCCACATGGGTGAATAACCATATATTCTTTATCTATCGTATAGATAACTCCCAATATCTAAGCTTTCAATCCTATTGAGATAGTTTAGTTTGCGCTTCACCTCTTGCTTCAGCAGCCACACATTACCAACTTGTGTCGTCGCGTCATATCTCGATGAACTAAGTCGCCTTGCTTTGGCAAGCCCGAACTTATTCCATCTTGACCATGACGAGTGCTAAGCAAGAGAGTGCAAAGTGGAGCAACTCCTCAAGCCTTTCATGACAAGCTCGTATGATCATATCATATGCCTCCAAATTTCTCATCTTGCTTCCAAAGCTTAGAGTCCATGGGAGCTTGACATGAGACAAGTTACATCCAAAGAACCATTCTTTGATGTTCCTTCCATAAGGCTTTAGTGCGTTTTGGTAGTTGGTGGGAAGAGGAATTTATGCTCTACAATGTACAACATATTTCCTTTACTTGAGAACAATTCTCGATTTTATACCAATCTAGAAAATAGATTCCAGATATCTTGTCCATCTCATGGACATAAAGTCGCGTTTGTTCGTTTAATGCGATGGGTATTCAACACTTATAGGATTATGCAAAGCATTGTGACGTATAACTATATTCAACAAGGATTTAAATTATTAAATATAGCTCCCACTATTTTTCTCGGATTAATAGCCCTCACCATTAATGCGGAAAATATTTTATATATTTTCTAGTGGGTCCAAGATCCCTTTTCACTTCTTCTTGAGCTTGCTTTGGCAAGTCACCCAAGAATTGGTTATTAGGTAGGAACCATTCCAATTGCATCCCATGCAACTCTTGGTCCAATTAGGCGAATAAATTCCTTTTATTCTTTATCCTTTAGATAACACCTAATTGTCATGCCTCTAAGCTCATCAATCCAATTGACTCTTGCCTAGTTGCGTCCAACCTCTTGTTTTCAACATACACGCATTACTAGCTTGCGTCGTCCGCAACACACCATGGAAAATTAAAATCGCCTTGCTTTGGCAAGCCCGAATTTTAATAGCCCATGATCATGAAGGGTGTTTTGACAAGAGAAGGCAAAACGCAATATTTAATTGAGGGATTTCTTTTAAGTTGTTTGGTTGATCTTATCAACATGGTCTACTTATTTGGATTGGGCCATCCACAATAAAAGACCAACCTTGTTTATTATTATCTTGTTATCGTTTTGCTTGTAGCGCCATACACACAAAATAAATAACAAGGCATGAATAATAAACATCCACAAAAAATAAAAATAACGTGGCATGGATATGGCCTCTAAACTAATGATATTATCAAGCCAATGATAATATCTAATTGCCCTAAAGTGCCGAGCTCATCTCCATGTGCTCCACCATAGCTGCGCGCCTAGGGATGTCTTTTGGCTCCTTTGGTTCTCCGGTCTTCTTCTCCATGTTCTTGGCTATCAACTAAATATTTCTAATTCTAGCCTAACATCTAGAATAAATAAATAACAAAAGCCTCACATGTCGAGGAGAAAAAGACGACTCGCAGGCCGCAAAACTTAATTAATTATTACATTAATTTGATCAGCTCGCAGGCCGTAAACCAAACCACAAAACAATAAACATCCACAATCCTAGGCCATATCCATCCACCATGCAATAAAGCACATAATACAGTTAAAACCAATTTTTAACGCGCTTGTTCAATTTTAATGAAATTGGGTAACTAGGGTTTCACAACGGTCCAAAGGATTTACCAAAGAATGGCCGAAATCAACCAAGGAACCGCCACACTAGGCCCGGGCCGGCCGGCCCCTAGCCCACACGGCTAGGCCGTGTGCTAGGGTGTGCCGGCCCCTCTTGTGCCGTGTGTTACTTGGGCGGAAAGGAGAGAGAGGGGCGGTCCCTACATGGGCTACACCTCCTCATGGAATTGTTTCCATAAACAATTCATGGAATTATTTCCATAAACAATATATGGAATTGTTTCCATAAACAATTCCTTCCTTGTTGGGTTGTTTCCAAAACACCCTTATGGTATTGTTTCCAAAATAATTCTTTCCTTGGTTCCCAAGTTTAGTTGTTTCCATAAACAACTTCTTACTTGTTTCCCAAGTTTAGTTGTTTCCAAAACAACTTCTTCCTTGTTGCCCAAGTTTAATTAATTCCATACTTGGAAAACCCCTTTTCCAAGCATGTGCCCATGAACCCTAATTTTTCAAGAACCCAATTATTCACATCCTATGTGATTAAACTCACCAATTCTAACATCCAATGTTAAATTGGGTCTTGTTTGTTTGAATCAAATTCAATATTGCATCTACTATGCCAATTTTTCAGTTTTCGCGTAATAAACAATAATACGGTGTATGAACTGAAATCGTAAACACATAATATCATGCTATGCTCTACGACCTGTGGCTCTGATACCACTGTTGGGTTTTGACGTAGGTAACGCAGCGGAATAACAAAAATAATCCTACTCAAAGCCCACCAAGGATCACAGGAAGAGACATCATAACATGATTAAGGACATAGAAGATGTGTACCTTTTGATTTGTGAGATCACACGAAGAATGATGTCCTCGTCTCTACGGTTGATCCACGTCTAGAGGTGAGATCTAGATTCTTCCTTCAATCAAGTGCTAGCTTGAACCTTGGAGGAAGAGGGATGAAGATCAAAGCAACAAATCACCAAAGGGCACAAGAGAGGGGCGGCCTCTCTTTGCCGTCGGGTAGGGGGCGGACGGGTGGCTAGGGTTTCGGCCCTAGCACCTTGTCTTGCTCTCTCTTTTGCTCTCTCCCACTCTTTGTTATGTTTAATGATAATTAACATCAAGTGGGAAGGAACCTAGAGCCTCCTTTATATACTCCAACAACTCCTTGTTGTTTCCATAAAAGAGTTTCCTAATTCTAGATGAACTAGAATTATTCCCTTCCTTGCAAATTAGTCCTACTAAGTTTGCAAGGTGTTGCACAATGATCCTTCTATCAATTAATCCATATTAATTAATCCCAAATCTAGCTCTACTCTATTTGACGTGTGACCCCATAGGTTTCTATATAGTTGGTAGTAACTATTACTAACATGGAGCGGTGTCTAGCAACACATCCATGCAACCCAACCAATAGAAATAGTCAGTGATCCCGACAAACCTTTGTGCCCAATATATCATATTGCATTATCCCTTTGTCTCCATATCCGGATTGGACACGAGACATAAATAGTCACACTCGTATATCCAATCCATAGTTCCTCGATCCTGGGAATATGCTTATACTTGCAGATAACATTAATATCTCTATATTAATTTATCTGAGTCTGGCCAGACATTCAATAAGCCTCATCCCTCGAGTGGCCGTGGATATTTACCCCTATTATGTAGGAGGGACAAATCCTATCTACATCACTACGATCTCTAAGCTTGCTTCCTATTACGCCCGATAGTCACCTTTATGATTACCCAGTTACGGTGTAACGTTTGATAACATCAAAGCGCAATATTTCACAACTAGAGTATCTAGTGACTTCAAGTCTAAGGATTGCAATAATATTAGCACTACGAAAAGCGATTGTGACTTTACATAATATAATGTATCCTTTTCGTCGTGGGTCAATCCAGTATGCCATTACTCCTAATGCATACCCATGTGTTGGATCGTGATATCTCCATATCAATCCAACCCCATACTAGTCTATAGATGATTGTCCCATTAATCATTATAATTGACTAGGGATATTTAAGAATATAACACCTTATATTCTAAGGACTTCATTCATGTTAGCATATCTCCATATCGATAACATAATGAATCGTAAATCCATATATTCGTCACAATTAATTGATTGCCTCTAGGGCACAATTCCAACAATTCATGATCAACATGACAGAGTTTATGTTGATCATGATGAAAAAAAAACGTAAGAAATAGAGAAGAGAAAGCAAATGGTGAAATCCTCGCTCTCACGACGAACTCCAAGCTCCGAGATGCTCTCCAAACTTGTCTCTGCGTCTCTCCTCTGAAAATACGACCTAATATGTCTAATATACGTTCTCTAAGATACCCGGGTCAATGAAGAAAGCTTTAGGCATTGTTTCCTTAGTTTGGTCGCCTCCGGACAGTGTCCTCGTGCAAAGACTCGTGGTCTTCGTGCGAATATCTTCCTACTTTGAGACAGCAAAGTGTTCTGCGAAGACATGCTGAATTTTGGCTTAGTTTGGGTCCTTGTACGCAGACAATTTCTCTTCGCACGCAGATCTTCGTACGAAGACATTTTCTCTTTGTAGGAACACTTTCTGGAGAGCAGTTTTCTTCATCTTCGACGGACCATATCTTTCTCGTCCGATCTTCGTTTTAGCTACGTAACCTATCGTTGGAAAGCTCTCTGAATCTACTTTCAATTGCCACCATTCTCACTCCAAAATTCATTGTATGAATCAAGAAATCATCGAAATAGTGAAGGTTTGTCACTTTTTTTGCTCCTCCAACTTTGCTTCTCTTGCTTCCTCTTGAACTTGTTTTGTTTCCGAAGTTCGTTTCTTCTCTCCTTGATCTCCTCATGCATTATTCCTGCAAATCACAGCACGAATACTACCTCAAATATCAGATTTGATAAGCTACACAAATAATATAACAAATCATGCAAGAAAAGACCTCATTGTACATTTATGCTCAAAAACATCGAAAAACGCATTTTCTTCATGTTTTGGTTCAAATCTAGTCACTTTGCACCAAAGCAGACACAAATAACAATATAGAATGTGCGTAGGATAACTCGTATGAAGGAGTTATCAAGGAGTTGTCCTTAAATTCTATGCTTCAAGAACAGCTGAAGTGGAGCACTTAATTCTTGCAAGAATGTGAGCAGAACAAGAAGCTTGGGAAATTGCATAATGACTAGCGTTGTTACTTCCAAAAACCACCCTTTTTCTTGTCTTCCAAATTTTCCAAAATAAAGCATCCACCAAGAGATTAAAATGGCATCCACAGAGGAGACAAGGCGATGAAAATTGTTTTTAGAGAGTGAGTATTAAGGTGTCTATGGCCAGGGGGCCATGATGCCAACAATTTTTAACTGTGTCACATTTTAAAAGAAGATGATGCACAGTTTCATCAGCAGAGAAGCACATAGGACACAGAGAGTCATTGGTGATGTTTAAGGAGAAGAGGATGTTGTTGGTAGGTAATTTATTATGGATGCACTGCCACAAGAAAAGAATAATCTTATCTGTCAGTTTGAGCTTCCAAAATTCGTGCCAAGGGAAGTCGAAGTCAACTTCCCCTAGAAGCTTGTTTTCATTTTGAATGAGAAACTTGTTAAAGGAATCAATAAGGATATCTTTGTAAAAAAAATAGAGGATATGTGCAGAGACATTCCAAGCATCCAGAATAGCATGTCAGAGGAAGGGTTAGAGGGCACAGGAATAGAAAGAATTATGTTAAGAAGCCAAGGAGGAAAGGAGGAAGAAATAAGAGATGTATTCCAAGCATTCCCTATGTGGCTGAGAAGATCACAAGCTAAAGAGATATGTGATCTCCTACTACTTAGGGAATCTAGGGAAGGAGTAAAAGTAGCAGGCTAGTGGGAATATCAGGAAGCCAAGCATCTTGAGCCAATTTTATAGAGGAGCCTTTTTGAACTTTCCATGTCATACCTGATTTGATTTCAACTTTAAGTTGGCTAATACCTTTCCAACACCAAGACGCAGAAGAAAAGGATTTCCTAGTCAAGGACTTTCTTTTACTGTATATGGATAGATAAGAAATATAGAAGGGAGAGGTAGGTTGGGACACAATCTTACATGTTTGCTTAGCAAGGAGAGACTTGTTAAAAAGGTGGAGGCTTTTTTATACCCAATCCCCCTTTATCTTTAAAAAGGCACAACTGTTCCCAGGAGATGCTATGCAAGCATTTTTCTCGGTATCACCTTTCTAGAAGAAGGTTGACAAAATCAAATGAATTTTATTGCAGAAAGATATTGGGAAAAGGAAGACACATAATGCATGGGTGAGCCTACTAGAAAGAGTTGCCAAAATAAGAGTTAAATGTCCAGCTTTGTTTAGCATTTTCCCAATCCACCCATCACAAATTTTCTTAAGATCATTAATGATCTTAAAGAAACGGGATCACATGAGCACCACAACACGATAGGAACGCTACCAAGGAGCTGAACCTCACTGGCAGAAACTAGGTGTAACACCCCGTTTTAAATACAAGGGTAAATTGGTAATTTGTGCGAGGAATTTAATTTTATTTGCGAGTTACGCAATTGGGTAATTGTTAGATTCAAATTATAGTCCAGACGGTTAATCTGTATTCTTAGAAAACGATACCGTTATTGAGAAATTATTTTTAACAATTTATTATTTTAGACTAAGTAATAAATAGTATAGCCTAGTGTGTACCCGACCCACTGGATTAGTCTACCAATTGGTGCACCCAACACACCCTAACATTGCTAACATATACAAAAAAAAAAAAAAAAAAAAAAAAAGCTGAAGATAATTAATTATTTGTTTATTCCCATTTTTTGGTAAATCTTCCCACTCCCCAACGTCCCTCTCTCTCTCTCTCTCTCTCTCCTTCTCTATTGTTACTTTCCTCCTCAAATACAACAACATCATCAGCTCCTTCTTCTCTTCTTCACAGACCACCATCACCACCATACGCCGCCGCCACCACCTCCATCACCAGCAGCACCACCACCTGCACCACCATCACTTCTCCCTCTTCCTCCTCCACCTCCCTCTGCCTCACCCTCTCTCCCTGCCTCTGTTTCTCCTAACGAAAACAGAGCAGCGGCTTGGTGCCGCTGCCTTCCCCGACGGCAACCAAGCCGCCACCGAGACCACAGCTCCCTCTCTCCCTCAGTTTCGACCATCTGTCTCACTCTCTCTCTGCCTCTCTGTTCTCCCCGAAGAAAACCAGCAGAAACAGAGCAGCGGCTCAAGCCGCTGCCGCCTCCGGCGAAGACCCCGACGGCAAAACCGTCGCCACCACCACCTGCATCTCTCCCCAAACCTCTGATTTCACCTCGTATTCGTTCCCCTCCCTGTTCCGAGCCGAGACGAAGCAACAGCAGCAGCTAATCGCTGCAGAGACGACCCAGAGACCGCCGCCGGCCGCCGGGCGCCATTGACGCCGGTGAGAAGGTCGCCCGAACCCTCTGGCAATACCCACTCCCTCAAATCAATCCCAAATCGCTCATAGGGGTCTGAGGAACTCACTGGTATCAACAATCGGAGCCAACAACGACTTAATCGTCGGATTCAACCATCACCGCCGTCCACCATCGACGGCGAACCCAGTCGGACCCAAATCTTGACCGTTTCTCGCGATTTTTCGCTTGGGTAACTCCTAAATCACCCTCTGGTTCATTTTTGATCACCGAAACATGATTTTATTAGCTTTAGATCGAATCGGTTTGTTGGATTTACACTTGTTCATGTTGGGGGGTTGTTCTTGTACTTTCTGAAAAGTTAGGGGTGGCTAGTATAGCATGTTGAAACTGTTTTTGTTAGTGGGAAGGTTATTTCATGTCATTAATGAAAAGTTGGGGGTCTAATTAGTATTCACATAAACTGCAAATATATTATAAAATTTAAAATGCATATTTGTATTAGAATTAATTTATAATATTTCTAGTTATTGATTTAATTATATAAAAGATGTTTTTGCTAATTAAAGTTATATATATGTATTATTTAATATGGAATATTGTTACTATTTTGAAAAAAATAAGCAAGATAAAATATATAGTATATTTATTCATATAATTTAGTGTGTTTAAATAAATATTTAAAGTACTTAAAAATTAGTGTTTTGAGTAAATATGTCATTTGTTCAATATTGATAAAATAAAATAAGTTAGGGAGATATTTTAGAAAATATGTAATAATAAACTCCTTTATTAATAAATAAATAAAGCTTGATTATTATTTGTAGATATTATAAATTATTAAAAATTAAGTTATAATTTATGTGTGACTAAACACTTGTTTTATTGGAATACACGTATTTGTGAATTTTATTTATGAATTTAATTATTTAATAGTATATATATATATTATAATAAATAATTAGCAATAGTTGAATTATTTGGAATTAAATTTTGTGGTCACTTACAAATAAACGTGTTGTAAAATAGATTGTTATTTTCTAAATATTAGAGTGTATAAATTTAATATACGATTTTTTCTTTAATAATTTTAAGAGTTAGTATTTATATTTAAATAATGATTTTTTATGAGAAAAATACAATTGTACATGCTATTAATTAATGGGGATAATGGGGAGTAATTTCAAATAAGACTTAGAGAAATTTTGCATATCATACTTGCACAGTTTGGAATTGTAATTAATTTAGGAATTATAAATTGTAGGTGACGAGTTTGTAGACGAGGGCTTCGTTTGTCCGTAGAAGCTTTGTTGTGCTAATTGTCGAGGTGAATAAATATGCCTTACCTAATGTGCCCGTCCTCCATTCGTGTCTAAATATTCTTATGAATATATGTCTCAAAATGTGATTTGTGATATACGTGCTCGATTTGAGATTTCAAATACTTGTCGAAATGATTATTTGGTAACTGTCACATGAGATTAATAACACGTAATAACGTAAAGTGGAAACAGTTGTGCAGTGGAACCTTATATACATTGTGGTTATGATAATTGGGATGGCACAGCCACCCGGCTTATTATGATATTTTGCTCGGTTGCGATTTGCCCCGGGCTGCTCCCTGTACTCACCTCTCTGGCCGCAAGAGTCTTAGGGGGGTGCCGGCACTTAAGGTCTTGGATGCATGCGAGATTGTTGGTTCTATATTATTGGATTGGTTCGTTCCCCGCTACAACTAAAATAATAATAAATGTGGATTTTTCATATGAGAAATAAAAGCAACTGTTGCTTTGAAATTGTGAAAATGATTTGAGAATGCAAAGTAAAGAGTGGGAATATTCATAACTACGCTTTCGCAATACCAAGATGGTTTACTTTCATGTTATTCCTCTTTATTTAAAGTGAAAACGTGTCTCTTTCCTGTTTACACGTTTGGGTGTTTACTTACTCAGCATTTTGTGCTGACTTTGGAAAAATTGCGGTCTTGTTTCTTTCCCCCGCAGGTCTAGGTGAAGGAAGCTCGGATTAAGGGAAACGCGGACTCACCTAGTTATGTTAGTAATAAATAAATAATTCGCCTAGACGATGCTCATCTTGTTTAATAGTATGTCATGTTTTATGTTGAGACAATCACGTTTATGTAATATATTAAGTATGGATGTTTTGTTTCACGATTTCCACCGATTCATTCGTTTGAACGGCACCCTCCCGAGCTCTCCGGTCCGGAACGGAAGGTTCGGAATCAGGGGGTGTCACAGGTAGTATCAGAGCAATCAATCCAAAAAGGAATTAAAACCTGTAGGGTAATTTAAAATGAATTTAGGGTAAGAAATTTAAAATTTGACAAGCCGCTTGGGGATTAAGGGTAGTATGATTTTTACTAAGTCCCACCCACCCACGTCCTTTTCCTCTTCGGAATGACGTTTTGGGCCTTATGATATATGAGTTGATTGGTTGATTTGGAATATGAGATATATGTGTTGATACAGTTTCACATGATTATGTGGAGAAGAGTTATATGCTTTGGCTGTTATGTGCAATACTTGTCCTATTTGAATAGGATATACTTGTGTTTCATGAGAAAAGTCATCTTAATTATTTATTCCTGATAGAATAGACAATAATACAATAGGTGATAGCGTAGGAAAATGACTGATAGACCACTACGATACTACACCAGAAGAGTCAACCGAGAGCAAATGGCAGCTGAAGGAAGCAACCAACCACCAATGGAGCTGCTAGTCGCCCAGATGGCACAGATGACCCAACTCATGGACCGAGTAGTGGGTAATGAGGAGCGCGGAAGACAAAGCTATGCTAAGCAGATAGCTGATTTGAACCCTCGCCAATTCACTGGCAAGGAGGACCCCGTGGAACTAGAGATCTGGATAAGGCATTTCGAGAAGCTACTCAAGGTTGTGTATTGCCCTGACGATGAGAAGATCAACTGCGCCATCATCCATCTGGCAGAAGACGCAGATGATTGGTGGACAACCAGTCAAGAAGCCTTGCTAGCTCGACCCAATTTCACTTGGGAAGCCTTTAAGACTGCTCTAAGGACACGGTTCTATCCAGCTCATGTTAAGAGAGGAAAGTGCAATGAGTTCAACAACTTGACACAAGGGAACGACTCAGTGACAAACTACTTCAAGAAGTTCGTGGAGCTATTAAGGTTTGCAGGCCACACCGTACCTGGTGAGGATGATAAGATCAACAAGTTCATTTCGGGACTACACTTCCAGCTGCAGAAGATCATGCGTAGTAGGACTTACGACACTTTGCACGAGGCATATGATCGAGCAGCTGACATGTGGAAAGTTCAGGAGGTGCAAGACGAGTTCCGTGGGAAGCTCAAGGCACTTGAGGCAGAAGGAAGTAGCAGCAACAAGAAATTGAAGCCAAACAATGGAGGAAACAACCAGAACCAGCAGAATCAGGTAGCGCAGCCAGTTCGTCGCTACAACTGCAATCGTTGTCAGCAGAACCACCCTGGAAGAGACTGCATGGGGAACCTAGTCGTGTGCCACAACTGTGGTAGAAAAGGGCATCGTGCTTATGAATGTAGAGCTCGACCAGCAGGGAACCAACAAGTGTACCGTGGAGGAAATTATCAGGGACAACCACAGAACCACTATCTGGGAAACCAACCCAGTATGTGAACCAGCAACCTGCGATCCTACAGCTCGAATATGGGAACAGGAACCCTGGAAACCGCAACAACCAGAGAGGAGGCTATGGAAGACAACCGAACTACAACCGGGGGAATGCAGGACAGCATGGAGCCCAGAAATGCAACAACAATGCCGGTCATGGAGGCAAACACAACAATGTAGCTGGTACTGGAGGAGCTGGAGCACATAATGCAAATGTAGGAAGGATTGCTGTTATGACTAAGGCAGAGGCTGATGCTGCTTATGGAGTTGTCACGGGTACTTTCCTTATCCATGAGAAACCAACTTTTATATTATTTGATTCTGGTGCATCATACTCATTCATATCATCATCATTTGCAGAGAAATTGGGTTTGGATAAGTGTGCTAAGAAATCTATCCCAGTAGCAACTCCCACTGGCCAAATAACAGTATGTGACACCGTATTTGAAGGGGTAGGAGTGAAAATCCTAGCATGCACCTTTCCTGCAGACTTGATTAAGTTTGATCTTAGAGTTCTAGATGTCATCCTAGGGATGGATTGGCTTAGTAAATATTGAGCCGTCATTGATTGTCATGATCAGAAGGTTCGGTTAAGGGGACCCAACGGAGAGAGAATCTCTTACCGTGGAATTACGAAGGAGCAAGGTATTAGACTAGTGTCATCACTGACCATAGTCAACCAAGTGAAGAAAGGGAACTCTGCTTATCTATGTTACATCCAAGACGTTTCCAAGAAGGAGAATGTGCTAGAGGAGATACGAGTTGTAAAGGAGTTTCCTGACGTATTCCCAGACGAAATTCCAGGAATGCCACCAAGAAGAAAGTTGGAGTTCACTCTGGACTTAGCTCCAGGAACCGCACCAATCTCAAAAGCACCGTACCGGATGACACCAGCAGAACTGAAGGAGCTAAAAGAGCAATTACAAGAACTCCTAGATAAGGGATACATACGACCAAGTGTGTCACCCTGGGGAGCACCAGTGCTTTTTGTGAAGAATAAAGATGGAAGCTTAAGACTATGCATTGACTACCGCGAGTTGAACAGTGCAACCATCAAGAATAAGTACCCTCTACCCCGGATTGACGATCTCTTCGATCAATTACAAGGGGCTAGTGTTTTCTCCAAGATTGATTTGAGATTAGGGTACCATCAACTTCGGGTAGCCGAGCAAGATATCCCGAAGACAGCTTTTAGAACGAGATATGGCCACTATGAGTTCACTGTGATGCCTTTTGGTTTGACCAATGCACCTGCAGTATTCATGGATTTGATGAACCGAGTAATGAGGCCATTTCTAGATCGATTCGTCGTCGTCTTTATTGATGACATCCTTGTGTACTCGAAGAGCGAGGAAGACCACGAGGAACATCTCAGAGAAGTGTTGTAGACTTTGAGACAAGAACGACTGTATGCTAAGCTGTCAAAGTGTGAGTTTTGGAAGGATCGTGTTCTATTTCTGGGTCACATCATCTCGAAGGAAGGAATATCAGTGGACCCAGGAAAGATTTCAGCAGTCAAGGATTGGCCAACACCGAAGAATGTTTCCGAAATAAGGAGTTTCCTTGGCTTAGAAGGTTACTATAGGCGTTTTGTAAAGGACTTCTCCAAGATCGCCAGGCCACTAACAGCACTAACGAAGAAGGCAGTAAAATATCAGTGGAGCGAAAGTTGTGAAGAAGCGTTTCAGACCCTGAAGGAAAAGCTAACTACAACGCCAGTATTGGCCCTACCTAATGATTTAGGCGAGTTCGAGATATACAGCGATGCATCGAAGAAGGTTCTAGGATGTGTACTCATGCAAGACAGAAGGGTGATTGCCTATGCATCAAGACAGCTTAAGCCCCACGAGGAGAACTATGCTACTCACGACTTGGAGTTGGCAGAAATTGTTTTCGCGCTAAAGATATGGAGACATCATCTGTACGGAGCAGTTTGTAAGCTTTACACAGATCACCGCAGCCTAAAGTACATCTTCACGCAGAATGAGCTAAATAATAGGCAACGGAGATGACTAGAAATCATCAAGGACTATGACTTACGTATCCAGTACCACGAAGGGAAGGCAAATGTAGTTGCAGACGCATTGAGTCGAAAGGCGAGCCATGCTTTGAATGCAATGGTAATTTTACCAGAATGACTATGCCACGAATTCAGAAAGCTCGAGATCGAAGTCGTGGATCAAGGAGGAGTACAGAACTTACTTGGCAATATGACAGCAGTACCAGATTACTTTGAGGAAATAAGGAGTAATCAAGCAGGAGATGTCAAACTGGAGAGAATTAAGAAGAAGATTACAGAAGGACAAGCCAAAGACTTTCAGATTCACGAAGATGGGAGCATACGCTACAAAGGAAGATGGTGCGTACCACAGAAGTGTGCATAAACCAAGGAGAAATTGATGTGTGAAGCGCACAACATGCCATACTCAGTACACCCTGGAGGCGACAAACTCTACAAAGATGTGAAGAAGACATTTTGGTGGCCAAACATGAAGAAGGAAGTAGCAGAATTCGTAGCCCCATGTTTAACGTGCCAGAAAGTGAAGTTTGAACACAAGCAGAGGGGAGGCTTAGTTCAACCTTTGGACGTACCAGTTTGGAAGTGGGATTCCATTTCCATGGATTTTGTGACTGCACTGCCAACGTCAAAGAACGGACTCAATCAGATTTGGGTAGTAGTAGATCGATTGACCAAGACAGCAAGGTTCATCCCGAAGAAGGATACCTGGAACATGGAGCAGAGAGCAGACGCGTATGTCAAAAACATATTGATATATCATGGATTTTCGAGCTCGATAATTTCTGACAGAGACCCTAACTTTCTCTCTCATTTCTGGAAGGCGCTTCAGGAAGCAATGGGGACCCAATTACGTTTCAGTACGGCATTCCACCCAGCCACGGATGGACAAACAGAAAGAACGATTCATACATTGGAGGATATGCTAAGGGCTTGTGTCATGGACTTTCAAGGTTCATGGGTTGACAAGCTACCACTAATAGAGTTCTCATACAACAACAGTTACCACACCAGCATCGGCATGGCACCACACGAGGCTCTGTATGGGAAGAAGTGTCGAACACCTCAATGTTGGAGTGACATCAGCGAGACAGTGGTTATAGGCCCACAAATAATCGAAGAAATGACCGACCAAGTGAGACTTATCCAACAGAGAATGAGGGCAGCACAAGACAGACAGAAATCCTATGCCGATCAGAAAAGGAGACCATTAGAATTCCAGGTAGGTGAAAAAGCGTTTCTAAAAGTTTCACCTACAAAGGGAGTGACAAGATTCAATCAGAAAGGGAAACTGAGCCCAAAGTTTATCGGGCCATATGACATTCTGGAGAAAATTGGAGAAGTTGCTTATCGACTGGACCTACCTTCGAATTTGGGACGTGTACACAACGTCTTTCACGTTTCACAAATCAAGAAGTACGTACCTGACTCATCTCATGTGCTAGATCCTGAACCAATTGAGTTAGACCCATCTTTGACTTACGATGAACATCCTGTCAAGATTCTGGATACTAAGACAAGAGACACGCGTACCAAGAGCGTTAAGCTAGTGAAAGTTTTATGGACGAACAACCATACGGAAGAGGCTACTTGGGAAGCAGAAGATGACATGAGAAAGAAGTACCCTCGTCTTTTTAATGAGGTAAATTGAGTTCCGGGGACGTCACTCTCCTAAGGGGGAGAGGATGTAACCTTTCGCTTTAGTATTTAGTATCCTTACGATCCTAAAATAAATCTTGACCTTTCCTGTTATCTCTGGTTAGTTTCATAATATAATTTATGCATCATCATATAGTTATACCCTTGCATTGTATAGAAACTATTTGATCTTTGAGTAGCTTTAGCTTCAAGGACGAAGCTCTCTTTAAGGGGGGAAGGATGTAACACCCCGTTTTAAATACAAGGGTAAATTGGTAATTTGTGCGAGGAATTTAATTTTATTTGCGAGTTACGCAATTGGGTAATTGTTAGATTCAAATTATAGTCGAGACGGTTAATCTATATTCTTAGAAAACGATACCGTTATTGAGAAATTATTTTTAACAATTTATTATTTTATACTAAGTAATAAATAGTATAGCCTAGTGTGTACCCGACCCACTGGATTAGTCTACCAATTGGTGCACCCAACACACCCTAACATTACTAACATATACAAAAAAAAAGAAGCTGAAGATAATTAATTATTTGTTTATTCCCATTTTTTGGTAAATCTTCCCACTCCCCAACGTCCCTCTCTCTCTCCTTCTCTACTAGTACTTTCCTCCTCAAATACAACAACATCATCAGTTCCTTCTTCTCTTCTTCACAGACCACCATCACCACCATACGCCGCCACCACCACCTCCATCAGCAGCACCACCACCACCTGCACCACCATCACTTCTCCCTCTTCCTCCTCCACCTCCCTCTGCCTCACCCTCTCTCCCTGCCTCTGTTTCTCCCGACGAAAAAGAGCAGCGGCTTGGTGCCGCTGCCTTCCCCGACGGCAACCAAGCCGCCACCGCGACCACAGCTCCCTCTCTCCCTCAGTTTCGACCATCTGTCTCACTCTCTCTCTGCCTCTCTGTTCTCCCCGAAGAAAACCAGCAGAAACAGAGCAGCGGCTCAAGCCGCTGCCGCCTCCGGCGAAGACCCCGACGGCAAAACCGTCGCCACCACCACCTGCATCTCTCCCCAACCCTCTGATTTCCCCTCGTATTCATTCTCCTCCCTGTTCCGAGCCGAGACGAAGCAACAGCAGCAGCTAATCGCTGCAGAGACGACCCAGAGACCGCCGCCGGCCGCCGGGCGCCATTGACTCCGGCGAGAAGGTCGCCCGAACCCTCTGGCGATAACCACTCCCTCAAATCAATCCCAAATCGCTCCTAGAGGTCCGCGGAACTCACTGGTATCAACAATCGGAGCCAACAACGCCTTAATCGTCGGATTCAACCATCACCGCCGGTCACCATCGACGGCGAACCCAATCGGACCCAAATCTTGACCGTTTCTCGCGATTTTTCGCTTGGGTAACTCCTAAATCACCCTCTGGTTCATTTGTGATCACCGAAACGTGATTTTATTAGCTTTAGATCGAATCGGCATAGAGGAGTGGTTGTTCTACGGGCGTTCCTTTTTTGGAATGCGGGTAATGGAGGTGTGGTTGTTCTTTTGCTCGCCATAGAGGTTCGCACGGATTCATAGGAGGTGAGGAACGTGAATAGAAGCGCAAAAATGATCAGGATATTCGTCTGGAAGCGATCATGCTACAAGAGGTAAACTCTTAAATCTTCCGCTGAGATTATCGTACTAGGGTTTACCTCATGTCCAACTTTTTTTCTTTTGAAACCAATCCAAAGGTAAATCTGTACTTCATTCTCCCAAGCGGGGTCAATAAAAATCCCTACAAAAATGGTCAACGGGCAGTGCCACAATGAGTCGTGTATTTGCCTTGTTTTATTCTCTTTCTCTATTTTTCTCTTGCACTGAAGCCACGTTATGAAAACTCGGGAGCATCTGCAAAGCTATTTTGTTGTGGAAATAGATACTAATACTTTTCAACTAATGAAGGTATTTTCAAAGGTAGAGGCGCGATAAAAAGTTCTCCACTTCATGACACAAACACATTAAGCATCTTTGTATTGTTTCCTACCACCGTCTCCCTTAAAAAATTTAAATGGCGATGTATAGTGCATCGGCACACAAGTACTCTTCGTTACTGTTGGTTATCTCAAGGCTATTGAGCGAATCATGGTCTCTTGCATAATCCAACCAATGTGGTGCATTTTAGTGATGTATGTATTGAATTGTGGGTTATATGTGAATTTTTTTGGAAAAAGTATTGACTATCGTTGGCTATATTCTTTCTTTAGATACTTGTTGCAAGTTCCAACTATTTTGAGCTGAGGTTGAAACATATGCGTGAGTTGGTCCAGGGACCTCATTCTGGAGCTCTAAACCTTTAACATAGGAAGGCTTCCTGGCCTCAATCATCTATCAATGATAAATTTCCTGAATATGATAGGCATATTCGTTGTGCACATGGTTTGCATTATTTGCGCAAGGTACAGTGTCCCGTAGAAGTCAAACAAAAGATAAAAGTGCTTATCATCTTGTTCAAAATAACTGCTAGTTCTCAAGTGAAATTTTAAGCTTTCCTTAGCTGGGTGCTATTTTTTTCTTTCTTTCCATCTTAAGCAAGTAATTTTGGCTTGGTGGAACTGCAGTGTTGATTCATTCTCAAAATCTTATGCTGGAGCTTCTTCTTAGTCTATGTATGCATTCTGTTCTCACTAATATGATATGTTATATCTCACTTTGTCTTTCAATTCACACAAATTTTCCAAACGGTTGACAAACACAACTACTAAAGAAGCTGGTAAGTGTATCACATTTATAGATAAACATTTTAATCTCAAGAGAAATGGATGGATATTATAGATAAAACGATCGTACATAAGTAGTTCCATAGGTTATACGGCCTACGAAAGGGTTTTTTATGATGCAAACCTATTTAGGTTTATGCTTCTCCTTCATCCTCTCTTCCTTCAGCAACATGGTTTTTTGTTCTGTGAAAGTGGTTTGGCTCTAGTATTTCTCTCTCTATCACTACTCTATCTACTAGTATAGTAGTAGATGAGTAGTATCTACATTCAAACTTAGCACTTGAGCTTATTAGTTTCAGTGATTCTTTGTTATATGAAGAGATAGACCATGTTTAGTTTCTAAATATCAATTGTAAATTATTGTTGATGTGTTTAGTTTCAGCAATTGTTGTATGAATCCATGAGAATGAGAAAATAGCTACGGTTTTGAGAAAAATTTGTATGAATTCATGCATGCTCCTTTATAAATATGTTTTCAATCAAATATCATGACCCCGTGACTCCAAAAACTAGTTTGGACATCCGATGATACGATGGCATGAAGCTTGAAAACCTAAAAGACCATAAAAGAACAGGTTCATCTATAAAAAAGGGTTTAGGAAACACTTCCAAAGTGCATGTTAACATGATAATTAACGTATCTCCCCCTCATAATTAGAAACTCAATATTTTATTTTCGAGAACAAAGCAAATAAAGCCAGTGTATTCTGAAGAAGGTCAATGATATGTTTTCTTTTTTATGTTGTGTGACAGATCATGTCCACAAGGCACATTTCAATGATGTTGTTTTGCGGATGAAACATAGTTTTTCTTGAAATCTGTGAATGTGTGACGTATGATAGACCTTACCTCATAATACGTCGATTAGAAAAAACAAAAGGTTCTAGAGGTAGCATTCATAATTTTATCTCTCTAGGAAAAAACTCTCTAAGAACTGTAAACACCAATTTCGAGATCGCAGGGCAACCTTTTCCTCAAGGCGGTGGCGCTGTTTATTCATCTAATCGATTGACGCGTAATAAATTATGTTTTAAACGGAGATTTGTAGCGAGTTACTCCTTGTCTGATGAGAATGAATCTCAATCTTTTTTTTTTTTTGAAATTTAGTGAAACTCTACTCGAAGTTCCAAAGGGGATCTACATGGAGAAGGATAAGTATGTGGAATGGGACTCCATGGATGGTTCATGTGTGATCTCTAAGGTTCAAGAAGATGGGAGTGTGCACGTACATATCTTTGGTCCTTCTCTTTGGTAATTGCATCAGCTATGGAATCAAAAGTTGATTTTACATGTTATGGGGAAGGAATGTATCTATGGCGTGCTTCATGATCGGGTAACAGTCGAAGTTGCAGAACATTTTTGAGCTGGTAGATCTGGAAAATGACTTCTACCGCGTTTGATTCTACTATAACGAATATTATGATCGGGTACTCCTCGGTGGTCCATGGAAATTTGAAGGGAACTATATCATGATTCAAAAATGGAAACCTCACTTTGATCCTTTTGCTCCGGCAGACTTGAGAATCCGATTTGGATCAGGCGAAAGGGAATTCATGCGGAGTACTTTGATAAGGATACTTTGATGGACATAAGGATGATTTTTGGGACGCCAATTCAGGTGGAACTGGTCACCCTGGCGGAAGAACGTGGGAAGTTTGCACGAATTTATGTGGAAGTCGATCTAAATCAAAGTCTAATTCTGATGATGTGGTTAAATGGGAAGGACATGATGGTGGAATGTGAGAATTTGAGGCGTATCTACTTCGAATGTGGTACGCACGACCATGTGAAGGATTCGTTCCCTATGTTGGCTCTGACGGCGATGTCGTTGGTGGTTTTACCGGCTAGTAATATGGAAGAGGATAACATGACGATGGTAGAGGAGGTTACTGTAATGCCACCGATGCCGGAGAAGATCCAGTTTAGCCCAGGGATGATCACCTGGCCCATAAGAAGGTGGACTAAGAATCAAAATGGGGTGGTAAATCTGAGATAAGGTGGGCAGCTGGCATGCCTAGATTGGGTTCTATATTTGACGTGTTGGGATTATCTTATCAGGAGGAAAGGAGGTGGTACTCCTGGAAACACCGGATTAGCTCCTCTGCTAACGCGACAGTGAATATTACTACCAACCGGCATAGGACCATCAGCATGACAATCCTAGTGGCACAAAGAAACCTAGCCCATATGGCAATCAAAAAAAGGGGATGAATAATCGAAACCTTAACTACAAGGGGTGATTGGCACGACAGGCTCTTGATGCTAATCGATTTCCAGTTCCTCATATGACCGATAATTCGAAAGGAAAACAAGTGAGCTTTGATGGAGGTAGTTACTTGACAATTGCAAGGGGAGGCTCTTACAATCATAGTGAATCAGGAGTGGCTCCCTTCTGTACAAACCATCGTAGCTCCGACTATTGATGTTCAATTTTCAATGTAGAAGTTGTTTTCTCTGCCAGTGGAGCCGAAATGGACGACATAAATCAAACTAACAACTTCACTGCGTCAAAGCATAATGATGCGTATGCTGAAAGAATTGATGAGTTCGATGCCAACCTGAATGGGGATCGCTCACAGCCATTCACCCGGAAACTGCTATCCTAGTTTTTCGATGAAGATCCTATATTGGAACTATAGAGGTATCGGTAAACCAGAGATGGTAAGATTTCTTCTTGAACCTTGTTGTATGTATGCACTTTTGTGCTAGTGATTGTTGACCCCATAGTTTCTGGGAATCATGCAAATGCTATCTGTCGTCGTTCACATTTTAATAAAATGGAGATTGTTGGATCTGAAGCCTTCTGAAGGGGTGTCTACTTGTTTTTGTCTTCATCAGAAGTCTATGTTAACATTATTGCTTCGAATCCCAAGTTATTACGAGGTTAGTGAAGAGGAATAATGAGCCTGATTGGCTTTTTTATGCTATCTATGTAAGTCCCATTTCTCTTTCTCGTGAAGCACTTTGGGAGCATCTAAAAGCTATGTCTGCTACTCAATCTTTGCCTTGGTTCTTGGCTGGAGACTTTAAACACGTGGCTCATGATGGGGAGAAGAAGGGTGGTGGACCTGCCAGTTCAAATATATGTGGCAAAATGCTAAGTTATTTCTATCACTATCACTTACAAGATAGGGACTTACTTGGTCCTCTTAATACTTGGTCTAACTCTCAAGGTTGGGGTTCTGTTATTAGACAGAGGCTGGATAGGGCCACTTGTAACAGTTCTTGGAGGGAATTGTTTCCTGCTACAAATGTGAAACATGTTGTCAAATTACGTTTTGATCATCATCCATTGTAATTGATATTGTGGGGTTTAGCATAGACTCGTGGGAGAGGAAACAGACGTTACCTCGTTGGCAAGTGCATCAGAATCACTTTCTCCCATGTGCTAGATGGGTTTGTGAGATGTTAGAGAATTGGGTCCTAGGAATCACCCCTAACCCAAAGTACACATTATGGCTTTGTTGTATGGCCATGTGTATGTGGCCTCGGATGATTTGCGCCAACATCATGGCCCTGAAAATTGAGGATAAATAACACTTGCTTGCTTACCCAGTTGGCTATCGAGGCGGGAGTTGTTGTGCGAGAGGGGGATAAGGAGCTCAAGAGAGCCCTTGACCGAGAGTGGCACAAGTTTGAGGACCCCCCCCCCCAAAGTTAAGAAAGAATCTATGTAAGAGTCAGGCAAGGCGAGCGGTTCGTGCTCTAGTGTGTCATCTAGCACCGACACTCTTTTGCAGCATATGACTCAGCTGATGATTGAGAGTAGAGCAGAGAGTTCCATGCAGCAGGACCACAAACCGTATCATCCTTAGGAGGTTAGGGGTGTCGCTTATAAGGATCGGTGAGTGGCATATACTGATGTCCCAGGCGGGCAATGTTGATTTGCAGCCTTCACCTGAGAGTGAGCAGTGGTGGTATGAGTCGAGTGACTATGATAAGCCTGGTCCG
Source organism: Linanthus parryae (assembly GCA_023055425.1). Lineage (NCBI taxonomy): Eukaryota > Viridiplantae > Streptophyta > Magnoliopsida > Ericales > Polemoniaceae > Linanthus > Linanthus parryae. The sequence goes on from JALGPY010000005.1 coordinate 102,647,789, forward strand.
ACAAAGGAGGATGTGAGGACCAGGAGACTGAGTCTGAGTAGATGCCCCCTCCCCCCCCCCCCCCCCCCCCGCATTCATGGCCGTCTCTATTATAAGGCCAAGTTCAACCTTGCCTAGGGCCCCCTTATTAGGGAGGGCCTCATATTTTCTAAGAATTTTTTGGGGTATCTTGAAATTAATTTATTTAGTTGTGAATAACTACTTTTGTTCATATGTTTTCTAATGGGAGTTTTTGTGCATATTTTGAGTAGCTTTTTACAAGTCTAATATTACTGATATTTTCATATTTAATCACTGGACTTATTTTTTTGTTGAGGCCACATAACTTTCTTTAAAAATAAGTTTATTTTCATAATTTTTAAGTAAAGAAACAAAACTTCCATCACAAGTGAAAAATTAAACTAGCAAAAAACAAGTTGAGAAACAATTACAAACAAAACGGAAACGACATTTAGTGTACACAATTGTATTACAAATAAGAGAATTGCAAAGTAAAGAACATCGATAATATATCATACATCACATAAATATCGTAAGTTTCATAAACGAGCATGTTGAATGAACGTCAAAACATATAGGAGCCTTAAATAAAGGGGACTCAAAGGAGAAACTCGCCTAAGGTCCCCGAATAGGTAAAGACGGCCCTGCCCGCATTGGTATGTTGAGTCCTTTACTTTATCAACGAAGCATTCTGGTGTGGGAGGATTTCTTTAGCTTTGACTAGCCAAGTCCGTGTCTGCAGTAACATGTTACATATAGGATGTTTGTGTCATATTGTGAGTCAGTATTGGTGGTCCGTTTCGTATTTACATATATTTTTAGTACCGTGTCGTGATAAGATTGGTGTTTGCATTTATTATTGCACATTTACTTAATTGAGTCCACCTACCCAAACTTAATGAGTTTCAAGTCTTCCTTCGCCTCTGGACTTGCATGTCGAGTTAGGATTTATTATAAAAATACAAAAATAAAAATTGAGAGAGGTCAAAGGAAAAAGATTTTGAACGTGGAGAGTGCTCAGTGATGAAAGTGCGTGAGTGATTCTGTAGAAACCGAACTGCGCGTAGGTGTGTAGAAACCGAGAAAGCTGACCCGAAGTTGAGAACCCCTTAGAATGCATAGAGAGGGTTTGTAACTCGGGTGACGAAGCCATTTCTAACTTAACTTAAAAATTTAAATATGAAAGTGTGTGCTGTTTTTTAGACATTCAGGTAGTTAGCCGATAGTGCATGACCATTGACTTAGGTAGTCGACAACCCCTCCTCGTAGTGGCAACGGAACAGTCGTGCGAATGAGTTTTATGGGGGCCTCACATCCCGTCTCACAGCCTAGGTTAACTTAGTTAGCCCTATTGATCCGTTTACCCCTTTTACGCATAACCCTTTACGCCTAGGAGTCATTCATTGTGACTTCCATCACTTGATTAGTTTGGCATTTTCCTACGAGTCGTGACAGAGGGAGTGAGTGATGGAAGTTTGATGATGGAGTGCTTCATTGTATATCATGTTGATTTTTCATTCGTTTCGTTTTACGAGGGGACGTGAGGGTGAGTGTGAGATGGCTAGCACACTTCGTTTTGGAGGTGAGTCGTGTCCATACATCACGATCACGAGGATGCGAAGTCATGTGCGTGACGTTCTTTCCGCACTACTAGGGTGGGATGATAGAGTTCATTGCAGAGCGTGCCATAATTTTACTTTTGTCTTTCAGTGTTGCGGAGGATAGGATGGGTAGTGGCACGCGATCATATCATATTTCGACTATTTTGAGAGAGATTGTGCTTCATTGAGTGTGGGAATGGTGTTTGCGTCACGAAGTTCATCATCTATTACAGTTTCCATCTCCATCATATTTTACGAGATTATAGACTACTCAAATTTACGTTTTTAGTTGATATTCTGTATTTTATTGTACTGTTTTATTCATATAAAAAATAAAGAGAAAAAAATAGAAATAAAAATAAAAAATAGATATGTTTTTTTGAGTTTTTTTTTGCTTTTGTTTAGTAGTTTCGTCCAATAAAAATTTGAGTAGTAGCTTTGATCACGTATGCTTCTTCACAATTGTTGCCCCGAGAACGGCGTTACACCGGTGGTGAGGGAATCAAGCGTTGGAGTTGTGAGATTTGGGCTTGGTATTCATTCATCGTGGTGAGGAAGCGTGAGAACAAGGTTTTTTTGTGAGATTTTTCACGACAAGTAGGACTGCGCTTCTAAAAAACCTATCCTACCATCCTAAGCCTTCGAACGATTAAAATCGTTGAGATTAACATCTTTGATGGTGAAATAGGGTAGGCTACGATGTCTCTAATGATTGTCGGCACACGTGAGAGGTTAGTCACTTTTAGAGAGAGACGTTAAACACTCAATGCTCTCTAGACGGATTCAAGTTTAGAAACGTAAGTCTCACTCGATTTGCATGTCTTTACGTGGCATGTTCAGCGATTTGAGAGGACTGATAGCTTGATGACACGCCTGTTCGAATGAATTGAGATTGCACGATCTCACCCAAAAAGAAAAAAAAGTATTTGTTTGTATATATTTGTGTTTATTTAAGATCCAGTCGTAGTATTGCATGTGCATGATATTGTTGCATCATTGAGTCATGTATTGAGTTGTTGTTTGTGTCGACCTGGCTAGTCGTGGTTTGTATGCAAAGTGTCTCCGGCTCGTACCATAGTTTAGTTGGGAGAAAGGTTGAGAATGTGACCGGTTTTGATATGTTGCTCGGGACGCGCAAAAAGTAAGTTCGGGGAAATTTTATAACCCTATAATTGGATTTAAATTCTTATGTGATTCCTTATCGTTTTGCGTGCATTATGATGCATTTATATGAGCTTTAGGACAAGTCTTAATAGTCTTGAGCATGTATGAGCATTTGAACGTCAATGTCAAATCTATATGCATTTCCGTGTATTTTATGCTATATTTTTCTCGTGTGATCTTCCGATATGTTTCTTGTTGTGGATTTCAGGATCCAGGAGCTCGAAGTAGGAATTTTGGAGCGGAAGTGAACTTCAGAAGCGAGAAATGCTCAAGATACATGCTCGGGAAAAGAAGACGAGGAAGAGGAGCTAGAAAAGTGAAGAAAATGCATGATGGAGAAAAGTGTTCGTGCGAACACCGAGACTTATAGTGTTCATACGAACAAGAAGACTTAGAAAATTTTCAAGGCTCGAGATTGAGAAGAAATCCCTGGAGCAAAGTATGAACATGATTGCACGAGCATGTTCGCACGAAGAGAATAGTTGCTCGCACGAAGATGTTCACACGAACTAAACAAGTGTTCGCAGCCAACTTATTGGGATTCTTTTGTAATAATTAGAAACGATTTTGGAATTTTTTTTGGAGTATTATGTGACCTAGAACTCCGTGTTTTGGAGTTAGAGAACGTACGAGACTTGCTAAGGAGCTTTGGGAGCATTTTTAGAGATCATAACCCATCATTTGGATTCTTTTCTTTTGTTTTTGATTATGATCAACTTGAAACTTATTATTTTGATCATGGGTCTTAGTAGCTAAGCGTACTTTCAGGATATCTCGAAGGTAGCTAGGGTTTAAGCACCGTGTTTGGTGATTTATGGATTGTATTTCACACTTTTTGCTTAATTGGATATTTTTCTACTTAGTCATGCTTGATTCATGTGCTTACTTTATCGTTCTTATTGTTTGATGTCACAATAGGATTGATCTTAGGTGATGAATATTAGAGGAATCAGTATTTACTACTTGAACTTGAATATCACACTAGTCGTATCTACATTAGAGGAATCAGTTTAGTTAACAAAGAAATAGAGTAGATCACAAGATCTTAATGCACGTAGGCTAGAGGAATCAGTTACGTACTTCTAAATAAAGACTTTGTTAGAGAAATCAACAAGTGGTGTTGCTCGTTTGGCTAAGAATAAGACATCCGTGTTTTATGAACGTAAAACATTAACGGTACAAAATCCCTAGTGATTCTGAGAGATGTCCTGATCTTTGTCTCTATTGAGAAATCCCACAACTTTAAATGTGTGATTATTCACTCAATTATTTGAATCATCCGTCTTTCAATCTCGTAGAATTAGTAAAACAAATCCGATTCCCGGCCCACAAAAGATTATGAACTTTTAGCTAATTTATGACAAGTTTCTTGGGACACAACAAACCCTACTTTCACTTATTACTGCACGCGACATCCGTGCACTTACTATTGGAATGTGTTAGTCGTACCTTCGAGAATCCGCAAAGTGAAAAAATCATTGCTTTAACATCAACTTGTTGGTGAGTGATTTCTTCATGTAGAGACTCTCTAACTTGAGCCATGAAGCCGCCATTGTTGTCTGATCTGCAACCTCCATGATAACATCATCGGTAAGCACATCATGATTTTCGAGTGTACCTACTCCTCTATCAACCTATAGTCCGTTGATGCAACGTCGATGCCTCCCTTGTAATATCCTGTCTCACATCGAGATATTGTAGATTAGATGTGTGGTATATAGTATACCTTGTGGATTACTACTAGCACCTTTGAGGCTTAAGCATTTTTATTAGGTAGTACGTTAAAGAAGTTGTTGGGACAGTAATCTGTTCGGGTTGTTACAAATGGTATCAGAGCCGACCCAGGTCCTGCAAGGGCTCAGCCAAGGAAAAAGTGACTAGGCACAATCAACAAGGACGTTGAGTATATAAGATGGGGGATTTTAATATCCCGTCTCACATCGATATATTTTGTATTAGATGTGTGGTATATAGTATACCTTGTGGAATACTACTAGCAGCTTCGAGGCTCAAGCATTTTTATCCGGTGGTACGGTAAAGAAGTTGTTGGGACAGTAATCTGCCCGGGTTGTTATAAATAGTATCAAGGCCGACCCAGGTCCCGCAAGGGCTCATCCAAGGGAAAAGTGACTCGGCACAATCGACAAGGACGTCGAGTATATAAGATGAGGGGAATTGTAATATCCCGTCTCATATCGAGATATTGTGGATTATATGTGTGGTATATAGTATACCTTGTGGATTACAACTAGCACCTTCGAGGCTTAAGCCTTTTTATCCGGTGGTACGGTAAATAAGTTGTTGGGACAGTAATTTGCTCGGGTTGCTACATCCCTTGTTCGTGGCCAAAGGCGCCCAGATGCCTTGCGACTTCAATAAGGCCCACATCTTGATCTTCCACAGACTGAAGCTGTTCCCTCCTGTAAACATATGGATCTTAAACATCGATCCATACATCGTTCTTGGTGGAGTAATCACAACCTATGTTCTCATGCCAGTTTGTTATAACGCTCCTACCTCAAAAACAATTAACGCAACAAGAAATCAAGAAGAACACAAGATTTAACGGGGTTCGCTAGCACAAATGTGCTAACTACATCCACGGAAAAAACGACCTTTATTTATCAAGAGGAACGTTTACAATTGTTTGCATAATTATCTAACATCCCTAAGGGTCCTTTACAGTGCCCCCCAGATAGTCCATAACCGACCAAGAGCTAAAAGAAAACATTCCAAAAGCCCAGAACCCCGACATAGGTCGTACGACCTGGTCGGTATGTCTTGCGATCTCCTGACACAGGTCGTGTTACCTACACCAGTAGGTCATGCGACGCCATTAGACCCCCGAACTCTACAACCTTTTTCATTGTTCTCATATTTACTCTCCTTGGCCTTCAGTTGTTGCTCTAAGATAATTTCTTCACTGCAAAGACATAATTCCAACAAACACTAATATAGACATTCATGCCTCACATTTCATGGAGAGAATAAAGTCATGTTCTTGCAAGAAATGGATCCAAAGAAACATGAGGACTTGTGGCTCTTTCTTTAGGAAGATTCACAACATTTAGAGTTCAAAATGGGTTGTGCAGTCATGAGCAGTATCCTTTGCTAATTCTTTCTCTTTCATTTGATATTTTTTTTCATTGACATTTGTGTTTGAGAAGAGCTTCTTCAATGCTTTATTGAGCTCCCATTGCCTGTGCAAGGGCGTCTTCCTTCAATTTTGAAAATCCAAGGTGTAGTGCATAAGCTTTAAAGTGATATGTATGTTTTAAGATATAGTAGAAGATACGGACTCAAGTTTATCAGTCAAAAAAAAGTTTGCTTTCTCTCACTAGAGAAGCCACTTCCAATGCTCCTTGAGCCTCCAAACTTGCTGCCGCCACCTATCACCGTGGATTGAAGATCTCCACTATATTTTGCATGCATCTCTTCCCCGTTTCATCTTAATCATTGGATTTTTCACATTCCAACACCAATCAAATTAATCACCCTTGACACATCTTTTTAATTTCTATCTCTTCTTTATCTGCACACTCCATCTCTTGGCCTAATCATTCTCATGCCTTGATTCCTGTTATTCTCTTCATTTTTATGTTGTTTATTAGTTTCCATCGTGCTAATCAAAACTTCTCTTGATCTTCTTGCAGGTTTTTTTGCCCATTTTAGTGAGCTGAAGTTGTGCTTTGCATTCCTCACCTCTTTCAGTTTCAATCTCATTCTTCTTTGTTTGTGTCTTGCTTTCTCCCTTCGCTCTAGTTCTTGTTATGTCTAATCCATATTGTTTTGACTCTAATATCCCTTCATCAAACGGTTCTATGGAGGAAAGGCTAGATGAAAGAGGGTCAATTCTTTCACTCAACCCTTAAAAGGTATTTGCCTTTAGGGAGATTTTGAATGACTCTCTGATAGCCAAGTTCATTGGTCCCAAAACACTCTCTCCGGTCATCATGCAGGAGACAACCTCCAAGAATTGGAAACATTTTGGTTTTGTTTGGATTGAAAAAAAGGGATCATTTTACCTTCTTCACTTTCAGAAACCAGAGGACAAAATGTTTTTCCTAAATGAGTCGGTTGTTACCATGCATGGACTTTCTTTGGTTTTTAAGGAGAGAAAACCTAATCAAGGTTTCTCAGAATTCGATTTTTCCACTATGGAACTCTGGTTTCAGGTCCCAAATATCTCTTTGTAAGGTTTTGACTATGAAACTGCTGAAAATTTAGGATGTTTGGCTGGTGATCTTGTGGTTGTTGACTAGACTTTTGACAGAGTCAGAAATATGCAATGTTTGAGGATTAAATCAAGGGTTAGGGTGTAGGATTCACTTGTTCCAGGTGCCTACATTCAGGTGCCTAGAGAACAAGAGATGAAATGGGTCTACTTATCCTATGAGAGAGTGTTCAAAATCTGCTATAGGTGTGGGCAAGTAGGAGATGTTAACAAAATGCGTTCTACTAACCTGGTTGAGGTTTTGGAACATTTGGAGGCAAGATATGCTCAATCGCATCACCTCTCTTCCTTCCCCATTCACATCAATCCCCAAACGCCAACTTTTCACTAGGCTCCTCAGAGCTCACTCCAAACATGGGCCTTACAGAACTATGAAGTTTGATTCTAGAATTCAGCCGGACTACTCTTTTCATGAAATCCCTACTCTCTTTGATCCCAATCAGGGACCACCACAGGGCTTAGTGCTAAAACTCAATGATGCCTCCTCCTCTTCATCTGAAGATGCTTACTTCACTCCTACTGAAAACCCTACCCACTCTGTGATGCCAAATACCTTTGTTCAATTGCCAAATCACTCACTTTTATCCAATCAATCTGGTGGCCTTTCATTGGATGATTTAAATGCCTTGGAAACGGTTCAGTGGCCGAATCAATTACATGCATGTAAATATACCGGTTCATTTGCCCCCCTTTTACCCAACCAGTGTGTCCGATCGTTTCCTCTACCCCTTATTCATGATTCAACTTTCAATGCAGACATGCACCTTGGAAACTCAAGCGATTTGATTCCTGACTCCTTGATTTGTGAACTGCAACAACTACAACCCATCATCACTACAAATAACCCCCCTTAGTTTTCAGTTATTTACTCTCATCAAATCACTCACTCTGTCAATATATCCACTTCTCCAACAATGAGAACTCTCCCAACCACCTTCAAGAAACTTCAACATGCTGGCTTCTACATCCAAGCCCCTGAATTTCCAGCTTCTGTAACCACAGAGACGGAAGTTGAGACAAATTAACGGAGCTTAGACATGCAAGAAATTGATGATCTTTTGTGGAAGGAAGTCCAAAAAGGTGAGCCATTGGTTCCTAGAAAGGCCAGAGGGAGAAAAGCTGGGGTGGAAAAGGGGTGAAGATCAAACAGGGAGGAACCAGGAAGGTTGCGGTTCGCTCTAAGCCAAATCCAGAGACTATCAAGCCTATTAAGAAACCTAACAAAAAGAGAGATCCATCCTCTTCGCAGATCATTCCTGATGAGCATAAGAAAGGTGGTAAGAAACAGAGATCAAAACTCAAACAAAACAAGGCTAAAGGTACCTCTTTCAAATTTCAGTTTAATCATTTTGCAGAAGATTTTTGTGTTATTAAACCTAAAAAACGAATGTTTCCACTTAATGATTCTTTCTCTCTTTCCTCTCATAAACCTAAGAGACTGAAATTCTCGGGTCAAGACTCTTTTACCCCCTCTTTTATGTTAATTTCACCTGTTAAACTATTTTTACCATTAAACCATAAAAGAAGAAAACTTTCTTTTCCTTCTTTAGAACCGTTGCTGGTGTATGTGGAAAGGAATCACAACACCTCTTCTGGTTCCGTTACTAAGGGTTTTAGGGTGGTTGTCCCTCAACAACCCCCAACTCAGCCATGAGTCTCTTAAGTTGGAACTGTAGAGGTTTGGGCCAACCTTCTACAGTTCATGAAATTTTCTCACTGGTCCGCACTCTTAAACCTTACCTTATCTTTCTATCTGAAACTAAGCATGATGATAATTTTATTTCTAGAAAATTCAGAAAATTAGGCTTCGATAAATCCATCAGTGTTAACCTTGTAGGCTCTAGTGGAGGTTTGTGGTGTGCATAAAATGTATTTGTTTTCTCATGTACTACTTTATTCTCTTCCCCAAATATTATCCTTCTTGATGTCTTAGATGTCAAAAATAACTCTTGGTGTGTATGTTTAGTTTATGATGCCCCGGTGTTTGAAACTAGGGAGTCTATTTGGAATGCCTTCTGTGAGGTTTTACCAGCTAACAGACCTCTTGTTCTTTTGGGTGACTTCAATCAATTTGTGTATCCATATGATAAGTCTAGCTCTTCTTCCTCGTCTCTAAGATGGTCAAATGGCTTTCTTAGTTTCCTTTCAAGTTGGAGCATTTTGAAGTACGAAATATTGGCCCATGGTTCACATGGATGAATAACAGATTCACTTCTTCTCCAAATATTGAAATTTGGATAGGGCTTGGTGTAATATTGATTTTCTTAGTTTGTTACCTGATAACGCCCAATCAGGGGTTATCTTATAGCCTGATTTCACGAGCGTTTGTGTCGAAAAACAACATATTTTGCCAGAAATTGCCTAAGAATGCCTCGGGAATTTCGAACGAGATGTTTATTTGTACTTTCTCGATTCCTGCTTATTCATTGCTTTTATTTGATATGATCGCGGGTTTCGTTCATGTTGCCTTTTCAGGAACAGGTTCGGAAGGTGCATCGGGAAGCATGCCGGGACCAAACCGGGACCGTCTCGGGAAACGTGCACAAGATCGGGCCAAGACGGGAACACGGAAAAGCAGGAGAACACCAAGGAACGCAAACCGAGGACATCAGGCAGAGGAGTGGGACCCAGGAGACCCAACCGGGCCCACCAGAGGAGCAAGCAAGGCCACCAGCGTATATACGCAGGAAGGGAGGTGGTGGTGGGTGGTTTGTGAGCCCTTGGTTGCGTATATATGCAACCCTTGCATATATACGCAGCCAGTTTGACTTTTTTCCAAAGTCGGTGGACCGGTGGCAGTTTTCGTAATTTCTGGCGCACGCGTTTCGGGAAAAACAGCACTATTTAAAGACTTGTCCAGACTCGTTTTGACACACAACAAACAACACAATGGCAACCAACCAGCACTATTTGGTGCCACCACTCGACAATCCAGAAAAGCTGTACACCGAACAGAACCGCAGAAACCGAGAAAGCAGAATGGCAACCAACGAGAGAGATACGCCCGAAAACCCTGCAGCCGGTGGGCAGGAACGAGAGACACGTACCCCAGCCCAGATGGCTCGGTACATCGAAGAACTTGTCACAGCGGGACTTGCTGCCCGAAGCAACCAGAGAACATATAACCGATTTGGGAAGGCGTTGGTGGAAAATTTCGAAGTCCCCACCGGGGGGCATGAACGAGCTATTGTGGTGCCCGAGATCACCGCCGAGCACTTTGACATCAAACCATCCACCATCCAGACGGTACAGACTCTCTGCCCGTTTAATGGCAAGGCCGACGAAGACCCAAACGATTTTATCGGGAAATTTGAGGATTACTGCAGAGGCACTTATGCTGATCTTATTCCCATATTGCCTATTCGGAGTGGCCAAAGACTGGCTCGAATCACGACGACCCAGATCCATCACCACATAGGAGGAGTGTGTCACGAATTTTCTGGCAAAGTTTTATCCCGCCTCCCGAGTCATTCAGTTGCAGAGCGAGATTCTGTCATTCAAACAAAAGATGGGAGAGACGGTGGTAGACGCATGGGACAGGCTCATGAGATTGGTGAAAAGATGCCCGAACCACGGTTTTGGAGATGCAAAGATCCTGCAGGTTTTCTACCACGCCCTAGACAGGGAGAATGCCGACAGGATTGACAGAGAGGCCGGGGGAAACTTCTTGTATCACGTAGATAAAGATGGTGCATATGACCTGATGAAGCAGTTAGCCAAGCAGGACACCCGACTGTTTGACGATCGCAGGATGACGGCTAGAGTCAAAACAGCAGAAGATGACCGGATAGACAACCTGGCCAAGATCGTTCTTGACTTGGTCAAGAAAGTCTACTCGGATAAGAAGACTGTTGCAGCAGTCGAAGAACCTGATTTGGAAACAGCCATTGAGGAACTGAGGACCGAAGACACCAATTACGTACAACAGCAGTGGGACCCGAGCCGGTACCGACCGGGCACGAGAGATCATCCCGGGTTCCGGTACGGAAAACCGAATGCCGCATTTTATGCACCGGGATTCCAGCACAGGCCACCAGCCCAGCAGGCTACACCGACACAGCATGTTCAGCCGGGCCCATCTGCACAGCAGTACGACGCCCAGATGAAGAAGATCGAGTCCATGTTTCAGGCCATGGAGTCCCGGTTCAAAAATATGGACGCCCTGACAGGAGACATGCAAACAACCAAAACGTCACTGCGCGCTTTCGAAGTACAAGTGGGGCAGTTAGCACAGCAGCTAACGGAGAGACAGCAAGGAAACCTACCCTCGAATACAGTAAATAATTCACGGGCTCAGATCAATGCTATCTCCACTCGGAATGGATTGGAACTGCAGGATCCACTGTATCCTAGCCACGCTCGCGCAGAAATTTCGAAAGAAGTAGAACGCAACTTATCGGGCCAGGATAACAGCCTAGTCGACCGCCCCCGGCCAAAGGGCTCGGTTGAGCAGGATGCAGTGCAGAATGAGACAGATGCAGAAACGGTACCTGTCTCCAAGGAGATGCCATACCCCTTGAGGAAACGAAAGAGGGATGACAGCAAGGACTACGCCAGGTTTCTTAAGATGTTCAAACAGCTGCAGATCAACATACCTTTTGCCGAGGCTTTGGCTAAGATGCCCACTTATGCCAAATTCCTCAAGGACATTCTGTATGGGAAGAGGCGGATGAGCGATTTTGAGACCATAAACCTGACGGCAGAAGCGAGCAACTGTGTGATGAATGGGCTACCGAGGAAAAGAAAGGATCCTGGCAGTTTTGTTATACCGGTCACCCTAGGTAACGCTTACACAGAAAGGCTCTGTGTGACCTAGGGGCCAGCATCAACCTGATGCCATTAACGATTTTCAAGAGTTTGGAAGTCGGTGAACCCCGGCCCACCAGAATCATGCTGCAGATGGCAGACAGGTCCATAAACCCGCAATTGTTTCGTCCCGTTTATCTCAGGAACAGGAGCAGAAACTGCTGGAGGTATTGTGAGAGAATAAGGAAGCAATCGCCTGGACGATTGCAGATATTAAGGGGATCATCCCCTCCTATTGCATGCACAAGATCCGAATTGAAGAAGGCAAGAAGCCGGTGATTCAGCCCCAGCGGCGACTGAATTGGAACATGAAAGATGTTGTGCGAAAAGAGGTCATGAAGTGGTTGGAAGTGGGAATCATATACCCCATATCTGACAGCACTTGGATCAGCCCGGTCCAGTGCGTGCCCAAATAGGGGGGTGCAGAATAATAACCAGGAACAGATTGCGCAGCGCACCGTTACAGGGTGGCGGATCTGTATGGACTATCGGAGGCTAAATGACGCAACACTAAAAGACCACTTCCCGTTACCATTCATGGACCAGATAATGGACAGGCTCGCCCATCACGCTTATTACTGTTTTCTGGACGGGTACTCCGAGTACAACCATATTTGCATAGCCCCGGAAGATCAGGAAAAGACAACGTTTACCTGCCCGTACGGTACATTCGCGTTCCGACGCATGCCGTTCGGGTTGTGTAACGCTCCAGCCACGTTCCAGAGATGCATGATGGCGATATTTTCCGACATGATCGAGAAAAATCTGGAGTTCTTTATGGACGACTTTTCACTATTCGGGGACAGTTTCGATGACTGCCTGCACCATCTGGGTCAGGTTCTAGTCCGATGAAAAGAAGGCAAATTTGGTGCTAAATTGGGAAAAGTGTCACTTCATGGTCACCGAGGGGATCGTGCTGGGTCAAAGAATTTCCAGCAAGGGAATCTAGGTGGACCGGGCCAAGATCGAGGTGATAAAACAGCTTCCATACCCGACAAACGTAAAGGCGATCAAGAGTTTTCTGGGACATGCAGGATTTTACCGGAGGTTCTGATAACTCTCTTTTAGGAGCTATTAATATACTTCCATATTACTTTTATTAGGCTTATTTCACATGATTTATATGTTATATTTTCACAAATATGTGAATTTGACGATTTATAAGCCTAAGAGTCAAAAGTTGTGTTTCTAGCTTATTTGAGCATGATTTCTATCATATTTGCGATGATAATTGCATGGGTAGTATTTTGTTGTGTTTCTCAGGTAAAATAGGTGCAATGGAGCTTATGAGAGGCTTGGATACACTTGGTATGGAGCTAGATGAAGAGAAGAAAAGAAGACGCAAAGACGAAGAAAAGTTGAAAAAGTCACTCCTGACCAGCCTGTACTATTTTCGATGCTCATGAAAATTTGTAAATAATTTCGGAGCAAGGCCTACGGCATCGGAAAGTAGACATCTGTAGCTTTCCAAAGATATATGGTAGGCCCGAAGACGAGTCCGTATGATGGAGATACAGTCCGCGCAAAAGCAGCTTACAATTCTGTCCGGGAATTACAAACTGGAGGGGCTGAAGTGCAAATTCGGCCAAAGTTCATTAAAAAACGTGCTCAGGCCTTATGAAACGACTTATCAGACTTAAAACACATAAGGACGCTTCTGGAGGAAGGGAGGAGACAGCTCCCAAGCCATTGGAGAGCTCGGATTCCCGTCGGACCAAGGATTCATAGTTTGATCTCTCTATCTCTCTTGTTTTTTATGAATACTTGGAAATTCTTCGTTGTATTCCCAACTATGAGTAGCTAAACTTTCTATTCGGGATATCTCATAGGTAGCTAGGGTTTGAACACCATGTTGGTGATTTATGGATATTTTTCATGCTTTTAGCTTAATTGAATGTGTTTTTCTTAGCTATGCTTGATTTATGTACTTAATTTATCGTCTCTATTGTTTGAGCTCTCAATAGGATGATTATAGGTAGAGGATGTTAGAGGAATCAACATTCGCTACCCGGAAACTTGAATCAAGCACTAGCCGTATCTAGGGTTGAGGAATCTTGCTAGTTAGCTAGAACTAAGAGTAGACCACAACAACATAATGCTTATTTGAACTTGAGTAGGCTAGAGGAATCAGGTACAAGAGTTTGAATATAGGCTTTGGTTGAGGAATCTTCAAAGCATAGGTGCTCTTTTGGCTAAGTAAAAGATGTTCGTGTTACTTGAACATAAATCATAAGTGGTATGAGATCCCTAGTGAACCCGAAGAGATATCCTGATACTTGTCCCTCGTATTAATCTCACTTTTAATAATCAGTTTGTTATTTAAATTATTAGTTTAGTAAAACAATCAAATTGCTTGCCCACACGAAGTTAATCATCCTAGTTAATTCACGACAAGTCCCTTGGGTTCGACTAACCCGGATTACCAGATATTACTACACGCAACAGCCGTACACTTGCGGTTGGATCGTGTCAAGTTTTTGGCGCCGTTGTCGGGGACTTCGGTTGAATTAGTTAGAATTATTAGCTTTAGGGATTTTTTTTTGTTGTTTTCTATTCTTATTACCTCACGGTATTACTTGAGATTTTATGTGTGCAGGCATTCAACTCTAAGCATGGAGGATGATAAATATCGCCGTTTTGCGAGCATATTTGAAGCATGCAACCTTGCATATGAGCAATTCGTGAAAGAGTGCCATGTGAATGGCATTAGAGAGAGGGTAGCCATGGAGATACAACGTTATACCTTTCATTCTAATGACTCAACCCCTCCCACTAAGTTAGTCTTCTTCCTTGGTTGCATGCTTGAGGAGATGATTCCTAATGTGGAAGAATGGCGACAACGAGCAACAAGAATGGGAATGGAGACAACACACATGGACACACAATTTGTTCTCCATTCAAATCAAGAGGATGCTTGAACCTTTCCAACGCTTAAAGAGAGGATGATGAGCCATTGTGTATCCCACCATGTCCAAACATCGATTCATTGCTTGAGTCTAGTATGAGGGTGAAACATGATGCAGTTTTCAATGAGATTGAAAGTCTCATTCATGGAATCAACTTTGACGAGCTTGACTCTACAATTGCGGATTTGATGGATAATCTCACGTGTGGGCGCAACAAAGATGAACAAGATGCCGATATTTACTTTGTAGATGATTCGATTAATTCATATGAAGAAGATGAATGTACACAATCATTCATAATTTATGCGTTGCCGTTTCAATTTTCAGTAAAGATGTTGCAATTTGAACAGACGATCAAAGATTACATCAATCTCTTCTCACGACATGGGATACTTGAGCTTATTGTTGAAATCGTTATAATGACAAGTCTCATGAACTGGAAGAAGAAGAAAAAGGTTGCGGAGAGCTTTCACTTTTGCAACCCGGGTTCATCGTTGTTGAGATATGCGATCATTGTGAGAGTTTATTTGTCCTCAATTGAGAAGAGAATGAAAAAAAGACGATGGTGGAAGAAGAAGAAGTGGAAGGAAAAGCGGGAGTTTCAGAGATGAGGAGGTGATTGTGTGTTCTAGAAGTGGGAAAAATTCATTGAAGGCTTGGTTTTACTGTTTACCAGCAGCAGGGGAGGTATGTGTCATTTCAGATGTTTAAGAAAGAGTCACTTGGATCCCCTCTGTTGCAGATGCAACATCAGAGACCCCCTTGCAGGTTCTCAGTAAACTCAGAAAGTCTCGACAAGGTCAGCCAATCAAACCCATCTCCTCTGATCACCACAACCACCGCCTTACCCTGTACAGCCCAATCGCCGACTAAAACCCCTCTTCCCCATCTCCACCATAGCCTACCACAAGCACAGAGCCAATCAAGAACCCAACTGAATTCACCAACTGAATTCACCAGACGACCACCATCGAAACACCAACACCGCCTCTCCCTAATGTCCGATTACACCGACGAACTCAGAAGAACCAAAACTCAGAAACCGAATCACCCAGCCACCGGAAGCCATTAAATCCGGCGGCTTACTTCGTCTTAAATCCGCCAAGAACCCCTCTACCCTGTTTCCGATCAGAAAAACCTCTACCCAACTCCAAGCCACCATCCCTGCACCAACCGCTGCTCCACTTTCTCCTCTCCGATACAATCACCAGAACCAAACTCCAATACGAACCCTCCTCTGTTCTCCATCGAACAATACCCAGACACCACGAATCCATCGAACTCCGATCACCTGAGTCCCTCTCTCCAACGAACCCATAAGCCCAGAAATTCATCACCGAACCCAATCAATCACACCAAATAGCCCCTGAAAAAAATCCCGAACAAAGTAACCCAGAAACCCACTGCGTCTCTCTCGATTGAATCGCCGAAGCCCTCTCTGCCTCGAATTAGCGACCCAAACACCCAACTGAACCAACTTCGAATCAGGCACCATCCTCATCAAAGACGAACGCCGTCCAGCCCCTGTTTCGCCCGCGAACAGAGCAGCAACCCTCCATAGATCCCGACGGAATTCTCACCGGCCCTTCTTCCATCCGATTTGAAGCTCCCAGCTACCGCCATCAAAATCGCTCTCCGAATCGACCCCTAAAGCCACAACCGCAATTGAACACGACCAATCCGAACAAAACCCCCCTCGCTCCAATTCAAATCACTGTGGGGTCTTAAAAAGAGTACTGTATCAGTACAATACTTAAGCTATTTTGATTGTGCTGCTAATTACTTTGGTGGTTGGCTTAAATGATATTGATAAAAAAATTGATGATGGGTTATTTGCCCTAGTTGGGTACTGACTTCGTGTATTTGAAGAGTGTGAGTTGGGTTTGATAAGCTCCGTGATGATTCAAGAAAAAAGAAATCGACAAATAATTGGCATAACTCAATTGACAATGGAAACAATACTTAGCCATAATTCTATATAAAAGAAATCAGGGTGCAGCTGTTACAGAATAGTACGAGTTCAAAACTGGATGAAAGGTTTGACGAAGACATCGACCCCAGTGTGCTACTGCGCACTCGACCGTTATGGGAGCTCGCATTGGCGTACGCAATTTGAGTTCGGGGATTCTTCGTTACTTCTTTTGTGAGCAACTGATCAATCGACCCCGGTGTGTTTCACGCACTCGACCGCAAGGGAGCTTGCATTGGTGCGCACAATGTTTGATTGGGAATTGTTCTTGCTATCTCAGTCAGCACATATCGGATTTCGTCCCCGACTTTGTGTCGGTTGTGAGTTTTTTTTTTTTTTTTTTTTTTTCTCTCTTTACTTACCATTTAGGCACATCGTACTTGCTTCAGGATTTTATTTTGACAATATGGTCACGGTGCATAGTCGCCGCTGGATTAGCTGTTAGAATCCTAGGGAATACTTGAGTACTTGCTTAATTTCGGCACACACAACTTGTCACGTGCACGTAGCTTGAATTATCTCTAAATTTATTGTAGCTACTTTCTTGTGTCGTGACTCAGACTCCGAGTAGAATCACCGCCCCTCGCATTTGAATGCCGAGTCTTCTTGGTTGATCTCTAAATTCGTTGAGGACAACGAAGCGCTCAAGTGTGGGGGGATTTTTAGCTATTTGCTAGCCATGTCCGTGTCTGCATCGCCAGTTACATGTAGATTAGATTGTCGTATTGTGAGTCAGTGTAGTACTTGTAGTCCGAGTCGTTTTTTTATATATTGTTGTAGCGTGCTTAAATTTAGAGTAGTTAGTGTTTAGGTTGCACATTTACATTATTGAGTCCCTCTACCCAATTGTATTGTGGTTAGTCGAGTTGGCCAAAAGCATATAGAGTTTAGGAAAAAAAATAAAAAAAAAATAATAAAAAATAGAAAAATCATAAAAATTAAAAATTTGAGAAAGGGCAACTTAGGACCTAGAAACCGAAGAGAATCCAGTGAAAGAGCTCATGAGAGTAGGAAGCACCGTAGTAGGGATACTTTTATTCTAGTATTTTGTGCGCAAGTCTCACGACATGATGTCCCAGTATTCGGGAATAGTGAAAGTAGACTACAGGCATACTTTTGACTCCTTTATTGTGCTAGGAGAATTGAGTCTCTAAGTGATTGATTATTCCGTTTCCGGTGGAAACTTGTGGACTCTTAGAATCTGGGGTGGACCTTCATGTAGAGTCGGTTTCATATGGTACGAGTCTTCGGCCTAAGCGAAGTCGGGGAGCGTACACCACCATCCCTTAAGGTGGTTCTAAGAGAAAATTCTAAAAAGCCCACACTCTTAAGCTCTATTGCACGGTTGTAAAAACAGAGGAGAATAATGAAAAAGAAAAAAAAAGATGAAAAAAAAACATATAATTGAGCTTCAAAGATGAAACAACCTATTGTGCTTCCGTTTGCGCGGAAAATTTGGTTTCAATCCAACGTAGATCTTAAGAGGGAAACTAAAGTCAAGCCGTATATCACAGGAGTTGTGTCTCCCAGCAATGGGACAATTTGCATTCAAAGCAATAACGGCTAAGAGGGTCTGAAAACCTCAAATGACTTGACGAAGGAAGATCAGTTAGAGCTTGAGATGCCTAAACGCTTTGAGTCAAAAGACGTGCCGTGTCTTGGAATGATTTGGTGGATGTTTGGGGACGCCTTAGTGAGTTTGTGCATAGGATCATCATATCATATTTCTTGTTGCGTGTCGTGAAATTTCAAAGTGAGCTTGTGAGGATTTGATGATTTCGGTTTATGATAGAGAGGTTGCCCAATCTCGTAAAAAGAAAAAAAAAATTGTGTTGGTTCAATTTTTGCATTGTTTATAATCGAGTTGCATTATAGTTAGTTCATGTAGTTGCATATTCGAGATTCGTGTTGAGTCGTTTGCGTCTTGAGTTGGCTAGTAACGGCGATTTGCACAAATATGTGAATTTGACGATTTATAAGCCTAAGAGTCAAAAGTTGTGTTTCTAGCTTATTTGAGAATGATTTCTATCATATTTGCGATGATAATTCTTTTTTAGGAGCTATTAATATACTTCCATATTAATTTTATTAGGCTTATTTCACATGATTTATATGTTATATTTGCACAAATATGTGAATTTGACGATTTATAAGCCTAAGAGTCAAAAGTTGTGTTTCTAGCTTATTTGAGCATGATTTCTATCATATTTGCGATGATAATTGCATGGGTAGTATTTTGTTGTGTTTCTCAGGTAAAATAGGTGAAATGGAGCTTATGAGAGGCTTGGATACACTTGGTATGGAGCTAGATGAAGAGAAGAAAAGAAGACGCAAAGACGAAGAAAAGTTGAAAAAGTCACTCCTGACCAGCCTGTACTATTTTCGGTGCTCAGGAAAATTTGTACATAATTTGGGAGCAAGGCCTACGGCATCGGAAATTAGACATCCGTAGCTTTCCAAAGATATATGGTAGGCCCGAAGAAGAGTCCGTATGAGGGAGATACAGTCCGCGCAAAATCAACTTACAATTATGTCCGGGAATTACAAACTGGAGGGGCTGAAGTGCAAATTCGGCCAAAGTTCATTAAAAAACGTGCCCAGGCCTTATGAAACGACTTCTCAGACTTAAAACACATAAGGACGCTTCTGGAGGAAGAAAGGAGACAGCTCCCAAGCTATTGGAGAGCTCGGATTCCCGTCGGATCAAGGATTCATCGTTTGATCTCTCTATCTCTCTTGTTTTTGATGAATACTTGGAAATTCTTCGTTGTATTCCCAACTATGAGTAGCTAAACTTTCTATTCGGGATATATCATAGGTAGCTAGGGTTTGAACACCATGTTGGTGATTTATGGATCTTTTTGATGCTTTTAGCTTAATTGAATGTGTTTTTCTTAGCTATGCTTGATTTATGTACTCAATTTATCGTTTCTATTGTTTGAGCTCTCAATAGGATGAATATAGGTAGAGGATGTTAGAGGAATCAACATTCGCTACCCGGAAACTTGAATCAAGCACTAGCCATATCTAGGGTTGAGGAATCTTGCTAGTTAGCTAGAACTAAGAGTAGACCACAACAACATAATGCTTATTTGAACTTGAGTAGGCTAGAGGAATCAGGTACAAGAGTTTGAATATAGACTTTGGTTGAGGAATCTTCAAAGCATAGGTGCTCGTTTGGCTAAGTAAAAGACGTTCGTGTTACTTGAACATAAATCATAAGTGGTATGAGATCCCTAGTGAACCCGAAGAGATATCCTGATACTTGTCCCTCGTATTAATCTCACTTTTAATAATCAGTTTGTTATTTAAATTATTAGTTTAGTAAAACAATCAAATTGCTTGCCCACACGAAGTTAATCATCCTAGTTAATTCACGACAAGTCCCTTGGGTTCGACTAACCCGGATTACCGGATATTACTACACGCGACAGCCGTACACTTGCGGTTGGATCGTGTCAGGTTCATCAAAGACTTTTCCAAGATCACAAAGCCACTTTGCGCTTTACTCGGAAAAGATGTACCCTTTGATTTCGATGCAGCATGTCGGCAGGCTTTTGACCATTTAAAAGAGAAGCTGACCACAGCCGCGGTTATTACTACGCCGGATTGGTCACTCCCGTTTGAGCTGATGTGTGACGCCAGCGATTACGCAGTCGGTGCAGTTTTGGGGCAGCGAAAGGATAAAGTCTGCCACGTGATATATTATGCGAGCCGGGTACTCAACGATGCCCAGCTCAACTATGACACGACAGAAAATGAACTGCTTGCTGTGATGTATGCCCTGGACAAATTCAGGCCCTATTTGGTCGGGTCGAAAGTTATCGTTTTTACCGACCATAGTGCCCTGAAATACCTGCTGGACAAAAAGGACGCGAAACCGAGACTGTTGAGGTGGGTACTACTGATGCAGGAATTCGACGTGGAAATCCGGGACAAGAAGGGAGTTGAGAACGTAGTAGCGGATCACCTATCCAGGCTTGATAATGTTAAGGTGGACCCGGTACCGATCAAGGAAAACTTCCCGGACGAGCACATCATGGCAGTGAAAATCGGGAGACCGTGGTACTATGCCATAGCCAATTACTTGGTAACTGGCACGCTTCCCGAGGATCTTACCCCGTCTCGACGAAAGCGGTTCGTTTCCGAAAGCCGACAGTATTTTTGGGATGATCCGTATCTATTCAAACAGGGGGGCCGACAACATCCTGAGAAGGTGCATTCCGACCCACGAGGCCTGGAACGTAATCAGACACTGCCACTCATCACAGTGTGGGGGTCATTTTGGGGGAACGCGAACAGCTCATAAAATACTACAGTCCGGTTTTTTCTGGCCAACAATCTTTAAAGATTGTCACGACTATGTGCAGGGATGTGATAGATGCCAGAGAAGAGGGAACACGTTACACCGGGACGAGATGCCGATGACCGTGTGGCAGGAAGTGGAACCTTTCGATGTATGGGGTATTGACTTTATGGGGCCGTTCCCGTCTTCTGTGGATAACCTCTACATTCTGCTGGCAGTGGACTATGTAACTAAGTGGATCAAGGCGATCGCGTGTCAGAAAAATGATGCAGCCACTGTTGAGCGTTTTCTGAAACGCAACATTTTTACTCGTTTCGGAACTCCCAGGGCGATGATCAGTGATGAGGGCTCACACTTCATCAATCGAGTTTTTGAAAAAGTTCTGAAACAGTACGGCGTATCAGTTCACAAGGTCTCGTTTCCCTACCATCCGCAGACAAACGGGCAAGCCGAGTTTTCGAACCGAGAGATCAAAAGCATACTCGAGAAAACGGTGAATCTTGGCCGAAAGGATTGGTCCATCAGACTGGACGATGCACTCTGGGCCTGCAAGACTGCTTCCAAAACACCGCTGGGCATGTCGCCATACCAGCTCGTGTTTGGGAAAGCGTGCCACTTACCGGTGGAATTTGAGCACAAAGCGTATTGGGCCATCAAGCTGCTCAACATGGATCAGAATCTGGCGGGAGATAAGAGAAAGATGGCGCTGCTGGAATTGGAGGAGTTCCGCAGAACGGCTTTTGAGAGCGCCAAAATTTACAAAGAGAAGACAAAGAAGTGGCATGATCAGCGCATCACGCCAAAGCAGTTTAACGAAGGGATAAAGTGCTTCTCTACAATACCCGGATGTGGTTTTTTCCGAGAAAACTGAGGTCTCGTTGGTCGGGCCCGTTCATCATCAAGCAGATTTTTGCATGGGGAGCATTCGAGCTGGAGAATCCAAAAGATAATTCTTGTTTCAGGGTGAACGGGAATCGGATCAAGCCATATCTCGAGACCGCCGAAGTCGTCAAAATAGACCCAGTCTATTTTGATAACCCGTGAGAGGTAACCAGGTCGGGCCGTCGACCGTAAATCACAAAGCGCTGTTTGGGAGGCAACCCAAAGTATTTGTTAGTTAATTTATTTTCGTTATTTTATTCAGTTCTGAATTTTTGAGAGAGGCGAGATGAGCGGGTTTTTGACTTGAAATTAAGTTTGTGCAGATACAGCAAAATAGAAATCAGGCAGAACCGGGAAAACAGAGGAAGAAATAGAGAAATAAAAAAATAATAATAATCTGCTGGTTGCGTAGGATAATTTTTTTTATTTTTTTGATTTCTTTGAGTTTCTGATTGCGTATATACGCAATACGTATTGCGTATATACGCAGACAGAAGAAAAAAATGGAATTTTTTCAAATCCCACGCGTATTTTGGACATTTTCAAAATTTTAGGGTTTATAAGGATGAGAAGGAGGCCGGCCACCATTGTTGGACCTCCCTCTCTCTCTCTCTCTCTCTCTCTCTCTCTCTTCCTCCATTTTGTCTCCACTTGAAGAACACAAGTTTCGCCTCGGACCTCCAAATCAAATTCCGGGCACATTTCTGGAATCCCCTCGTCGCAAGGAGCAAATAACACCCATCAAAATCCAGAAACAAGCAAGAATCGAGCGGGAAATTCCCATCTAGGAATGAGGTGTTCTTGAGGAAAAGGGCCAATTCGAAGGTGTTAGAGCAAGAACTAGCAAAAACCGAATAAGGGAAGTTGAAAGAGGAGATCGAGAGCTTCGATTTGGTGGGTTCGAATTTTGATTCCGGGCAGTTTCGTTTTCCGGCGACCGCCGACGACTTTTTCGGCGAGTTTCCGGGCAGAATCTTCGGTCTTCACCCCTGTTTAGGAAAGGTCGAAAATTTTCATCTCTCTCTTTATTTTCCGTTTTGGCACGACCCGTAGTCGGGTCCGTTATTTTTGGTAATTTTGATTTTGGAGTGACACTTGCCGTGTGGACCTCTGGTAGCTCCTAGGTGGACTATTTATTGAGACACACTTGTTACGTGCACGTTTCACTATTTTTGCATAATTCCCGAGTTGGCACGTTTTTCGAGGTTTCTGACTGATATGGAGTTCGGAGTGCTGTTTATTGACCCGAACCGGGACCAGTTCCCTACTGACTACCCTAAGGAGCAAATTCATGCGGGTAAATTTGACAGTTTTCGTTTCGTAAACCACTACGTCCATTATTATTACATGAACGGGACGAAAATGGGTCACAAGCTGCCCAAGGACTACCGTTTTAAGGTCGACCACCTAAGCATGCCTCCAGAGATGGCACAGTTTGCTAGTCGTCCGGATCTTTTCGGACATTCCTTGACCGGGTTTTCTGATGTGTCTAGATCCTCCTTAGTGCGTGAGTTTTACAGTAACCTTATGCATAAGGGGGAAGGGGAGGCCAACGGTGACCCCCGCTGGGTGTACTGTCGTAGGCGGTTCATGTTAGTGACGGTGGACAGTATCCGCCAGGCGTACGGGATAGCATTGAGAAATGTCCCCTGCGCCTATGCTGAGTGTGAGGATTACCCGCCGAGCGATTCGGATATTTTACGGGTTGTGACTAGTGGTGCCGCGGAGGCCCACTTCGAGAGAGGGGGTGATGGGCAGAGAGGCATGAAACTGCACTCTCGTTTTATTACCGGACCACCACGATGGTGGGCCGAGTGGGTTATGAACCGAGTGGTGGGGATCAAGCATTTCACCCATCTAGATTATGAGTATGTCCTCTTGGTCTACTACATGGTTCTCCGGCGAGAGGTCGACATTCCTCGTCGCATTTGGGTTTACATGCAGGAACGAAACGTCACCGCGAGCCATAAGGGGTTGGGGTATGCCAACCTCATCGCCAAATTGGCATGGGATTTTGATGTTCCTTTGGAGATCCTATAGGGCGACTTAGACCTCCCAGACTGCAGCCTTATAGGAAGATACTGGCCCGTAACCCGGTTCCCCCTGAGCCGGTCGTTGACCTCGACGAGGATGACGACATTATGGAGGAGGACCCTGCCCCTGCCCCTAAGAGGAGGTCGACTCAGGAGCGACCCGCCAGTTGACAGGCATCGGCCGGACTTCGGGGATGCCGCACTAGTCGAGAGAGTGACCGTCCCGAGTCGAGTCGGCAGGGTAGTGAGAGGAATGCACCTACTCAGCTAGCCAGAGAGCGAGGTGAGCCGGCCCCACGGGCCGACCCGACCCCGAGAGCTAGACCGGCCCCGCCACGTAGGTTGCCCCGAGTTGACGAGGGATTTGAGGGGTGTCGCGGGGGACACAAGTCCGTAGGGGAAAGACTGCTCGCGAAAGCGGGTAAGCTTTGGAGGGCTGTCACACATACCCGCCAGACCCAGCGCAAGATTGCGAAGGACCACAACGCTGCTTTTACCAGTATTCGAGAGGAGCAGCGTGAGGCGGCTCGGCACGCAGGCCGAGAACCGCCACTCCCGCTGTATTTCCCTACTACCTACTCGAGCAGCTTTACCACGAGTTGGTCCGACGAGGGAGACTCTAGCGAGTATACCTTCGCTCCGCCACCCCCGACTCAGCCACCTCCCCCGACCCAGCCACCTCCGCCACCTGAGAGACAGGAGAGACGTCAGCCTGGGACACGATCCCAGCAGCCCACAGGTCGTCAGACTGGGTCCCGTACCCAGCAGCCCACAGGTCGTCAGACTGGGTCCCGTACCCAGCAGCCTTCGAGTGGCAGGACGAGATTGCGATCCCAGCCACCTAGCAGTTGGACTGGATAAGAGTCGCAGTCCTCCGATTACCGGCCCCGTTCCCGAGTACGACGTTCGGTCGTCTATAGGACTGACTCTGGCAGCAGCTCTCCGGGCAGCATATCCGGTTCTTCGGAAACCGGGTCAGACCCGACATTTTTTCCGGACGAGTGAGTGCCATGAGGGCATGCCACCTCTTAGTGTGGGGGTGGTAGTCGTGTCTGCATTAACCTAGTCTGCACGTTTTTTCATGTTTATTTACAGTTTTTAATTTATATTTTTGAGTCAGCATATTTTCGTTATTAGAGTCAACCCACCACAAACATTCTAGCCATTCATTATATATATTTAAAAAAAATCAAAAAATTTAAAAAAAAAAATTATACTGGTGGTTGCGTATATACGCAGCTGCTGCGTATATACGCAGACAGCGGTATTTTATTTTTTCAAAAAAAATTAAAAATTCTGAAAATGTTGAGAAAGGGCAATCAAGATAACAAAACAGTGAAGAAATCGAGGTTTGAATCCTTTGAAAGAAAAGAGAACTTGCATCGAGGTATAGTAGATAGGTGAGAGCCAGTGACCTTTGGAATCCGCAAGTAATTATCACCTGAGCTGAAGAATCCGACTAGTTGCTACACCACCGTCATCTAGGTAGTCGACAACCCGCCCACGGGCGCCGTCACGGTCATCGCATTTTTCGGTGGAGTGACTGGCTATCAAGGGACCTCACGTCATGTTTCTTACCCTTAGGTCCAATTAGTCAACCCGTTTGAAGCCATTTACCCTCTTTCTTCTTAGCCTAGGCAGCCCACAGGTCGTCAGATTGGGTCCCGTACCCAGCAGCCTTCGAGTGGCAGGACGAGATTGCGATCCCAGCCACCTAGCAGTTGGACTGGATCAGAGTCGCAGTCCTCCGATTACCGGCCCCGTTCCCGAGTACGACGTCCGGTCGTCTATAGGACTAACTCTGGCAGCAGCTCTCCGGGCAGCATATCCGGTTCTTCGGAAACCGGGTCAGACCCGACATTTTTTCCGGACGAGTGAGTGCCATGAGAGCATGCCACCTCTTTGTGTGGGGGTGGTAGTCGTGTCTGCATTAACCTAGTCTGCACGTTTTTTCATGTTTATTTACAGTTTTTATTTTATATTTTTGAGTCAGCATATTTTCGTTATTAGAGTCAACCCACCACAAACATTCTAGCCATTCATTATATATATTTAAAAAAAATCAAAAAATTTAAAAAAAAAATTATACTGGTGGTTGCGTATATACGCAGCTGCTGCGTATATACGCAGACAGCGGTATTTTATTTTTTCAAAAAAAATTAAAATTTTTGAAAATGTTGACAAAGGGCAATCAAGATAACAAAACAGTGAAGAAATCGAGGTTTGAATCCTTTGAAAGAAAAGAGAACTTGCATCGAGGTATAGTAGATAGGTGAGAGCCAGTGACCTTTGGAATCCGCAAGTAATTATCACCTGAGCTGAAGAATCCGACTAGTTGCTACACCACCGTCATCTAAGTAGTCGACAACCCGCCCACGGGCGCCGTCACGGTCATCGCATTTTTCGGTGGAGTGACTGGCTATCAAGGGACCTCACGTCATGTTTCTTACCCTTAGGTCCAATTAGTCAACCCGTTTGAAGCCATTTACCCTCTTTCTTCTTAGCCTGGGCAGCCCACAGGTCGTCAGATTGGGTCCCGTACCCAGCAGCCTTCGAGTGGCAGGACGAGATTGCGATCCCAGCCACCTAGCAGTTGGACTGGATCAGAGTCGCAGTCCTCCGATTACCGGCCCCGTTCCCGAGTACGACGTCCGGTCGTCTATAGGACTGACTCTGGCAGCAGCTCTCCGGGCAGCATATCCGGTTCTTCGGAAACCGGGTCAGACCCGACATTTTTTCCGGACGAGTGAGTGCCATGAGGGCATGCCACCTCTTAGTGTGGGGGTGGTAGTCGTGTCTGCATTAACCTAGTCTGCACGTTTTTTCATGTTTATTTACAGTTTTTATTTTATATTTTTGAGTCAGCATATTTTCGTTATTAGAGTCAACCCACCACAAACATTCTAGCCATTCATTACATATATTTAAAAAAAATCAAAAAATTTAAAAAAAAAATTATACTGGTGGTTGCGTATATACGCACCTGCTGCGTATATACGCAGACAGCAGTATTTTATTTTTTCAAAAAAAATTAAAAATTCTGAAAATGTTGAGAAAGGGCAATCAAGATAACAAAACAGTGAAGAAATCGAGGTTTGAATCCTTTGAAAGAAAAGAGAACTTGCATCGAGGTATAGTAGATAGGTGAGAGCCAGTGACCTTTGGAATCCGCAAGTAATTATCACCTGAGCTGAAGAATCCGACTAGTTGCTACACCACCGTCATCTAGGTAGTCGACAACCCGCCCACGGGCGCTGTCACGGTCATCGCATTTTTCGGTGGAGTGACTGGCTATCAAGGGACCTCACGTCATGTTTCTTACCCTTAGGTCCAATTAGTCAACCCGTTTGAAGCCATTTACCCTCTTTCTTCTTAGCCACTATAGCCTAGGCAGCCTTCTTTGAGACCTTCATCAGTCGATAGTGGGCTATTCTACGTGTTATGACAGAGGGAGTGAGTAGGGTGGGTTTTAGATGGGAGAGCTTCATGATTTATCAGTTTTGGATAGTTTTGATATCGACACGTTTTTCGAGGGAAGGACAGGGTGAGTTAGTGGCGACAGTGCATTAATTTGCGGAGGTGGATCACTGCATTACATAGTGACCACAGGAGGAGTTAGTCGCGTGCGAGCATCTTTTCGCACAAAACGGGATTCCGGGGGGTTGTAGGGTTAATTGGTGGTTGTGCCGTTTTTCTACATCTTTGGTGATGAGGAGGTTCGGTGGGACTGCACAGTATCATTTCGACTGCAGGATCAGCGCTTCAGGATTAGTGTGGGGGTACTTCACATGAGGAAATTTACGTACCCCACGACAGAGATTTATTTTCACTCACTCAGCTTTAGTCAG
The DNA here is from genome assembly GCA_023055425.1 of Linanthus parryae. Classification (NCBI taxonomy): domain Eukaryota; kingdom Viridiplantae; phylum Streptophyta; class Magnoliopsida; order Ericales; family Polemoniaceae; genus Linanthus; species Linanthus parryae. Next base: position 102,675,538 of record JALGPY010000005.1, read on the forward strand.
TTTAGTGTTGTCATAATTCGTATATTTATGTATATAGTCGTTTTATTATTAAAAAGAAAAAGAAAAAAATAGAAAAGAAAAAAATCTAAAAGAAAAAAAAAGAAAAAAAGAAGAAAGAAAAAAAAAGTCATGTTCTAGTTTTTAGTTTTGTTTGACGTTTTTGTTATTTAAATAAAAAGCTGAGTGAGTGGCACAATTTTCGAGACGTTTACACCACTTCACATTTGTGGCCGCAAGCACGGCGAAGACACACCGGGGGACAGAGGAATTGGGCAGGAACTTCGGTGTTTTGGACAGTTTTTCGGGATCTCGGTGAGGGGTGTGAGTTTGGTAAATTGTGAGAATGTCATAACAAGTGGGATTATGCCGTACCTTGATACATATATATATCCTACCTGATTAGACATAGATCCTTTCGGAAAAAAGCTCGGATGGTAAGTTAACTAGGGATTTGCTCAGATTGATAACTAAAGTAATAGTACTTTGGTCCAGTGCTTAATCCACCATATAAATCTGTTCGGACTTAGCGATCGCTTGTAGGGAAGTACATTTGAAAAGGATGAGGTCACGAGGACACACTGGTTATGTTTTTGAGATTGCCCAATCTCATCAAAAAAAATAATTTGTCATAAGTCTGTTTTGAGTCGTTTGAGTCTGTGTACATCCTATCTGAGTCAGTTTTCTATCGAGTCGTCCGGTTGAAATTGTTGAGTCAAGATCCCTGAATGTGCTTTGATTGGTAATTGTTTATGAGTGATGAAAGACAAAAGGCTAAGACATTAGCAGCAAAGGCTTGTTAGTCATCTCAAGGCCTTGAGATGGACAGAAACTTCAAAGCCTTGAGACTGCTTATTCTGCTATGTGTTCTAACATCTTTGTGTTGCAGAATTGGATATCTGATTATGCAAATCAGTGGTTTATGGTATATATTTGTGGTTTGTACTATTTATATATCTAACACGATTGCAGATGATCAGAACGGGAAGAATCAAAGTTATCTGGGCTTAATTTTGAAATGCTGTGAAACAGGTTCAGAGCTCCAAGGCCTTGAGATATGTCTTGAGCTACTGACAGTTTTTACAGAACTTGATTGATTCTTTCTTCCAGGTTATGACTCTTAGTATTGTGATTATTTACTCACTTCTAAGTGTCTTAAACTTGTTTTTCATGACTTATGTGTTTTAGAGTATATGCAGATTATTGTTATGAGTTTATTAAACAGTTTTATCAGAAACTGTATAACCAAACAGTCTCAGTACTGCTAGTTGTTTGGATTGTGTTGTTGCAGTGTTTCTTTGCTGTTGCAGGTTTGTTAAGCGTGCAGGAGAAATCTCAACAAACTCCAACGGATATCCACCTGAAGTTGTTTGAATTTAAGTTGAAAACAGAAGGAGGATTTGTAGGAACTGAGATCCTAAAATCTCTCAATCAGTTGCAGTTGTGGATAAAAGAGACTGGTTTGAATTTTAAAAAGAGGAGAGTTTGCAGAATACTATGAGAGGTGTGACAAATTCGTGGGAGATCATTCATTCAAACACACAATCATTCAAGCTTCATTCCAGAATTCTGAAGATCAAGTCAATCCAGTCATTCCTGAAGAACACTTCCAGGCTTCAACAGCTTATCTTTATACTGTGTTCTTTATTTGTACTTCATCTGTGTATCTCTATATTATCTTAAACCTCACTTAACCTAGTGGTTGGTTGTTCAAGTGAACAACAAGAGGTTCTTGTTAGCTCAACAGTTAGTAGCTGGAACTAGATAGGTTTGGAACCACAAGCTGTATGGGTGTAAGGGAAATCACTTAGGCTTGAAGATCTAGGGCTGTTTCTGTGTGAGTAATAAGAAGTGTTTGCCCAATCCTGGTGGGATTAAATCCCTCAGGCAGAGATTAGGTCCATTGGGACCGAACTCTGTAAATTGTTTTGTGTTCTTTATCTTTCGATTTGATTATTATCTGCTGCACACAACTCAAATCAAACTAGGGTTTAAAAGCTGTTTAGTATTGTTCACAGCTCAAGGCCTTGAAGCTTACAATTTTGCCTTAGTGAGTTTCAGACAGTTTACAAAATCTCAAGGCCTTGAGATTTCAAGTTTCACACAAAGCTATCCTGTTAAACTTTAAGTTTTGCAAAAGGTTTCCATACTCTATTCAACCCCCCCCCCTTCTAGAGTATTTAGGTCCTGCATTTAGTCTACATTACACACTTTCAGAAAGGTTCGGGTCGAAAGAGTATGCAAAGGTAGTGTATGCTTGACAGAGCCAGTCTCACGAGGGCAGAAATGTATGATTACAGGCTAGTGTAGGCGGGGTTGCTCGGGACGAGCAATGCCTAGTGTGGGGGTATTTGATAACGCCCAATTAGGGGTTATCTTATAGCCTGATTTCACGAGCGTATGTGTCGGAAAACAGTGTATTTTGCCAGAAATTGCCTAAGAATGCCTCGGGAATTTAGAACGAGATGTTTATTTGTACTTTCTGGATTCCTGCTTATTCATTGCTTTTATTGGATATGATCGCGGGTTTCGTTCATTATGCCTTTTCAGGAACAGGTTCGGAAGGTGCATCGGGAAGCATGCCGGGACCAAACCGGGACCGTCTCGGGAAACGTGCACAAGATCGGGCCAAGACGGGAACACGGAAAAGCAGGAGAACACCAAGGAAGGCAAATCAGGGACATCAGGCAGAGGAGTGGGACCCAGGAGACCCAACCGGGCCCACCAGAGGAGCAAGCAGGGCCACCACCACAGCCCCTGCCTGCATATATACGAAGGCAGGGAGGTGGTGGTGGGTGGTTTGTGGGCCCCTGGTTGCGTATATACGCAACCCTAGCGTATATATGCAGCAGTTTGACTTTTTTCCAAAGTCGGTGGACCGGTGGCAGTTTTCGTAATTTCTGGAGCACGCGTTTTGGGAAAAACAGCACTATTTAAAGACTCGTCCAGACTCGTTTTAACACACAATACACAGCACAACCGAAGGACAAGTCAGAGCATCCCCGGAGAGCACGGAAGAGCGATTCGAGATTCGAAGACTTAGTTTGATTTCATTCTCTCTCTTTACATTCAGAAACTGTGTTTAGTATTATGTCTATTCGTAGCTAAACTTCTTACCTAGGTTCTCGGTGAACCTAGGGTTTCGTATCCAGACTTTATGACTACTTTGATTATGGATTCATGATTGTTATCTTAATTCAGCAAGTTATATCTGTTATTCTGGCTTTGATTATTCGTGTATATGCATGATAGGATTGATCACCCAGGATTGCTATAGACCCGAGCCTGTAGGTGAAAACGTCAGGTTAGGGTTAGGAAGAAAAGTCAGGATTTAGTACCTTACCCTGATAGACCGACAAGAGAAAGGGAGATAGGGCTAGCACCGAAAAACGTGAGACCAACTGTTAGAGAATTTGACCCGGGCCATCCGGACAGGTTAGAAACCCTAACAGGATTAGATCGAGACTGCAGACTTAGGTAGCCTAACAAGAATCCGAAAGTCTGCAGGATCGGGATTACGTGTGGAAGCTGAAAAGTCACTGCACAACTGGTACGTTGCACAGATAACGAAACTGCTGAGTGTTTTCATTATCAAACGTAAAACTGAAATCTGTAGAAACCCTAGGGGATCCTGGAGCCTAGTTCCCATCCATTATAGTAACAACCAATTCAGCTTATTTCAGAAAACGTCACAAAAAATATCTACGTTTGCGTTTTTATTTCTGTTTTTAGTTTAGTAAACTGCAATCACAACCAACTCCTCCTCGTTACTACACTCAGTTAACTAAAACTAACTACGTGAGAAAACCCGAAACAGTCTCTGTGGGATCGACAACCCGAGTTGAAATACACCCGGTATTACTTGATTTCGTATACTTGCGAATAGCCTGTATTTTGCGCATCCTTACCCTCCCTTACTATTATGAATCTTGGCATTAGAGTCTCTGACCACTCTCCTATGCTTCTTGATTTGTTTGGAATGAGGACTTTAGGTGTTCCTCCTCCGAAAAGGTTTGAGATGTGGTGATCAAAAGACTCAGCCTCCTTTGATCTTCTGAAATTCATTTGGAGACTTCAAATTCCAGGCTCGCCTTGTTACAGAGTGGCTAGGCTATTATCTATTACGCTTAAAGCCTTTAGAGAATGGTCCCTTGCTAGACCATCTCTTTCTAATCAAATCAAAATTATTAAGGACAAACTCCTTGCTGCTCAAACTAGTCTTCCTGATCCTAATGCTCTCGCTACTTTTCACTCCCTGCACTCTGAGCTTCAAAGACTCTTACAGTGTGAAGAGATCTTCTAGGCACAAAGAGCTAGATGCAAGTGGCTTAGAGAAGGTAGCAGAAATACTAAATTCTTTCATGCTTACACAAAAGTAAGAAAAAATCATAATACTATCTGGTTTATTAAGCTTGCCAATGGAAACCTTGTCTCTGAAATAGCAGATATCATTGCTGCTTTTTTGGAGCATTATATATCCATATACTCTCAGCCTTCTCCTTCTTACCATGAGCTGTTAGATGAGAATAATGGTATGTATGCCTTCTCTCAGCTGTTTAATGTTACAAAGATGTTAACTGTTGAGAAGCAATGTTTCCTTTCATCTCCTTTCTCAGCTTCTGAAGTCAAGAATGCTGTGTTTGGAATGGCTCCCCTTAAATCCCCAGGCCCTGATGGTTTTCAACCGGCCTTCTTTCAGAAATCTTGGCCAATTACCTCCACTGCTGTGACCACTACTGTGCTGTCTTTTTTAAACTCTGGTTTTATGCTAAAAGAACTAAATAGAATTCACACTGTCTTAATTCCTAAATGCCACAACCCCCAAACAGTTGCAGACTTTAGATGTAACACTCCGTATTTTAAATAGGGGTAATTTAGTATTTTACGCGACAATACAATTTTAGGCTGCAAAGTAATTTGAGAATTTTTCGGGAATATTATTAGTCGGGAAGTTCGTAAGAGAATTTAGAACAAGACCCTAAATTTTTTGCGCGTTTCGTTTCATTTTTCTAGACGACCACGCGACGCGACCACCGCGTTAACATGCACATGTGCCGCACCTAACCACTTCTCTATTTAACCATTTAAATAAATGAAAATCATATCATTTTCTTCCTTCTTCTTCACGGGAAAGCAACATCACCACCACCTCCACCATTTACACCGCCACCAACATCACCGCTTCTCTCTTTCACCGCCCTTCCCTTCTCTATTTAAACCCAGTGACACCCCCTGCCTTGGCACACAACCACCACAGTCGCCACACACTCTCTCTCTCTCTCTCCTCTTTGCATTCTCCGGAAAACAACCACCACCACAACCATCGACACTACCATCACCTCATCACCACTGCCTCTGTATCGTCTCTCCCTCCGTCTCACTGGAAATCAGAAGAAGCAGCAGCAGCGGCGGCGAAGCCACCCACTGCCGCCGCCGTTCCCGACGGGAAAGCCGTCGGGGCCACCATCGTTCACTTCATCTCCACCTCTGTCACTCTCTCTCGAACCTTTCTCTCTGTCCAAAACCCTTAAGAAGAAAAAGAGGCTGAAACGGAGGTCACAGCAAGCAGCAACTGTAGCCGAAGAAATTTCCGGCGAACTCCATTTATTCCGGCGAAACCTTCGGCCCAACCAAACGGGAGGTACCCAGCCTTGATTCTCTGTCTCCCTCAAACCCAGGAGGTCCGATCATCCCCCAGAAGGACCTAGACGCGCTCAGAATTCACCGGAGAAAGCCGGACGAGCTCCCTCGCCGGCGACACCTTTCGGCGACTCGACCCGTCGCGTTCCTCGACCATTTCTCGCTGTTCTTCAGCTAGGTATGCTCTAAATCATTTTCTCACTTGTTTTTATTCGTCAAATCTTATTTTAGATCTTGAATTTATACTTTGAAAGGATGAGATTGTGTGTTCATCGTGGGTGCATAGTGGGGGGGGGGTCGAGTTGTATTTTCTGAAACTTTGGGGAGCTGTAGGTAGGGGGCTGTTTGTGTTTAAAGGAACTTTAGGGGGGCTAGCTATATTCACTATACATACATGTTGATTTGTTTTAACTATTAACAAATGTTTTTAAGTAAATATGTTTTATTAAATAAATATGTTTTTAGTAAATGAATATAATAAATCATTTTCTTGTAAAAAAATAAATAAGACAAATAATAGTATTTGTAATTATATAAATGTTGTTTCGCATTTTTTTATTTTAATAAATAATGATTAAGATCTTTTACTAAAACGAATATTCGTTTAAACTTAACATTATTTTCTAGCCAAAGTAACTCTTTGTATATACAACAATTGCTCTCTTCTTGCTAATGGTGCTAGTAGTTATAATATTACCTATTTATTGTGTTTAATATCAAACTATTTCAAAATATTTTTTTAAGTATATGAAGGGTTTTATGAGAATAATTAGGAAGCCTGGGAGTTGAATTTAGAAACCGATCTAGACGAGCCTTCCTTCATTTAGAAATTTTATCGTTGTGATTATAAAATGTGTAATTGTGAGCGACAGGTTAGCATACAAGGACTCCTAACATCCATATGAGCTGTATGTGACAATTGATATCCAATAAAGGTGAGATTGCATGCTTAGCCTAGCGTGCCTAGCTCTTTTCATGTCAAATTGTGATTTCTATTTGCTGTCTCAAAATATTATTGGTTTATACTTGTCAAACATTTGAACTGTTGGCTACTGTTCTTGATAAGTCTCACGCGATGATTAATAATCCGTTGATGATGTAAAGTGGAAAGGATACACATGTACCGGAACCAGTTCGAGTTTAATCCCCTGGGCATAGGTCCCTAAAATTCATACGGGTGATGATTCCCTGGGCTTTGGTCCCTAAAGATATGGCACTACGTGCACTCCGACTCCTTTCGCCGTAGGCTGGAGTACTGCTTCTAGATACCACTCCTTTGATTGACGCTCTTAGGAGGGTGTTCCAACACTTAAGGTCTAGAATGTCTGATTGTGGTCACTGGTCTACCCGGGTACTGTGAAAGGAATAAGTGATGATTCGATTGCCTTGTTGGCTTTACTATTATTGGGAGGCCCTTTGTCGGCATTATTATATTCGGTTAACGCTTGGATTATTGATTTACACTTCTGTTTATACCGTTGCGAACTCATAAACTGTTTTCATTCATACTCTGTCACTATCATTTTATTTCACTTGTGTCCAGCAGTTTATATTATCTTTCCTGTTTACATGCTAAGGTGTAGCTCACTCAGTATTTATTGCTGACTTTGGAAACTGCGGTTCCTGTTGTTTTCTTCCCACCGCAGGTCTAGGAGCTGGAACTTAAGGAATAGAAGGGGCGCGAGACTCACCTAGACTGATAATGTCATAATTAGTTTCTAGTTTTGTTAAGTTGTTTTGTAATAATAAGCACCTTTTGTGTAAGACTCTGGTTTAATGTTTAATAATATAAGTTTTTGTTGTGGATTATATTGTTTTTGATCTCCGCCACTTCTATTAAGCATCGCCCTCCCGGTTCTGTCCAGAGCCGGATAAGGGGGTTGTTGCAGGTGGTATCAGAGCATGGTTCTTTCCACTAAAGGGATTAAAACCTGTAGGGTAACTTAAAATGAACATAGGGCAAGATAAAATACGGAAAAGTCGGGTATTTTGGGAGTTACTGTTTACTTCCTCTTGAATGATAAGCTGCTACTTGTTATCTGATTTATCCTGTATCTTGTTGGGGCCCTAGTGGTGATGCAGACATGTTTTTGTCCTTTATATTTGTGAGTTCTCCTCTGTGTATCTCGACATGGTATCATGTTATTGGGTGGTATTCTCTAGTTATGAAGTGCTTCTCGTGTTACAGACATGATTATGTGGAAAATTCGTGTTGATGCTTTTTAACGTGTGTTACTTGTTCAAATCTTTCCTGCTAGTTTGAAATGAAGGTGGACTAGGGTAATAATCCTATGTGTACAGCACCAATGGACCTCGTAGCATGTCCTTGTACTGTCTTTATATTGATAGTCTGCTAGGTGTTACAGAATTAGCAGTGACTCTGGAACCCGAAACCCTATTTCTGACTCGAGCTTCGAGGACGAAGCTCATCATAAGGGGGGAATGATGTAACACTCCGTATTTTAAATAGGGGTGATTTAGTATTTTTACGCGACAATACAATTTTAGGCTGCAAAGTAATTTGAGAATTTTTCGGGAATATTATTAGTCGGGAAGTTCGTAAGAGAATTTAGAACAAGACCCTAAATTTTTTGCGCATTTCATTTCATTTTTCTAGACGACCACGCGACGGCGACCACCGCGTTAACATGTACATGTGCCACACCTAACCACTTCTCTTTTTAACCATTTAAATAAATGAAAGGCATATCATTTTCTTCCTTCTTCTTCACGGGAAAGCAACATCACCACCGCCTCCACCATTTACACCGCCACCAACATCACCGCTTCTCTCTTTCACCGCCCTTCCCTTCTCTATTTAAACCCAGTGACACCCCCTGCTTTGGCACACAACCACCACAGTCGCCACACTCTCTCTCTCTACTCTTTGCATTCTCCGGCAAACAACAACCACCACAACCATCGACACTACCATCACCTCATCACCACTGCCTCTGTATCGTCTCTCCCTCCGTCTCACTGGAAATCAGAAGCAGCAGCAGAAGCGGCGGCGAAGCCACCCACTGCCGCCGCCGTTACCGACGGGAAAGCCGTCGGGGCCACCATCGTTCACTTCATCTCCACCTCTGTCACTCTCTCTTGAACCTTTCTCTCTGTCCAAAACCCTTAAGAATAAAAAGAGGCTGAAACGGAGGTCACAGCAAGCAGCAACTCTAGCCGAAGAAATTTCCGGCGAACTCCATTTTTTCCGGCGAAACCTTCGGCCCAACCAAACGGGAGGTACCCAGCCTTGATTCTCTGTCTCCCTCAAACCCAGGAGGTCCGATCATCCCCCAGAAGGACCTAGACGCGCTCAGAATTCACCGGAGAAAGCCGGACGAGCTCCCTCGCCGGCGACACCTTTCGGCGACTCGACCCGTCGCGTTCCTCGATCATTTCTCGCTGTTCTTCAGCTAGGTATGCTCTAAATCGTCTTCTCAGTTGTTTTTATTCGTCAAAATCTTATTTTAGATCTTGAATTTATACTTTGAAAAGATGAGATTGTGTGTTCATCGTGGGTGCATAGTGGGGGGGGGGGTCGAGTTGTATTTTCTGAAACTTTGGGGAGCTGTAGGTAGGGGGCTGTTTGTGTTTAAAGGAACTTTAGGGGGGCTAGCTATATTCACTATACATACATGTTGATTTGTTTTAACTATTAACAAATGTTTTTAAGTAAATATGTTTTATTAAATAAATATGTTTTTAGTAAATGAATATAATAAATCGTTTTCTTGTAAAAAAATAAATAAGACAAATAATAGTATTTGTAATTATATAAATGTTGTTTCGCATTTTTTTATTTTAATAAATAGTGATTAAGATCTTTTACTAAAACGAATATTCGTTTAAACTTAACATTATTTTCTAGCCAAAGTAACTCTTTGTATATACAACAATTGCTCTCTTCTTGCTAATAGTGCTAGTAGTTATAATATTAACTATTTATTGTGTTTAATATCAAACTATTTCAAAATATTTTTTTAAGTATATGAAGGGTTTTATGAGAATAATTAGGAAGCCTGGGAGTTGAATTTAGAAACCGATCTAGACGAGCCTTCCTTCATTTAGAAATTTTATCGCTGTGATTATAAAATGTGTAATTGTGAGCGACAGGTTAGCATACAAGGACTCCTAACAGCCATATGAGCTGTATGTGACAATTGATATCCAATAAAGGTGAGATTGCATGCTTAGCCTAGCGTGCCTAGCTCTTTTCGTGTCAAATTGTGATTTCTATTTGCTGTCTCAAAATATTATTGGTTTATACTTGTCAAACATTTGAACTGTTGGCTACTGTTCTTGATAACTCTCACGCGATGATTAATAATCCGTTGATGATGTAAAGTGGAAAGGATACACATGTACCGGAACCAGTTCGAGTTTAATCCCCTGGGCATAGGTCCCTAAAATTCATACGGGTGATGATTCCCTGGGCTTTGGTCCCTAAAGATATGGCACTACGTGCACTCCGACTCCTTTCGCCATAGGCTGGAGTACTGCTTCTAGATACCACTCCTTTGATTGACGCTCTTAGGAGGGTGTTGCAACACTTAAGGTCTAGAATGTCTGATTGTGGTCACTGGTCTACCCGGGTACTGTGAAAGGAATAAGTGATGATTCGATTGCCTTGTTGGCTTTACTATTATTGGGAGGCCCTTTGTCGGCATTATTATATTCAGTTAACGCTTGGATTATTGATTTACACTTCTGTTTATACCGTTGTGAACTCAGAAACTGTTTTCATTCATACTCTGTCACTATCATTTTATTTCACTTGTGTCCAGCAGTTTATATTATCTTTCCTGTTTACATGCTAAGGTGTAGCTCACTCAGTATTTATTGCTGACTTTGAAAACTGCGGTTCCTGTTGTTTTCTTCCCACCGCAGGTCTCGGTGCTGGAACTTAAGGAATAGAAGGGGCGCGAGACTCACCTAGACTGATAATGTCATAATTAGTTTCTAGTTTTGTTAAGTTGTTTTGTAATGATAAGCACCTTTTGTGTAAGACTCTGGTTTAATGTTTAATAATATAAGTTTTTGTTGTGGATTATATTGCTTTTGATCTCCGTCACTTCTATTAAGCATCGCCCTCCCGATTCTGTCCAAAGCCGGATAAGGGGGTTGTTGCATTAGAACTATAAGCCTTTGCAATGTTCTCTATTGAATTATTGCAAAGGTGCTGGCTAATAGGCTTAAATATGTGCTCCCATCCCTTATCTTAGTTAATCAAAATGGTTTTGTGCCCCAAAGACTAATTCAAGATAATATTTTAATTGGACAAGATTTAGTCTACACTATTCATAATTCAAAAACTCATTCTCATAAAAAACTAGGGGCTCTCAAGCTTGACATCTCTAAGGCCTTTGACAAGGTTAGATGGGAATTCTCGGAGAACCTGCTAACCCAAATGCATTTCCCCTCTTATTTTATAAGACTTATTATGCAATGTGTCACCACTATGTCTTACTCCTTGCTTATTAATGGTTCTCAATCACAAACCTTCCTCTCCCACAGGGGCCTTAGGCAAGGGGACCCCCTTTCTCCATTTCTTTTATCTTTATGTGCTAAAGTCCTTTCTAGTTCTCTGCATGTTGCTGAGCAAGATAGTCTTATCTCTGGTATCCCTTTCTCCAGGAATAAAACTATCTCTCATCTTCAGTTTTCATATGATACTTTGCTTTCTTTTCAGGCTTCAGCCTCATACTGCTCAGAATCTAAATCTTATTCTTTTTTAGTATGCTAAGCAGTCTGGCCAAGCCATAAATATTAATAAATCTTCTCTAGTTTTTAGCCCCAATTGCTCCCAATCAGACCTTACTAGCTTTACTTCAATTATTGATCTCCAACCTCAGCATAGCATAGGTAAATATTTAGGAATAATCTTAGACAAAAGAGGTTCAAATGCTGAACTTATAAATAATACCATCCACAAAGTTTCCTCTCTATGCTCAAGTTGGAGTGGCCTTAGGTTAAATAGTTTAGGCAGAAGTACTCTTATTAAGTCAGTTATTACTAGCACTTTAGTCTATCCTATGTCTATCTGCATTTTTCCCAAAAAAGCTTGCAATGTTATCTCTTCTATGATGGCAAGATTTTTATAGTTTGAAAATTTGAATAGAAAAGGTATTCACTGGTTGTCTTGGAATTTCCGTTGCAACAGCACCAGCAAGGGTGGTTTTGGATTTAAAAACCTTACATGTTTTAACAAAGCCCTCTTAGCAAAAAATAGTTGCATAATGATTTCTGATACTAACTCCTATTTTAGCACTTACTTCACTTCAAAATATTGTAAGAGAAAACCCTTTCTTAGTTTGAAACCTAATCCCTCCTCCTCTTGTGCTTGGAAGGCTATCTGTAAAGGGAAGGATACTCTTAAGTTAGGTCTTTCTTGGAAAATAGGAAATGGTAACTCTATTCTCATCAGAGAAGGAGGTTGGATTTCTGCTGTTCCAGGGGATTCAATAAAGGAGTGTTTAGAAAATGTTAAGGAAGGGCACATATTCATTTGGGTTGCTCAACTTTTACAGAATCAGACTTTACAATGGAATAGGGAGGTTATAGAGCATTTATTTCCTTCTTGGCTTAGCCAACTTATTTTAAGTTTGCCTGATCATTTGAGTGATGATTCTGACAAACCTTTCTGGCAGCCCTCCTCCATGGGAATCTTCTCTATTAATTCAGCCTACAAGCTGCAAAATTTTAATAACTCTTCTCCACATCTTTCCTCTGATTGTGTCCAATTTAAAATTATATCCCATTCTTTCAAGTGGAGAAAGTTATGGTCTTCTGGGCTTCCTTATAATATTACTGCTCTCTTCTGGAGAATCCTTACTGATTCTCTTCCCACCCTTGAAAACCTGCATCTTAGAATTAGTTCTGTGGATCCTCATTGCCCCATAGCTCTCATGAAACAGTTACTCATATTTTATTCTCTTGTCCTAGGGATCAAGGACTTTGGAATGTGGCTCCAGTTAATTTTAATCCTATTCACTGTTCTAATATTATTACTTGGATTAAAGGGTGACTGAAAAAGAAAAAGAATTTTCAAAATCAACCCCATTGGCATTGGTTTGCTGCTATTTTTTGGACTCTTTGGACAACAAGAAATAAAATGATCTTTGAGAAGCAGCTCATCCCAACTAGAGTTCTGATTCAGCAAGTGAATGCCAATGTTGCTTCTATTTTAACTTCATGTTGTTTAGATAATTAATTGTATCCTTGTTGTGTTTTAGTTGTTGCTGCCTTAGTGGAGGTTGCTGATGAGAAGGGGAATTCCTCTTGGGTGCCTGGTTGTGTGTCCAGTTTGCTTCTTCTGCAGTGGTTGAAGTTTCAGATGCTTGTCCTCTTGTTGTGTTGTCCCCTGGTTTCAATGATTTTCCTGCTAGTGCTGATGGTGGTGTCTCTTCTAATGCTGGTTCCCTTGGTGCTTAATTCTCTGTTGATCCTTGCCAGGACAGCCTTGACATGGGTCCTCAGATGGTGGCTTCTCCAGTTCCTGTTTTCACACCTGCCTCTGGGGATGAGCTCTGTGCTGCTATTATCCCTTTCATTGATGTTTAGTTGGGTGCTCTGAGCTTGTATGTTCTAGTTTGTTAGGTTGGCTAGCTAGTTATGCCAGTTTTTGTTTTTGTTATCTCCTAGAATGTGTTTCTTTGGGTTATTTTTGGTTGTTTTGGCATGCTTCCTCAGAGGCTTTTGTGTTGATCTTTTGGTAGTGGCTGCTCCTGTCTTGCAGCCGTGGTTTGGTCCCTTGGTTGTATTTTCTGCTCTTTCTCTGCGACTTGTAGTTCTTTACTATGTTATTAATTTGATGTTCTTCTTGGTTGAAAAAAAAAGTGATATGTATGTTTTATCATGACATTGATGTAATGCTTCTTGTTGATTGTTAAGAAAATGTGATTTATTTCAGAATTCAAGCATTGTATTCAGGCTTTCACAAGTTTCTATGAAGGTTCTACTTGTGTGTATCTATGTCAAAGTTGGAAAAACTAAAAACATTCAAGATATTTTCTTTATCAGTGCTCGTTCCAGCTACCAACTGCAGTAAACAATTAAAGAAAGTTGAGGCAGAAGCGGAAACATGAGCATCTTTCCTGAAAAACAAAGTGCCCCTCTAGATTATATATAGACGCCACATACCAAATATTTTTTGTTAAGATTCGACCGAGGCATCCAAGATACGCTGCTGCTTACTGTCTGAAGAAGTTGACATGGTGACTCTACCAACATAATCGCCAATTCTAAATCATAACAGTTAATTTTAATGTTATCGGGACCGTAAGTGTATGGAATGCCGTAAATGACCGTGACGGATTGGTGCACCCCCTATTTTTTAGAATGTTGTGATGCTTGGGTAACGAACCAGCGGACACACTGTAGGTGATGGGATCCTGGAAGTAAGTGTGTAGAAACGAGAACGTCTTCACTGTGGCTAGTCGTACCATAGTCGTCTTCACTGTGGCTTTTCGCAAGAGGAGATTAATACATGAACTTTCTTTTATCCAGCTAAAAAGTCTTCTGTCCATAGTGGTGAGAGCTCAACCATATTAATGATTTTTTTTTGGTGGGGGCTGGGGTTGGGGAAGGAAGCTAGGGGACGGGAATAGCCTTTGTCAAACCTTGTCACACGTTTGCTATGTCGTGTTACGCTACGAAGCATCCCAACTAGTCGTCATGCGATAATTTTTAGTTATTTCAACATCTTGTCGTGTGATGCCTCAACTTTTTCGTGTGAGGTAGTCCTTTGAACTAGTCTATGTGCTAGTATTTGCTCCGTTATTATGCTTTGGGAAGCCTATCCTAGCAGGAGAGAGTCGAGCTAACTAGCTAGGTGCAATTTTTGTGTCACCACAAACAATGAGAGTTAATATATTTTTTTAGGTTGAATGCAAATAGTTCACTTATGGATGTGTTTATTCCTCACTGGGCAAGATTCACAAAGATATTTTGGGACATAGCTCAATAGACAACATACTACCAACAACATTATAAATCCCAGACCATGAGCGGTAAAACTTGAACATAAATGAAAGGGTAAAGATACTTTACACTCCTCTAGTTTGAATTAAGAATGCTTTCACCCCTTTTTGTTTGGGAAAGAACTCTTTCACCTCTTCAGTGTGCCGAGCTTTAATACCTTACACTATCTAATTGCGATGTTGTTAGTATGGATGTAGAGTTTGTCACTGAAAATAGTTTTGAAGACAAATTTGTCCTCTATCATATTAAATATCTATTATACCATTCTATAATCCATACATTTTGCATAATATATGACAAATTGTTCCGAAAAATTATTTTAGTCACATACGCATCACAAAATATGGGTGTAGGTTTCTGAAGTTTGTCACATTCAAGGGGTGAACGTGTCCTTCTTCAAACTGAAAGGGGTGAAAGTCTCCTTGAATCAAACTAGAGGGGTGAAAGTGTCTTCTACCCTAAATAAAGTCCCACAATCGCTATTTCCGCCTTTTCCTTTTCATTCGTTATAATTTTTCTCCTCTTTTAGAGGTAGGTAGGTTCAGTCTTTGTTCCGATGAAACCCTAGATTTTCAAACTCCCAACTTTGTATCCCATTGCCAAGTATAATTTTGAATTATTGCAACTACCAGCAACACTTTTCCGTTCAGAGACCGCCGCAACAAGGTGATACTCAGATGACGATGATATGCTGTATACTGTGGAAACGCCCATTTTTTGCTGCTTTTCGGAATTCCGTCCTTCCACAAGTTCCTTAATCGATTAAAAGGTTCGGAATTTTCAATTGCTGCCTAGTAATTCCTATGTTTCATTCAAGGAAACATATTGTACAAGCCCTGTTTTTTTGTACAATCTTGGAGGTCAAAACTAGTAGATCAATCACTTGTGTCACAGGTGATGTTGCAGAAGATTGTATGTCTACCAAGTCTTGAACCTCTCCATCATGATGCTCAGGGTGTCCCTTATAGGGACAGTCAAAATCTGAGTATGCTTGTTTGTTTTTTTCAGTTGCTTTTGTGTTAAATAAATCACCTCACCTGTCTCATTAGTGTTAATATTTCCGTGGCTTCTTTACTTGTCGCTACAGGTTTTCTCTCGATGGTTCGATTCATTGTTAACTATTTGGCGGGAGTTATTGACACCCATACCCCCATTTGCTTGCATAGACATGGATAGAAAGGTGGTATGCTTGCCTAAATCTTTTCTCAGTTTGTAATTTCTACTGATACACTATGTATGTTTGTGCAGTTGATAATTAAAATATCCCCTCTAATCCTTTAGCTAAAAAAAAAAAAACTTTCAAGAAGTTTTAATGTTTGTGTTTAACGATTTGACATTTCTAATAAGCTTTTAATTGGTTATGGTTATGTAATCAGCACCTAAATTCTCAGCTAAAGCTTACGGTCTTATTTTGATGGTTCTATTAAGGTATCTCGCATGTGTTTTATTTCCTATTACTTCTAAAAACGTAATAGTTAATCAATGTTTTGATTCAATTATAACTTCCCTCATTTGGTGACTTAAAATTGCTCTGTTTCTCAAGGACATATTACTCTTAAGAACATGTGAACTAATAACATATGTTAACTGTCTTATATGCTCATATGGTAAATGTTTTGGTGCCAAAGTAAAAAAAAGAAGCAATACTTTGCTTCTGGAAAAGTGCTTTGGATCAAAATAACCCAGGATCTTTAGGCGGAAAGTTTGGCGCATCTGCACTAAAAACACTTTTGATTTTCTCGCAGGTTATGTATCGCCACAAAATAATTGAGCGATGTTTTAGGTCGGACTCTAAAGAGAATATTTTTGCAGAACTAAATCTTCTACCTTTTCTCTCACTAATTAATTCATAATATAGAGTGGAAGAACAGGAAACTGTCAAAGCCTATTGGAGTCTATGACTACCACAACTAATGGAGCACATATTTGAACCTGAAAGTAAGTTCGTACTCGCTTAATAAATGCATGGTGGATACTGTTATAGCTTTATACACCAAACTATGAATTTCTCCTTCCCTAGAATTCCCAATAAATATAGCAATTACTGGTATAACTACTATGTGTAGAAGTAAATGGTTCACCCAGACATAGCAGACCACGACTTGAATTCGCTATCAGGAATCCATAGTTGTCAAATTGGGATTCAGATAGTGAATCGAAACTCTCCTTCATTGAATCGTGAATCGAATCGAATCGTGAATCGTAAAGATTCGCTTACACTTATGTTAGGTCCATATAATAACATATTTTACTAAACTATAACATGTGTGAGCTAATATATTCATAATTTTAGAAAAAGAAAGCTCAAAGTTTCAGAAACTCGCATCCCAAGCTAGTGATAAGAAACTTTACACAATTTTTATAATGAATATACAGAAAGACAGGTGGAGCAAGGAACTATTGAGATGCCAGGGAGATATAAAATAATAGAAAACTACTAGCCTTTGACTAAAAGAAATGTACAAGTCATTTTAAAACTAACACATGTTGCAAAACATTCAGAAAAAATGGAAGTTTTATTTCCTACACTTGAGCTCTACTCAAATAAACCTTCAGCTGAATCGATGGTGAATCGTATGAATCGGATTGAATCGCAACTGAATCGTAAGATTCGGAATCTTGAATCAGGATTCAGTGAAATTTTTGACCATTTAAGATTCACTAAGGGATTCCCATCGTTTCATGGGTGAATCGAATCGAATCGTAGGATACGAATCGTGAATCGTAAGATTTTGATAACTATGCAGGAATCTGTGAGCACTGGCCTTCACTTTTGATGAAACATTTCTGTTTAGTCCTGACTCCCGATTGAATATTCAAATTAGCTGCATCTTGAAGCCACCTCCCTCCTGCAGTTGAGGCAATGACACGATAATCCTTTGTCCAGGACTCTTGAACACCATAGTCTCCCATCACACATAGAAAAAGTTCCTCCTATCGTAATAGCACATCTGCACATACAAATGTGATCTTTTATTTCTCCAAGTGAGATATAATTGGTTTCCCGAGCAAACATGTAATGTTCTAGAGGTGGTGGAGGGATTGGTTTGAAATTCTCACTGATAAAGTTGAAGGAAATTACATAATCTAATCTCTTCTCGTCTAAATATAACCAATGAACCGCCCCGTTTAGCTATGTCGGGAATCCAAGCTTGCTGAATGAGATAGGCGCATCACCAAGCCTTCTCCAAGATCTCGTGCGAGGAGTGTGTATCCCTGTCACTCTGCCTTTACTTATCATTTTCCCTGTGATGGGTTCAAGAGTCGACTCGCTAGACAATTGTTCATCAAACATCCTAATCACCTTATACTGATTAGCTTGTGGACTGAAACCCAAAGCACAATCACTTGCACTTTTGACACACTCATCATGTGCCTCTGTCAAAGCAGGGATGTTTATATACTCACCTGTAATCAGGTTGCACACAGCAACAGTATCATTAGTAAATGGTTCAGCCAGACAAAGTAGACCACGGCACGAATTCGCTATAAGGAATTTGTGATCATTGGCCTTCACTTTGATGCAGCATTTCTGTTTAGAACCAACTCGCGATTGAATATTTAAATTAGTTGCATCTTCATCATCTAGGACCAAACCGAATTTCACAATGGAATCTTGAACTTGATTTTCAGCTTCCTCCTCGAGTGAATGCCGTAAGAAAGTGAGAGCCAACTACGGTCGA
Source organism: Linanthus parryae (assembly GCA_023055425.1). Taxonomy (NCBI): domain Eukaryota; kingdom Viridiplantae; phylum Streptophyta; class Magnoliopsida; order Ericales; family Polemoniaceae; genus Linanthus; species Linanthus parryae. Next base: position 102,693,837 of record JALGPY010000005.1, read on the forward strand.
AGTGGTAACTGCCATTATTGGTTTTGGAAGCGAAGACATATCTTGTTCTTCTGGCTCAACCATGTAAAGGGTTCTTGACACGTTTGTACATGATGACAGAGAACGAACTAGGGCATGGGCGTTTGAGGTTGCAAAGTGTTGTTTGGCAAACTCCGGATCAGAAATCAGATTGCGCCAAGTCGTGCAGACGAATCTACAGACAAGTAATATGCTCACATATAGCCTGGCTATCCATCAATATACACCTAGGGAGTAGGGAGTTCTGCCATGGAGCGATCAAACCTTATGCTTTCCTAATTTCACCAATGGAAACCTTGGCTTTTCTTCCTCTTTTCATGGCTTTTCTAGGAATTTGTAAATGAACATGGATAAAGCACAACATTATCAAGATTCACAAAGAGCAAAACATAACTAAAAACACTTGCTGCAAGCACAATTCAGTTATCCTGATATTAAGAGAATGACTAAGCCCAAACAAAAACAGTGAGATCAAGAATTAATAGCATAAGCTTACAGTGTTGAATGCTAATTCATCGCACTTTCATATTAATGAGTTATATGGCTCCGCTTGGAACCAGGTATTCTACTAGGAAAAGAAAAGGTAAGGAAGAATGACAAATGCCAAAATTCTCCTATTACTTGCCATTGCTTGGCATTTGGTGGAAACTAAAATGGACCTAACACAACTACACAAGGCAACCCATTGTTTAAGTGTTCTCATTTGTCTTTCTGAATATAAGAATGAAGTCACAAATTGTGGATGAAACTAAACCTAGAAATCCAAATCATAGTAGCAGAATCATGAAATCATGAAGTTAAGAGCTAAGTATCTACCAAGTGCATAGATGAACCCACAAGTTCAACAATTATTGCAACACTGATGAACAAACTAACCCACAAATTCGGCCCTTACTAGAAATCAAAGAGAGCCGAAGAATTAAAAAATTATAATTGAAAAATTATCCAAAAGCAACCAATAGAGAATTAATCAGAGAGCAAGAACTCATGAACCCATGAATTAAACAAATCTGACTATTCGATGCTTGCAGATCCCAAAGGAAGAAAATTAATTAGAAGAGCACCGTATCTAGGGCTAGAATGAGATTACGCGATAAGGCCTTTGAGCTCTGCCTCTGGATTTCCAACTTTCAATCGAAGAGTATCAACAAACGATTTTGCAGATCTAGTGACAAATCTACCCTTTAATTTTGAGGATCTCGATCAGGTAATCTCATTCTAGCCCCTAGATTGCAGTGCTCTTCTAATTATTTTTCCTCCTTTGAGGTATCCATGCATCCAGTAGTCAGATTGTTGAATTCATGGGTTCATAAGTTCGTGCTCTGTGATTAATTCTCTATTGGTTGCTTTTGCATAATTTATCAATTATAATTTTAATTTCTTTTGCTCTCTTTAATTTCTAGTAAGGGCCAAATTTGTGGGTTATTTTGTTCATCAGTGTTGCAATGATTGTTGAACTTGTGGGTTCATCTATGCCCTTGATAGATACTTAGCTCTTAGTTTCATGGTTTCATGATTCTGCTACTTCGGTTTTGATATCTGGGTTCAGTCTCATCCACAATTTGTGAGTTCATTCTTATATTAATAAAAAAACAGTGAGAACACCTTAAACAGCGGGCTGCCTCGTGTTGGGTCCTTTGAGTTTCCACCGAATGCCAAGCAATAGCAAGGAAACGAATTTTTGCATTTCTCATTCTTCCTTTCATTTTCTTTTCCTAGAAAATACCATGGTTCCAAGGGAAGCCATATAATTCATGGAAATGAAATTGCAATGAATTAGCACTCAACATTGTACGCTTATGTTACTAATTATGTATTAACAATTTAATTGTTTATTGATCCAACTTTTCTGTTTGTGTTTAGTCATTCTCTTTTAATATTAGACATGCTCTCTGTAAATCTTGATAATGTTGTGCCTTATCCAATTTGTTCTTTACAGATTATTATAAAAGCCGCCATGAAAAGAGGAAGAATACCGAAGGTTTCCTGTGGTGAAAATGATCAAAACATAATGTTTGGTCGCTCCTTAGCAGAACTTCCCAGGTATATACTGATGGATATCTTGCTGAGGCTCTCTTTGAACGTATTACTTGTATGTAGATGTGTCTGCACGACGTGGCGCAATCTGATTTCTGATCCGGAGTTTGCCAAGCAACACTTCACAAATTCAGAAGTCCATGTCCTAGTTCGTTCTGTGGCATCAAGTACAAACGTGTCAAGAGCCCTCTACCTGGTTGAGCCAAGCAACCAGAATACAGCTTCGCTTCCAAAACCAATAATGAGAGTTGCCAATGTGACCGTAGTTGGCTCTCGTTTTCTTATGGCTTTCACTTGAAGAGGAAGCTGAAAATCAAGTTCGAGATTCCATTGAAAAATTTCGGTTTGGTCCTTGATGATGAAGATTCAACTAATTTAAATATTCAATTGCGAGTTGGTTCTAAACAGAAACGCTGCATCAAAGTGAAGGCCAATGATCGAAAATTCCTTATAGCGAATTCGTGTCGTGGTCTACTTTGTCTGGCTGAACTATTTACTAATGATCGCGTTGCTGTGTGCAACCCGATTACGGGTGAGTATATAAACCTCCCTGCTTTGACAGAGGCACATGATGATTGCGTCAGAAGTGCAAGTGATTGTGCTTTGGGTTTCAGTCCACAAGCTAATCAGTATAAGGTGATTAGGATGTTTGATGAACAATTGTCTAGCGAGTCGACTCTTGAACCCATCACAGGGAAAATGATTAGTAAAGGCAGAGGACAGGGATGCACACTCTACGCACGAGATCTTGGAGAAGGCTTGGTGATGCGCCTATCTCATTCAACAAGCTTGGATTCCCGACATAGCTAAACGGAGCGGTTCATTGGTTATATTTAGACGAGAAGAGATTAGATTATGTTATTGCCTTCAACTTCGGAAAGGGTGTGGTAATATTGAATATCAATTCAAGGTATGGCTACCACCTAACTAACATATTTCTCTAGTGCATGTTCGCTTGAAGTTCCTTTAGCATCGACACCTGCAATGTTAGTTTGTGTTAAGATTTTTCTTAGGACTCACTAAGACACCTGTATTTGAATGCTTCTTATAATATGTTCTACAGAATGCTAAAATCATTCTAAAGGTCTCTTATCCAGTGAATGCTTCTTATAATATGTTCTACTGAATGCTAAAATCATTATATGTATTTGAACTGAATTTACGATCTCATCTCCTACCTTTTGATGGAATGCTCATTAATTTGGAAACCATAGATATGTACCTTGTCCAAGTTAAGTTCCTCAAATGAGGTGAAAATGGTTTTAGTTTTCTAGATGTTGAAGGTAAGCTCTTCTTTTGTGATAGATGCTTACGCTGTTGTATAACAAAGATAGTAGTTATTTTAGTGCTCTAATGAAATTAGGCAGAAAATGAATGTAATGATCTGCCGTCCCTGGTTTGGTTAGTCCAATGTCAAACTTTAATGCACACTGGCATCTAATATAAATGCACTCGATTACACAAAAACACGATAGGGAAGTGCCCAAGCCGCTTTAATATTTCTAAATCCCCTGGTTTCTTCTGTTTCATTCTCTTCTAATTTTGTTTCTCTTTCATCTCTTAACAATCTGTAACACCCCCCTAAGTATTTCTTAAAAATTCAAACAAAGGCGGCCAAGGGGCACCTGCCATTTGTTTCAATTGGCTACCAAATGGTCATTATAAACAAGGGTAAAATACAGTTTCCACCCCTGACTACTGGACAAATTACGCTTTGCTACCCTGACGTTTGAACAAAGACAGTTTAATACCCTGTAACGGAATATTCCCTGGACAGAAACCACCCCTCTGTTATGTTCCATAAGAAAAGTGGGTGATTTAATTTTTTTCGGACCATATTGCCCGTGTATTTATTTATTTATTTATTTTTGATTTTTTTGCCCATGTTTATCATCAAGAACACCAAGAACATCACCACCAACCTTCTTGGTGTGAAGATTTTGTATGAAATAACATATCAAAATAATATTCCGTGGACCTATTGATATAAAATGTGCTCAAATCACAAATCACCAAACATGTAAAGTAGAGAAGACTCCAAGAAACAGAAAAATGAGAACTCATACAGCAAGTTCATATCCTATCTACAATCTATGCTAATTCTTAACATAGTTGTCAAAATCTTACGATTCACGATTGGTATCATACGATTCGACTCGATTCACCCATGAAACTATGCGAATCCCTTGTTGAATCTTTAATGGGCAAAATATTATTTGAATCCCGATTCAAGAGTCCGAATCTTGCGATTCAGACCGATTCTACGATTCAATTTCGATTCATTTGAAGGTCTAATTGAGTTGTAGCATCAGTCTAAGAAATAATACTTCCTACATTAATTCCTAAATTTATGTCTGTTTTGCGAGATGCATTTGTTTTAAATTACAGGTGCTTTTTTTCTCAAGTCAAAGGCTAATAGTTTTCTATTATTTTCAATCTCCTTGGCATCTTGGAGTTCCTTGCTCCACATGCCTATCTATTGCTAGATTATTCTTTATCTTTTAGATGTGTGAAACTCCTAATCACTAATTATGGATGCGAGTTTCCATTAATTTGAGGGTTTTTTTGTTTGTTTGTTTGTTTTTTTTGTTTGTTTTTTTTTTTGCAAAAATATGAATATGTTATTCAATAATGTTAAAGGCTAGTGCATAACTTGTGCCCGAGGGCACGGCTCCAAAAAAAGAAGATTTATGTTCAAAATGTTTTAGATATTTTTTAAATTTTTTTTAATAAGTATTTGGTCTCTACGATATGGTGGGGATAAGCTATTTCCTATGAAGCACCGGAACGCGGTACAGGGTTACGTCCCCGTTTCGTACCCGTCCGGAACGCCGGAGCGGCGCCGGAACGCTCCGGAACGTTCCTGAAACGTCAGCTGGCGTCCCCGAAAAAAAGGGAGTTCGGAACTTGACTGGAACGGGAAGGGGACGCGTTCCGTCTTTACTGGAGCGCCTGGGGAGCGTCCCTAGCAAATCTTCACGACGTCAGGCGACTTTCCTCCATGAGATCGGTGACTTCCCTCCACCAGATCGGCGACTTTGGCGTCGTTCTAATGCTTTTCCTTCTCAGAAAACAGCGCCGACGTGGCCGCTCGTTCACGGCGACGGGAGGACTGGGTCACTCACAAGAAGAAACCCACTTATTTAACTTATTTGACTTGGGCCTACCTTGGAGCGGCGGCTGTAATCGATCGAGAGCAGCAAATTGCAACACAATGCTGAGGAAACCCACTTTATGTTACCTATTTTATTGTATTACTATTACTTTTTCTCAATTTTACAAACATGCCATTCCTATATAAAAGCCCTGATGGACTTATTTAACTTATTTGAGTTGGGCCTTTATATTACATCAGTAAGCAGCCCAATGATAAGTGAGACTTTATTTAAAGTGGGCTTTTTAATAAGACTTTTCTTTTTTGAGAGACTTTTTTTTTTGAGAGACTTTTTAATAAAACTTATAAATATTAATACATTATAAAAAATATAAATAAATAAGAAATTTATGTTTATATTATATATATATAAATATTATATAAAATTGCGTTCCTCGGCGTTTCGTCTCCCTAATTTTTTAAAATCGCCGTTCCCGCGTCCCCGTCCCCGTCCCCGTTTCGTCTCGTCCCCGTCCCCGTTTCGGTGCTACATAGGCTATTTCATATGTCACATCTTGGGGGATAGCTTACTCCCCATATCAGCTTATTATGTAGATCTTTTTTAAAACTTTTTTTATAAAGTGTTTGGTCTCTAGGATATGGTGGGGATAAATTATTCCACATGTCACATTTTTTGGGATAGCTTATTTCCCATAGCAGCTTATTATGTAGATTTGAGTTTCCAATAATGTTAAAGATTTATGTAATATTTTATCATCTCTACATAAAAATATTGCAAGCTGAATCTTTACGATTCACGATTCCGTGAATGTGAATTTCGATTCACTATCTGAATCCCGATTTGACAACTATGATTCTTAACATGCACCCACATCCAATAACAAAGACCACTGCTCTCTCACACTGTCCTTTACGATGAAATCAGCTTCTTCGAAGCTCTAACACCATAAAGATCGAGTCTTTTCAGCTTTCTTTTGCTCCAGAAGCAATCTGTTCTTCATTCAAAAAAAAAAAGACCACAAACCCAGAACACCCAATCTCTCAAGAACATAGATTCAATTGCAAGGACATTCAATACATCCACTTTCAAGAACACAAAACACCCATCATACCCAATCCGAGCTGCAAATCTCAATCACCGATCCCGCAATCGGTTTGACGATTTCGGACCCTTATCGTCGGTTCTAACCAACCCATTTGGACCCTTCTCGAAACCCATCAAAAATCAACTCTCTATCGATTCTGAGAACGATCTCTACAATGGGTTTTCTGAATTGAGCCCCAAAAAGTTGGAAATTGCAGCTTTTGAAGCAGCCAACAACTCCCATGCCCCATACAGTGGATGCCTATCTAGGGTTTCATTGATGGACTGTAGGGGATCTGGAGAGGAAGAGAGAAGAGACCGAGGGGGAGAGAGGGTGGGAGACCCGGCGGCGGCGGCGTGTTGCTGCTGCTAGACTGGGAAGGGAACAGAGATGAGGCGTTGGGGGTCTGGGTGGTGGTTGTTGGTGGTGGCGGCTAGGGTAGGAGAAGAAGGGAACAACAAGAGGGAGAAGAGAGAAAGAGCGGAAGAGAGAGAAAGGGATTAGGTTAGAAATGAAGAGGTGAAGAATATATAGGGGTAATTCTCTAACTTTTCCGGGGTAAAATCGTCTTTTCTCATGTGCCGTTAGTCCGCCATCTGCCCCATCCAAAAAAAGGTGCAAAGTATCTTTTTTTAAACTTCAGTGTAGAGAAGTGTATTTTGTCCAATAGTCAGGGGTGGAAACTGTCTTTTACCCTAGAAACAAAGGTAGGGCTGTAGTTTGATGTAACATTTTGAATTAAAAATCTGACTTTGTTGGAATGCATTTTACTGAGCCAGTATACCTCAGCTATCATTCTAATACTGGTTTGAAACGTTTCGTACAGGTGCCGAGGTGCGGTGTGCTCAAATTGTTAGGGGAGACTAAGAGTTTGTTCCTAGAAGACACAGTTCCCCGCTTGGATTCTAACTTCTCATCAAGTGACGAGTCTGACTTCAATCCCTGGTTAAGTGATGATGATAGCGACTAGTAATGGTGATGGAAGCTTCTAGCTTCACATGGTCCTGTTTTTTGTATCTAGCCTTGATTCTCTTAGAAGCTGCCGGGGATGGGGAAATGGGAAAAGCAATTTAATTCTCACAGATTTCATGAGGGATGTTTAGGATTTTATGGAAGAAGTTTCTTTTGCCGTGTTTTCATCTTATGTAACTTTCGATTAAGACATCTAGAATGGTTTAAAACTGCCGCAATATATTGGTGATTATGAGTAGAAATACATTTTGTTATGCAACTGACCAATTGTGTTCTGCAAAGGATTTTATGAAAGGATCTCTGTTGCCTGAAGGCTACATAGCTGCCAGCACTCTTTAGTGGTCTAGAATGGCTTAAAACTTGATGCCAGAGTGGGGAACCTTATCTTTTATGAGCAGTTTGGCAGAGGGAGGTTGTGGTTTGTGTGTCCGGGTTTTGCTTGTGCTGATCAGATGAATTCGAGGTCTGATCAATAGCTTGTAATTTCTGGGTTTAGGGATCCTCATTGCAGGGAACTCTGGATTTGTATCCCCTCTCCTTTCTCCTGTGTTTCTGGGGTTTGTTCTGGTTTCTTCAATTGGGAGCAGTTTACTGCCACAGTTACTGGAAGTTTTCCAATTTCCACAGCCCAGTGCTCGTTGAGATCACAACCGCACCTTCCCAGACCCATTCAGTGGTCATTTGTCAGAACTCAGAAGTCAACCTCTGTCGTCACGAGTTCAGAGTATTATAGCATTGTGCAGGTCAATTATGTTTATCTTAGGTTAACTTTTGTGTTTAGTTTGTGCTACTATTACTCTTGTGTGTTGATCCCACATTGGACATTCAAGAAGAACAAAGAATTTATAAGTGTCGTGAAGTACATCGTTGCAAATTGATTTTAAGGTGGAATCCTATGAATTTACGTTGTGCATGTCCATGAGCTAGTCTTATTTGAGTTTTTTTTTTTTTGTTTTTTGTTTTGTTTTTTTTTTTTTTTTTGTTTTCCACAAAACTAATCATATTGAAGTTGAAGGCTGAATAAATTGAATATGATTATAACCTTAATGTGACAGAACCATAAAATTATAGATCATAGTTTTTAAACTCGGACTTCTGGTCGAACCTGTTGAGGGCTTTTTCTTTTAAGAAAACACAGTTGTTGGTTGAAATCATGTTGCTTATGCCTTTTCCAGTGATCAAGGTCATGTCAGGTTCAAGACGGTTCATTGGAGTAAGGTTTTGGTTTGTTGGTTTAGTTTGTCTGCGCTGGTTGTCTTTCTTGTAAACAAAGGTGCATCTACAAACGCCTGCAACGAAGCTTTAGAATGCTTCTAATCCTGTTGGCAACCATGGCTTAGATCGGCTCACTGACACGTGTGACCGCCATTTCGAAATCCCAGATGGTGAGCAAAGATGAGACAGATTGCTAATCAGAGGTAAACGCGATCATGCGGATTCACTTGTCGCATTGGATAGATTCCAAGGTGAGATTTGCATGTGTGTCATTCGAACATGATTAATACCATAATCCATGTATAGTCTGCGTAGAGAGCCAGATGCGAGAACTGACTATTGCTCACATTAAATGTGACATTTCAGTCCTCCGTTTAGTCTCCTAGACATTGATGAAACTAGAATCTACATAGTGGTCCTTGTGAAATAAGACATGCGCTCCGAAAGTTTCAAATAGTATGGCGTGTATACGCTTAACGCGTGTGAAAAAAAGTAACATGAGGTGGTGAGTAGTGTAGTCCAGAGACTCCTCAATGTGTGAGCCTCGTCACTGTTTACTCTGTTTACCCTTAGTACTCTTAATACTCTTATCTGTGTTTACCCTTAGTACTCTTATCTGTGTCGTAAAGTGACGGATTGGTGGTGCTACTTTGGCGTGCCACCTTACGGCTATGGATGATTCGCCCTTCCAGACATTGCTGGGAAAGAAGCTAACCCGAATCTCAGCGATACTTTGTAGATGATTTTGTTGGAGATTGAGAGATTAGTAGAGCTATGCGCAGCCCCACAGGTCGAGTGAGAGATGTTAGAAAATTACATGTTGGCGTCCAGTGGCCTGCTTTGTAAACTGACACAAACCCAAGGGGGTAGGCTGCAATAAACTAGAAGGTTGTTTATAAATAGAGATGGGCATCACCTAAAATTAGAAGTTGATTTACGCACATACGTAGGAACCATAACCTCTCTCACACATTCATCAAAAGGCGGGACATGGTGTGGATCATAGTGTTCACCCTCGAGGTTCGCACTTGATTGCTGGGAGCGTGAGGAACGTGAGTACGAACACAACGTAAATATCATCTTCTGTTGTCATTTACCCGAAAAGAGGTAAACGCTAAAAACATCCGCTATTATTTTGTGCTTAGATTTACCTCTTATGTAATAGTTTGGATAAAAAAGAGATAATACTCTTTTTATACTTTTCCGTCCAATTTGGATGAAAAGTTAACGGAAAATTAACGGCAGTTAGCGTTGGGCACCGCCGGTGCATGATTTGGAAAATTTGGGTACCCGTGATGCACGATTTGAAAATTTGGGTACCCACTTGCCGCTTTTGGCAAAATATGGGTACCTCCGGTGCAATAAAGATAGTGGTTTTTACAAAGCTAAAATTACTGTTTACAAAGCCACTACTTATGTTTGTGTTTAAAATAACCAATTTAACCTTACTATTGTTGTAACACCCCGTCTTTTTTCCTGAATATTATTGACGTATTTTTCCGCAAAGTTTAAATAGTTATTTTTCGAAATATGTTTCTAGCGGGGAGGTAGTTGTAGTATAAGATGTTATTAACTAGTTATTAGTTGGGGTGATAGTGTGATTTACAAAATTAGAAAGCCTAAAAGGTAAATAGAAACTAGTAATAAAATAAAATAAAAAAAACCAATCGATACTTGTTAATTGATAACTCGACGTCTTTGTTGGCATTATTAGTTGGCAGGCCTTTGTCGGCATTATTATATACGGCTACTGTGCATAACGGTTGGATTATTGGATTCTATTTTGGTTTTGTTATTTAACATTGTTGTTTTTACTGTTGTGCACTCTGATAACGTTTTACTTATACTCCGTTACTCTTGTTTATTTAACACGTGACCCTACAGCCTTTCGTAACCTTCATGTTTTTACATGCTAAGGTGTAACTCACTCAGCATTTCTTGCTGACTTTCGAAAAAAAACTGCGGTCTTTGTTTCATTCCCCCGCAGGTCTAGGAGCTGGGATTTTGGAGTAGCGGGATTCGAGACACACGTAGATTTTCACACATCATCACTTTACGATGAGAACACTAGATTATAATCAGTATATAAATGTTGTATCATGTATTGTAGCCTAAATACGATAATGTAATATCTTGTTATTTAACTTTTACGGGATGTAATGTTCTCGATTTCCGCTATTCGAGTAGCACTCTCCCGGTCTCTACCGAGCCGGAACAGCGCAGTGTTACAGGTGGTATCAGAGCAGTTCGTTTCGAAAAGGGAATTTAAAAACCTGTAGGGTAAGCTAAAATGAACATAGGGAAATATAAAATTTGGAAAGTTGGGTATTTGGGGGCTCGATCCTTTAGAGACTCCTGCACGATAAGTTGCTATGGATTACCCGAGATTTCTCTTTTTCGTGTTGGGGCCCTACTGCTGTTTCAGACATATGGTTGTCTTCTCTACCTGAGGATTCTTCTTAGTATACCTCGACGAGATGTATGTTATGTGGTTAATTGATATTCTCTATTGCCAGCTTGTGAAATGCTCCTTGTGCTAAGGACTTGAATATATGAAGAATACGTCTCGATACTTGCTTTGTGTGAAACTTAATGTTTGTTACTTGTTCAAGTGTTTGCTGCTAGAATCAAGGTCGGACTGGGGTGACGATCCCACGTACCGTACCAGCCCGAGGAACTTAGGGCGGACTAGGGTGACGATCCTATGTACCGTACCTCTGGACCCTCGTGGCATGCCCTGAATTCTACTTGTAGTAACTTGCAAAGTGCTATAGCATTAGTGGTGACTCTAAGACCCGGGACTCTAGAATCAACTCTAGCTTCGAAGACGAAGCCCTTTTTAAGGGGGGAAGGATGTAACACCCCGTCTTTTTTCCTGAATATTATTGACGTATTTTTCCGCAAAGTTTAAATAGTTATTTTTCGAAATATGTTTCTAGCGGGGAGGTAGTTGTAGTATAAGATGTTATTAACTAGTTATTAGTTGGGGTGATAGTGTGATTTACAAAATTAGAAAGCCTAAAAGGTAAATAGAAACTAGTAATAAAATAAAATAAAAAAAAAAAACAAAAAGAAAATGTTTTTTTTTTAAAACCACCTCCTCCTGACATTCCCCGTTCCCAAACAATTTCCCAACCCCCAACAAAAATTTCTCTCTCTCTCTCTCTCTCTCTCTCTCTCTCTCTCTCCCTCTCTCACGCACGTCTCTCTCTCTCTCTCTCTCTCTCTCTCATCTCCTTCTATATCTTCTTCTCCTTCTCTCGGCAACACACCACCCCCGACACCACCAACTCCCTCACCACCTCCTCTCCTCCCTCTCTGCCACCATTTCACTGCCTCTCTCTCTCTCCTCTGTTTTTGCTGAGAGGAAACCCACCAAGCCACCGCTGTCGCCATCACCAACGCCACCACACGCACCACCACTCTCTCCCCTCCAACTCTCACCCCCTTTTCCCTCTCTGCCTCTTTGTTTGGCCCGGCGAGAAACCCAGAAGAAGCACAGCAGCAGCGGCGTTGAGCCGCTTCCATCTCCGACGAACGCCACCACGACCCACCACCAGCGAGAGACCCACCCCAACCACGACCACCACCACCTCATACCTTCTCTCCCCCTCTGCCTCTCTCTCACCCTCTCCGTTCTGCCGGAAGTAGCGCAGAAGACGAAGCAGAAGCAGCGGCGACCCACTGCCGCTGCCGTCGCCGGAAAGAACGGCCGCCACCACCACTGTCGTCCCTCTCTCTCTCTCTTGCCCTTCTCTCTTCTCCTCTCCCCTCACTGCCCTGCTCGACGAAGCCACCAGAAGGAGAAGGAGCAGCAACAACAGCGGCGGCGGCTAAGCCACTAGTTGCCGCCACTTTCCCGTCGGAGAAGAGAACCAAGGAGCCATCACCACCCTCTGCTCTCTATCTCTTCCTATCTTTGAATTCGCAAGAAGGAACAGAAACAGGAGCAACCCGCAACAGCAGCTCCACCAGATTCGGAGCCACCACCGCCGGCGCCTCCATGGTTTCCGGCGACGAGCTTTAGCCCAATGAACCCGGCGGTACCCACCGCCCGTTCTCAGTTTGTACGCGCTCCTGAACACGCTAGGAGCACGAGGAGATCAATTTTGAAGCCCGGGGTTAGCCGTAGCATTCCCGTCGAGCACCACCACCGAGCTCGCCGGCGGCAAACTCGACCCACCTCCGTCCTTCGCCGGTTTTCATCATTCTTTGAGTGGGTATGCCCTAAATCTTCCTATAAATCGTTTTTGACTGTCATAATCGGGTCTTGGTTGCTTAAATCCACAATTGCAATCCGTCGGGTTGGGTGTTTTTGGAGTGTACCGTAAGTGTTCTTAAGGGGGGGGAGCGTTTTGTCTTTAATGAAACTGTTGGGGGGAAGTGGTTGTAATTTGGCAAAACTAAAGGGGACCAGTTATGGTTTATATATTCTATATATACATATGTTTTAGTTAAATGATCTAAAACTATTTACTAATTTATATTTCAAGAAAATAAGGTTGAATAAAGAGTGGGTAATAAATATATGGTTTTAGCAACTTGTTATAATACGTATTTTTCGATATAGCTACACTTGTTTAAATAGAATTAGTGGTTTTCTCAATATCATGAAGCAAAAGTAATATTTATGAATAAGCTACAATTTCAATATTTATAGAATATCATCTTGAGAAAAAAAAACACATAGGAGGTTGATAAACGTATGTTGCGTATATGATATCGTCGCGTTAGTTTCAAATAAGTCATTTATTAACATTTTATCAACAAGAATCCAATATTGTTTTCTTTTTGGTTGAATTACTCTTTACTAATTATAAATAGTATTTTTTCTCGATAAAATCTCTACAAGTGATCATAATTATAATATTACACAAATATTACTTGTTTACTTCAACAAATGTTTATAAGAATTGTCTCACTTATTTAAATATCATATTTATCCCTAAAAGCTCTTCCTTGAATATTTGTAATTATAAATCGGGATTTCTTTGGGGATCGTGAGAGTTGGACTTAGTATTCGAAATAGCCAAGCATTCGTATAAGGCTAGTGCATCCGTTTATTTAGAAGTACTATTGTTGTAATTAGAAATTGGTAATTGTAGGCGACGGGTTCGCCAACGAGGACTACGACCGTTCGTAGGAGCTTTTATATGATAACAGCTATCGGATCAGGTGAGTTATATGCTTAGCCTTGATTGCCTAGCTCACTTCGTGTCAAACGTGATTTATATTTTCTGTCTCAATACTTGTGAGTTTTACAAGCTTAGCCTTGCGTGCCATCGTATATCGTGTGCACTACTTATAGATGTGTTTTAATTGTTTTCAAATCTTCAAAATATTATTTGAGCTTGGAATACTTGTCACACTTGATCAGAAATCAGTAATCACGTAATATTGTACGAACCTATAATGTTACTGGGTGATGATTCCCTGCGCTTAGTCCCTAAAGAGATAATCGGGTTCGATCCCCGGAGTTGCTTATATTGGGTGATGATTCCCTGGGCTTAGTCCCTAAAGATATATTCGGGTTCGATCCCCGGAGTAAAGTAAAATGATTCGCATGTACCGGAACCAGTTATGTTACTTATTTCGGGTTTCGATCCCCTGGGCTCAGGTCCCCAAAATGCGGGACTCCGTGTGCCCCTCAGGTTTCGATCCCTTGGGCTCAGGTCCCTAAAATGCGGGACTTCGTGTGCCCCGGCTCTTTGCCTTGTTGGCTAGGGTCCAGCATCTAGGTACCACTCCTTTGATTGACGCTCTTAGGAGGGTGTTGCAACACTTAAGGTCTAGAATGTCTGATTGTGGTCACTGGTCTACCCGGGTACTGTGAAACGAATAATCGATAATTAGGTATTGTGAGATCAATAATAATATGATTACAGTTATTTGTAAGTCGTGTTACGAACAGTCATACCATATCGGAAAGAATTAATCGGGAAACCTTTGACGTATCATAAATGTTATTGACACATCGTGGTAAACGGACTTGTTACGTGAAAACCAATCGATACTTGTTAATTGATAACTCGACGTCTTTGTTGGCATTATTAGTTGGCAGGCCTTTGTCGGCATTATTATATACGGCTACTGTGCATAACGGTTGGATTATTGGATTCTATTTTGGTTTTGTTATTTAACATTGTTGTTTTTACTGTTGTGCACTCTGATAACGTTTTACTTATACTCCGTTACTCTTGTTTATTTAACACGTGACCCTACAGCCTTTCGTAACCTTCCTGTTTTTACATGCTAAGGTGTAACTCACTCAGCATTTCTTGCTGACTTTCGAAAAAAACTGCGGTCTTTGTTTCATTCCCCCGCAGGTCTAGGAGCTGGGATTTTGGAGTAGCGGGATTCGAGACACACGTAGATTGTCACACATCATCACTTTACGATGAGAACACTAGATTATAATCAGTATATAAATGTTGTAGCATGTATTGTAGCCTAAATACGATAATGTAATATCTTGTTATTTAACTTTTACGGGATGTAATGTTCTCGATTTCCGCTATTCGAGTAGCACTCTCCCGGTCTCTACCGAGCCAGAACAACGCAGTGTTACAGTTGTTAACAGCTTAAGGGTGAGTTTGGGAATGCTTCTGCTGCCAGCACATCTGCTTTCCAACAGGAGAATCAGTTTTAGTGTGTTTGATAAAAAATAAAATTTCTGCTTTTTCGGACAGTTTCCGCTGTCCCACAGCAGTTTTCAGGAAGCAAGGAGGGAGATGTTTTTCCAGAAAGTGCTTTTGATTAATTTATCTATAACGGATTTTGACCTTACAATTTTTTAAAATATCAATGTTATCTTTCCGGAAATGACACGTGTCATATATTTTTGTAATTTTACCCTCTCACATCAACTTCACAGTTGATTTTACCAAACACAAAATTACTATATCAATATTTTACAACATCTTTTACGTAATATTTACCAAACAACATTTTATCAAGAATTCACAGCAGCTTTCTATTGTGTTTTCACACAGCTGCTTTCTACCACCTCCACAGCATTCCCAAACTAGCCCTAACACCAACCAATTCATTAATACCGCCTTAACTAATTCAAAGATCAAATATTAGATGAACACTGATTAGTTACATATTGCTTGCACCTTTTGTTACTAAATTCCTCCGCACAAATTCTAACGGAAGCAATTTCGTAATTTTAGTCCATAAAAAAACTTTTCAAAGTAACTTTAGTGAAAATGATAAAAGTAAGGCTGAGAAGGAAAACGTTTCTACTCTAAGTTGTTTATGCACAACTTCGTTCTCGTCTCGTGGCAAAGGTATGTTCTTCCATGACTAATATATTTTGAGCAGAATTTGCGGAGAACTAAATTTATATTCCGTGCGTCTTCACATTTGATTTTAAAGATTACATTAACTATATAATTTGAGTAGATAAATGATGCAAGAAAAAAATGTTAATTTCTTACAAGCAGTGAGAAGTATTGACAATTTCATTTATTATTTTGCTCCTCAACTCACTTTTTTTTTTTTTTTTTTTTTTTTTTTTTTTTTTTCCGGAAAAGAGAAATTTCATTAGGCTATCACAGCTAAAAAACAGATCCAAAGATCATACAACTAACAAATTGACAGCTCTTTTAGCACAAAAATGAGCATGCCAATTTTGTGACCTTCTGAAAAAGAAAAAAGTACATAAATCAAATCCAGCAGCCAACAATTTGCAATCCTCCAGCACACTTTGAGCATCAAGACTGCAATTCACCAGATTAGCTTTGAGGAAATCAATTGCTATCTTTGAATTAGAGCAAATTATGACTTTTCTATGACCTTTCTCAGCAGCTAGCAGCAGACATCTTCTAATAGCCAAGCACTCCAACACAAAGGGGTTGCTAATATAGTAAACTGGAAACTCCAATTCATTAACCATTGATCCATCAACCCATTCAATAATACCCAAACCACCTCCTCTTTTAAATGAGTCCACAACAGCATCACAATGAAAAACACAATCATAATCATCATGAGAAGGAGCTGGATCAGAAATTGGCAAAGAAGTGGACCTCTTGATGCAGATATTCCTTTCATAAAATTCATAAAACTTATAGAGAGCCTTGGATAATACCTGCTGAGGAGACCAAACAATTTTGCTGAACACATAATCACATATGGATCTCCAAATCTCCCAGCAAATGTATGCTATAATTCCCATTATAATCTCTCTTTTCTCAAAATTATTATGAAGATTTATAATCTCCTGCCACCAAGACTGGATAGATCCTTGGCCAACAATAGCAAAAACACCTCTAAAAGGTGAGACTTTCCAGATATCCTTCACAGAGATGCAATTAACAAAAGCATGAAGTTCAGTTTAAAGATCTTCTCCACATAAACTGCAAACCTCAGAAGAAATTTTACAACCTCTTCTTTTCAGAGCAGCATTTACAGCAACACAGCCACTCATTAACCTCCACATGACATTTTCACTCTTGGCTGCACTTTCAAGCTCCAAATTTGTTTCCAAATTTCACTGTTGCTGCAATCACCAATAAAGTGACATGGTTTGTCTAGAGCCCTGACACTTCCAATCATATTTCTCATCAGCAAAACTTTGTAAACTGCACTAACAGTAACTTCTCCATTATTAGCAAAGTGCAAAATCTTCTTGTCTTCAACTGAATCAGAGCCAATAGGGATGGATAAGACACATCTAGCCTCTTCATCATTGAGTAGAGACTTAACCAATCCCCCTTTCCATTGCCTTGTTGTAAAATCAATGAGATCTGCAACCTTGACAACATTGGCATCTGGAGGTTTTGGAGACTTGACCAAAAAAATTTCATTTCTAGGAAGCCAAGGGTCACCCCAAATATTTACAGACTCACCATTGCCAATTATCCATCTGCAGCCTCTTAAAATTACATTTCCGCCCTCAATCAAACTTCTCCAGGCCCATGAACTTCCATGTGGAACTTTTGCATTCCAAAAACTAGTATTGCTGAAGAATTTCCCTTTATAAATTTTTTTGAAGAGAGAAGTCTTACCATTAATCAATCTCCAGGCCTGCTTGGCTAGAAGAGACAAGTTAAAAAGGTGAAGGTTTTTGAAACCTAGACCACCTCTTTTTTGTCAAGACAGAGTGAAGACCAGCTCCTCCAGTGAATTTTCTTACTTCCATCATCATTAATACCCCAATTAAAGTCAGCCATAATTGAATTCAAATCATCACACACCTTCTTAGGAAATGCAAAGCAGCTCATTGCATAAGTAGGCAGGGAGGTTAAAACTGACTTGATCAACACCTCTTTTCCAGCAGGACTGAGGTAAGAATTCTCCCAACCTTTCAATTTGGTTTTGACTTTCTCTGCACCAAAATCAATATTCTTTGACTTTGATCTTCCAATAATAGCAGGCAAGCCAAGATAATTGTTTCCAGCCAAACTTTTACTTATTCCCAGAAAATTCTGCAAAAAGCATGTGAGAAGTTTACTTGTATTGGGACTAAAGAGACAATGTGACTTATCTCTATTAACAGCTTGCCCAGATGCCTTCTCATAAAGTTTAATGACCAAATTCACAGCACTGCAATCTGTCACTGTTGCTTTGCAGAACAGTATAGAATCATCAGCAAATAGGAGATGGTTCACAGAAGGACAGTTTCTTGCAATTTTGATACCAGAGAGCCATTTCTTCTCCTCAAAATATTTTAAAGTGGATGTTAAACCTTCAATACAAGAACAAAAAGATAAGGAGATAAATGATCTCCTTGTCTTAATCCCCTGCTAGGATTAATAAGCTTACTCATTTCACCATTTATGTTGAGCTTAAGGCTCACAGAACTGATGCATGACATGATCCATTTAATCCACTTTCTACAAAAGCCCATTTTCTTCATTATCAGCTCTAAATAATCCCATCTTACTCTGTCAAATGCCTTAAGCATGTCAATTTTAAGTGCCACCCATCCTTCCTTTCCCGTTTTCTTGTTTTTAATCCAGTGAATAAGCTCCTGGGCTATTAAGATGTTGTTTGTGATCAATCTATTGCTTACAAAAGCAGATTGACTATCAAAAATCAGTTTATCAATGACCATCTTCAACCTATTAGCAAGAGTCTTAGACAAGATTTTATAGACTGTAGTGCACAAGCTAATGGGCCTGTAATCTTTAACATAAAGAGGAGATTGTACCTTGGGAATAAGGGTAATGTGTGTGATGTTCACACTCTTGATCAGTTTCCCATTCTTGCAGAACTCCTTAACTGCTTTACAAATGTCCTCTCCAACCACCTCCCAATATGTCTGAAAGAACCTAGGTGTGAAACCATCATATCCAGGAGCTTTATCTGGATTAAGAGAGAAGCAGACTTCTTTTATCTCCTCATCAGTGATCTCTCTTGTGAGCTCATCATTCATCTATTTAGAAACCATTCTCTTCACATTCATCAATATTGGCCATGGATCCTCAAAATTGTCTTCAGTAAAGAGATTATTATAGAAGCTATAAAAGACAGCCT
The DNA here is from genome assembly GCA_023055425.1 of Linanthus parryae. Taxonomy (NCBI): domain Eukaryota; kingdom Viridiplantae; phylum Streptophyta; class Magnoliopsida; order Ericales; family Polemoniaceae; genus Linanthus; species Linanthus parryae. The sequence continues at coordinate 102,712,764 of JALGPY010000005.1, forward strand.
CCATTTCTTTTTGATTAGAACACCACTGTCCTTCATTATTGAATACACCATTTATAGCATTCCACTTCCTTCTTTGTCTTACTTTTGTATGGAAGAAAGCTGAATTTTCATCTCCAGCTTCAAGCCGGTCCACTCTAGCCTTTTGCTTCCAATACATTTCATCCTCAGCCCATAAGGAGTTTAGCTCCAGCTCTAAACAATGGAGGAGAGAAGTGTCTGCATTAGAACCCTGCTCTCTTAATGATTTAACCTCCTCATCTTTTTCTGAAATTGACATTCTGAGTCCTCTACCAAAACTCTTGCTCCAAGACCTCAATTTTTTTTCCACATGAACTAACTTTTCTGTTTAGTTTCACTGAGAAAAATCACTTCAGAAGCAAGAAGATGCAGCATCCTCTTGAATTGGCGAATTGTCAAGGCTCTGCCTGCACCTTGACAATTCCAAGCCATAAGCTTCATTGGGCCCCGGAGGGCCAATTAGGGCTGGCTTCCTCCACCCTTAAAAAAGTAATCGAATTATCAAAATTCATGCTTCTAACCTTTTCCCTTTCGCCATTTCCATAATATTCTTCATCGTCAATCTCCATGTCTGCTTCTCTTCTTTTTTGCGAGCTTTTCCCCGTCTGCGAACGCATCCCCTGCTCACAGCAGTGAAGAGCTGCCTGTCTAGCTCTCCTTTTCCAGGTCTTTTGACCCCTACTGTGTTGATTGCTAGAAGAGATTGAGCAAGAAAGGCCGCTTGAAGAACCCCCATCATCAGCAACCCTAGCTCTCTCCAGTTCCTCCCCAATTTTAGAGGAATTAGGGTTTCCAATTTTTGTTTCAACAATTTCTATCGTTGGAGAAATTATTCCCTGCCCCGCACCTTCCTCTCCTGCAGACGTGGCATGAATAATGTCTGGGCTTTTGTTGAGAGAATGACCCAAAAATGACATATTTTGGACTTGGGTCAAATTAGACGTTTGGGCTTCAATAACTGGCACCTCCATCAGGCCCAAACCGAAAAGACCTTTCGAAAGATCATCAGCAATTTTGAATTTCTCAAAATTTACACTTTCCCGCGCGATCTCATTTCCCAGATCCTCTTCCACGCGGGCATTAATGGTCTTTTCCTTGTCGGCCTCGGGAACACAATCCTCTTCCTTCGACTCTTCGACTTCCTGCCGACTTTTCAGGTTCCTTGCCGGACCCTCATCGATAGCTGCCTTAATTCTTGCGCCTTCGCCGGAAACTGGGCAACTTTCCGGTAAGGCAAGAACCTTCTTATTGGAAGAGGAAGAAGCTCTGCTGGATCTTCCCAGTTGAGTAGCTGCTTCTTTTAGATTTTTTGGAGCAAAGAGTTCTGCCAAGCTTTTGGCTTTTAAGCTTTGATCAAACTGGCATTCACGCTTAATCCCGTCCGCCATATCCGCCATTTTTTTCGGGCATACCCTGTCATCATGTCCGATAACCCCGCAGTAGAAACACATATAAGGCAATCTTTCATACCTTATTTTCACATTGACATTACCAATCTTCGAAAATTTGATCTTTAACTCCTTAAAAAGTGGCTCAGAGACATCCCAAATGATTTTTAATCTGGCAAACCTACCATCCGAAGAAGTTTTTGCAGGGATTTTGACTTCTAGAATCTCTCCGAACTTCTTGCTCATCTTTCGAATGATGTTCTATGTAAAATAAATAGTTGGCCAATCCCAAACCTGGATCCTGATTGGCGATTTGCTCAGAGAAATAGAGTCAAACTCTTCTGCAGCATTCCATTATGAGAGAATGATGAGTTGATTATTAAAGAACCACGGGCTTCCTTTGACAATTCTCTCCATGTCACCTCTGTTCTTGAAAAAGAACTGATACCGCTTTTCTCCGACCTCCTCCACACTAAACTCCTCCGGAGAGTTCCACACGGAGTTCATTGTAGATGTTAATCCAGAGAGATTGATCGGCTTACATGTATAGACTTTTCCAATTAGACTGTTTTCACAGTCTTTAAGTCTACTATTCACGTCATCCTCTTCAATAATTAAGTCAACTTCCTCTTCAGAGCCCAGCTTGATGGTTTCCAGTTTACTCATGACTTCTTCATGCTCAGCTTCATTGCCGGAACTACATGACTCTTCTTTATTGCTTGCCGTCTTCACTCATGACTGTTGGTCAAAATTAGAAGCACAAACTGAGGACAATGGTGAAGGAAGATTAACCAGAAAGTAGAGAAAGGGAAAGGAAGGGGAAAGAGATAAAAGAAACACTGGGAAAACCAAGAGTACTTTCTCTCTCAAGCAAAGAGCTGAGAACTAACTCGCCTAAGTCGTGCTCCTCAACTCACTTAAGCCCCGCTTTCTTTACCTCATTTTAGTGACTTTTTCTTTTAGAGTCATAAAAAATTATAATTTGCAGATTTTTGTTACCACCTATTTTAGGTTCACTTTTACCTTTTTAAAGACTAATAAAAGTTAGCTTTTTCAACTTCAACTTATCTTACATTTTGCTCCTAATATCTATTTTAAGAGATAAAATAGAAGAACAGTAACCAAGATTTTTCTTAAAGAGATAACTAATTTTTTTAAAGCCTTGCATAATTTAAATTAAACATTTTTTTATATTTTTTTAAGAAAATATAAAAAGTCGCCCAAATTATATAAAGAAAACGGAGCTTTAGTCAAATAATCTTAAATTTCAAACTCAAGTATGAAATTTAGAGTGAGTGGCTTTAGAGCATACTTATTTAGCAGAGCAATATCGGAAGTGCAAAGCAACAATTGATTCATTACAATTCAAAGACAGAACGTGAGAGGAACTTGAGACCCCTATAATAATCAATTTGATAGTCGCACAAGAGATAATAGACATACTCGAGAGCAACATTTGATCACGAACTTCGTCAATGAGTGTTGACCACAAACTTCATCAATGGGCTAGAATAAATATGTTAATTCGACGTCGTATTCTTTGCCCAGCCTTTTGTTAACCAATTTGCATAAGTATGAAATTGCTTCAGCAGTAATTTTTGTGAGGATAAATTTACTAAAAGATGCAAATTAAGTAGGAGTATGTAGCTAGTGATAGTTTAGATCGCCAATGGTAGATAAGTTTGAATTCAAGTGGACAGATATTGGAACTTTAAGTTTGTGAAGGTGGCATTAAATATTAATGTTTATTGTTAAAATGTGAATTAGTGAAAAGGTAAACATTTTAATTTTAAACCCAAAAATAGTTAGGCTTAGTGTGATCAACTTTAGTTTTGTAAGAATCACTGCCCGTAAAATAATTATAGAAGGCAAAGCACTCTATAGTAGGCTACTCCCTATATTTGGAATTATTTCGTAATGTAAGACTGCTCATTCTAAATTTGAGATGATTTTATTAGCAAAACGACATAACTAATAAATCTTTTCACAGAAAACTTGCTTCTATACTAATTTCACACACATACATTCGGCACGTAGCGTAGTGATTGTGATGGTGGTGGTGGGAGAGATGCGAAACGAACGGAAGTTGGATCGTGAAAGTTGACTTCTGCGGTTTCAGTTCTACCTCTTTTGTGGTGAATTTGTTTACTGAACGAATTGTTAAACAAACAATGAGAATTGGGAAGATATGTTTAAGAAAAATTATTTACCGCCAAACAAATGAAGTCTGAACGAAGACTTTACAGTTTCAGTTCGAGTTGGTTCATAATCAAAACTCACACATTTTTTGCGACGATGAGTTATTTGGGACCCTACTCTCCGAATTTAAAAATTGCAGAGAGCCCGATAATTTTTCTGCAATTGCCTCGAGTTCGCCAAAGGTGGTCGTTAATGTTCTTAATGTACGCTCCATCACTACGACAAAGGGAGCCTATACTCAATATCCGATCCATAGGAAAACAGCGTTTAGAGATGTTTGAGTTTCCGAACAAGAACTCAAGAAGTTGATGAATCAGCTTGGGAAGGGGAGAATGATGCACATCTAATTATCTTGGATCTAATTGCTCCATTAGTTAAGAGAGTAAGTCAATGAGTCCTTTTGGATGAAGGTTTTCACTTTTGAATAAGTTGTTTTCTATTTTCCAATATGGTAGTCCGTTAGACTAATTAATTGCAAGCATGAACTCTTGTTGATGTCTTGAGAATTGCTGAGTCTAGTTAATATTAGTGGGAAGTGTTATGTGGCTGGATGAGTTTTTCAAACTACTCTATTTATGTTATGATTTCATGAATGGCAAAGGCAGACATTAAGATTGAACTTTACTAAACAAGAGTTTGTTTTAAGTGGATTGAGTGTTCTCTCCCCTAATCAAGGTTGTGGCTTGGTCGCGTTGAGGGACATTCGCATTAAGCTATGTTGAGTACATCTGTTGCTGCTGGTGAGTGATTCTCAGGACCCATCTCTCATCGACTAAGCTTTTGTTTTAGCTTCAGCATCATAACTGAATTGTTCTTGCTGCGAGTGTTTTTAGTTTATATTATGCTCTCTGTAAATTTTGATATTGCTGTGCCTTATCCATCTTGTTCTTTACAGATAATATAAAAGCCATGAAAAGAGGAAGAAAAACCATAGCAGAACTCCCCAGGTATTTATTGATGGATATCCTGTTGAGGCTCTCTTTGAAGGTATTACTTGTATGTAGATGCGTCTGCACGAATTGGCGCGATCAGATTTCTGATCCGGAGTTCGCCAAACAGCACTTCGAAAAGTCAGAAGTTTATGCTCTAGTACGTTCTTTGTCATCACGTACAAAAGTGTCAAGAACCCTTCACCTGGTTGAGCCACACCAACCAGAATACTGCTTCGTTGCCAAAAGCAATGATGGCAGTTGCCAATGTAACCGCAATTGGCTATCGTTTACGTATGGGTTTCACTTGAAGAGGGAGCTGAAAATCAAGTTCAAGATTCCATTGCGCAATTTGGGTTTGGTCCTTGATAATGAACAGTTGAATATTCAATCTGGAGTTGGTTCTAAACAGAAATGTTGCATCAAAGTGAAGCCCAAGGATCACAGATTCATTATAGCGAATTCATGTCGAGGTCTACTTTGTCTGGCTGAACCATTTACTAGTGATCCTGTAGCTGTTTGCAACCCGATTACGGGTGAGTATATAAACCTCCCTGCTTCGACACAGGTACATGATGATTCTGTCAAGACTGCAGCTGATTGTGCTTTGGGTTTCAGTCCACTAGCTAATCAGTATAAGGTGATTAGGATGTTTGATGAACGACTGTCTAGCGAGTCGACTCTTGAACCCATCACGGGAAAAACGATAAGAAAAGGCAGAGTGGCAGAGATAAACACTCTTGGTACGAGCTCTTGGAGAAGGATTGGTGATGCGCCTATCTCATTCAACAAGCTAGGATTCCCGACGTATCTAAATGGAGCGGTTCATTGGCTATATTTAGACGAGAAGAGATTAGATTATGTAATTTCCTTCAACTTTGTTACTGAAAATTTCAAACCAATCCCTCCACCACCTCTGGAACGTTACATGTTTGCTCCGGAAATCATCCAGTATATCTCACTTGGAGAAATAAGAGGATGCCTTTGTATGTGCTATCACGACAAGGGGGAAATTGTTTTATGGATGATGAGAGACTATGGTGTTCAAGATTCTTGGATAAAGGAGTATCGTGTCACTGCCTCAACTCCAGAAGGGAGGTGGCTTCGCGGTTTGTATGAACCGGTAACTGTTTTGAGCAATGGAGGTTTACTTTTATTTCATCGTTTCAGCGGCACTTTATTTTATTACAACGCTGGTGGAACGAGATATGAACCTGTCAAGATCTGCAGTGCCAAGTCGAAATATGAAGTGATTTCCTATATCCCTAACTTCATGTTGGTGAAAGATGTCGTAGTTGGAGACAATGTGGAAGTGTTTAATATCAATTCAAGGTATGACTACCACCTAGCTAATCTATTGCTCTAGTTGCTTTAGTACATGTTTGCTTAAAGTTCCCCTTTCCATCTGATCCTGCAATGTTAAGTTGTGATAACAATTCAATCGGAGTTTTAGGACTTGCTAAGAAAAGACACTTCTCACCTGCTAGCCTATCCGTCTCAAGGTCTATATTTTCCAATGAATGCCTCTGAATACTAGAATCATTATATGTATTTGAACTGAAATTACGATTTCATCTACTATCCTATTGATATAATGCTCATTAATTTAAAAATAGTGGATTTGTACCTTGTCCAAGTTAAGTTATCAAATGAGGTGAATGGTTTTAGTTTTCCAGATGTTGAAGGTTAGTTCTACCTTCATGATTGATGATGGTTAGGCTGTTCTGTAACAAAGCTGCTATAGGTCTATTCTAGTTATTAGCTCTACTGAAATTAGTCAGAAAATATTTGTATCTGCTCTCTGTTTTGGTTAGTCAAATGTCCCACTTGAATGCATACTGGCGTCTTAACATAAATGCACTCGATTTCCGGGAAGTATTCTACGCCACTTTGAATAACACGATATTGGCGCATACTGTCTTTGTTTTAGTTCTTTATGTTTCGTGCTCTTCTTTGTTTCCTCTCCAAACAACTTGTGATATCACCTCGGCATTTCTTAAAAATTCAAACAAAGGTGGCCTAGGGGTTCGTATCCAAACAATTCTTTAGTTTGAAGTGTTGTTTCATACAGGTGTGGAGCGCTCAAATTGCGAGGGGAGACCAAGAGTTTGTTCATAGAAGGCACAGATCCTGGCTTGGATTCTAACTTTAATCTCTCATCGAGTGATTATGATAGTGACTAGTAATGGTGATGGAAACTGTTAGCTTAAGGAGGGCATGTTCTTGGTTGGGGAAAAGGGAAAACCGTTTGACTCCGTCCCAGCCTTTTCTCCTCAAGTTTGATTTTTTGACTCGTATCTGGTTCACTTTGACCGGTTGATTTGTAGTAAAACGATGCAATTTTTTGATAATTTTTTCACCCAGTTATAGAGCAACTTTTACTCGACGACACCACGAAAAGATTATCAAAAAATTACATCATTTTACTATTTAAATCACCAGGTCAAAGTGACCCAATGAATAGTAATAAAAGTCAAAATGGGAAGAAAGAGCGGGGACAAAGTGGTAGTAATTTCCCTTAGTAGTGTTTGGTTTTACTGCATTAGAAATTATGTCTGGATTTATGTCTACAATTCTGTCCATGTAGTGACTCTTTTATCAAAGGAATTTGTTGTGTTTGAATTATTTTACTTTTGATTAAGACATCTAGGTTTGTTTAAAATTGCCGCAATAATATATGTGATGATGAGTTGAATTAAATTCTGATATGCAAAGGCTTGATGTTTGTCGAGAAACTTACCTTAACCAGAGGGCCTTTAGGGTATCTGCAACTCCATGGGGGAAGGGGGAGGGTGACAGGAAAAGCTGTATAAAAATATGGTTTAGGTCCAAATCCATGGGGGTAATGGGAGGGGATGCTAGGGTGATACTTTTTGCTTGGGTTTGGGATGGTTAGGTGGGATTTTCCCATGTACATTCCCATCTTCCTCTTCTTACATGGGTTGAAATGGATGAGGGGAAAATGTGAGTAATGGGTTGAGGGAGGGGGAGGGGGAGGGGAAAGAAGAAAATGGTGGGCCTGTTGTTAGAGGTGGGGGAAAGGGAAAATGATATGGGTTGGAGATGCCCTTAGGCTAGTACACCGCCAACGACATTTCACCATGTTACAGAAGACTTGTATTCGGTTTCCTGTGTTCTTTATTGGGTTTGTTTTGATTTCCTCAATTGAGAGGTTGGAGAGGAAGAGCAGTTCACTGCCATGGTTACTGGAAGTCCACCTATTTCTACCGCCCACCACTTGTTGAGTTCGCCGCTCCTTACCAGATATTTTCGGGGGTCAGAAGTCAACCTGTATCGCCACGAGTTCTAGCTGTACTCTATTGTGTTTTGTTTGAGCTAAATTTGTGCTCGGAGCTACTCTAGTGCAGGTAAGTTCCTGGCTATAGCGAAGGGCAATGTCATGTTCAACGTATGATCGTATTAATATTGATGTACTCGTAATATTGTCAAGTGGGCTGGTAACCACAAAACCACACCGAAAATGACCAGGTGAGTCAAGAACCGGACTGGGACTGTGTGGTCATAAACCGGCCCAGGACCGAGTATGTGGTGGTTCGGATCCGCGTAACTGGCTGGAACCGGCCTGCCTAAAACCATGATCGGCCCAGGGCCAAACCTGAACCAGAATCGACCCAAGACCGGGACCAGACCGGTTAACCAGCAAACCAAAACTATTTCAGTCATTTTTTATCCAATTGTTTATATATATATGGGTAATTTACACGTTGCACCCTCGCTTTTATGTAAATAGGCAATCGATACCCTCACTGTTCATCAATTGACAGGGGGTACCCTTATTTCTGACAGTTTTTAACAGACTTGGACGGAGCGGATGAAAGTACTACTTTACCCTTCTCTTTTTAGTGAATAACTTTACACAAATTACCCCTGAGTTTTGGTAAATATGCACACCATACCCTTACTGATTGCATATTATCAAGACACACCCCTATTTTTAACAGTCAGTTACAATTCATGGAGATATACTACTTTACCGTCAATATTTTAATTACATCTGTACATGTTAAATAAAAAAGAACATATTTATTTAATTGACTAAATCACCTTCTAAGCCATCTTTTCCTATTTCTCTCTTCTAAGAAAATTGAAGTTTCTCTCAGGTTTAATGATATAACCTATTGCACAAAGTCAAATTGACGCAGTAAATGCTCAGGTTTATGGTAATTTTGATTATTTAAATTTCAGTTCTGTGTTGATGGTAATGACAAATTCTGTCGAAGTGTTTAAAGATATGTTATGCGACAATATGCACTCTTAATACTTGTTTGATATTCGGTTGATGTCTTGGGGGTAGTGACATATATGTCAAGTGTTTAAAATATGTCATGTAATTATATTCACTCTTAGTATTGGTTTAAAATTTAGTTGAAGTCTTGGTGGTAATGCATTGTTTGTATTTTACGTATTTATAGGCTACCGATAAGAGGAGTGATGTACCTGGTTGAGGTCTTGCTTTCATTGCCTCATTTTAAGCCACTTTTTACCTTTTTTAAGTTATAAAAAAAATAATTACCTAATTTTCGTTACAACTCATTTAAGGAATTTTTTTAACCTTTTTTAAGACTAAAAAATAGTTTTTTTAGTGCAACTTTTTCTACTTCTTACTCCTAAAGTCTACTTTTTAGGAGATAAAATTGAATATAAGTAAGCAATATTTTTCTTGAAAAAAAGTCACCTAGAACGTTTTAGAAAAATTAATAATGTCAAAGTAAGCAAATTTTTTTATCTTTTTCTAAAAAGACCTAAAAAGTCACCTACATTAGGTAAGAAAGCAGGGCCTGAAATTTTTTCTTACTTTTTACTCCTAAAATCTACTTTTTATGAGATAAAATAGAACATAAGTAAGTAACTGTACACACAAATTTTATGCAATTGGAAACAAATGCGAGAAATTTGGAGTAACAAATATTTTATTGATGAAATTAATGTAGCGGATTACAATCTCTGTAACGAATTTCTAAACAGAAATTACAAATCCTCTGATACTTCTCCTTGAATGTTGAACGAAGGCTTCGCAGCTTGATCTCTGATCGAACGGGTAGGTGTTCTTTGATTTCGGCGAAGAACGCGTTGAACGTCTTGAAGAACGCGAAGAACTTGATTGGAGATCTTCGAATGTCTTGAAGAACTGTGGGATGATCTTGATGTCCGGTGTATGAACTCTTCAGGGCTTTAGCTGCTTGATCTTCAGAGCTCTCTCCTTCTTGCAAGATCGAATTGTGTGTTTTTTTTTATGCCTAGGGATGGCTCATTTATATAGGCATGGGCCGACTTGTTGGCCAAGGTAGAAAATAAATATTATTTATTTATTTATTTATTTATTTATTTATTTATTTATTTATTTATTTTCTGCATCAATTTGACAAGTGGCGCACCATAATTGGTCGGGCTCGCTAGTCTTGATAACTGCATCACTTTGACAAGTGGCACTATTTGATTGGCCTTACTTGCTGACGTGTAACCGTGTCATGCAGCGATGTGGCGTCGCCATAAGCAGTCCTTAATTGCAAATAAGGTTTGGTCTCATTTACAATTTAGTCCATGTTTAATTGCCGTTTTAGGACAATAACTTATCGAGTAGTGCTTTTTTATCAAAATTTTTCCAAATATCTGAAAACATGTGTCATTGTTTAAATGGCTAAACATTTACGTGTCTACAAATGCCCCTTCAAGGCTTGTTCACCGGCTCCTGAGCTTGTTGGTGTGGATAAGCCTTGAAAAGTTTGACCTTGTCATGAGCCCTGGAAGTATAACTTCATACTTCATGGAACATAAATTCCCGTCTTGGAACAGAGTTGAGACACGTTTGCACTTCGTCTCGTCCGCAGTCAAAAGAATGCGTGATTTACCATTACAAGAAGCGATTTTGCAATGTCTGGAGCCCATAGGTTATAAAATATTAGACACAAACACCATAAAGAAGTCATGGTGTAGTCCTTAAAGGGGTAGAGAGTCTTTGAAACCAAATCAAGCCCTTTTTTTTTATTTGGCTGGCACTTGAGCATAGTGAGCACAAAAAAGCCAAGGGTTCCATTTTACCAACAAATTGGACTAACCCCAGATTTAAATAAAAAAAATAAAAAAAATAAATGGCAAACAACGCAGGTTGTTTGTTCAAAAGTATAATCCCATTTTTTTTTCCTTTATCACTTGATTGAGTATGACCTGTTTCACCCTTCCTAGCTCTCCTGGCTGCTTGTGAAGAGTAAAACCATATTCCCTCCCAAAGGAGAAGTACAAGATGATAAGTATTCTACTGAGGTATGGAACTGATGGATGATCATATCGCAGGCAGCCAACCTCCACAACATGGTATTGACACGCCTATGGCATTATGTGACCATATTCAAGCTGATATTTTTCTTCTTGTCATATCCGAATCCAGAAAGGATTTAAGCTTTGTCCTGCGCGAGATAGGAAAAACCAGCAGTGGGCTGATTTGAGTTGCTCAGGATTTCCCTTACCAAATCGTATTAGGATAACATGATTTATTTTGCCCAGGACCTCTCTTACCGAGTCATATTAGGACAGGAGTTTCCCCTTCTATATAAACGCCACAGGAGCATCAGCATTATTCATAACACTGAGTTCAGATAACGACGACAAACGCGCAGTGCTTCAGGTAAATTCTTCCGTCTTATTTCTGTCTTTATTTTGTGTTTGTTTTGTTCTTCTATCTGGGTTTTCTTCTTACTGAACCAGAATTCATCTGAATTCTACATGCTCAACTCCTGTAATTGGCAAAACCCTTTAACTTGTAGTAGTCATAGTTGACTCACACTCTGTCATGAATTAGTAACTATTTTCAGAGGAAGGTAGTCCCGTTGGCTGCAACTTGGCAGTGAAGTCTATCTAGCACACTAGATTGGATACTGCAACTAACTAGTCTTGATGATTAGGATTAAAACTGTACATACTAACTATTGTAGTATGTAGTTTGCTTAATGTTCCTACTGATTCACCCTTTATTCATAGTGGTAAGTTTTTCCTTCCATCTCTCAATCCTGAAACGTAGCTTTCTTTTTCACGCACATGACCCCTAGTCGCTTTATGTTCCGTTTTCTTATCAGAATTTCTTCATATCCTGAACTGAAAACTTCTCTAAATCATAGGGCTGAGCACTGTAATGTACTAACCCGTTGTCGCATATCCTTCCCTTCTAGTTAGTTTTGAATGACGCACAATCTGACATGAATCAAATAACCAAGGAAGGTAATCGTCTTGTTACTACTTGATATTGAAGAACCCCTGTATACCACTCTGGGCTGAGTAAGCAGCTAGCAAAACGTAATGAGCATGATTGAAATTGTGGTTGTTGCTCACTTTAGTACGTGCTTTCTTTGATGGTTCCTACTCTGCCTCACCTTTTATTTTTATTCTGCTTTGTAATTCTTTTTTACCTGCTATCAATATTTACAATTTGAATTCTTGTTTTATTTACAGGTGTTGTTTATTTTGGCGAGTTTCTCTTCAGCAATTTAATCAGGGTTTGTCACTATTTTCTTGCAAAGGCATCTTGAGTCGGGTCCTTTATTGCGGTCCTAGCAAAGGCATTCTCAGTTGCTCTATTGCGGTCCGGCACCAATTCTCTTTTACGAGTACGTGTTAATACCGGAATAAACCGATCTGTGCTGAGGAATGACATGCGCTGTACGAGTTCAGAGGTCCTAGCAAAGGCGTTCTCAGTTGCTCTATTGCGGTCCGGCACCAATTCTCTTTTACGAGTACGTGTTAATACCGGAATAAACCGATCTGCGCTGAGGAATGACCTGCGCTGTACGAGTTCAGAGGTCCTAGCAAAGGCGTTCTCAGTTGCTCTATTGCGGTCCGGCACCAATTCTCTTTTACGAGTACGTGTTAATACCGGAACAAACCGATCTGCGATGACGAACGACCTGCGCTGTGCACATTCAAATTTTGCCCAGCTTTCACGGTCCTACATTGCGATGGTGATCTTTTTGGACGCTCCACTTGCGGTGTAGACAATCTCACGATTACTGACGTAAGAGATACATCAAAAGAGACAACCCTACCGGCGCATACTCCAGCTTATGGCGCTCTTGCACCTGAATATACTTCAAAAGGTCCCAACCACATACAACGGTGGTATGAAGTATCCGAGGCAGAGCTGGACGTTCCTGGGAAGTCGGCTCCCATTGTTTCAGAGGTATTCTTCTTGAAGTCTTCATTGCATTATGAAAGTCCTGACTCCGTTCGTTCGAGCTTGTTGATAGAGAAAATCAATAAAGGTGATTCAAAATGGGGTAAATCTATGGCCAACTATGGTGAAACTTCGTTTATTGATGGATACTGGGAATGGTTAGAGTACATTCTTGGTCAAAATAAAGACATTCTCAATGACGCAAGGATATATGACGCAATTTACGCGTCCTTGTTCACATATGACAGGTGTGGCCATGTAGTACAGGCCTTTTGCGAATTCTGGTGCCCTTTAACAAACACTCTTCACCTCCCAATAAGCGAGATGTCCATCTCGTTATGGGACTTGTTTGAAATTGGCGGGCTACCTATTCATGGCCACTTTTATGACGAGGTGGTGCCCTCGACAAAGGAGTTGACAAGCCTGCCAGAAATAATTACATCTAGTTGTAAGTACTTGTTGGCAGCATACCACCACCTAAGTTCCAAGGAAGAGTCTCTTCCAGTTACCCTTGAAACATGAGTTAAATTTTGGTTTCGAGGCCACATTAGATATGAAAAACCTCCGCAACGATATCATAGAAAGGCGACGTCACAACCCAAGATTACTAATAACCCCTCGGGTATCATTAGGTTCCGTCCCCGCCTACCGCAAGAAGACGTTGTTTTTGAGGAATTGGGCACTGAAGAAAGCATCAGAGACGAAACCTTTCTTGCAGCCCTTCTTTCATGTTGGTTATGCAAATTTGTTTTTCCTACAGAAGCGTTTGACTGCATTCGCCCTGGAACTTTCAAAGTAGCAAGTATGATGGCTCGTGGAAAGAGATTCTCTTTAGCGGTGCCAGTACTTGCTAGTATCTACCGTGGCTTGGGTTTGATCTCCTCTGTAGGGTTTTGATTCATGGATTGCACAAAGGAAGAATAAACAAACATAAAACCATGCAAAACCCTCCAAGGATCACAAGTCAAGAGACATAACGATGGTAAGAGTTAGAAATCATAAACACACCTTTGGGTTCTCCTTGATGACTTCAAACGCGAATTGTGTCACGTTCTCTATAGTTGATCCACGCCTAGAGTTGATCCTAGAATCACCCAAGTCCTTGGTGCTAGCCCGGAAGAGGAAGAGGAAGAAGAATCACGCAAAACAAGACCCAAAAGGAGGGTCTCGGCCTCCTTTGGCCGACGGGGACGGGGCGGCGGCAAGGGGGCGGTCGGGCCTCCTTGTTGCTTGCTCTCTCTCCTTTTTTTCTCTCCAACTCTTGTTATGTTCACTAATGAGCATAAGTTATGTGGGAAGGAAGGAAGGAAGGTCCTTTATATAGTCCAACAACTCCTTGTTAACTACCTAAAGGACTTATTCTAGTCCTACTAGAATTCATTTTAGTCCCTTCCTTGCAAATTAGTCCCTACTAAGTTTGCAAGGGTTTGCAAAGTGATCCTTCTAATTAATTAATCCAATTAATTATTTCCCAAATCTAGTTCAACTCTATATAGCGTGTGACCCCATAGGTTCTATCTAGTTGGTAGCAACTATTTGCTAATATGGAGCGGTCTCTGACAAAACATCCATTCTAGCCAACTAATAGAATAGTCATCTTGACAACCTTTGTACAAGTAATTGTCTCATCCCTTTGTCTCTATATCCGGATTGGACACGATACATACAAGTCACACTCGTATATCCAATTCATAGTTTCTCGATCCATGGGAATAGCCTTATTCGTGCAAATAACATCAATATCCCATATTGATTTATTTGAGTCTGGCCAGACATTCTATAAGCACTATCCCTCGAGTGGCCTAGGATATTTGCTCCCATTATGTGGGAGGGACAAATTCTATCTACGTCCACTACGATCTCTAAGCTTGCTTCTTATTGTATCCAGTACACGCCTTTATAACTACCCAGTTACAGTGTAGCGTTTAACGCTACCAAGATCACAATAATCCACAACTAGAATATCTAGTGACTTCAAGTCTAAGGATGACAATACCATTGCACCGCGAGAAGCGCTTGTGACTCAACATAACGTGTATGTAGCCTTCTCGGAGATGGGTCAATCCAGTGCAACATTCCCTAATGCACACCTATGTGTTGGATCGCGATATCTCCATATCAATCCAACCCCATACTAGTCTATAGATGATTGTCCCATTAATCATTATACTTGACTAGGGATATTTAAGATAAACAACACAATTGTAAATCTAAGGACTTCATTATATTAAATATCCAATAAATAATTAATGAATTTCTAGCCACAAATAATTCATACAAAACTAGATTGCCTCTAGGGCATTTATTCCAACAGTCTCCCACTTGCCCTAGAGACAATCTGGCGCATCTCGTATGCCCATACTCCTAGTGTGCCCTTCATGCTTCCACTGCGTGAGAGGCTTTGTAAGCGGGTCTGACAGATTATCATTTGTAGGAATCTTGCATATCCGAACGTCTCCTCTATCGATAATATCTCAAATCAGATGAAACTTCCTGAGCACGTGCTTGGACTTCTGGTGCGATCTGGGTTCCTTTGATTGTGCGATCGCCCCAGTGTTGTCACAGAACAACTCAACTGGATCCGCAATGCTAGGGACCACACCAAGTTCAGAAACAAACTTTCTGATCCAAACAGCCTCCTTTGCTGCGCCATTCGCAGCAATGTACTCAACCTCTATTGTAGAATCAGCTACCGTCTCTTGCTTGGAACTCTTCCAGCTCACCGCTGCTCCATTCAGGCAAAACACATATCCCTATTGTGATCTAAAGTCATCTCTGTCGGTTTGGAAGCTTGCATCAGTGTAACCCCTTACACGCAACTCTTCCTCACCGCCAAATATGAAGAAAGCATCCTTGGTTCTTCTCAAGTACTTTAGGATGTTCTTGACTGCAATCCAGTGACTCTCACCCGGATTGGATTGGTATCTGCTTGTCATACTCAAGGCATATGACACATCTGGTCTAGTACATAACATGGCGTACATGATAGATCCTATGGCCGAGGCATAGGGGATTCTACTCATGCGTTCCTTCTCAATCTCATTGGAGGGACAACCACTCTTCGAAAGAGTGATTCCATGTGACATGGGCAAGAATCCCTTCTTGGAATCTTGCATGTTGAACCGTTTCAACACCTTGTCAATATATGTACTTTGACTTAGGCCTAGCAACCTCTTTGATCTATCTCTATAGATCTTTATACCTAGTATATAGGCTGCTTCCCCTAAGTTCTTCATTGAGAAACACTTTCCTAGCCAATCTTTAACAGATTGCAGCATGGGAACGTCGTTTCCAATGAGTAGTATGTCATCCACATACAAGACCAGAAAAGCTACAGAGCTCCCACTAACCTTCTTGTAGACACAAGACTCATCTTCGTTTCTGATGAAGCCAAACTCTTTGACCACTTCATCAAAACGTCGATTCCAACTCCTAGAAGCTTGCTTCAATCCATAAATGGATCGTTGCAGCTTACAGACTTTGTTGGCTTGCTTTGGATCTTCAAAACCCTCCGGCTGTATCATATACACGTCCTCGAGGAGATTCCCATAAAGGAATGCTGTTTTGACATCCATCTGCCAAATCTCATAGTCGTGGTATGCTGCAATCGCAAGTAGGATTCGGATGGATTTGGTCATTGCGACTGGTGAAAAGGTTTCATCATAGTCAATACCATGAATCTGTCTGAATCCTTTAGCCACCAATCGGCCCTTATAGGTAATCACATTACCATCCATGTCGATCTTCTTCTTGAAGACCCACTTGCACCCTATGGGCCGCGCTCCATCGGGTGGTTCCACCAAAGTCCATACTTTGTTGGTATACATGGATTCCATCTCGGATCTCATGGCTTCCAGCCACTTCTGAGAGTCTGGCCACTCATGGCCTCCTCATAGGTAGTAGGCTCATCATCTATGAGCATCGTGTCACCGGAATCGGTTACGAGAAGTCCATACCTCTCGGGTTCCTGGCGCACTCTACTAGATCTACGAAGCTCTTGTGTTACCTGAATAGGTTGCTCCACAACTGCTTGTGGTTCCTGTTCATGTTCCATAATCGGTTCAGTGATTTGTGGTTCTTGAACCTCTTCAAATTCTACATTCCTCCCACTTGCTTCTTTAGAGACAAACTTTCTTTCTAGAAACATGCGGGTCCGAGCAACAAACACTTTGTTCTCGGTTGGATTGTAGAAGTAGTATCCCTTAGTTTCCTTAGGGTACCCCACAAATTTACACTTATCCGATTTAGGCCCCAACTTGTCTGATTGTAAACGTTTTACATAGACATTGCAGCCCCAAATCCTCATGAACGACAGTGTGGGACGCCTCCCATTCCACATCTCATATGGCGTCTTCATGACTAATTTAGATGAAACACGGTTAATGGTGAAAGCTGCACTTAATAGAGCGTAGCCCCAAAATGATAATGGAAGATCGGTTTGACACATCATAGATCGAACCATATCCAATAGGGTCCGATTCCTCCTCTCGGACACGCCATTCCATTGTGGCGTTCTGGGTGGAGTGAGTTGGGACACGATCCCACACTCTCTAAGATAGTCGTCAAACTCTTGGCTCAAGTATTCTCCTCCACGATCCGATCGTAGGGCCTTGATACTTTTGCCAAGTTGCTTTTCTACTTCATTCTTGAATTCTTTGAACACTTCAAAGGATTCGGATTTTGCCATCATAAGGTACACAAATCCATATCTACTGTAATCATCAGTAAAAGTAATGAAGTAGACATAACCACCCCTGGCAGGTGTGGCAAATGGCCCACACACATCGGTATGTATGAGCGCCAATTGCTCACTAGTCCTCACACCTTTCTTATTGAAAGGGGACTTTGTCATTTTTCCCAATAAACAAGCCTCACATGTCTCATATGATTCAAAATCAAATGAGTCTAGTAATCCATCCTTATGGAGTCTAGATACACATTTCTCATTTATGTGGCCTAAACGACAGTGCCATAAATAAGCAGGATTTAAATCATTTATTTTAATCCGCTTGGTATTAATGTTGTAGACAGGATTGCTTAGATCAAGGACATAAAGTCCATTAAATAATTGCGCACTAAAATAGTGAATATTATTTAAATAAAAGGAACAACAATTGTTCTTTATTGATATAATAAAACCATCCTTGTCCAAACAAGAAATAGAAATAATGTTTCTGCTCATAGCAGGCACAAAATAGCAATTATTTAATTCTAAAACTAATCCTGAAGGCAGAGATAGCTCGCACACGCCTATGGCTAACGCAGCAACCTTTGCTCCATTCCCAACACGCAGTTCTACCTCCCCTTTAGCCAATCTCCTACTTCTCTTTAGATCCTGCATATTTCGACAAATATGAGATCCACATCCAGTATCTAATACCCATGATGTAGAGAAAGTAAAATTGACATCTACAACAAAAATACCTGGTGGTGGTGGAATCACTATTCCAAGCCCCTTGTCCTCCAGATATTTTGGGCAGTTCCTCCTCCAGTGTCCAGGCTGACTGCAGTAGTGACACTCACCTTTAGTCATGGCCTTGGCAATGCCACCAACAGGCTTAAGGGCAGGTTCCTTGGACTTGGAAACTGACTTGCCTTTGCCCTTGGAGGAAGAGGCAAACCTTTTGCCCTTTCCTTTCTGTACCATCATTATGGTCTTGCCCTTACCCTTTTTGATGCTCTGTTCAACCGTCCTCAACATGTTGAGTAAATATGGCAGTGGTTTAACGATCTCGTTCATGTTATAGTTCATGATGAACTGTCCATAACTCTCGGGCAACAATTGCAACACGAGATCGGTTGCCAACTCTTGGCCGACCGGGAACCCCAGTCGGGCGAGATTCTCCAGGTACCCAATCATTCGGAGTACATGGGGTCCCACCGGGTTCCCTTCTGCCAGATGACATTTGAATAGTGCCTTTGAGACCTCATACCTCTCTACCCTCGCCTGCTCTTGGAAGAGCTGCTTTAGATGTTCGATCATATCGACAGCATTCATGTTTTCGTGTTGCTTCTGAAGCTCAGAAGTCATGGTGCAAAGCATAAGGCAGGCCGCATCATTAGCGTCATCAACACGCTTTTGATACGCCTTTAAGGCAGCAGGTGTTTGGTTCTCTGGACCTTCTGGAACATGCTCCTCTATTGCGTACAGTTTCTTCTCTTGCTTGAGAACAATTCTCAAGTTTCTGTACCAATCAAGGAAGTTGGTTCCAGAGAGCTTTTCCTTCTAAGGACAGATCGTAGGGAATGTTGTGAACTCGATGAGTTGTTTGCCATTTGGAATTCTACAAAAAGGAAAATACGCAAGTTTTAGTATTTGTGAATTTTTGACTATATTCAATAATGGCTAGTTTATCAAATATAGCTCCCACTAGTTTTCTACGGATTAATAACCCTCAAGATATTAATGCGGAAAATATCCATATATTTTCTAGTGGGCCAAGATCCATCTTTCATCTCCTTATGAGCTTGCTTTGTCAAGTCACCCATAATTTGACTACTTTAGGTAGGAACAATTCCAATTGCATCCCTTATGCAACTCTTGGTTCAACTGGGCAAATAAATCCTTATTTATTCATCCATATGGATAATCCCAATTGATTGCCTCTAGGTTTATTAATCAAATTAATAGCCTAGTTGTGTTCAACCTCTTATCTAAACAATTGCACATTGTTACGTGCCATCGCATTCCATCATGATGAACCAAGTCGCCATGCTTTGGCACGCACGAGCTTGGTAAATAATGATGATAATGAGTGTTTAAATAACGAGAAGGCAAGAACACAATATTTGAATTTTGAGGGATTTTAAATTCAATTTTAATTGTTTTGTTGATCATTATCAACTAATCTATCTATTTGAGTTTGGGCACAACTCCAAATAATAGATCCGGGTTGTCTAATTATCTTATTATCCTAATTGCATGCATCATCCATACACCAACCACACAATAATAAGACAATAAAATAAACAACCACAAAACAGAAATTAAACGTGATGTGGATATGGCCTTTTCTAGACTAAGATAATTCCAAGCCAATGGAATTATCTATGAACCCTAAACAAACACATCTCCATGCGTCTTGATCTTTTGGTCCATCCTTCATGGTCATGTGGAAGGGCTCCATGCTCCATCTTTTGTGACTTCTTTGGCTTTGGGCTTCTTTTCTTCAATCTTGGCTAACAATCTACTTTATCTAGCACCAGCTAACTTCTATACTAAATAAAATAAATCTCACAAGTTGAGAAAAAAAATGGCACGCAGGCCATAAAACCCTAATTAATTATTACAATTAATTGATCAGCTCGCAGGCCGTAAAACCAAACCACAAAATTAAACATCCACATCAAACCACATCCTAAGGCCATATCCAATCACCATGCGATTTGCACATAAACAGTTAAAATCCAATTTTAACGCGCTTGGTCAATTTTAATTGATTTTAGGATTTCTAGGGTTAAAACGGTCCATGGGCCCAACAATCAAATTGCCTGGGCCCAACAAAGTGAACCACAAGGCCCTAGGGCCGGCCCGACCCAAAACCCACAAGCCTAGGCCCGCGGGTTAGGGCCGCCCGGCCCCTAGGGCGGCCAAGCTTGGGCGGCAAGCAAGGGGGGCGGTCCCTAGGGGGGGGGCGAACCTCCTTATGGGAGTTGTTTCCAAAACAACTCCCTTGCTTGGTGCCCAAGTTTGGTTGTTTCCTTGTTTTGGGAGAACTCCTTCTTCCCCAAGGATGCCCAAACCCTAGATCTAAGATCCTAAAATTTCTCAAACTCACCAATTCATGCATCCAATGCAAAAATTGGATCTTGTTATGATTAATTATTGACAAATTGCATCCCATGCTTGATTTGTCTTGTTTTACGCGATAAACAATCAAATTAAGGTGTAAAACAACTAAAACGTAAAACATAAACCACGTTTATGCTCTACGACCTGTGGCTCTGATACCACTGTAGGGTTTTGATTCATGGATTGCACAACGGAAGCATAAACAAACATAAAACCATGCAAAACCCTCCAAGGATCACAAGTCAAGAGACATAACGATGGTAAGAGTTAGAAATCATAAACACACCTTTGGGTTCTCCTTGATGACTTCAAACGCGAATTGTGTCACGTTCTCTATAGTTGATCCACGCCTAGAGTTGATCCTAGAGTCTCCCAAGTCTTTGGTGCTAGCCCGGAAGAGGAAGAGGAAGAAGAATCACGCAAAACGAGACCCAAAAGGAGGGTCTCGGCCTCCTTTGGCCGACGGGGACGGGGCGGCGACAAGGGGGCGGTCGGGCCTCCTTGTTGCTTGCTCTCTCTCCTTTTTTTCTCTCCCACTCTTGTTATGTTCACTAATGAGCATAAGTTATGTGGGAAGGAAGGAAGGTCCTTTATATAGTCCAACAACTCCTTGTTAACTACCTAAAGGACTTATTCTAGTCCTACTAGAATTCATTTTAGTCCCTTCCTTGCAAATTAGTCCCTACTAAGTTTGCAAGGGTTTGCAAAGTGATCCTTCTAATTAATTAATCCAATTAATTAATTCCCAAATCTAGTTCAACTCTATATAGCGTGTGACCCCATAGGTTCTATCTAGTTGGTAGCAACTATTTGCTAATATGGAGCGGTCTCTAGCAAAACATCCATTCTAGCCAACTAATAGAATAGTCATCTTGACAACCTTTGTACAAGTAATTGTCTCATCCTTTTGTCTCTATATCCGGATTGGACACGAGACATACAAGTCACACTCGTATATCCAATCCATAGTTTCTCGATCCATGGGAATAGCCTTATTCGTGCAAATAACATCAATATCCCATATTGATTTATTTGAGTCTGGCCAGACATTCTATAAGCACTATCCCTCGAGTGGCCTAGGATATTTGCTCCCGTTATGTGGGAGGGACAAATTCTATCTACGTCCACTACGATCTCTAAGCTTGCTTCTTATTGTATCCAGTACACGCCTTTATAACTACCCAGTTACGGTGTAGCGTTTAACGCTACCAAGATCACAATAATCCACAACTAGAATATCTAGTGACTTCAAGTCTAAGGATGACAATACCATTGCACCGCGAGAAGCGCTTGTGACTCAACATAACGTGTATGTAGCCTTCTCGGAGATGGGTCAATCCAGTGCAACATTCCCTAATGCACACCTATGTGTTGGATCGCGATATCTCCATATCAATCCAACCCCATACTAGTCTATAGATGATTGTCCCATTAATCATTATACTTGACTAAGGATATCTTAGATGAACAACACAATTGTAAATCTAAGGACTTCATTATATTAAATATCCAATAAATAATAAATGAATTCTAGCCACAAATAATTCATACTAAACTAGATTGCCTCTAGGGCATCTATTCCAACATCCTCCTCAAGTATTCCTAGCTCCTTTAGTGCAATGTTCCCCATTCATTATGTTTATGGATGGCTCCGGCAATATTCTGATAGCTATTGGTGCACTCGAGACCCTCAACGTCGCAAGAGCAATGCACTAATGGTTAGACTGGCTGGCGAAAAGATGGCCAAGAGATACAGTGAATTATCAGCTCGTGAGCTTTTCACTAATATCAACCCCTCTGTGCTATCGACCTTATGCATCCGTTATGATAAAGATGTATTTTTTCGAGATGATGGAACATTGAAGGCATATCGCGCGGACTACTTGCTTAGCCTTCGTTTTACCTATTTAACTTTTTGCAGGGGAATAAATTCGTGGTGGAAGCGTACAGCCCACACAGATTTTCAAGACAGTTCAATTTTTGCCAAGATTTCCTGGAAAGTTGAAGGAAGAAATTTTTGATGGCACCCTAGATCAGGTTGTCCCACTGTGGGAATCTAGCATGAGATTATCCACGCAAGCTGAGTTGGTGATACCCTCACGCTCTTCTCACTGTCTTGCAACAGTCCAATACATGGAATGATGGTCCAAATATACGCGACTTTCACTCGGAGAAAGGACTGAACCAAATCTAAACAAGAAGAGCTCAAAAAATAAAGGTGGAACAGCCAAGAAAGCTTCCAAAAATCTTGATGGTATCATGGGTCCCCCAAAGAATGCTTCTCCTTCGGTTAACAAGGTGAAGGCATTAATAAAAGACCCCTCGCCCAAAATAGCTTATGTAGTTGTCAAGAACCAGGAGGGCAAGCCAATCTCTTCAAGAAAACAAATCCCCTCAGATGAAGAGAGTGAATCCAGTGGTAAAGAGAGAAATCCTAAGAGAATAAAAACTAAGCATAGGACACCTGTTAATACCAATAATGAAGAAATAGGTGAGCATCAACCTGATTTCCAAGAACTCCCAACTATGAATGCCCCTGCTGTAAGTGTATGCTCGGTGGACGGTCCTCGTTCCTTCGAATTATTAACTAAATCCTGTGAAGGTCTCGATCCTGGAGAACTTCCAACACCACCACCTGGTGATGCTCTAGCCATTTGTGACTCTTCAAAGAAGTTTCCCCAACAATCTAGTTTTGCAATAACAGAAGCCAAACCATCCGCGTGGGATATGACTAGACACATTAACGAGTGTGAGGATGCCTTGACAACAATGTTGTGGACCGGATTTGCGAGGAAGTTAGCGAAAGACCCGCTGCACCTTCTCGGTCGATTGAGAAATGACTTGAGCAAAATTGAGAAACGCGGCGCTCCCAATTTTGTGTCCTTGCGACGTTTAGTGGATCTATTCTTTGATGATGTAAAATCATACTCAACAGTTCGCTCAAGGAGGAAAACGATGCTGGCTGGCGAAAATTCCTCAAAGTCATCAGGGGAAGTGGATCTCGTCTCTCCCTAGCTGAAAACAAATATGCTGAGCAAACTCAAGTTTTCAAAAGCCTTGAGGAAAAGCTTGAAAATATCAACTCTCAAATAGAGATGTTGAATGCCGAGAAGAGAGCTACCGAAGAGCAGATGTTAAAGGAGAGAGATCAGCTATCGCGGTTGCAAAGTGACGTTATGAGCATCCAGGAAGAGAAATCATCGCTTGACGCTGCCTCAGTTTTGAGCGATTTGGAACTATCTCTGGAGGCCAATAGAGATGATTTGTTGAAATTTCGATTATTCTGAGTATCTTTTCCTTTCATTTTGTCAAGTTTTCGTATGGTAAATTTTTTAGCAATATGATAATCAGTTATTTGAACATTTTTCCTTAAAAATATACCCATCATGTGTATATGGTTAATGATCTGTTCATAAATAACCAAACTGTAAGAAATCACTTTACAACTAGCTAATCGCCTTTACAGTTCTTTGGTAGTTATATGATTGATTCGGAAAAGACGAGGATACTGTAGAACAAGAGAAACACTCAAAGGAATAAATTGTCAATCATAGGATAATATCCTAATTGACATTCTGGAATTTTAGGATAATATCCTAAAATAATCCTAGTGAACCTCTTGAACTCCATTGTGAACCTTTGGGCAGTATCATTAAACACAATCCATAAATTTTAAGACAACATCATTTGTCCCTTTAATATCCTGGATTTCGTAGATAATATCCTGGATTTTTAAGATAATATCTTGAACTGGCCCTTTAAACTCTGTGGCAATATCCCAAATAACATGTGGGCACAGGGTAGCGTCCGAACATCATTTTAATCGTTATCGTAACATCAAAATTCCCAAATTCCTGATGTAATTAGAATTTCCGAATGTTATCCAGGACAATATCCTGAATTTCTGGGTAATATTCAGGATAATACCCTTGACAGCATCTTGAAACTACTTGGAAGTATTCACAATGATATTTGAGCACCATTCAGCATCATGTACTCCTGTAATACCCTCTTTAGCTCCATTAAAATTTCGGATGACAGCTTTACACAAATACCCAGAATATCCTGAATAATCTCTTGAATTCCCGCGGGTGACATCCTGGAGAAAATCCTAAATTATGAGGAGTATTTTGTATTTCTTGAGTACCACCTCTGGTAATATCCGAAACTATCATCTCGAACCCCGAATGACATCCCAAGGAGCATCTTGAAACCCCGAAGTATTAAATATCCAGAATTTCTAGATAATATACTTAGTAATATTCTGATTTTTTTTCTTTTTCTTTTTTTTTCGGGTGACATCCTGGATAAGCATCCTGAATTTCCTAAGGAGTACTCTGAATTTATTGAGTAACACCCCCGGTAATATCCTAAGAATATCATTTTAAACCCCGAATAACATCCTGAGAAGAATCTTGAAACCCCAAGGTAGCAAACATCCAGAATTTCTTAGATAAAATCCTGAATTTCAGGTTATATGTAGACAATCCGAGCTTCAGCATTACCACGCCATATTCGGCTAGTTCTACGTTCGAGAACGTCAGTGGTGAGCTGTTTCGGTGCAACATTTTCTGGATCAGAGTGGATCCATTCGTCGCGATCGACGCTTCCCAGTTTTGGAGAACAGTCAACTCCAATAATGAAGGCAGCAGTAACATCAACAAAGTTGAAGTTATTCTCCATTGGGAACCAAGCGAATGGTTCAGATTTGGAGCCTGTGCCATGCCAGTCAAACAGCCAGAATGGGCGGCCAGTGGGGTCGCTCTTCAGAGGAGTCAAAGTGCAGAGCATTTTTGTTCCAAGAGTCTGGATGATGTAGAGGAAAGAGGAGTAATCATAGTGAGCTTTACTCCAAAATTGAACAACGCCACCGGTGAAGAGTAATGAACAAGACGATCATTACTCAGTAGAAGATTCCAGGATATCAGAATCTTTATCAGGATAATATTCGCAGGAATCATAGGTTAGCGAGAAAAATATTCGCAGGAAAAATTGGTAATTCCAGGATAATATCCTAACTGGCATCCTGAATTCTAGGATAATATCTTAAAATAACCTTAAAATAATCATAGGTAACCTCTTAAACTCCATTTTTGAACCACTGGAAAGTATTTTTAAACACAATCCTCAAATTTCAAGGTAAAATCATGTGTCCCTTTAATATCCCGAATTTCCTGGACAATATCCTTGATTTCCTGGATAATATCCTTGATTTCCTTGATAATATCCAGGATTTTTCGGATAATATCTTGAACAACACCTTTTAACTCTAGGGAAACATCCCAAATAACATTCTGGGCACCGAGTAGCATCCCGAACGACACTTTCAACCTCCAAGGTAAAATCACAAATAAATTCTGAATTTCATATGTCATCCTGGACGATATCCTAATTTTTTTTATCCTAGATAATATCCTGAAGTTATGGTAATATCCTGAAAGTCATCTTAAAGTGCCTTAATAATTTACGGAATGGCATCCTGAACCCAAGGCCGCATCCTGAGTAGCATCTCGAAAGACATCTTTAACCCTCAAGGCAATATCATGAATAAAAACTGAATTTCCAGATTTTATCAGAATTTCAGGATATTACCAGGACATCATTCTGAATTTCTAGGTAACATTCTTGAAAATATCCTGAATATCGTCTCGAAATGCATAAGAAATATCCTGAAAGACATTGTGAGCTTAATGTAGCATCCCGCATGGTAACTTCAACCTCTAAAGTGATATCAAGAATAAAATTCTGAATTTCTGGATGTTTTCAGAATTTTCATATGTTATCTTGGAGAATATCCTGAATTTCTGGATGTTACCCTGGATAATATCCTGATTTTTTTAGTAACATCTTGGATAATGTATTGAAATTCCTTTCATACCGGGGTTAGAAGGTTATAATTTGGTGGTTATGACTGAACTCGAGGGGGTGCCTCAAGCTGCCTACGTACCCTTTCGAGGATCAAGTCGAACGTAGTTCAATTTGGATGCATTCACAGTTTTAACTCTTGTGTGCAAGGAGTGACATGCAGTTTAAACTCATTCAACATGGAGGCTAAGCAGTTTATACTCATACTCGAGGAGTAGTGAAGCGGTTTATGCTCATGACTTAGGAGCTGTGAAGCAGTTTATGCTCATACTAAAGGAGCGGTGATGCGGTTTATGCTCTCGCTGGAGCTGTGAAGCAGTTTATACTCGTGCTAAAGGAGTTTTGTGATGCGATCTTCATGGATAGTACCGGTTCAAGAATTTCCCATTAATGGGGCCAATTCTCAAGCCATCTTGTGCAACAATCTTATAAGCACCATTCGAGTAGACTTCCTGTACCACGTACGGGTCATCCCATTTGGAGGTAAACTTATTCCCGGTCCGATGCGTGGTGAAGATGGGTCTTCTCACAGCGAGTACCAAATCTCCTTGCTGAAAGGATCGCGCTTGGACCTTCTTGTTGAATGCTTTCGACATACGAGCTTGATAACACTCGAGCCTTTGTTGCGCTTCAAGCCTTTTCTCATCAAGTGCTTCTAACTCTTCAAGGCGCAGCCACGCATTATCTTCCTGGTTGATGCCTTCTTGAATGGCAATCCTGAGGGAAGGGGTTTGACGCTCCAAGGGTAGAACAGATTCAACTCCATACACTAAGGCATAAGGAGTGGCATGTGTCGCTGTGCGAAAGGTTGTTCGGTATGCCCAAAGGGCTTCACCAATTCTTTCGTGCCAATCCCATTTAGACTTTGCAACTACTTTCTTCAGTAGATTACCAAGAGTCTTGTTGAAGGCTTCGGCAAGACCATTTGCAGGCGCATTGTACATTGAAGACATATGTTGCTTGAAACCAAACTGCTCACATAGATTTCTCATTAAGCTATTGACGAATGGCTTCCCATTATCAGTGATGATGTAACGAGGGACGCCATACCTATAGATGATGTTATTGCGGATGAAGTGCACTACAGTCTCTTTGTTGACTTCCTTTAGTGATACAGCTTTAGCCCATTTTCAAAAGTAATCTGTCGCTGCTAAAATGTACAAGGGTCCACCAGATGACTTTGACAAGGGACCTACAACATCAAGTCCCCACGCATCGAATGGCCAAGAAGCGACCGTTGGGTGGAGAGGCTCTGGAGATTGATGAATGAAGTTTGCGTGGAATTGACATGGTTGACATCTCTTAGCATAATCCATGCAATCTTTGACCATGGTCGGCCAGTAGTATCCCATCCTCTTTATTCGAAAGTGAAGCTTCGGGCCTGATTGATGAACCACATATTCCAGAGTGAGCCTCTTCTACAGCTTGCATTGCTTTGCTTTCTCCTAGACAACGAAGGAAGACTCCTTCAAAAGAGCGTCGATACAGAGTTTCGTTGTAGAATATAAAGCGTGGAGCTCGACGTCATATGTCTATTATTTTACGTTGATCATCGGGAAACTTCCCACTCTTTAAGAACTCGATCAAAGGTGTTCGCCAGTCCTCTTCGTCGATCTCGAAGACTGAGACCACGCAAGAATCGTGGTTCATTTGCCAATCATCGTCCAAGACCGGAGGAACCACCCATCTTTGACATATGGGAACTTTTCCTTCAACTTCAGGAAGAGCCAAGTTTGAGGCAAGTTTAGCTAATGCATCCGCTTGATTATTTTCCCGTCTTGGAACATTCTGCAAGACGAATTCTCCAAGCCATGCTATCATCCGAGATGCATAATTGTAGAAAGGTAGTAACTCTGGCTTCTTTACTTCATAAACGTTGAGGAGCTGGTTTACGATGAAATTGGAGTCTCCATAAAAATGAAGTTGACAATGCTTTCCCTCAATTGCTATCTCCAAACCAAGTATAAGCGCTTGGTATTCTGCTTCATTATTCGAGCATTTTTCTGTCAATGTGAAGGCATAAGGAATCACATCTCCCTCGGGCGAGACAAACACTACTCATGCCCCCGCTCCATCACGGTGAGACGCGCCGTCAAAGTACATCTTCCATGGCTTGCGCTACTCGATGAAGAAAATATCTTCATCAGGAAGATCTTCTGATAACTCCCAATCAGCCGGTACAGGATGGTCAGCTAAGAAGTCCGCTAAATCCTGCCCTTTTACGGCCTTTTGAGGCACATAAATGATTGCAAATTCCTAAAGAAATAAAGACCATCTTGCCAATCGATCGGACAACACGGGCTTTGACATTATGTGCTTGACCGGATTAGCTTTTGATATAAGATGCACCGTGTGGGCTTGAAAGTAATGCCGCAACTTTTGAATCGCAAATACCAAGGCCAAGCACATCTTTTCAATCAGGGAGTAGTTGAGCTCGCATGGAGTCATCATCCTGCTTAGGTAATATAAGGCATTCTCTTTCCCTTCATGATTCTCTTGAGCAAGGAGAGCACCAACCGAACGATCTTGTGCAGCAATGTACAAGATTAATGGTTTTCCACTTATAGGGGCAGCTAAAACCGGAGGCTTCATTAGGTAAGACTTAATACTATTAAAGGCATTGTTGCAAGCTTCGTCCCACTGAAAGGGAACACCTTTCTTCATGAGGCGATTGAATGGCGTGCACCTTCCAGCTAAGTTTGAAATAAACCTTCGATGGTATGCTAGCCGACCTTGAAGACTTTTAAGATCGTGGATGTTTTGAGGCTCGGGGATCTTCAAAATAGCCTCAATTTTCGATTGATCAATTTCAATTCCTTTGTGGCGCACGACTAAGCCGAGAAACTTTCCGGAAGTGACACCGAATGCGCACTTTAGGGGATTCATTTTCAGTTGATAACGACGTAGTCGATTGAACACACTCTTCAAGTCCTGAAGATGGTCTTGCCTAGCCCTTGTCTTGACTACCAAGTCGTCAACGTAGCACTCGACGTTCTTATGGAGCATATCATCGAAAATATTTTGCATGGCCCTTTGGTAGGTTTCCCCCGCATTCTTCAACCCAAATGGCATTACCTTATAACAGTATATGCCTTTTGGTGTTCGAAATGCTGTCAATTCTTCATCCTTTGGAGCCATGCGAATCTGGTTGTATCCTGATGACCCATCCATGAATGACAAAGCCTCGCGACCCGTGGCGGCATCCACCATTAGCTCAGTGATAGGAAGTGGGAAGTCGTCTTTAGGACATGCACTGTTAAGATCACGGAAGTCAACGCAAAACCGGGTTTGCCCATTCTTTTTCTTGACATGGACAATGCTTGAAATCCAAGTGGGGTATTTAACTTCCCGAATAAATCCCGCCTCTATCAACTTGTTGACCTCCGCTTCTATCAGAGGGATTAACTCAGGTCGAAAACGTCTTTGAGCTTCTTTAACGGGCCTTGCGCCATGCTTGACTGCTAGGTGATGGACAGCGACCCTTGGATCTAGACCACGCATCTCCTTGTAGCTCCAAGTAAAGACATCCTTATATTCTTTCAGAAGATCAATATAAGCCTTCTCCTCTTCTGGTGTGAGGTGAGCGCTTACATAAGTTGGTCGAAGATCCTCCGTTGTGCCCAAGTTAACTTCTTTAAGGTTATCCACCGTAGACTTCACACCTTCCTCAAGTTCTGGGGGAGCTTCTTGAGCATCTTCCTCAACTTGCATCTTCTCTTCCGCAATCTTGATGTGAAATGATGAACCAACGCTTTCCTCATCGAAAGAGATTTGCTTAGGAATTGTTGTGGCGCCAGTGGTTACGATAGTTTTTTGCTTGACCTTTAATCCGTTAGAAGCATCAACTATTATAACTGTGCGTCTCTTCATCCGGAATGGGAACTTACTCTTTATACCTTTGACGTTAGCAGATGTGGAAAAGTTATGTTTTTCTTGTCGGCGAGGCTTCATTTGGATGAATTTTCGTATGCCAAGTCTTTCATGAACAACTTTACGAGGAGAATTCAGGATGTTTGGGACTTGTGGCGTTCCAATTCGGTCGAACACCGATGTATGTGGCTTTATCTTCCCAAGTCGATCAAAGACGGACACATGTGCTTTATTAACAGGCCGCTCACCTTCTTCTTCTACTATTGTGACATAGTGATTAGCTGCCTTCTTAATGACGATTCTTGCTGGAGCCGGCGGTGTGTAACCCAAACCTAAGCAGAGTCGGGGAATGAAAACGGCTTTTGGTTTTGGAATCACAAGCGTTTTCTCTCCGGTTATTTTAGCGGAAAATGTTCCTGAAGAAGGGACTTCATGCGGTTTGGACCCAGCTTTTGCCATTAACTTGTAAGCATTCGGATCAAAACCTTCTACAGTCCGTCTTGATGGCCATTCTCCATGTTCAGCCTCCTGTCCTTCTTTTGGTCTAACAAACCCTTCAAGGGAGGAATCAACTTTCACTTTGTCCACGCATGTAAGAGGTAAGTTCAAATCCTTCAACGCTGGATCTTTGCTCCTGCTCGACTTGAAGCGTAGGCTTTCTTGTCGTCTTTAGTTTCAGCGAGTAGCGTATCACCATTCTTTGGACTTGCTTCCTTCTTTTCGTCTTTAGACTTGTTGACACTGATCGAGGATCCAACTTCCTTATGAGGTGTGCACTTATAAGTTGTGACGGGCTTGAGTTCCCGAAGGATAATCTGTGCTGAGTATAGTTTTGCCTCGGCGAAATATGACTCAGCTTCAGCGAAAGGCTTTTCATCAGCTACGATTTTCTTCACAATACCATCTCTAAAGTATTTCAGGCATTGATGGAGCGTGGACGGTACAACACCATTCTGATGAATCCATGGTCGTCCAAGAAGCATCTTGTAAGAGGTATTTGCTTTAATGACATGGAAGTACGCTCTTGAAGTCATATCGTCAATGATTAAATTTAGAGATATCGCCTCAATTGCCTTTTGTCCACCTTGATTGAAGCCTTGAATCATCAGGCGACTATGTGACAACTCATCAACGGCTATGCCTAACTCTTTCATTGTGGTATGAGGTAGAATATTAACCGCTGAGCCTCCATCAATCAGGATTCTATTCACCTTTTGTTCGCGAGTCAACCCGCTAACGTATAAAGGTCGATTGTGCGGTGTGAGGCCCAAAAGCAGGTCTTCATCGGTGAATTCGATGGCAGTGTCATCGTAACCTTGAAAACTTTCGTTCTCAAAGTGCTTTGGTGAAGCATCTAACTCGTGTTCTTCTCCATCCTTTTCCTTAAGGGTTGTTGTGTTGCAACCAATCCCCAGTGAGAAAAAGGGCTCCTTTACATGCGAATCAAAGATTTCAACTGAGACATAGGTCATGTTTGTTGATGCTGTTTCGGATTCTTCTTCTAACAAGACTTTCCCTTCCCTAACAAGTTGCATGATCTTTTCCTTCAGTATGAAGCACTTTGTGGTATGATGACCAAGAAGACGATGGTACTTGCAGTACTTAGGATCGTTAACCTTGTCAGATTCTTCGGGTCGTTTAGACTCCAAAGGTTCAAGGATCTTTTGTTCCACAAGTTGTTCGAGCATTGCAGGAACTTCTTCATCAGCAAATGGATACACTTTTGCTTGCAGTTCTTTGAGTGTAGGTCTTGATCGTGGTTTTTCGACAGTAGAATTGACTTGGTCTGTATTACTTTTCTTTGTCTTGCTGGGCAACTTTACAGGTGTAGTTGTTACGACCATGGAGTACTTATTGTTTGATTTAAAGGTGAACTTCCCGGCCTTACGAGAGTCTTGCTTATTTCCTCCCTTCCAAGCTTCGAAAGGAAGTGGTCCTTGGATTCCGCTTGACGCAATACTAAGTTCCATGTCGTGAGCACGAGTATCAAGTTCCTCAAAGGAAGTTGGCTTTATTCCTTGAAGTATGTATCGCAAACCCCAATTCATGCCTTGGGTGCACATCTCAATGGCCGAACCTTCAGATAGCCTATCCTTGCAGTTGAGGCTTAAGTTCCTCCAACGGTTTATGTAGTCTATGGCCTTCTCTTCTTTATTTTGGCGAGTGCTTGTGAGCTCGATCATGCTAACAGTACGACGAGTACTGTAGAATCTGTTAAGGAACTCGCTCTCCATTTGCTCCCAGATGTCAATCGACCTTAGTTCGAGCTGACGGTACCACTCAAAAGCATCATCTTTTAGAGTCCTAACGAACTGTTTGACGAGAAGATCATCATCAGTTCCTGCACTGTTGCATGTCTCAATAAAGTGAGCTACATGCTGCCTAGGATTCCCTTTGCCTGAGAACTGTTGGAACTTTGGAGGGTTGTAACCAGCAGGCATGCTTAGCTTCTCGATTCGCTCAGTATAAGGATTAACATAAGACTTTGAGGATGTCAATGATGACCCAGTCCGTCCATTCGTTGTATCTAGGATGAACTCCTGTAGCTGGTCGAGGGGAATGGAACCATCTGCTGACAACTGCACACATGGTCTTGGCGTTTGCCTGGTGTTAGTCTCTCTTACTTCCTCTTGACGCCTAGGAGGTTGTTCGAAGACTTGAATCGCTTCCTCACGACTCTCCAGTTTGTTCATTAGTCTTGCGAGTTGCACGTCGCGATCACTCACAATCTTTTTCAGTTCTTCAAACCCTTTAGTGAGTTCAATTACTTGTTCTTCGAGGGCAACGATGTTGGTTGTCATGACAGGCATGCCACTCTCATCATATAAAATATCTTTATTACTACTGGACGATGCTTCGTCGGAGCTGTCTTCACTTTCTTCTACGATGGGATTTTTTTCAGTATAAGATTCTTGAGACTTTGTTTGTCCAGACTTCACCTTCTCTATAGCATCGTCTATGAGTGCACCGACGTCAATCTTCTGTGATGAAGCATTGTCTTTTCCCCCTGTTGATTTAGAGGGATCGTTAGGATTTGACTGTTGGGAGCCAAAGAGAGGAGAGACTCTTGGAAAAGTTGTTGAAAGGATCACATCACTTGATGCCTTAGACCTGCTTCGAGTGACGGGACCAATGTCTTTGAGGCCTGACTCAGCCACATTGGTAAAAAGGTTTATGTCCTCCAATCTTGAGTGGTGGATCTTGAGAATCTTTCTTGGGAGCCATCACAATACTCGGAGGATGAATGAATTTGAGGAGAAGAGATGAGAGGCAGAGAAGGTCCCACTGGGCGTGCCAAAATTTGTACACACAAATATTATGAAATTGGAAATAAATGCGAGAAATTTGGAGTAACAAATATTTTATGATGAAATTAATGTAGCGGATTACAATCTCTGTAACGAATTTCTAAACAGAAATTACAAATCCTCTAATTCTTCTCCTTGAATGTTGAACGAGGGCTTCGCAGCTTGATCTCAGATCGAACGGGTAGGCGTTCTTCGATTTCGGCGAAGAACGCGTTGAAGGTCTTGAAGAACGCGAAGAACTTGATTGGAGATCTTAAAATGTCTTGAAGAACTGTGGGATGATCTTGATGTCCGGTGTATGAACTCTTCAGGGCTTTAGCAGCTTGATCTTCAGAGCTCTCTCCTTCTTGCAAGATCGAATTGTGTTTTTTTTTTTTTTTTTTTTTTATGCCTAGGGATGGCTCATTTATATAGGCATGGGCCGACTTGTTGGCCAAGGTAGAAAATAAATATTATTTATTTATTTATTTATTTATTTATTTTCTGCATCAATTTGACAAGTGGCGCACCATAATTGGTCGGGCTCGCTAGTCTTGATAACTGCATCACTTTGACAAGTGGCACTATTTGATTGGCCTTACTTGCTGACGTGTAACCGTGTCATGCAGCGATGTGGCGTCGCCATAAGCAGTCCTTAATTGCAAATAAGGTTTGGTCTCATTTACAATTTAGTCCATGTTTAATTGCCGTTTTAGGACAATAACTTATCGAGTAGTGCTTTTTGATCAAAATTTTTCCAAATATCCGAAAACACGTGTCATTGTTTAAATGGCTAAAAGTTTACGTGTCTACAGTAACATTTCTCTAAAAAAAATCACCTACCACTTTTTAGTTTTTTTAACAATTTCAAAGTAAGCAATTTTTTTTTCTTTTTTTTAAAAGACCTAAAAAGCCACGTACATTAGGTAAAGAAAGCAGAGCCTCGGTTTATTTATGAGCTATCTTCTACTAATGAAATAAAGATTATATTGAACATTAATTTAAAATCACGGGCCATAGCTTGAATTATATAAAATATACAATCTATGTTAGTAATATACTGTAATTAACAAATTAATGCAACAATGAAGTATGCAAGACGGCAGTAGAGAAAATGGAGAAACACATACCTGATGGGTGTCAAATGAGGGAAAATGTATCTCTGTTCTGGTTTATGGAATTCTTGAAAATAATAATTGGTTACTTCATTGTGTTTATGCTCCTTGCCAAAAAGTCAGAAGACATCAACTGTGGAAGGACATAGCTTCCAATAATGTTATGTGCCAATTACCTTATCTTGTAGTTGGAGATATGAATGAAGTCCTGTTACAAGCTGACAAATCTGGAGGTAGGGGTGTGTCTAGCTCCAGATTGCAAGGCCTAAAAAAACTGGTTTTTGATGAGGGTCTCTTCGATTTAGGATTCATGGGTCCTAAATATACTTGGAGTAATGGTTGGTCTAATGGTGGACTTATTAAACAAAGATTGGATAGGGGTTTGGCTACTACATATTGGATTCATATGTTTCCAAAGACAAAGATCATTCACAAAGTTGTTGGCACCTCTGATCATGTTGCTTTGATTATGGATACCTGCTATAATATTGCCACTTCTCATAGAACTTTCAGGTTTATTGCTGCCTGGACAAGAGATAATTCTAGCAAGTAAGTGGTGTATAATGCTTGGCATGACGTTCATAAAAATGCCACCAATTTATGGTTCAAAAAGCCTAGGGGAACAAAAATGGCTTTGAAACAATGAAATAGACAAGTGTTTGGACATATTGACTCCTCAATCAAAGAAGTCCAGTTGGAAGAGATCCTCAATTGTGATAACAGCTCCACTGGAGACAAAGAGAAGTGTCTAAAAGCCACTCTTAGAGAACTCCAACAGAGACAAGAAAGCTTATGGAGACAGAAGTCTAGAGCTCTATGGTTGAAGGAGGGAGATGGGAATACACACTTCTTTCACACCACTGCTGCTACTAGAGGAAGAAGGAATTGCATTGATATAATTCAACTTGCAGATGGGACTTGGACTGATGATAAGAAGGCCATTGAGCTTGAATTTTGTAACTTCTACAAGGAATTGTTTACTAGTAGTGAAAATACAATAGATGAGTGGGGTCAAGAGATCTTTCCTGAGGGGGTAAGTATTGAGACTCAAAGCCAACTTTGCAGCATCCCCACTTTTGAGGAAATCAGAGAAACACTTATGATGGGTAGCACCAAGGCTCCTGGACCTGATGGATACTCTGTCCTCTTCTACAAACACTACTGGGACACTGTTGGGACAGATTTTTGTAGACTGGTTCAAGACTTCTTCATTACAGGTGTCATGCCTCCTAACCTCAATGCAACTTTTATCTCACTTATCCCAAAAGTTCCTCATGCCTCCAAAGTACCCCAGTTTAGACCTATAGGTCTTTGCAATGTTCCATACAAAGTCATTGCAAAGATTTTATCCAACAGATTAAGACCTCTTATAGATGAGCTGCTGTCTCCTAACCAAGTTGCTTTCATCCCTGGGAAAGTTATTCATGATAACACAATTATGCTGCATGAAGCAGTCCATACATTGGGTAGAAAGAAGGGCAAAGGTGGTTTGATGATTGTCAAGTTAGATATGGAAAAAGCCTATGATAGGCTTGAGTGGAATTTCATTATCAAGGTGCTTCACTGGCTCAAGTTTCCTACATTGTTTATCAAATGGATTGAAGCTTGTATTACCAGAGTCAAGCTTTCTATCCTTATTAATGAAGCCCCAAAATATTTCTTTCAACCCCAGAGAGGTGTCAGGCAAGGGGACCCTCTCTCCCCCACTCTCTTTGTTCTATGTAATGAAGTTCTAAGCAGAATTCTCAATTTTATTCAAAGTCAAGGCTGGTGCAAAGGGATCAAACTTGCCAGGAATTGTGAGGCCCTCAATCACTTAATGTTTGCAGATGACATTGTTCTTCTAGCTAGAGCAAATAATGAGGAAGGTCAGTACTTGCAATGGGGTTTTGATTTATTCTGCAAGTGGTCAGGACATAAGATCAACAACTCTAAATATTCAGTCTTCTTTAGCAAAAATACCCCTAAAGAGACCAAAAGACAGATCAGGTCTACTATGAATCTTCAAAAAGGTTCTAAGAAAGCTGTTTATCTTGGTCTTCCTATGTATCTCCAAAGGTCTAAGAATCTAGCTTTCTCACCAGTGATAGAAAAAGTTCAGCTCAAAACTGCTGGTTGGAAAACAAAAATGCTCTCTTGGGCTGGCAGGACTACCCTTGTTAAAGTTGTGGCCAACTCTATTCCCTCCTATGCAATGGCTGTTTTTAGATTCCCTGATTCTCTCTCCAACAAAATTGATACTCTGAGTTCTAAGTTTTGGTGTGGAGAAGACAATTCAAAGAGGAAAACTCACTGGGTTAACTGGGATGTGAATTGCAGTAGCAAAGTGGATAGGTTTCAGAAGAATGAAGCATCACAACTTGGCCTTACTTTCTAAGCTTGCTTGGTCTCTCTGGACTGGGAAAAAAGCTCTGTGGGTAAGGATCATTCTCCAAAAGTACTGTCACTCTATTCCTTTCCATCTGTTGGATCCACACCCTTCCCATTCTTTCTTTTGGAAAGGCATGTTACATGCTAGAGATTTTTTTAAAACCTTTTGCAATTAAAGTGGTTGGGGAAGGTACTTCTATCCATATCTGGCAAGATCCCTGGGTGCCAAATCTTGAAAATGAAAAACCCAAACCACCAGATGATTTGCATCTTGCTCCAAAGTGGGTTAGTGAGCTTATTACTGAAGATAAGACCTGGAATCAAGAGCTACTCCAGAGATGGTTTAACCATGAAGAAAGATAAGCTATTTCTAAACTCAGAATACCCATTCTTGGTGGTATTGATAAATGGGCTTGGTCTAAGGAGTCAAAAGGGGTTGTCACTACTAAAGCTGCCTATCATGTTATCAGAAATAGAGATCAGAGAGGTACCACAAATTCTAGATGGAGAGCTATATGGAGACCTCCCATTCATATTAGGTTCAAAATGCTGCTGTGGAGAATTAATAGGAATGTTATTCCTTGCAACCAAAGACTCAAATCCAGGTTCCATCATCTTTCAGATCAATGTGTTCTCTGCAATACAGCTGCTGAATCTCTGGCTCATCTATTTTTCCATTTGCAATATAGCCAGGAGTGTGTGGTTTGCTATATGTGGTCTTAGAACAGAATCTCTCCCCAATCTGGAAATGTGGCAGTGGTTAGATCTTGTCCTAATGGATAAGAATTTCCAGCAGTTATGTCCCTATAAGGGTTCTGATATGGCCCTTGTAGCAGCTATTATTATGCAACTCTTATGGAAAGTAGGAATGATATGTGCTTTAACCAAATCCCCCCTAATGCTCAGAATATTATCAAGGATTTCTGGGTTCTTCTTGAATAACATTCTCATTATCTGAAGTGCACATTGAAGAAAAGCAAAATCTGCAATAATTGGTCCCCCCCCCCTCCTGGAGTGCTCAAGATTAATTGTGATGGTAGTGTTTTGAATAAAGAAGCTAGTGCTGCCTGGGTTGCTAGAAACAGCCAAGGCATTTTACAAGGAGGAGGAGTGTTTTATTGCCTCAATCTTTCTGTGGAAGAAGTAGAATTCTTGGCTATTGAAGAGGCAGTTAAATGGTGTTTGCATAATCAGGTGACTGGAGTGCTGATGGAGTCTGATTGCCAGAATGTGGTGGATGGGATTCTGGAATTGAGAAGGCTCCTTGGAATTTGTCTAGTAGAGCTGCTAGTCTTATGGTTTGGTTTAAATCATCTGGTAGTTGTCTTCAATTTTGCAGAAGAAGTGCCAACAAGACTGCCCATGTCTTGTCCAGGAAAAATTTAGATAGGAAACTTGTCTCTTGTTTATCTGCTTTTGATTTTGACAAAGAGTTGGTAGATGTAGCCCTGGAAGAGTTTTGTAAGTCGGTTTTGTAGTTGGTTTTTGGTTTAATATAATGAATTTCCAAAAAAAAAAAAAATTGCGACAGTCTGAGAGATGGTATTTAAAGGAAAGTAAAGGGGGTAAAACTGTCGTAACCTTGTTAGAAGGGCAATATGGGTATGGAAAAAACACTTTTAGGTATGCCCCACTGCCAGCTCACAACCAACTAACGACTGCTGACAGAAGGGTGGCATTTGTAATTATTTTGACATATATTAGAGGTGTTCCTTGTCAATTGATGAACAGTGAGGATAAGTATTGCATATTTACCAAAATGTAGGGGTAATAAGTGTAAATTACCCATATGTGTGTGTGTGTGTGTGTGGTAAAAGACAATTACCACCTCTGAAAATTGGATTCATTTCATTCCGCTACCCTAACATTTGAACAAAGACACTGGGCACCCATTTGACGGAATATTCAGTGGACACTTAGGGCTAGTTTGGGAATGTTGTGCAGTGCTAGAAAACTGCTGTGTGAAAACACTGTGGAAAAGCTGTTGTGAATTCTTAATAAAATGGTGTTTGGTAAATATTACGTAAAAACTGCTGTGAAATATTGATATAGTAATTTTGTGTTTGGTAAAATCAACTGTAAAGTTACTGTGAGAGGGTAAAAAGACAAAAATATATGACACGTGTCATTTTCGTGAAGATAACTATTGATTTTTTAAAAAATTGTGAGGTTAAAATCGGTTGTAGATAAATTAATCAAAATCACTTTCTGGAAAAGCATCTCCCCCCTTGCTTCCTGAAAATTGCTGTGGGACAGCAAAAACTGTCCGGGAAAGCATACATTTTATTTTTACCAAACACACTAAAACTGTTTCTGCTGTCGGAAAGCAGTTGTGCTGGCAGCAGAAGCATTCCCAAACTCACCCTTAGCACCTTTCTCTTTTGTTGCGTTAGAAAAGTAGTTGATTGAATTATTTCGGACAACATTACCCTGTGTATTTTGTTGGACTTTTTGCCTATGTTTATCAACATCACCACCAAAAATATCAACAAAACGTCTCTGATGATAACTGCTTCGTAACACGGATAGTGCGGTCTGTTAAGACCTTGCTAAGCCTCCAATCTATAGTACAGTCTCGAAAATGATCACCGATTTTTTCAAATGAGACAACATATATGGAAAGGAAATGAGGCACACTACAACAGATTTGTTGTTCATTGACAATATTTTTTATCACTAAATGCATTACAATTCTAATTTGAATAGTCACAACTTGTCGAATTGATAAATGCCAATGTTTTAAGTCCTAAAAAAATGTTTTAAGGGTAGTTTAAAAAATTAAGCAAAATACTAAAACACTAATCACACTTTTAGAGAGTTATATAGATAGATGAGTAAGACATCTACTGATTTGAAAAAAGAAAAACTGTCCTTAATTCCATGCAATATTCAGAAGGGGATCACGATTTAGGCATGTACCTTCTGTTAACTATTTATTTGAGTTATGAATAAAATATTATGTTTATAACACACAAATCTAAAATCAGCAAGGTATATTTACTCGTTCAGCTTTTGAAAACACGATTTACATTCGATAAAAACAAACATGATTTACTACCAAAAACATCCATCAAAATTTATAACAATACAGCATTTACAAATAATAAATTTCTGTGTCTAACATTAAGAAAGAAATCCCATTGTTCCCTAAACATTAGAAATCAACAAACTGTTAAAGATGTTCACAAATCTAACAAACCCAACACCACCAATACCCAGAAACCCTCAAACAAACAATTTATCCCTTCTCACAATTTATGTTTTCCCCCTATTTATCCTTCAAAGTTATATGTAATGTACAATATACAGACATCCATGAATTTTTCAAAATTTCACCTTTCAACCAATAAATACATCCCGTCGCTTTTTTGGATTTTGCGCTGCTTCCGGATTACCCTTCCGCATCATGGCAACGAATTCATCATAATTGATTCTACCATCCTGCAAAAATTCAATAGTGTATCCACACATCAACAATGAGTGTCGGATTTGCAAACAACATTGCTATTTTAAAGATTTAAATAATTACTGGTTTCTTACATTATCGGCGTCAACTTCCGAAATTATCTCCTTAATGTCCCTCCCATCGTGCATCCCAAACTCGTGGAGAGCTTGCTCCAATTCTTCAATGGTAATGTACCTAACGATACCAACAGTAAGAAGATTATAATTTTGCTACAATATTCACACAAACATATCAAGATTTTCATTAATGCGGTTTCAGTCATTGTTAAAAATAGTCACATACCCGCTATTATCTTTATCAAAGTACTGGAATGCAGTGTAGAGATGCTCTTCTCTGTCCATTCTGTTCAAGTGCATAGTTGCTGCTATGAATTCATCATAGTCTATTGTTCCATTGCCATCGGCATCAGCCTATCCGAAGAAACAAAACAAACTATAAGCTTTACAGAAAAAAACTAGATGACTCAAATAAAGCTCATGGTGGAGTAATGTTTTCGCGAACTTACAGCTTCCATCAACTGTTTAACTTCATATTCGGATAATTTGGTCCCTTGTTTGGAGAGACCCTGTTTCAGCTCCTCCAGTGTTATGGTGCCGCTGTTATCAGTATCCATGCCTTTGAACATCTGCTTTAGTCCCATGATTTCTTCCTCCGATAGGCAGCCAGCAATAACCTATGAATCACAAGAATAAACATTAAACCACAGTCACAATTTTTCAAGAAATAGTCTACTTGAATAGTGGGTGTAACTTAAGAGTTTGATTAGAGTCAAATTTAATAATATTATTTTAAATATTTTTTTTTTCTTAAAACTATCATTCAGTTTATTTGACCTTCTCAAGACTTGGTATAAATAATTATTCCATTTGCTGAATACAAAGCTCCAATAATTAAGAAAGAGAGTCAGAATAAAAATGCGATACGTTCCAAGTATCTACTTTGATATCCCAAATTAGTCACATCAACCACACTGACCAATCCCTTGAAAAAACTACAGAAAGGTGGGGTTTTGTATATTTGTAGCTGATGTGGACAAGTTGGGACATAGCTGGGACCTCTATGTCGATACGTATATCATTACTCAGAATTAGAAATGCTGGTCTGAAATGTAAAGCAAAAAAAAACCGCGTGCATGAAGGTGACTTCCACACACTAAGAAAATGACAGGAATACCCCATTTGACCTAATAAAAAGAACAAATCATGCTAAAAAGATTGTTCGAATACCCGAAGAGCAACTTTCTTGAACTTGTTCATAGCTCGGAACTGTTTGAGTCGATCCAGGACTGCGTTGTCAAGGGGTGTATCAGGTGCCTCTCCGTCCTCCTTGATCCACGGATGATCTGGAAATCCAAAATCATGACAAGTTTAAACCAGAAATTTCAAAAAAAAAAAAAAATAAAAAAAAAATAAATAAATAAAGAAAGAAAGAAAGAAAGAAAGAAAGAGCTGGTCAAGTTTAGACCAGAAACAAGGACCTTTATACTAACCTAGAACTTGGTGTGCTGTGAGCCTCTGTTTGGGATCTGTGTGCAACATCTTCTTGACGAGATCCTTTGCTCCAGGTGAAATTGAAGGCCATGGGTCACTGCTGAAATCAACGTGCCCTCGCAAGATCGCATTGAATATTCCATGCTCCGATTCTGTCAATTTGTTCCCATTGAATCTTAGATATCTAATAGTATTTGCTCATGCATATGATCTAAAGAACCATGATTTGTCAAACCTAATCAATGAGCTTGGATCGGAAGTGAAGAAAGCATTTGAAAATAATTACAAGTAAGCTTCTTCTAAGAAAATTTAGTTCCTCAGCAAAAATTTCGTTTCTAACAAAACCCTTAGAAAAATCTCAGATAGGAAAATGACAAATAAGGTTTACCTGCCCAGAACGGAGGAACTCCACAGAGAA
Organism: Linanthus parryae; assembly: GCA_023055425.1. Taxonomy (NCBI): domain Eukaryota; kingdom Viridiplantae; phylum Streptophyta; class Magnoliopsida; order Ericales; family Polemoniaceae; genus Linanthus; species Linanthus parryae. Next base: position 102,755,153 of record JALGPY010000005.1, read on the forward strand.
GAATGTAAAACATGACTCCAATACTCCAGATATCGACTTCAGGTCCATAGTTTCTCTTCAAGACTTCAGGTGCAATGTAGTATGCACTACCCACAATATCTTTGAACTTTTCTCCTGCAAAAATGATCAAATATCTAACAGTCAGGTAAGGTAAGAAATTAATGTAAATATATTGTTATACAACATAAATCTTGAAAGCTGAACCGGTCAACTTTCAAATTCATTTCAAAACAAAATATTTGAAAATAATGAACTATTAATGTATATGAACCTCTCTTCGGTTCATTATCATTAAAAGATGAGAAAAAATAAATAAATACATGACGACTTCTTGAAATATAAACATAAAATTGATAGAATTATGTGCAAATAAATCCGATGATGAATTCATCTTCTTATAAATTTACGTCATACAGGAAACCGTTTCAGTGACTCGGAACGAGGCTTTAAAATTTAGGTCATGTCACGTCTATATTATATAATCTTTGAAGAAACAACACAAAAAGGGATTTCACCTTGCTTGTAGAAGACAGATAGACCGAAATCGGTAGCTTTAAGCGGAGCATTCTCATCCTTGCTCAGCAGAAGGAAGTTTTCAGGCTTGAGATCGCGATGAATGACCCCCATGGAATGGCACGTGTGAACAATCTGCACAATAGTCCTGAGCAATGACGCGGCAGCCCTCTCCGTGTAATGCCCTTTGGCTATGATTCGGTCAAAGAGCTCACCTCCGGCACACAACTCCATCACCAAATGCACAGAATGTTTATCCTCATAAGCCCCTTTGAGTTCCACAATATTCGGCTGCCCTGTCAAGTGATGCATGATCTGAACCTCTCTCCTGACATCCTCAATATCCTCCTTATTCACCAGCTTCCTCTTGGCTATGGTCTTACAAGCGAATTGCTCGCCGGTTGCCTTGTGGGTACACAAGTGGGTGACCCCAAACTGCCCCCTGCCTAATTCTTTCCCCATGTTGTAAGTTTGGCGGACATCTTCCATTGGGCGGCCTAGAACAGGTCCGATGGGGGCAGCTTTTGCAGGCTTGGAAGAATGGTTGGGGGAGGCGGCGGCGGCAGGAGGGGTGGTTCTAGGTGGGGTGGTGGAACTTTGTTGTTCTCCTCCATGTCCGTTGGTGCCTGAATTTTCGTTATTCGTGTCGTTCTGAGGATCGCTGGTGTCACCTCGGGAACAACAGCTCCCCATCGGGGGGAGAGAAGTTAGAGAAGAAGAATTGGATAATGAGGGGGGAGGGTGGGATGGTGTTGGCCCAGAGGGCAATAGAAAAACAATGGGTGGGGGGTTTCGTTAGAGCTGGAAAAGAAAAGATATTTTTGGAGAGAGAGGAATTGTTGAGGATATTCAACAGGAATGATGGTGAGGAAATGTAGGGAAGAAAGGGGGATATGTTTGAAATGGGTTGAAAGGGTCTTTTGGAGAACAGAAGTGTTTTCTATTGTGGAGTTGAGAGGATTTCCCGGGAAAAAACAAACTATTTTTCCGATTATGTTTAGTTAAAAAACAAATTGTTAGGAATAACGGCTAAAGGACATGTAGTGTTGTTCATCAGGTTTTGATAATAATGCCAACGTGAAGCCACCTAATGAATTGAGGGTCAACCCCTAAAACTACCACGTCAGGGACAACCCATTATTACTTTATTAGTCATATCCATAATCTGAGAAATTATGTGTTCATGAGATGATTGTGAAGAACCACCAGGGAATGCGTCCTTTTTTTTTTTTTTTTTTTTTGTTTTTGTTTTTTTTTTTGCAAATTTTATTGAGGAAAAAAGAGATAGGGTTTTCCACTACACATTCAAGCTCATTCGGTTTATTAAACGGAATTACTAAATAAACCGTTCTGCCATGAAAAGATTGTAAAATTATTGCATTGTTTTGCTATTCAAATTACCGAGTCAAAGTACCATAGTTACGGGGAAAAAATTAACTGAGAAGATCTTCTCATACGAAAACAGAGGTAGTAATTGTTAAATGGCATAGAATCTTGTAGCTTTTGGGTATGCATTATTGGTAGAGGAGCTCAAGTTCACATTCATGGGACTCCCGAGATGAACCCGAACACATGATAATCTGGTTATATTAAACCCCGAAGTAAGAATCAAGTAATTTCTGCTCAGATAACAAAATTTGACAAAAGCATTAAATTCTAACAATCGTTGGTAATTCGGCTATTGTAGTAAACATCCAATGTCCACGACATCTTCATTCACAATGAGCAAATCTTCAACTCAACCTGTTGATTGGTAGGGATCTTAAAGCTAGTAATGAATAAGACTTGCTTATACAATGATGGCCTATTTCCTCCATCCTTGAGCTCTAACTCTCTCTCTCTCTCTCCTTCCCTTGCCTCTCCATCTCCTATTCAGTAAGTTGGAATGGACGGATCAGCATTGACAGCGTACGCGTGAATTCCACCCGTCACGTTGAATATTCTCTTAAAACCCTGAAAAACCCCAAAATGAATCAGCAAAAACAGCAGCCTAAACCTCAAATGCATGTGCAAGTATGAAGATAGGTGAGAGATGCCTGGCCACAAAACCATTTTGAAAATAGCCAAAAGAACCACTTGTGCGGGGTTGTGGTGCCTTCACAGAGCAGCAGATCATCATCACTTGGTCCAAGACCAATGAATTAACCTGTTCTGCCAATCATATGTTGTCTAAGTATGACACTCATCCTGATATTCCTTTTCCTTCCAATACTACAAACATTTACACAAAACATAACTTTCTGAAACTCGTCCATATTTTCGTTTCCCCTTCCTGTTCTTTTATCTTTGAGTTTTCTTACTAGTCAGACTTGCTGAACAAGAGTTCAGATGGATAATAATCCCGGATAATACTTCCAGGTAGGTTGATGTTACGTCAAAGAAGCGGTTAACTCTGTGCTCGACTATTAACAGTTGGAGATTCTGACCTGGTGAGAACATGGGATACATATCACGATAACATGACTAGCTGAACAAGAGTTCATACCGCAATTACATGACGTATGGTGTGGGTTGATAGGTGAGAGGGTGCATATCATTATCTCTGTTACAGAATTGTTAAAACCTAACCCTTCCTACCATAAAACTCACTCCTAACTCTCACACACACTCCATGACTCCACCGATGCTACTGCCTTCCATGGTACTACACAGATTTAAAAGGACTACAATATATCAAAACCTAGGGAAATAATTGCAGAGAGGGATTTCACGTCCCTTACCATGTTCCCCACTGTAAAGGATGAAACTGAAGTACAATACTTTGTGGAGATCTAGAAGCATTTATATTTATCATTTAGGAGTCTAATGTGTTTACCGCTATAGTACTAGTTATCGAGTTTAGAGTTTAGATTTTTGATTTTTGTCGAGGGGTCTGTCACTGTTTGCCCACATATTAGGATGTCGAGATTGTTTTCAGCTTGATTTTGAAGTGCAAATATATCTAGATCAATTCAGGAATTGGTAGTGATATTTGAGTTGGTTTTTGTTGAGTGGAATGTCACTTTTTGGCATCCATGGTTGAAATATTCAGTGTACTGGAAGAGTCCTAATCTTTCTTTTCAACTCTCCAGAGTAGAGTTTCTCGCGGCCATGGAGAACGACAAAGATCTAGAAGCATTAGCATTTATCATTTAGGAAACTAACCTGTTAAGGACTTCCCTTAGCAGTTATTTTTTTTGTAGTTATCTAATTTCGAGTTTTAGTATGTTCTAAGACTCTTCGACTATTGGCTAATATCATAGGCTACAGTCTAAAGATAACTCTTTCAGCTAGAGTTCATGAAAATATTTTTGACATTATTAAGCGATTGTTTGCAGCTTAAGAGATATTTGAGTCGGTGTGTCGCACTCGCATCAATACTATTCTCACAATTTTAGTTATTCTGAAAACACCCTCCATTACTGATTGCCATCCTCTCATTTCTTTCACCTGAGAAATTCACCCAGCTAGCACTGTCAATCACTGCCATCAACCCCATTCCAACCAGCCCAACACTCTTCACAAGTGCCACCCTCTTTTCCTCTCTCCTCCATCATGACAAAACAGCCAGAATTGAACCCATTAGCTTACCAGAAACAATTAGGAGTTAACTCAAAACACATTTAATGGTGTTGTCATTGAGGTTGCCAGCTATGTTAGGATGAGGCGGACATGGACGATAGAAATGATGCCAAACAGGAGACAGAAATCAAAGACTCAATGCAACTGGAGAAGAATCTATTGGATTGATAAGATGGGTAGCCCATATTTTTGGGGATAGAGGCAAGGAGGACGAACTCAAACAGGATATTTCTTAGTTGGAGGTTGAACTTTCCTGGGAGCTTGATGGTGTGTGCGTGATCTGATTGAAGGCTGGAAAACGGTGGTGGAAACTGTAAGGTTGGAGTTCTTGGGTTAAAGTCAGAAGAATATGACCAGTAAGTATCTGCATATCTGACACGTGGATGGTTAAGAAACCACTGAAGGAAACTGGATGTGTCCCATAGTTCTAAATACTATTCCCCGGCACTCAACGGGGATGTCCTATTATATTTCAGCATCTGCATATCTGACATGTCGATGGTTTAGAAACCACTGAAGGAAACTGGATGTGTCCCATAGTTCTAAATATGATTCCCCGGCACTCAACGTGGATGTCCTATATATATCACAGCCCTTCATAATCATACACCTCTACTTCAGTCAACGCTACTTCTAACTACTGCCCTTTTCTTCACCATGTACTGTAAACGGTTACGACAATCTAGCATCAAGATGCAGACGCCTAACCCATTGAATCCTGAGCCTTCTAAGTTCTAACCACTCTCTTTCCCACTAAAAACATTGACAATAGCGTCTATACACTACTTACCACTACATACTATGATACTAGCATGCAACTATAAAAAAACTCCTTCTCTCCCATACAAACACTGACACTTACCAGCATGCAACTATAAGCAAACACCTCTTCCATACAAAACCATGATAAGTTTGATAACCTGCCTACCACCACCAAGAATGTATACAGCTTTCGCAAAGCGACTGCATCATTACAGGGCCCGAGCCCTGATGTACTCCCCCCCGTCCCATAATAAGTGTCCCTTTTTGAAACCCAAACTTTTTAAGGGGACATGTATTAATTGCACACTTGATTGAGATTTGTAATGACATTGACACAATTATGCCTCATTTCTTCATTTCCAACACAAGTACTACCTCTGTTTCGCCTGTTTCAGCCTACTTCACTTTTTGTCACTATTCACTGGGTTACTTTCATCCGGTGATTTGATTAGCAAAATGATACAAGAATTTGGTAATCTTTGCATGGTGTTAAAGAGGAAAGTTTATTCTAAAATACCATGAAAAAACTGTTAAAAAATTACATCGTTTTGGCACCCAAATCACCAAGTCAAAGAGACTCAGTTACGGGTTAAAAAGTCAAACGCAGACGAAACAGACGAAACGGAGGTAGTATAATGTATCCACTTCCAAACATAAAAATGAAAGTGGACAATTATTTAGGGACATCCCAAAATAGAAAAGTAGACAATTATTATGGGACGGAGGGATAGTTTCCACAATTTCTAGTCTCCATCCTGCACCCCAAGTGAAGGAGCAAAAGAACAAAGAGTACGGCTTCCCTGTGCATTCAGTATCCACAGAGAGACCTAACAGTTTGAATGGTCTTTCTACATTGTCGATCTCATTTCTTCGTTTATCTATGTCCTGAGAAAAGGGGATTGAGGTTTCCATGGATGTCATATTCTATAGTCTGTTTATTTTGCTAGTACACCTGGAAAATGTGATCCGTGTAGAATACGTAATGATAAGAAATAGGCAAAAGGTGTGTGTGTGTGTGTGTGTGTGCTTCCGGAGGTATCTACAACTGTGAATTTTGTAAGTTGTATGTAACATCATGAAGTTCTTGGAAACAGCGTTCACACGTCACACACCTAAAAAGAGTACAACTTCACGAAATATTGACACCTAAGCCAAAAGGAAATAGTTTTACCTGTGTCTGCAACCACTTGGCAACTTGTAGTGACCGCACGCCATGATGACACTGTAATTAAAAGTAATCCTATCAGTACAATTGGCAAAGAGCTAAAGGAATAACAGCTCTTCCATTTTCGTTCTCAACTACCAAGACTATAAAAAATATATGTTATGACGCAGTGAGCAACGTACAATAAGTCACATCTTTTCTACGACACCCCTACTGTAACTTCAAAGTACTCCTTTTAAAGGAAGGTGCTCTCTGAGAATCAGAAAGCAATAAGAATGGCCTTTCTTTACTTGATCCGAGAAACACTCCACTGCATATCCCTGTTGACCTACCCATACAGCATAAACCCACAAAAGGACAGACTTGTATCATCCTACATAGTCAAGATGCATAAACTAGAAATGTGAGGAACACCTTCCAATAATTCCTAGATCCCTACCACATTCAGAAAGGTCCAAAAAAAAAGACTGGCAAGACCACAGAAGCCAAATACAAAATCCACAAGAATACTCTCAAAGACTCAAACTGAGTCCGAACTCTATAGTGCTCGGCACTGAGACCAAAACCAAGTAATAATCTTTCTCTTCGCCATCTCTACCCTACCCGCTTATGCTCGGCCCTGTCCGCCTCGGGAACAGATCGCAGCCGCAAGCACCACTGATCGCAGTCACACAGAGCCCACACGTGGCCTCTGATCGCAGCTGCAGATTGCACCCGACTGCTGCCCCTAAGATCGCCTCTCCCTTTGCAAGTTCGCAGAAGCAGCTGCGATCAAGCAGCAGACAGCCGCTGCTGCATCCACCACCGGACATCACCTAGACATCACCAGCCCTTTGCCCGGAATGTTTCCCGTCTTCCTACCGCTTTCTGCAGCCTCCTCGCTGCCCTCAAAGACTCAAACTGAGTCCGAACTCTATAGTGCTCGGCACTGAGACGAAAACCAAGTAATAATCTTTCTCTTCGCCATCTCTACCCTACCCGCTTATGCTCGGCCCTGTCCTCCTCGGGAACAGATCGCAGCCGCAAGCACCACTGATCGCAGTCACACAGAGCCCACACGTGGCCTCTGATCGCAGCTGCAGATTGCACCCGACTGCTGCCCCTAAGATCGCCTCTCCCTTTGCAAGTTCGCAGAAGCAGCTGCGATCAAACAGCAGACAGCCGCTGCTGCAGCCACCACCGGACATCACCTAGACATCACCAGCCCTTTGCCCAGAATGTTTCCCGTCTTCCTACCGCTTTCTGCAGCCTCCTCGCTGCCCCCCCCCCAGTCAACCTGACTGTCGTGATCCAGATTTTCTGCCTGCCATATCAACCGACAAGCAAGTCGCGGCTTCCTCCTCCGAATCCACAAAATCCTTCACCCAGTTTTCTTGTGGCAAACATCGAGAAGAAAGTCGGGATGATTCTTGACAATAATAAGTACAGTACAATCAGTGGGTCACATTTTTTCGACTGCCCCTACTCATATAATGTTTCTAATCATCTTGATGCACGCACTGCTACCACTCCTGTGGAAATCGATTAATGTTGTTATTTGTCCTGGATTTATGTTTGACGACTTGGTGCTTGGGATTCTGGCCCCAAATCAGTCTGCCCGAGAGCCATGGGCAAAACTGGAGACTCTTTTCCGTGACAATAATCGTTCCCGGGTTGCCGAATTGGATCTTGAGTTTGTCTCTTTGCGCTTGGACCCGTGTTCATCTCTTGAGGAATATTGTAACAAACTCAAATCTCTTGAAATCGCATTCGAAAAGTTGGCCTGCCAGTTGGGAATGAGCGGTAGGTGATCCAGCTCACAAACAGTTTAACTCCGACGTCTGGTAACGTCGCAATGCTGATACAACAGACCTCCCCACTGTCCTCGTTTCTTGCAGCCTGTCTCAATGCTGCGTTTGGAGGGGCGTCGCCTAGCTCGTCAGGAAGCTGCTACTCATGGGTCTCATCAGGTTATGATAGCTTCATCTCATGGACCTCGTCCTGCCCGTCAGGAGACTGCTGCTCCTCCCCCGGCACCAACCTAGCAGTCATAGGGACACCCGAGTAACGGTAATCGTCGTTAGTCTAGCCGAAGAGGTTGCGGCCGCACTCAGGAGCGGCAACTCAGCAACAGCACCCTACACCACCTGCCTCTCCTCACGGCAACTGGGAGTGGTGCCCTACCCCATCGTTCTCGGCTACTCCACCATGCCCCAAGCCACGGACCCTTCTCCGCCCACCCTGGCAGCCACGGCGGGCATTTCTTGGTCAGCGTCCACCGGCTTCTACTGCTACTGCGGGTTCCTCTCCATCTGTTATTGCATTGGGTATGCGGTTCTCAGGCATGACCTTCAGTGTTCCGGATCAGACATGGCATATGGACTCTGGGGCGATCTCTGACCTCACTTCACTTAGTCACTTCATTATCATGCACCTTGGCTCCATTTGATATATCGGTACGGAATTTGATATATCAATAAGGAGTTTCCAATACGACCTTGCGGGTGAGTTTGATAACAGTCTTTTTCTTCAGTATGCGGCCAACCATGGCCTAGTTTTCCTTCTTGCCCGCCCTCACACCTCCCCTTAAAATGGAAAAGCAGAATGTTCGAAACGGGAAAGCGCACGGGAAAGCACTTTGTATGATTCGTCATCTCAATGACATTTCTCAGACTCTCTTATCTTATGCATCTCTCCCTGTCCTTTTGGGTTAAGTCTCTTCATGTGGCTGCCAACCTTCACAACATTCTTCCGACCAAAGCTCTTAACAATATTCCCACAGCTGTCCTCTATCAGCACAAGGCCCACATATGACCATCTTCGAACATTTACCCCAATCTCTCAGCTACCGCATCTCAGAAGCGCACTCCCCAATTTACCCCGTGTGTCTTGCTTGGGTAAGTCTCTTCATGTGGCTGCCAACCTTCACAACATTCTTCCGACCAAAGCTCTTAACAACAATATTCCCATTGTTGTCCTCTATCAACGTAGGCCCAGATATGGCTGTCTATGCTACCCCAATCTCTCAGCTACCGCATCTCACAAGCGCGCTCCCCAATTTACCCCGTGTGTCTTGCTTGGGTATCCATTAAGCCACCGAGGCTATCAATGCCTCGACATCGCCGCTGGCCATGTCTACATCTCTAATCATGTCAGATTCGATGAGTCTGTGTTTCCATTTCGGGACTCTGGACAAATTTCCCCAACCGTGTCTCGGTCCCCTGACCCCATTGACTCTCTTCGTCCTCTTGACTCTTGACTGAGTTCATTGGAGTTATAACCCTCACCCCTTGTACCCCCTTCCATCATCCCCTCGCCTTGTGCCTCACTTCTCAATGCATTATCTGTGGTGTCCCTCCACAACCGCACATCCTCCATCTCGTGAGCCCGCCACTGAGTCACTGGTGCCACATCTCCCTCGGCTCCGGCTAGGTCCTCGGCCCTGGTTACCAATCCGGTCCATCCACCCCACTCTCCTCAAATGACCACCTGCTCCAAACAATGTAGCACCAAACCAGTCAATCGCCTCACATTCTATGACCAACACTCAGAACTCCATCTCTCCCTTACCTAAGTCCCACGTGTATGCCTTTTAAGGACCCACAAAATTTCCATGGATTGAGTTTGGGGCGATGGTCCGGAACCACACCTGGGATTTGTTCCCATGACCCGTGAGAACAATATTCTACGCTATTTGGTTGTTTCTGCACAAGTTCCGATCTGATGGCACTTTGCTGTGATATAAGGCCTGACTACTTGCTAGTGGCCGTTCCCGATGTGACGGCACCTCGCTATTTTTGTGGCGCGTTCGTGGCCTATCCGCGGACTTGACGTCAAGAACGCATTCGTACATGGGGATCTCTTTACATGCACTAGCCGCCCGGCTATCGCGATTCCTGGCATCCTTACTATGTCTGTCGTCTTCGGAAATCACTATATGGAGTTAAACAGGCACCTAAGGCCTGGTTTTAGCGTTTCGCTGCTTTCCTTACCAATTCAGTCGGATTGTCGGGATGTACATCTGATGAGTCGCTCTTTGTTTACATTTGGGGATTAGAGATCATATATCTCCTTCTCTGTGGACGATATTATCATTACTGGCTCCTCTTCTCCTCTTCTGACATGGTTCAGCATCTACTTGCACAACTATCTCGTGAGTTTGCCATGTCAGATCTTGTACCACTGCATCATTTTCTATGTATTGCTATTTCTCGGGGTTCTTTTGGGATGTTCTTGTCCCAATTTGTCCCAACGACAGTATGCTATGAGCATCGCGGCCTACAACCTGTCACCACCACTGTTGAGACTCGCGCAAAGCTCACCGCAGAGTCTGGCCCGCCTGTTTTTATCCTACTCTGTAGGAAGTTTGGCATGCGTACTTCAGTATCTCACATTTACACGCCCAGAGTCACCCAGAGTCGTCTTATCCCATCCAGCAAGTATGCCTCTTCATGCATGACCCCTGAGAGCCTCATTTTCATGCACTGAAGCACATTCTCCGCTATGTCCGCGGCACTCTCAACTATGGGTTCGGATCTCTACATTAGACCCCATTCGTCTGACCGCCTACACAGATGTTGACTAGGCCGGATGTCCTTACGCTCGGCTATCCACCTCTTGGTTATTGTGTTTTTACGGCGACATATTCCCCAGTTGGTCATCCAAACATCAGGCCACAGTCTTCCACTCCTATGCCGAAGCCGCATATCGTGGGGTCGCTAATGCCGTCTCTGAGTTGTGTTGGCTACGCAATCTTGTCCTTGAGATTCGGGTCCCTCCGCACCCGCATCCATTGTGTAATGTGACAACATGAGCTTATCTTTCAGGTAACCCGGTTCTGCATAGCGCACTAAGCATGTTGAGATTGACCTTCACTTTGTTCGTGAGAAGGTTCATTGGGGCAACTTCGTGTCTTATACATTCCGGCTGACTACCAGTATGCCTATATATTCACAAGGGGTTGCCCCGTCAAACCGTCATCTCTTCGAGCGTTTTCCAATTCAGTCTGAGCGTTAGTCCTCCGACTGAGGGGGGCGTAATAGCACTAATATAAATATAGAAATGTATAATGACTTTTCATGTAAATATCTATTTTGTATAACTCTATATATACAGGAATAGTACAGCAATCCATCTTTGAAGACCTCCACACAAACCCTACGTTCCTAAACCTGCACCCCTAATTTTTGGAAAATTGCTGCACCCGCGCACAGGACATGCACCAGCACTCGTGCTTCTTAGTTTACAATTCATAATTGTACATTGAATTGTGGTAGTTAGGTTAACTGGGAGTGAATTATCTAGCACCAGACAGAAATTCAATTAGCCTCAAAAGAGAAGTTGAGGCAGACCAGCAAAATGCCAGCAGACCAGAAAAATGCCAATCCCCAGTTTCTGTAATGACTTGTGTTATGTCTTCATTGCTTAAATATGTAGACACTTACTCCCGTACATAAAACCAATTGATTAGTATAGATAAACCGCACTGGAATGTCAATGATGAAATAGTTATCGATTTATTGATTAATGAAGACATGAAAACTTGCACAGAAATGAAAGCCAATACAGTTTATAGTTTCTGTAATTTAATAAAATGTGATATGAGCTAAAGAAGATACGAAAGTCCTCCTTTCAAAAAAAAAGATATGAAAGTCTTGGATGGTGGCTAGTGATTTGAATTCAGGACCACGATATCTATCTTCCCAAGCAGTCAAAACATATTTGGCGGCATTTAATATTCCAAATACAATAATGCACATAAAGAGATTGGTTGCTTTTCTTGAAAGAGAGATATTAGTTTCCTTCTGCATATACCAAGCCAATAATAAATGGATTATAAGAACATTGGTACAGACCAAGACGTATGTATCCTTCTGAGGGTCGAACTTTGTAGCAATTTCTGGCCCCCAGCTCCCAAATTGACGGAGGGGAAAAACCTGAAAACCACCTAATGATGCCTGTTCCCTGCAAAATAACAGGTTTGCTTTAGCATTAACACTTCAGAAACAACAGGTCAAAAGAAACTTTTTAACATTTAGTGGTATGTGCGTAAGAGTGAAAAATGAATACACGAAAAAGCTAAATGTATTTTGCGAAAATGTGAGCAAGAAGAAGGCTTTGTGAGTCTTTAACTGGAGCAATGGAATTTGATCTGAATCAAGTTATTTCTTCGTTATAAATTAAAATGTAAAAGTTTCATAAAACAGAACCACTAAACAATAGTGTTTTTAAGGGACTGTACATTGGAGCTACTGGTACAAATTTTAGAAGAAATTCAACTTTCAAAAATGACCACTGATAAACTGAGTAGAGTTACACCAGATATTCATGTCAAATAAAAGTCTTCATAAACATTCTATTTTACTTCAAATCAAGTGATAACTGGATTACCACACCTTCACCCTGAACAAATAAGAGAAAACACGGTAGCATCTCATTCCATGGTTGATGATCACGGAGACATGTCGTACCCAATGCCACCCTCTCAATGCTTTGCTGGCAAAGGGCCGTGCAAAGGTTCATTACATTATAGATAACTAAAGCATCCCAGGAAGTTCTTTTACTCATTGTTTACATACTTTAGGGTTTAAAATTTGTAGTGTTAATATCAAACAGCATACAGAGTATATTATAACAAAAATTAATGTCTTTGAAATGATGCACCTGACTACAAGTATTATGATAAATAGATTTTTGCCAGGTAGCCCCATTTATCAATAGAACTCCATAAGTTTATCTATCATAAAGTTTTTTTCCAGAAAAAGAAGCATGGAAAGGAGCCTACACTTCCTCGGGTTCTCGAACATCTATTAATTGAGCCTCCTCAACGAATGTTGGATCTTGCAATTTATCATGAAGCTCAGCCGGCTGAATGTCCTGAAGCGTTGGTTCATCCCTGCAAAAGATATCAATACATAAGATGTTAGAACTTCTTTCTTAATGCAGTATGACAGTCAATTCAATACAGGCAATTCACGCTACCTTTCGGAAAGAACCTGTAATAAGTGCCATCCAAATTTAGTCTTACACCTGACAACTTTATTTAGTGGTGCCTTAAAAGCAGCCTCCTCGAATTCAGGCACCTGAATCATTTCATTGCAAAGTAAGCATCTCTGAAATGGTTAAGTGAGGCAACTGGATATCCGATAAAAGGCTCACAGCAAATTCAAACAACCTTCAGGAAGACCAGTTACTTGAAAATGTTATTGAAGGCACAAATATGTCCAAACAGCATACCATTTGACCCTTTGTCACCCAACCAAGCATTCCTCCCTCTTCTTTGGATGGACATATTGAGTACTCCACAGCCAGGTCACTAAGATCCTCCCCTTGATAGACAAACAATATATACATATATTAATAAACAAAGGACAACTGAGAGAAGTATTCATAGCAGCCCTATTTTGGAAACATGGTCTTACTCCCATGAGGGAGAAAACATAACACCCTGACCAAGGTAAACAAAAGTGCCCAGTGTCAGCTCTAAATTGGCATTATGTCTTGATTGATCAAATAGCAAGTATATGACTGATTTTATTTTATCGCGAATACCACTGTGCTAAACACTAACCCTCTGCAGTTCTTTTCTGAAGCTCCACCAGAAGTTTGAGGTCATCTTCTTTTACGAGCAAATGCTGAACCAGTACTTCTCTATCACCTCCTGAGGTGCTCCCACCACTAAATGAAGCTGACCAAAGGAGCATATATATGCAATTAGTGTTAAATCAAGAGAAAATATAACAGTCTACAATCAATTTAACTTAAACTTCTAAAAAAATGCTGGTATGCATGTTTTCTTTATATTCAGCAATCAATTTTCAACTCATTTAGAGTTTTCCTTGATTACTTAGTTTGATCCAGTGATCAATTTTTTGTTTCTTTCTGATAATACCTTTGTATCTGAGATTCTGAGTTCAGATAATAACGAGTTTTAATGTGACTACACATGTGTCCATTGATCTCTCTTAAAAGTCTTATCTGACCCCTGACCCAGATCAAATCAACCTTTCTCAACGGTCCACATATGGCTAAACCAGATTCCCCTTGTCTATGATGACCAAAAACTTCTAAGAGTCGTCTGCAAAATAAAAAGTGTTAGACAAGGATGCCGTACCATAGAGATGACTCCGAACATGCCCAATATATGGTTGTAACTACGCTGCAGGTTTCTGTTCCAATGATCCCTAGACCCTCATCTTATCATTTATTCCAACACTTTTCAAGTTTCTGATGTACTCAAAATGTACGACATGTCTCGTTAACACTACCCATTTCTAATTAGTTAGTATCTCAAGTATATACTCATGTAAACGCCCATCATATTATTGAAAAGTGAAAACAAGTAAGAAAGGGATAGTGTTTGTGGTAGTCAATGAAAGAAGAGCATAAAAGTACGCGTTATGTCCTTGAAGAACAGGTGATGAGCAGGTAAAGACGAAACATGTAAGACAATGTCGCTTACGTGATTTGTGACCACCTTCTCAAAGTCATTGTTCAGGAAAAGTGCCATTTTTTAACACACGTGTAATGACCATCCTTCCACAAAGCCATTGAACTCCCAAAATGAAAAAAAAAGGAGAAAATAAAATAGTACTAAATTTAGTTAAGTAATACTAGCTTTGCAATCTGCACTCGATATGAGAGGCTCCACTGCAAATGTTAATAACAGTGCTATACGTGACACTCATGACATAATAAACAATCAAGCTATGTTGCCTGAAATTGCTCCATAATACCAATTAATGGTACTGAAAATCAAATAAGAACGTAGAATTTTATAACTTAAATTTTTACGGTCTTTAATTCATTGTTGAACTTGGGACTTACGGTTTCATGCGGGGCTTGCTGATCTAGGGCAGAAGCAGGATGCAATTTCGGTGTTACAAGGTAGGTTATGAGATTGGTGGTTGTAAAGAGATGTCACTGCCATGTTGGTGACTCTAATTACAAGCATGAGGAAAAGGGTTGAGGACTTGAAGGTTGAAGAGGTAGGTGGAGTTGGCGGTAGACAGGTGCATTGTAGTTATGCAATCGGGTATATGTTGATGGATGGTTTGGTGGTGTAATTAAGCTGATGCCTCGAAGGAAGCAGGGGTTGGTAATGGAAGGGGATAATTACATGCAATGATGGTCTAACTAGATGGAATTAGGTAAGGATAAAAGCTGATTTGAAATTCCCAGCTGTTTTAACAATTAATGTTTGAGACTGGTGTACATTAAAAGATGCTTCAACCATGGTCTAATTCGAAGGTTAGCAGCAAGCATATTAAGTTTCCATATCAACACTAGCTGTGAGGCATAATTTTTCATAACTATATTTCGCATTCTTCTCTAGTGTTTCCCAAAATTGACTTTTTCAGCGTCTATATCGATCTTAGCGGTACGTAGAAACATTCTCTTCAAACTATACATTCACATAGCTAATATACACAGTTACAGACACTCGTTGAATTGAAGTTCGAGTTGTGGATCAAAATAATCTCAATTTTACTAAGTATTGAATTGAAAAGTTAATATAAAGATATGTTTGTGGTATCTTCAATAGACAGAGAAAGAATTCTACAGAATTGAAAGATAACGAGAGTTATAACACTAAATAAGAAAAAAAGTTTGTGAAATTTTGTTACGCTGTGCAGGACCCCATATCACATTCTATCATACTACTCCTTTTACATTCTTGACTCGCAAATCAAATCTTCTAACTGGTGATTGAGAAATTCTCTAAGCCAGCACATTGCCAAATACTACGTCCGTTTCTTCTGTATAGTCCTGGTTTGACTTTTCAACCCGTAACTGGGTCACTTTGACTCGGTGATTTAGATTGCCAAATACTAACATCCATAGCACTCTTTTAAGGACATGCTCAATGACGAAATGAAGCAAAAAACACTATCCAATTTGTTATTAAATCTGAAAGGGCGAAACTGAAGTATAGAAGTTTTGGGTGGAGAAAATGAACTACCTACCTGTTCCCTTGGGACAGAGATGACCAGCCATAGCCGGAACCCGCTTCACGCTTAAGAAGGCAAGATTGGTAGAACTGGGTATGAAGCTTCTTCTACTGAAGAGTTGGTGCGACAGCGTAAGGGTCGACAACCTCCGGAAGATTAGTGGCGGTGGTGAAGCTGATGGCGATAAGAAGCTGAGGGTTGGAATTAGAGACGCTCTAAGAGCAGAAAGGGCAGGAGTTGCAAGAGGTGGATTCGAAGCTCTCAACATTTCTCTCGACCTTTCCGGCAGCAAAAAAAATTGGCTATGAAGTCGTTTCTCATGTTTCCATGGTAAAAAAGCACAAAGTTTTTTTTTTTTTTTAAATGAGATTCTACACGTAGCGAAGCTAGCACCCATTTAATTTCAAAAAAAAAAAAAAAGCTAGCACCCATTTGAAAAATAGCACAAAGAATTAACAACTAAATAATTTTTTACATAACTAATTATCTGCAAATTCAAAAACAATGTTTCAAAATTCTAACTCCTCTCGTCCCTCTTGCTCTCTCTCTCCTTCCCTTCCTCTGGCGATAAATCAAACGGCAAACCAAACCCAGCTTCTGATCACCCACAAATCCAGACCATAATCACAGCACCACCACTTCCGTTCATCCTATTCGTCTGCAGCGACCCCGAAGTCACTCCCCGAGACAATCTCTTTCTTGGGTTCAAGTAGTACCCGATTCCAACCATCGGTAGGGATCACTTGAAAGAACAAGGATTGTTGGATGGCCCTTGTTCCTACTGGAGGTGGAGATGCTCAATATCTTGTCGGCGGCAACAACCACAAACCAAACGCCTAAGATAACAACCCCAACCCTATCGTCGGCGAAGAGGTAAGTGATTTTTTGTATTTCAGGGATTTTTCTGTTATAAAAGATGAAGTTGGATGCGATTGAACATGTAAACGTGAAATTGAACTGAAGAACAACTGAAATTGGCACGAAATTGGATGAAATTGAGCCGGATATGCAGGTTAATTGATACGGGTCAACCATATCATACGGGTCACCCGTATTATCATCTTTATTGATTATTTAGAATTAGCCGTTAAGTGTTTATTTTAAAATGTTAGTTAGTTTATTTATTTAATTAATTATTAGACGTGTATTTAATTATTTAGTTGATCCGGCTTGGCCCGTTAGGTCTAGGGTTAATAGTCTATTTATACGTTGTTAGTCTTCAGTTATTATCATGGAATAAGAATTATTGTTTTGAGTTATTTCAGTATATTTTGTTTCGTTTCGTTTCTTCGTAGATTCTCAAGCTATTGGTAGAGATTCGTAGCCTCTCAAGCTACTGGTTATGTTGTATCAATTTGGTGCTTTCATTGATTTTCACCATCCAACTGGTGAAATCATGACGAGCGTATCAGCCGTATCTGCTAATTCGTTCTCTGCGATCTTTGATCGCTTTAAGGAAGATATGAAGAAAGATATCTTTGAGCTCTTGAAAGACTTTGTTGAGCAAATAAGTGAACAAATCGAGAATCACGAACAGCAGCTAGCGTTCACAACTACGCCGCCGACAAAGGACGCTCATGAGCTTTCAGTGGGTCCTGGTAAAGAGGAGGAAGAAGTTGCAAATACACATGCCGAGCAAAGTTCAGTACAATGGGTTTGCAGTAACAACCTCCAAAAACAAGGTGAATTTGTTCCGTCATTGCCTGACCTGGAACACCAACCAGATCCACTTTCTCCGCCACCATCGCACGAGCTCCATCCGACCCCTCTCCAGAAGCTACCCGATTTTTGTTCCTAGGAATATAGGATTGTTCCGTCAGATTCTCTTCCTCCACTACCCATATGCATCATGAGGTTGCATTCCATAAACCAAATATTATCTTGAAGCAGTCGCTTAAGCTGATGAAGGAGGAGCAAGAGCTTCCTGGTCCTTCGTTGAAAGAATACATAGCGGATAAAGTTCACCGCGATAAATGGTTGTTGGAAGTGCCGACAGTTGGAAACTTCAACGAGGTGGTTTTCAACCAAATTACACGCAACCGATTGTGTACAGAGAAATGGGACAGAGTTGTGATTCCAATTAAACAATACGCCAATGCATTTGTCGAAGCAGGAATTCGTCTTGATTACGTGTTTGAATATGAGGAAGACGTACTGTGAATCTCAAACAATGGGAAGACAACAGCGGGTTTGTCGATATTTTTTTCCTATCGAAAAAACTATTGATTCTGGCAACGCATTGGATGTACCAAGAAAGTACAAGAATCAGCATTGTCTTTGAAGGAATAATGTGGAAGAGATTCGCAAGCAAGACAGATAGGTAATGGCGAAGCTCTTGCTTGGAATCCTAATCTACAATTATTTGGGTAATGGCGCACCAAATGGCTCGAGAAGAAGTTGTGGTGTATCATTGCTGACTTGGACTTCTGCAACACATACGACTGGGGAAACATTGTGTGGCACGCTTTAAAGCGAGATTTGGAGACATTTTTATACACGTGGGGTACCAGTGCACAAAACTATAGGACTCATAAAGTATACCGGGTGCCATTTCAGGTAAAATTCAATTTTACTTTTGCAGTATGAAATTGTAGTATTTTTATTTGTTCATCTCTAACTGTTTTTAACATGTTTCTCGTAGGCAATGATAGCGAAGTCGGTCCATTCGATTATCAATATATTTTTGGCACGCCCTAGAGATGAACAAAATATGAGGCTCACCAAAATTCGTAAGCAAAATCTTGTAGAATGAGGCTCACCTAAACCCAACCAATGCTAGCATCGGTCTTTAGTGCCACTGGTCCCATTTATGCCTTTCTGATGCTTTTCTCCCAGAATCTCCTATTAAGCCCACTCATGCACCTGCTCTTTTTATCTGGCCGGCTATACCACAACTCCCTTGTCATGCAAAATTTAGAAGTTACTTGATACATGTTCTTGTCACTTCTACCCTGATTCTCTCATTTCTTTTATCTACGAATAACACAATTATATGTATACCCTCCGCCCCACCTCCACCCCCCCACCCCGTACACTTAGCACCTAACCTTGATATGCATCCTCTAAATATATCTACACAAACCTCTTCTAATTTGAAGCCAACTTATCCATCACAAGTCCAACTATTCCAGCATCCATGTTCCTGTTAGCACTACTCATTACAAGCCTATTTTTTTGATACAATCCCTTCCCAGTTCTATCACTTATCCCCTAAGGTACACTTGAGAGAAAATTTCAATCTCCTGCCCCCCCCCCCTCGTAAGGCCTTCCATACCTTACTCAGTGCTCCGAAGTACGCGAATCCCATATCCCAACTCTGTAACTTATTTGGTCCTTAAACATGTATCATCCTTAGATATGGGATGCCTCACAAAGTCACCCAGCTACAAGACTACATGCTAACTCAACTACTCACATTCCTACCTAGTTATGAAGTCTACAAAAAGTTTTGTATAAGAAGAAAATTCTCGTATAATATTATGCCAACTTCCTGACTGTTTTCACAAATAACTTTGAGTAACATCATTGCTATACTAGCATGATTCATACCACACAATGCCCATTCCAACCCTTTATCGAATCTCTGGACTATTCCGATAGCAAAACCATCCACATATTGTTTCCATATTCAGTATTATTTATGAGAGCCATACACTTCTTTACATTGAAAGCAATGCAACTATCGAATATCAGTCTGAGATCCCAACCACGGAGGCCAATTTGGTCTAAAAGTGCATATATAGCACTCCCGTAAGTTCTATCTGGTGTGCTGAAAAACATTCCGGGCTTATATGTTGTCCTTTTAAAAACCGAAAGTGCATGGTATCAACTGTAACAAGTTTTCCTGGTAAGGACCAGGTTTATATCGGACCCACTGGAATACGGGAGACAAGACTAATTCTAACTATCAGTTATGACGATTTTTTTTGTTGATCATTCGAAAACTAAGTCTTATAGAAAGTAACTAAACATAAAATTATTGAAAATAAATATGGATTTGTGAAAGCCTTGGTAAGAACTAGGACATCGCGAGGGATCCCTAGGGTATTCTTATGTTTATTTTCTACCAATGAAACACTAACCTAGTGTGCACAAGAGAATCCGGCGAGGAGCGCTCTGTGTACACCGTGAGTAGGGGATAGGAAATGGCACAGGAAGAGTTGGGTTGTGCCTAGGGAGAGAGTAAGGCAATAGTAATGTCTGAGAGAGAGACATGGGTTTGGCAGAGCTTCCGCGTATGTCTGGTGTCTCCTCCTGTATGGAAGGGTTAACGTCCTATATATAACGGAGAATGTGACCGTTGCAGTGTAGTTAATGCGCCCATCAATGGCGGCTTAATTAGCTTAACCACAACGGCACGCTCGTCCGCGTATATAGGGACCGTTACAGCACGTTGTGCGCGAATACCGGAACCGTTATGGGGTTGACCGGGTTTGACCGGATTGACCGGGTTTATGGAGCTCGTGCCATAAATCTCTCAAAAGCAGTTACTAAAGGTCGCGCGCGAGCTTGGCTCGCACGCGACAGGACTTACTCTAGCCTCCAAACCACTAAGTCCCTACAAGTCCCGTGCAGTGGTATGCGAGGGCCCTGTCTCGCAGCCCCCACATGGATCAGCGCGGCTGGTGATCCAGTGTGTGTGGAGCACAATATGGTGTGCTGGATGATTTCCACGTGTCCAAGATCTGTCAGCTCAGAAAGCACTATCTACATTAGCCCCCTTTCTGCGCGTGAAGACTCATAGCCGGATAGACTTCCATGCGCAGGAACCAACGTACGCGTCGCCGCCACGCACCAATTCAAATGTATGCAGGTTCAGCCCCCATGCGTGCCATTATGACCTAAAACCCCTAGAGTCGTGCCGTCTTGCCTTTAGGGTTTTAGGTGTGACGTCAGCTTGTCCTGTGATTGCGCGATTCGACGGTGACGGTTGCGATTCGACTACTGAAAGGACGCAACCCTTCATTGTTTTTGGATAAATACTCTGTACTCTCCATTGTTGCAAAGCATCACTTCTTTCTCTTAAAGTGAATGATACCCGGAAGCCTTCAAGAGCAGATTCAGATAATAAATCACCAGTTCTCTCTTGTCAATCGTCTTCTTCAATTGTGCACATCCAAGCAAGCTTTACCAGAACAAGGTTGGCCTTGTTCAATTGCGTTTGATATACTGATATATGCTTTGAACTGCGTTGAATCTTGCAAACCTGTAACATATTATCCACTGCAACTTATGAAGAAGTTCTCGATCTTTGAATCTAATTTCAACCTAATCCCCAAATAATAAGGATCTTGAAGATAGGGTTTCTGAAATCCCTGATAATGTAAACGATTCCAATCTTCTAGCTTTGAAAATTGCCACTGGATTGTTCATCTTCCTTCCAATAAACCCCCGTATTCTTAGAGCTGAATCTTGAAATTCGAACTAAAGTATGTGTATTTCTTCCCCCCCCCCCCCTTTTTTCTTGATTTTCCGCAGGAATGGCAAAGACAAAAGGAACCAAACCCATTAAGGAGATCGAAGAAATACCTGATCTTCCACGGGCTTTGTGGCGAAAAGCCCCCTATCTGGGTGGCAAGGACTTTTATCATGCCAGGGTTAAGGCGAAGAAATTGCCAATCGCTGTCTCCGGTGAAGCATTACAAACGTTAACCCCTCCAGTTAACTCGGCGTTGCTCGAATTGATCGATTCCGAAGATGTGGTTCGATTGGGAGTCGAAAATGGGTACTTCCCATATACTGCGATTTCTACTCAAGCATTTGTTCAGAAATTGGACTTCATGGATGAATGGATTGACCATGTGTTGACCAATCATGCCGTGACTTTGAACGATGCCGGAATATACTTCGCAGTTCGTGCTATGAAGGTTGCTGCCGTGAAGTTGGATCAGTCAATGCTTCTAAACCTTCTTTCCCGTTACTCGCCTGCGACTCACACGTTCCATTTTGCTGAGTTCGAGGCTGCTCCCACGCTCGAAGATGTGCACATGCTGTATGATTTGTCTCCCGTGGGCGAGGTGGATCCTTTGAGTCCCTTGAGAACGGATACGGAGATCGCTCTGTACAAGCAGATGGAGGAGTGCTTGTCAGAGGTGAAGAAAATTTCCACCCGGTGGACTCCTACAGAAGTCCTTCCTGACTGGCAGTTGGTTGACACATCTGCGAAGAATACTTGGAACAAGTGGGTCCAATACTTTTTCCGTGACTATGCGAACAGCGGCATCACCAAGAAGCTTTTGAGTCGAAACCCGAAAGCTAAGAACTATGTGAATGGCAAGGGTTATCACTTGACCCTATGCGCCTACCTCTGTGCCTGGTTGTCGAGGTACTTAATCGATGGTCACCCGCATGATGGGGTCTTTTATCACGTTCTGCCTCTTGCTGTGAAGTTGTCCCTTGGTCAGAAGGTCGCACTCGGACCCTTAGTCTTGGGCACACTGTACTACAGGTTGGATCAGCTGGTTGTGGCGATGAAGGAATCGCGTGGCCGCCTCGACGTACTGACTTACATTAACATTGCTTTCTTAAAAATGTGGGTCTTCGAGTGATGGCCCTCTTATGCCCCAGTCGCTTCCAAGCCCAGCAAGTGGTGTCCCCCAGGTACGGAAGAGGAACGCAACAGCGGCAGGGCCGCGAGGTGGTTTGGAACTAACTTTCCCAAGTGCGTTTGGAGCCTGATATGCGACAATCGGGAAGAGTTTATAGCTAGGCCTTACTCCATGCGCGTTGAGAATGTGCCATGGTTCCCAAAACTGTATCCCTCTAAGGCTGTTGCTTTCTCAGAAGAGCTCCTTTTCGAGGGCGGGGAACATTTCCACGAGCGCTATCGCGAATTCTTTTGCTGGTGTCTGCGAGGTTCCCTTCCTTCTCTTGCGGAGCATGTACGTGAGCTCGCACCTAGGTACGAGAGAATTACCGTGGATGTCGATCCCACTCGCGTGTCTCCCCAGTTTGGCTTTGATGCAGTGGCACCCTCAATCTGGCCGTAGTCTATCATCAGAGCCTGCTACAAGCGGTTATTGTCAAGGGAGTGCAAAACAATCTTGATGAGCAATCTTCCCTTTGAGCAACCTCCAGGCAACCGCGAAGGCGGCTATTCCAGAAACTGGATCGCCTACTGGAACGCCCAGCAGACGAGGTTCGAGACGCAGTCGGTCCCCCAGCCAAGTAGAGCTCCTGTGATGAAGAGGAATTCTTTCCCTTTTCGTCCCAATTGTAGCCTGGGCGAGTCTGAATATGGTTGCTATTCATTGCTGGATCGCGAGAACCATCTGTGTCCCTCCATCGTTCTAGATGAAAAGATCGTTGCGGTTAGGAAAGGCGATTCGCATGTCATCAGATATAGCGAAACTTTTGCTAAGGTAAGCAACTTCTCTCGCATGCGCTAAGCTTCTTTACTTCAATATATTGAAAACTTCATACTACGTTTCCTGCTGTAGTGCCATGTGCGGAGGTTTGCATCTGGTGAGCGTTCCAAATCACTGGTTACCACCATTGTTACTGCAAGAAGTCAAGGACAGCCGTTTCGACAGGCATCGAAAATGGATCCCGCGGTCGAGATTCGCGAGATCATGAATGCTTTCGCTGATTCGCTGATAGACAACACTCCGGCCTTGTCTCCCCCTAGGGATGATCCGTCTCCTCCAGCAACTGCTGCCCCCAGAGCGAAGAGGCCCAGGCAAAGGGGAATTACAATTTCTTCCCCTAGAAGCGCTCCAGCTTCCCCTCCTGCGAGATCCCTTTCTGCCAGGGATAAAGGTAAAGGTCGCATGACCAGTAAAGAGCGAAAGGAGCTCGCAGTGGAGTCCTTTGTTCCGTTCGGCCAGGAGGAAGAAGAGGAGAGAAGAGAAACAAGAGAAGGAGACGAAGAATAAGAAAGAATTGAAGATGTCGGCGACAAAGAAAGAGATGAGATACAAGAGGAAGACTCGGGAGGTATCTCAATCGTACTACTCTTCTCATTACCTTAACTCTTATGCAATCTTATCTGAACGAGTTGTTTCTTTAGCATATGATGACGATGACGAGACCATCGGTGGCCTCTTGGCCAAGAAGCAGAAGAGAGGTTCTCATTCTGGTGTTTCTGATGAAACCATAAGCGAGAACATTCTTGCCGAGTCCAGGAGAACAGCTGCGGAGGCTGCTGAAAGAAGAAGGAAGCGAGAAGAAGAGGAGCTCGAACGCGTGAAGCAGAGGAGCCTAGAAGAACAACACGTCGAAGACTTAGTGCGTCCAACTGATGAGGAAGATGTGCTTCCCGAAGAGGTGGCTCCTCAAGGCGAATAGGAGGATGCGGCTCCAGAAGAAGATGCAGCAGATCTAGAGCAAGCCCAAGCAGACTTCGAAGAAATCGCAAGCGGTAACGAAGGTGAGATTTTTAATCTCGCAGTAACTTACCGAGATGTAATTTTCGGTGCGCTAAAGCACGGTATGTCAAAAGCTGACATTCGCCGTTGGCTAGTAGGCAAGTGCGGTGAACCTTCAGGTAATTATTTGAGCAACATGTGTGAACTTGGCTTAACAACCCAAACATAATCATGACTGGTTTCTCCGCGCCCCAGGTCATGCTCACCTTAAAGACATGCTTAACGAAGATACATTTATAGGGCAAGGTTCCACGTCCTTAGCATATGACGAAGACGCTGTGATTCCACCTTCGCGTGGAGGTGCTCGCTCTTAGCTTACCAAAGATAATAAAACAGTGTACGATACAAGTTACCTCACACCATCGTATGTTGTATCGCAGGTAATGCCGATGAAGCCGTGATGGAGCAAAGAAGTCAACCTTCTGCATCCTATGTCCCAGTGACAAGTTCTCATACTGAGAAGCCCGTCACAGCTACTGAATATGCAGGAGAGCCCTTCGAAGACATCATTGAACTTTCTGATGATGCCGAAGCTGACACCGTGTTGATGGAGGAAGATGCCCATGCGGGTGCTGAGGAAATAAGAACGAATGCTGATGATGCTATCGCACCTGAAGGTATCCTTCCTCCAACTGCAACTTCTGCTGCCGCCATGCCTCCGGCAATGACTGAGCCTGCAGCACCTCTTCCTGCGTGGAACTTTTAGGGTTCGCAGGTCGGGACAGCAATCGCACCTGGTGCAGCTTATACTCTTCCCCCCAACTATGAGGAGTCAGAGCTCGCAGCTGATAAAAGGGCGATGGAGCGAGGACAGTCTTCAACTGCCCCAGTGATGCGCATTCCTTCTCTGCGCCAGATCCTTGAAGGAACTGGTATGTCGTGGTTTACTGTTCGCATCTTGCATTCTTTGCTTGCGAGTTTGTCAGTCTAATCTTGACTTTAACATTGCTTTAGGGTTGAAACAAGCCGACGTGGACTGGCTAGTTCGCATGCGTCTCTCCTATCCCCAATCGTTTGTGAGGTCTCTGGAGATAGGCCCCTTTGATAGAAGGCTGTTTCTAACTGAAGCCACCTGGATTTTAGAGCAGCTGTCCGCGGCCACACCTGCGACCATTTCTCCTCAAAGCGCGGAATTGCTTTTTGGTATGTGCCAGAACCTTCTCACCAAAGTTCAAGGCAAGTTGGGCTTTGGGTTTCTTGTCAAAAGAGTCACCCTGATTCGCGCGGCAGTGACCTTGAAACGCGGCCACCAAAACCTCGCAGCTGAGCAGCAGAAGGTAGAGCAACAGAGACAAAAGGTTGAAGAGGCTGTGAAGCTCTTTCATGAGATGAACGCCAAATGCGAGCAATTTAAACAATAAGTGGAGCAAGTAGAAAATCTGAGCCGCCAGTTTACTCCTAACGATTCCTTGATCAAGGGCTTGTTTTGAAAAAAGTAGCAAATAAGTAGTTGAAACATTACTGTAATGTTGCTAGGGTTTCTCCCCCTTTTTTTTCAAAAAGAATTGAATTGCCCGTTTTGCCCTTTTCGGGATTTGCTCGAATATCTCTGTGCATATCAATTTATGACGTCAGCAATTGATATTCTGCCTTGATTTTCGCGCTAATTGCTCATTAGATAAGCACGCCTTCCTTGGGAAGTCCATCCGTATCATGACTATCCGTCATTAATTAGGATACGCAACCGAATCGTCGTAGCCTTTAGTAGGGTAATTGATTGTTACCGCTTTTCAAGGCGTAAGTGATTGATCCTTACCCTCTTTTCAAATTCTGCTGACTCATCTTAGTAACTGAAGAGTCTTCACAAGGTCTATATAAACCTTGCCTTTTGCTATTTGGGTTCTTTATCCCACAATGTGGCTTGCCGTGAGTCCTTACGACTACTGGCTTCAACGCTTGTTTTTCGTTGATTCATGGCAGCTTCAAGTTGTGAAACCTGAGTTTGCGCTTTGTGCTATAGAAATAGTTTCCAAGATCCGCTTTATAAGGCTTATTGATCTTTATAACTATCATAGAGAAGATGCAGATAATACCTCATATTTGTTCGAAGAATTTTCTTCGTCTATTATGTTTGCAGGTCATGTTTCCGGCCGCCTCCCGGCGAGGTGCAGCGCCGTACTGACCTTGCTACCGACTCGTAATGAACGGCGGGATTCTCCTCCAGCATGCCCGGAGGTTGATCGTTCGCCACCATGTTCGTGAGCTCAGGGTGGCGAGCCATAGTGCTCGTCCTCGTGGACAAGGAGCCCATTGCCAGAGGAATGACTGCTCCCCTATTTTGCACAGCTGCATACGCCGGAACAGGTGGTTCCTCAGGTACGTCTCTTGGGTGTAAGACCAAATAATGGCCTTGTCAGATCCGGGGATCTCAATCATGGCGTCGCATAGGTCTTGTAGGCATGGCGGGCTGTGGGCTGTTCTTCTCTCAGGAACACCCTACTTGCTACAGATCTTTGGTCGCAGATATTTGTATCGCATAGCTTCTGCTAGGACCGTTAGGTCGATCCTTTTCTAGTTGGGATTCCCCCGATGTGTAACTTCTGTGTGTGAGTTACTATTTAGATGCATTGTAAGCCATGTTGGCTGCGTAGCTAGCTTGAGCTGAGCTTTTTCGCTTGTAAGCTGTTATCTATACAGATAGATTGTAAGTCATTTTGACTCATAATAATAAATCGCTTTGTATGATTTGCTGTCTTGTCACAACAAATTAAAATTTCGCATGCGTGTTGACAAATTTCGCCTTTGTAGTGTTATATTCACACTTTGCATTTTTGCTATAATGGGCTCTATCAACTAGATTCGCAGAAATGTTTTTAGATCGTTCGAGATCGTATTTGCGCAGCTTTGCTACCTTGGCGGATAGGCTTGTGATTTGCTTTAGATTCAAGTGCAAGTGCTATCTCATTAGATAGGCTTTTGTAGATCACTTAAGATCATTTTTCATAATGCTGCTATCATGACAGATAGACTTAAGAATCATTTTAGGATCGCATTTGCATAGTGCTGCTATCGTGACAAATAGGCTTTGAAAGATCATTTGAGATTATGTTTGCATAGGCTGCTATCGTTACAGATAGGCTTAAAAGATCAATTAAGATCGTATTCGCATGGGCTGCTATCGTGACAGATAGGCTTAAAAGATCACTTAAGATTGTATTCGCATGAGCCGCTATCGTGGGAGATAGGCTTAAAAGATCACTTAAGATCATTTTTGCATAATGTTGCTATCATGGCAGATAGGCTTAAAAGATCAGTTAAGATAGCATTTGCATGGGCTGCTATCGTGACAGATAGGCTTAAAAGATCAGTTAAGATCGCATTTGCATGGGCTGCTATCGTGACAGATAGGCTTAAAGGATCAGTTAAGATCGCATTTGCATGGGCTGCTATCGTGACAGATAGGCTTAAAAGATCAGTTAAGATCGCATTTTCATGGGCTGCTATCACGGCGGATAGGCTTTTGCTAACATTAATAATGAACTAAATGAAGCAATAAAGACAGCTAGAAGCATAAAGTTCTTCTCATTTGGGAGAAGTATTTTATTATAAAACTCTCGTATGGGAGAGATGAGATTACAATTCTCTCATATGGGAGAGAAGATGTGCGAATCATGGCAATACGTAGCATAAAGCAAACGTTGTAATATAACGCGTATAACAAGAGAAGTTAAGGATAGTACTTCTTGATCAAGCGCATATTGACTGAGCTTGGGGTTGAGGTCGTTCCATGTAACCTCCGTATGCTACAGTAGCCACTGTCAAAGACTTCCGTGAATTCAAAGGGTCCTTCCCAATTGGCTGCGAATTTTGGATGAGCTGCCTCTCGCATGCAATGATCAGATGCGCGTAAGACCAAATCTCCAACTTCGAAATCTCGACGTTGGACTGTTTTGTTGTATGCGCGAGCGATCCTTTCTTGGTAACGTTTGTTGGTCCTTTTGGCTTGCTCCCGCTTTTCTTCTAGCAGGACTAAGTCATGATCGCGTTGGTTGTCATATAAGGCGTGAAAAGCCAACCTTGCGGAGTTAACCTTCACTTCCGCTGGTACCACAGCCTCAGCTCCGTAGCACAAAAGGAACGGTGAGACCCCTGTGGGTGTCCTTGGAGAAGTCCGATAAGCCCACAGGGCTATGCTTAAAGAATCAGCCCACTTCTTGTGGTCATCTGCGACCATCTTGCTCAAAATCCTTAGCAGCGTTTTGTTGGTTGCTTCTGCTTGCCCATTCCCTTTCGGATAGTATGGAGTGGAGCATATCTGCCTGATGTTGTATTCTGCTAGCTTTGCGGCCACCTGGCGATTAACAAAAGGAGTGCCATTATCCGAAAGGATAGTGTTGGGAATTCCGAACCTGCATATGATGCTTTCTTGTATGAAATGTACTACAGCTAACGCATTTGCCGTCTTCAGTGGTATCGCTTCTACCCACTTGGTGAACAATTCGGTCGCGGTGAGAATGAAGTGATTCCCGTGTGAGGTCGGTCGAATGGGACCAATGAAATCCAGAGACCATGTGTGAAACGGCCATGGTGTTCCCAATGCATGTAGATCTACGGCAGGGGCGTGCACTAGATTACCCTTGAATTGACACTCCTGGCAGCGTCTTACTTTGGTGCGGCAATCAGCCTCCATAGTGGGCCAGAAATATCCAATTGAAAGGAGTTGTCTGCATAATTTCTCACCTCCCTGGTGTTCCACCTGATGAGAAAGGTCCATCACTTCTTGTGCTTCTGTGCTGTCTAGGCATCGCAGCAAGTTGCCTTCATGGCCTCTTCGCCAAAGCAGATTTTCTTGCACCACATATCGAGATGCTTTCCTCCTTAGTTTCTCGGCTTCTTTCCTCGACTCGGGTGCAGTACCCTGGGTAAGAAAATCGAAGAGGGGTTTCCTCCAATCCGCATCGTCGTCGATTAGAGCAATGAGTAAAGAGTCTTTGATCAGTGCGCAACTCTCGCACTTTCCTTGAATCAATGCTGCGGCCGTTGACATGTCCGGCCAATGAATGCCATACCTCTGAGCTTTCCGATAGATTGACACCTCACTTTCCCCGCAAGCATGCCGGTGAATCTTTTCTAATAGCAGTTGTCCCTCTTGCTCGGAGACGCATCGCATAAGTATTCCGCCAGGGCCCTTGTAATAAAGGGTGTTGTCATGTATGCAATAGCCTTTTGTGGATGCCCAGTTCTCGCTGCTCGTGCCTTCCGTGTTAGCGCGTAAGATTGACTTTCTCCAGTCTGCATCATCCATGCATTCATCGTCGCACGCGTCTTCTGTCAACACCGAGGGCGTTCGCACTTCAATGAAGATCCTCACGGGACATTTGTCCATACTGACCTTGGATGTCAAGGTAGCTAAAGCATCAGCATGCCTGTTGTCCGCTCGAGGTTTGTGCTCGTATCCGACGTCGCAGAATTGTTGCGCCAATCTCTGCACTAGGGTCCTGTAGGGCAATAAGTTTATTTCCTTCAAACCATACTCGCCCGAGGCTTGTTTGACGATTAGCTTGGAGTCCCCCATAACTGTCAAGTTGCTTACTTCCAAGGCCTTTGCCCCGCGGAGCCCTGTGATGAGAGCTTCATACTCTGCTTCATTGTTGGTTACTGCGAAGGCCAGCTTTGCGGACATCTGTATGACTTCCCCATCTGGTTTGGTCAAGACTATACCAATGCCTCCACCTTTCCTTGTGGACGAGCCATCGAAATGAAGCGTCCAGTAAGGCAACTCAACTGCGTAGATTCCAGGTCCCTCCAATTCTTCTTCAATCACGGGCTCATGACTGTTATCGGGGAACTGCGCCAGCAAATCCGCTACCGCCTGCGATTTGATCGCCCGCGGCCGAACGCATGTGATGTCAAATTGGGAGATGGTCATATACCACTTTGCCAATCTTCCTCCAGGAGTAGTGTGAGTCAGCAGATATCGTATGGGATCGTTCTTTGTGACCACAACTACTTTGTGCGAAGCAAAATAATGCCTCAACTTTTCTATTAGGAAGAATAAAGCAAGGCAATGACGTTCGATGTCCGTGTACCTTGATTCTGCTGGCTGCACGATGCGGGAGATGTAGTAGATGGGCCTTTCTTGACCCTCATACCCCTGAGCGAGGAGAGCCCCTATAGACCTCCTTGTTGACGTCAGATACAACAAGAGTGGTGATCCGAGCTGAGGTGCGATCATTACTTTTGAAGATGTCAGCAGCTCTTTTAATTTTCCGAACGCAGCTTCGTGCTCTGTGTTCCAATTGTATATAGCATCTTTCTTGAGAAGATAACTGAAGTAGAAGGTGATTTCAGCGATCGTTGGGATGAATCTTCGCAGATAGGATAGCTTTCCCAAGAAGGTCTTCAAGGCACTCTGGTTGTGTGGCGGAGTCATGCCAGTGATGGCTGATACTTTCGCAGGGTCGGGTTCGATTCCTTGGCGATGTACCACGCACCCCAAGAATTTCCCTGATGTTACCCCAAATGCGCACTTCATAGGATTCATCTTAAATTGAAAGCGCCTGCATCTGTTGAACACCTTTCGTAAATCTGCCAGATGGTCTGCCTCTTGCTTGGATTTGACAACTAGGTCATCCACATAGAATTCCACTTCTTTGTGCATCATGTCGTGGAACAGAGCCATCATGGCGCGCTGATAGGTCGCACCTGCGTTTCTGAGGCCAAAAGGAATCACCGTATAGTTGAATACTCCCACGGGGGTGATGAATGCGGTTTTCCGTGCATCTTCGGGGTCCATCTTGATCTGATTGTACCCACTAAAGCCGTCCATGAAGCTGAACATGCGATGTCGCGCTGTCGAATCGATAAGTAAATCAATGTTGGGGAGCGGAAAATCATCCTTAGGGCAGAAACGATTGAGATCCCGAAAGTCCACGCAAATACGGAGCTGCCCATTCTTCTTTACCACTGGCACGATGTTGGCCAGCCATGTGGGATGGTGATTTGGCTCTATGAATTTGGCATCTAAGAGTTTGACAATCTCCTGCTTTATCTTCACGTTGAGCTCGGGCCTAAAGCTTCTTGTGCTCTGCTTTACCGGCTTGGATCACGGAATCACATCCAACCGGTGCATGGTGATGCTCGTGTCCAGGCCCGGCATTTCATCGTACTCCCATGCGAATACATCCTTGTACTCGGTCAAGAGCTATAGCAATCTTTCCTCCTCTTCGCTTGTGAGGTCCGCACTTAGAAAGACTGGCCTCTTCTTTTCTTCGCTTGGGCTTAGGAATACCTCCTTCAGCTTCTGCTTTTGCGGTCTGGGTTTGTCTTCCATGCATTCGGGCGCTTCTTTGAGTTTATCGTCTAGAGTGCTTGGCTTTGGTTTTTCTGTCTCCGAAATCTGCTCAATTTGGTTGATTTGCCCAGGGATATCCCCATGCCCGCGTGGGGACACCCCCGCGCACCTTCATATGCGATAACATTTCTTCCCGTTGGCGTACAAACTTTCTATCTCCTTACCTTCAAGGTCATGTTTTGCTATTCTTTTCAGAGTGTACACACTCTTTCGCTGATAAGCAATGCGCGGCGCCTCTCCTTGCGCAGGCGGCTTTTCTTTGGCATCCTCCCTTGTCACCATCACTCCCGCAGGCGACTGATCTTTGATATCCTCCCATCGGGGCAACGGAGTGGGGTTGAATGGTCCTGGTGTTTGCTCGTCTGCCATCTCGGTGAACCACACCGCCTCACCGAGATGTGCTTCATCCATGTTGAACGGATTCGTCGAAGCTGGTATTTCCACTATTCTGTCATTCCAAATAGCTTTCATTACTTGGTGAGCTGTTGAAGGGACAGCATCAAAGCGATGAATCCAGGCTCGACCTATGATCATGTGATACGTAGTGTTCGCATCTATGACATAGAATTTTGCTGAGCACTTGATTTTGCCGATCTGGATACCCAGGCGGATCCATCCTATCGTCATTCTGGAGTCGCTTCCAAATCCCATCAGCGGGGATGGACGCTTGACAATCTTGTAGTCTGGGATTCCCGCTAGCTTCAATGTATGGAGCGAAACCACGTTGACTGCTGCTCCTCCGTCAACGAACGCTCTCTTGAACTCAACGCCATTGATGATAGCCGTCACATACAGAGGCCTCTGGTGGCTCGCATCTGTCCTCTTGTCGCTTGCGGAAAAGGTGATGACCTTTTCTGTAGGGCGAGACGCCCTAACGACTTTCCCATTGGAGACTACGAGATCCTCCTCGTAATATTCTGCTATCCTTAGGATCGCCTTTGTCATTTCCGTCCGGAAATTTTCTGAGAAATTCATCTCGTCGAAGAACCTGCTTAACCCGTGCGACCCTTTCATTCGGTCAGCGCGTTCATCCTCCGTGTCTATGCTGTAGTCCTCATCCTGGATTTCGGCAATGACGGGTAGACCATCTTCTGCGACCTCTTCAAGATCCACAATCGAGATCATAGCGACCTCTTTGCCTTTCGATTCTTGCTGCATGGGCAGGGAGTGGATTGTTGCGCACATCCTGCCTTTGATCGTTGACAATCAGTTCGCCATTCTTAATCTTTTGGCTAAACACAATTCTAAGCTTCTTGCAGTCCGCCGTGGGATGCATGAACTTTCCGTGATACTCACACCACTTCGGGTCCCTCACCATTTCCCTGGAGGGTGCCTTCTCGAGCGGCGGTAGGACACCGTCCTTACGCCATTGCCTGCAAAGGTCGCTTGCCTCTTCTACCGAACATGGCAGAGGTGGTGCATCAAAGTTCACAATCTTCGCCTGCTTTTGGGGTGAGATCGTATTTACTTCGGCCTTGCGTCCCCTTTTGTAGCTGAATCTCCCGATCTTGAAAGTAGTACCGCCCGAGGGTCGCTCAAGGGCGTTTCTCTTTTTCTGCCTCTCCACTATAGGCTCGATGTTCTTCGTGCATTCGATTAGTTTTGAAAACGTAGGCGTCTGCAAATTAATAAGCATACCTTTGTACTCGTCCCGCATGAACTGCAAGCATATCTCTACGAGTCTGCTTTCAAGTATCACATCTTTGCATTCCAAGGACTTGGCCCTGAACTTCTTGATGAAGGTTATTCCGTCCTCCTCGCGCTTCTGATACATCCGCGAAAGTTGAATCATCGTCACCTTTTCCTCCATCTGGAAGAACTTGGTATAGAACTTCTGGACCATATCGTCCCAAGTCTTCACGGATCCGGCTTCCAATGTCCTATACCACTTGTAAGCCACGTTCCCTAGGGACTTCGGGAACTCGCGCATCAGCAGTTTGGGATCAGCTCCATACGGACCCATCACATCGATGAAACGCATGACATGCTCATGGGCATTCCCATTGACGTCCTTGAACTTGTCCCATTTAGGAGCCTTATACCCAGCAGGGTTAGGCATGAGATAGATCTCTCGTGGGATAGGTGGATCGTTGTCGAGCTTCGGAATGATGGTATCTGCGAACGATTGGTGAGCCAGAATGGTATCTATGCGCCGTTGGAGTGACATGATACACTCCGGAGTACTTCCCTCGGCAGCGGGAGGAGGGGTTGTCGCAGGTGGACGCGACACATACGCCGCAGGAGGGCTAGGGACGTATTGCGAATTCACGTTACCCCAGATTGCCGTTGGGGGAGGCAAGGGATACTGTGAGGCCGGATTAGGTACCAAAGCCGGAGGCTGAGGAGTATGAGAAGCGAGAGGCAACATTTGAGCTGTTGACCCCTGGATTGAGGGTGGTTGCGTAGTCGCCGGTGGAGTTTGCAGATTGGGGTTGGGTGGCGTGGTCGACACTCCCAATCCCTGAGTGGTGGATACTCCCCCTCCCTGAGAGACGGCGGTGGCTGGTGCGGGGTTTGGAGCAAGAGTCCCCAAGACAGCCATAATTCGTTCCAGCTGAGCAGATTGAGCTTTGAGAGCCTTCGCCTGACTCTGGATGGTGGCGTCCAAGGCTTCTAGCGTCGGAGCTTCACCGGGGGCTGTAGGAGTACGGCGAATCTCCTCTCCTGAGGCGGCCTCCGTGGAAGGCGATATGTTACTCACATCATCCTCCTGAGACATGGTTGCTTAAGATGGTAGTTTCACGTCAGGTTCACCAAAATTTGCACAAGAGAATCCGGCGAGGAGCGCTCTGTGTACACCGTGATTAGGGGATAGGAAATGGCACAAGCAGAGTTGGGTTGTGCGTAGGGAGAGAGTAAGGCAATAGTAATGTCTGAGAGAGAGACAGGGGTTTGGCAGAGCTTCCGCGTATGTCTGGTGTCTCCTCCTGTATGGAAGGGTTAACGTCCTATATATAACGGAGAATGTGACCGTTGCAGTGTGGTTAATGCGCCCATCAATGGCGGCTTAATTAGCTTAACCACAACGGCACGTTCGTCCGCGTATATAGGGACCGTTACAGCACGTTGTGCGCGAATACCGAAACCGTTATGGGGTTGACCGGGTTTGACCGGATTGACCGGGTTTATGGAGCTCGTGCCATAAATCTCTCAAAAGCAGTTACTAAAGGTTGCGCGCGAGCTTGGCTCGCACGCGACATGACTTACTCTAGCCTCCAAACCACTAAGTCCCTACAAGTCCCGTGCAGTGGTATGCGAGGGCCCTGTCTCGCATCCCCCACATGGATCAGCGCAGCTGGTGATCCAGTGTGTGTGGAGCACAATACGGTGTGCTGGATGATTGCCACGTGGCCAAGATCTGTCAGCTCAGAAAGCACTATCTACACCTAGTTTTGGGTATTCAATCTAGGGATCAAAGTGCTCATTCCACGAGCATGAAGTTCTAAGGCTTCCCTTGGTTTTAGATCATCTTAATGTTAACTCCTACAGGTTGCTAGCAATAATATATGAGTTAACTCGGTTTTAAGATTAAGATGTCTCCTAATCAAGAATATAAATGTAGAACATGAAACAAAAATGAATGTTGCAAAACTAGATCATCAGTTAAGCCTTATCATGGAATGAATAAAGAGTGCATATAAACATCAAGAATGCAAAAATTAGGCCCCACTCGGGCCCTAGTAAATAACTCTTGCCAATCATAGAAAAAATGAAGTTCTTTGATTAGAAATCATGTCTAACTGAAAGAAAAGATAGATAAATGAACTCAAGATTTCCATATTAGCTCCAAATGGATATTCCTTAGGGGTGAAATGGATGATGCAAAATTCCGGGAAGGAGTAGAAAATAGAATGGGGCCAGTGGTTATGTTGGGACTTTAGGGGTGCCTTGAATGGACTTTGGCTTGGCGAGGAGTTGGCGACGAAGTGGGTCAAGAAACTGACCAAATGGAGGAGCAAGACGAAGAGAAAGAAATCTACAGAAGCAAACTCTTCGTGCAAAGAGCACGACCCTTCGTGCAAAGAGAATGTCACTTCGTGCGAAGAAAATCTTGAAGGCGGCCAAAAGTTGTTTCCTTGTTCATTTAGCTCGATTTTGGTATTTCTTTTGGGTAAAAGTTGTATAAGCCTATATAAAGGCTATAGGTCGTGCTCTACATTGTGTGGGTTATATTCGTGGTGTTTCTATTCAATAAAAGGGATTTTTCGGGTCGTGGAGGTAGCTAGCTCATCGCCAGTGAACCACGTTATATCAGTGTGTTCTTGTTCATATTTCTCCTTGTTCTCTAAGTTCGTTCCTGATCATAAAAACTGGTATCAAAGCTTGGTCGGTGTTCCAAGATCAAGGTGGAGCTATAGAGCTTGGGTTTCACAATTCATGAGATTCATAGCTACGGTTTCGCGATCAAGGTGGAGCACTACGGATCTGGATAAGGAGATGTAGAGAAGATACGGGGGAATGACCAATATCGACAAGTTCATAAGGAGAAACAACTTTATCTTATGGTAGATCAGGGTACATGCCTTTTTTGACGCAGCAAGGCATGTGGCTGCCATTGGCGGAAGATAAAGAGGGGGCTTCTACAACCACCACAGTTGAGTTTGAGTCACTATAAGAGGGGATGCAACACAGGGCTGTGTATGGGGGTTCACACAGTCAGATTTCCGGAATGAGGATGATGCGCAATTTAGCGTGCTATTTGCAAGTATACGAATCAAGTAGTATAGAGTGTATTACGACTCAGATTATCGATCCCACAGGGACTTTGTAGGTTTTTCTAGTAATAAGTTTTAACGAACAAAGTGTAAAAGGGAGGAGTATTATGAGAGTTTGTAACTAAGTACCGAAAAATAAATAACTGAAACATAAATATTTTTGTGAGAATTTTCTGAATAATCTTAAGGTTGTAAAACTAGGGTTTGAGATACTAGATTCCAGGATCCCCTAGGGTGTCTTCATATTTTCGTTCTTTGTTTGACATGAAAACACACAGCAGTTTCGTTATCCGTGCCACGTACCAGTTGTGCAGTATCTTTTCTTTTCCTGCACGTTATCACAATCCTGCAGACTGTCGGATTACTGTTAAGCTGCCTAAGTCTGCAGTCTCGTTCTAAGTTTGCTAGGGTTTCTAACCTGTCCTAAAGTCCCGGGTCAGATTCTCCAACAGTTGGTCAAACGATTTCAGGCTAGTCCTAACTCCCCTTATCTGGTCGGTCCATCGGGGTAAGGGGCTAAATTCTGTCTTCTCTTCCTAACCCTAACAAGACGTTTTCACCTACCGGCTCGGGTCTGTAGCAATTCTGGGTGATCAAGCCGAGCATGCATGAACAGTAAAATTCAAAGACAGAATAACGAATAAAAACTGTTGAATTTAGATAGTACGATCATGTTTTCATAGTCAAAACGTAGAACTAATCTCTGAAAACGAAACCCTAAGTTCACCGAGAACCTAGGTAAAAAGTTTAACTACTAGAACTCATAACGTAAATAACAAATTTTTTGAATGAAGAGAGAAGAAGATCAAACGAGTGTCTTGAAATCTGGATTCGCGCTTGCGTGCTCTCTGGGGATGCTCCCAAACTTCTGCCTTGGATGTGTTGTGTTGTGTATGTGTGTTTTTTTTAAAACTATCCATAGACGAGTCTTTATATAGTGCTAAAGACGTTTCTGGAAACTGTCGTAATTACAAAACTGCCACTGGACCCGGAACCGCCTCAGAATATGCGCTGTCTGCGTATATACGCAGCCTGTCTTCGTATTTACGCGCAGGGGCTGCGTATATACGGAGGCAGCAACATTTTCCGAGAGCTATTTTCTCCCTGTATGCGTAAAGCGTATATACGCACATGGTCTGCGTATATACGCAGGCAGGGACATGTCGTCTTCGTTTTGTCTCTCCTCTTGTGCGTATGAAGCTCCTGTGTGCATGTGAAACCCCCTGGAAAGATTGCTGACTGAATCGGGGCGCCAAAATCCCGACTAGACTTCCGAGAACCCGGCCCTGGTGCCAAATGACCAAAATACCCCTGGGTCGGAATTGTCTCGGAAATCGTCATGAACCTGAAAAAATAGCTGCTCACGACTCCGACATTGGTAACCGGGGCTCCTTACATGGGCGTGGCCTGTTTGGGACCCACACTTGTCGGGAGCCGGTTTTTTGGCCGGACTCCGTTTCATCATTATGACCTATTTTCGGAAATTCCTTGACGTCTTCATTCTTTTGCCCCTGGTTTCACTTCAAAATTCCAAGTCAAACTCCAGATATCGCCAACCGAGCGCATGCCGGTCATTCTTGGTTTTGGCATTTTCAGCTTCCTCGGTCAGTTTTCACTGCCTTTTTCTCCTCCAGTCTTTCCATTTTCCATTCCGCTCTCCCTTGTACCAGTCTCGGTCAAATCCTGCCCTGAACATTTTCTGCACGTTTCCCGAGGCAAACTTGGTTGTGTCTCGGCAAGCATCCCAATGCATTTCTCGAACCTGTTCCTGTAAAGACAACATGAACAACCCGCGATCATATCCAATAAAAGTACGAAACATGCAGAAATTTACGAAGAGCTAATAAACATCTCGTTCCTAAAAGCGAGGCTTTCCAAGGGTGAATTCTGGCTAAAACGCGACTTTCCAACCCAATGACATGTCAAATCAGGCTAAAAGATAACCCCTATTTGGGCGTTATCAAATACTCCCACACTAAGCATTGCTCGTCCCGAGCAACCTCCAGCTATATACTACCAAAGCATACAATCCCGAATCAATCCAGAGCGGTGTAACTGCACTTATTTACAAACAGTATTACTATGATAAAAACAGTGTATCTTTTTGGTGAGACGGGGCAATCTCTTCAACTCAAACTGAACATTATTAAGTTCTCATATTCCCCTAGATTTCAGAAACTGCGGTGATCGGAAGAACTTGCGGCCAGCCTAGGTTAGGAACAAGCACGAACACTTCTTACTTCTGGTTTCGCACGCAAACCGAACGTATCCCTAATGCACACCTTCCGTGCTTTTACTCCGGGTGTAATGTAAATCTGCCGAATTTGGGACGGTAGGATAAGTCATTTAGAAGCGATGTCCTAAACGTCACAGCACACTCTTACATACCCCACTATCACACTCCCTCACCAAGATGACGGAAACTGACCCAAATCACCTAAGATTCTAGACACTCAATTTCCCCAGTCCCGGTGTAACTGCCGTTCTCGCGGCCACAACTGTGAACCAATGTGAAACTGCTATAAAAATTTCCGGCCCAGTGTTTTGAAATAAAATCAATCAAGCACCCTGAATTTTCTGCCTTTGATACTTTTTTTCGTTTTTTTTTTTTCATTTTTTCATCATTTTTTTGGGGGGCAACACAATAAACAACAATAATATAAACGAGGCCACATCTATGATAAACCAAGAACGTGGGGTGGCAGAAAAATACTCAAATAAAATCTGAAAGGACCACCCCCACACTCATTTCGAACCATGTAGTCAGTCTGTAAAATAATCGCGCTTTTCCAACCGATCCTCCTCACTTCAAGGATGTATAAATAGCACAACGCGTCCTCCAATCAACCCTGTCAACCCCAAGTTCCCCATGTCACTATCTCACCCTTACACACCCTCAAATATTAAAATATGACGCTCATCCACTATCAGATATGACAATTATGCTCTACCCCAGAAAATCTCCCTCAACTCAACTCCCTCGTGCCATGACGCGTAGGAAAGGTAAAAATACTAACAATGATGCGAGTATAAAAAAACAGCTTCCTAGGTCAAAAGGTACCATGAAAAAGGTATAATAGATCAACGGGACTTACTAGTGGACCTAAGGTGCGAGACAGGACGTGAGGTCCCCTATGGCCTATCAGTCCACCAAATGATGTGGTGACCGTAATGGCGGGTTGACGACTACCTGGTGACGATGGTCTGGCAGCTAATAGGATACATTGCTCGGGAGACAGCTACTTACGTTTTCTGGAGTGCATTGACTCTATTAACTCCCCAGACATATTCTCGCAGCTCTTCCTCACCTAAGTTCGTCCATTTCGGGAAATTTTCTATCATTAAGCTCTCTCCAGTTTTAAGCTAAATCCTTCGCCCAGTCTCAAAATTTTCATATTTATCATTTTTTTTCACTAATAATTTTTTTTTAATAAAAAGTAATGCAGTTACAACGCCACCACCCCCACACTGGATGGTGCCATGCCCTCATGGTACTAATCATCAGGCACATAATCTAGATTGGATGAGCTGGCTTGCCTCATCGAATGGGAACAAACTGGTAGCATATGCGGAACAATAAAGCGAGAGACAGAAATTGAACCTGTGCACCCGGAGTCAGTTCTACAGGTGCCGACTTTTATGCAAATTCCGGCAGAGAAGGACCGTTGACCGGTCGCCGGAAATTTCTCAACGGAAGTTGTCAACCTTCCGGGCTCTGTCTGCGCTCTTCGAATGTGCAACCCCCAAGCACCATTCTGTTGAAAATGTGCTCCCATATGGTCGAGTGTATTTCCGTACACCGGGGTCGGTTGCTCCGTTTCTGCTGAAAACTGTTCCTGAAGGATCCCCAACTCGTATGAGTCCATGTGATGGTCGAGTGTGCCAGAACACACCGGGGTCGATTCTTCAAGATTTTGAAAATTTGCCTTTTCTGCTCCACCGTTGCGTATATACGCAGGGCTTGTGCGTATATACGCACACATCAGCTGTTTGTGTCTTTTTTTTCTTTGTATTCCCCCTGTGTGCGTATATACGCAGGGCTTGTGCGTATATACGCACACAGCAGCTACTCTGGACTGCTTTTGTCCTTTTTCCTATTCCTCTTTGTTTGCACACGCTCAATTCAATGTTAAAACCCACTCATCTCACCTCTCTCAAAATTCAAAACTTAAAACAAAAACGCTTGTGCGTATATACGCACACAGCAGCTACTCTGGACTGCATTTTTCCTTTTTCCTATTCCTCTTTGTTTGCACACTCTCAATTCAATGTTAAAACCCACTCATCTCACCTCTCTCAAAATAAAAAACTTAAACAAAAACAACTAAATGAAACTACTACTATGTTGGGTTGCCTCCCAACCAGCGCTTGTAATTTACGGTCGACAGCCCGACCCATTTACCTCATGTTTTCTCAAGGGACTTCAAAGTCGCCATGGTCTACCTTGACGAATGTTGCCGGCTCCAAATATGGCTTGACTTGGTTTCTATTCATCCTGAAAGTTGTACTGTCATGCAGATTCTCCAATTCAACCGCATCCCATGAAAGTACCTCTTTCATGATAAACGGTCATGACCACCGGGATGTCAATTTTCCCGGAAAAAACTGCTTCCGAGAATCGCAGAGAAGTACTTTCTGACCTTCTTGAAACTACTTTTGGTTGTGCTGAAATTTGATGGCTCGGGAGCGGTTTAAGCTCTCGGGTCGGTGGCTCTTTGAGTGACGGGACCAGGGCCAATTTATGCCCACTTTTTTCGCCCAACTGTATAGTTGTCCGGTTTTCAGCTTGCATGGCCTGCTCCTCCTGGAATCTCTCCTCGTTCTCTCTGTCCACTCTGTCAATCTCTTCCCATAACTCATCCATATCCTCGATTTCCCAGCCTTCTTAGACTACCTCCACAACGAAGATGTCTTAATGCTCGTAGTAATTTGGCAGTTGCAAATTTTTGAAAACGTTGAACTTCACCGTCTCTTCATTAATCTGCATAGTCAATTCTCCGCTCTTGCAATTTACCATGGCTTCTCCAGTAGCAGAAAACGGTCTGCCTAGAATGAGTGGTACGTCTCCTGCCTCCATGTCCATAATTATAAAATATGCCAGAAAAATCAATTCTCCGAATTTCACCAGAATATCTTCAATAACTCCGTAAGCCTGCTTCACAGATCTGTCCGCCATCTGCTGCTTGATTCTGGTGGGCCTGAGTTCACCATTTTTCAAAGTTTTGAAAATTGATAACGGCATCAGATTGATACTGGCCCCTAGGTCACACAGAGCCTTTCCTGTGTAAGTATTACCTAGGGTGACCGGTATCACAAAACTGCCAGGGTCCTTCCTCTTCCTCGGTAGCCCATTCTTCACACAATTGCTCACTTTTTCCGTCAGATTTATCGTCTCGAAATCGCTCATACGTTTCCGTCCATACAAAATATCTTTGAGGAACTTGGCATAAGTGGGCATCTTTGCCAACGCCTCCGCAAAGGGTATGTTGATCTCCTGCTGTTTGAACATCTCGAGAAATCTGGCGTAGTCCTTGCTATCATCCCGCTTTCGTGTCTTCAAGGGATATGGCACCTCTTTGGAGATAGGAACTGTTTCAACTTCCTTTTCGTTATGCACTGCATCCTTCTCAACCGATCCCTTCGGCTGGGGGCGGTCGGCTGAGCTGTTATCCTGGCCAAATACTTCACGTTCAACTTCTTTCGACTTTTCTGCACGTGCATAGCTAGGATTCGGCGGATCCAGTAGTACTAATCTACTCCGAGTGGTGATGGCATTGACCTGAGCACGTGGATTATTAAAAGTGGTCGAGGGTAAGTTCCCTGGTTATCTCTCAGTTAGCTGCTGTGCTAACTGCTCTACTTGTACCTCCAAAGCGCGCAGTGACGTTTCGGTTGTCTGCACGTCGGTTGTCAGGGGGTCCATATGTGTAAACCGGGACTCCATGGTCTGAAACATGGACTCGATTTTCTTCATCTGAGCATCATACTGCTGTGCAGATGGGCCTGGCTGAACCTGCGGTGTCGGTGCAGCCTGCTAAGCCGGTGGCTTATGCTGGAATTCTGGCGCATAAATTTCGGAATTCGGGTTCCCGTACCAGAACCCGGGATGATCTCTCGTGCCCGGTCTGTACCGGCTCGGATCCCACTGCTGTTGTACGTAATTGGCATCCTCGGTCCTGAGCTCCCCAATGGCTGCGTCCAAATCTGGTTATCCTACTGCTGCAACAACCTTCTTGTCCGAGTGGACTTTCTTAACCAAATCCTGAACGATCTTGGCTAGATTATCTATCCGGTCGTCTTCCATTGGCTCGGCTCGGGCCGTCATCCTGCGATCGTCAAACAATCGAGTGTCCTGCTTGGTAACGGCTTCATTAGCTCATAGGCACCGTCTTTTTCCACATGGTAGAGAAAGTTTCCACCGGCTTCTCTATCAATCTTGTCAGCACTCTCCCTGTCTAGGGCATGGTAGAATACCTGCAGGATCTTCGCGTCTCCAAAACCGCAGTTCGGGTATCTTTACAATCTCATCAATCTGTCCCATGCGTCTACCACCGTCTTCCCTATATTCTCCTTGAATGACAGAATCTCGCTTTGTAATTGAATGACCAGAGAGGCGGGGTAAAATTTGGCTAGAAAATCCGTGACACACCCCTCCCATGTAGTGATGGATCTGGGTGGTCGAGATTCGAGCCAGTCTTTGGCCACTCCGTATAGGCAGTATAGAAAGAGAATTAGCATAAGTGCCTCTGCGTCGACTCCCTCATATCGGACTTTGTTGCAGTACTCCTCGAACTTCCCGATAAAGTCGTTCGGGTCTTCGTCAGCTTTGCCATGGAATGGGCAAAGGGTCTGAACAGTCTGGATAGTGGAGGATTTCAGGTCAAAGTGCTATGCGGTGATCTCGGGCACCACAATAGCTCGTTCATGTCCTCCCTTAGGAACCTCAAAGGTTTCCACCAACGCCTTTCCAGACCTGTTGTACGTCCTCTGGTTGTTCCGGGCAGCGAATCCTGCTGCGATGAGATCTTCGATGTACCGAGCCATCTCGACTGGAGTACGTGTCTCGGGCAGTTCTGGAGTTCTCTCGGTATTGTCGCCCATCCTGAAAAAGTAGAGATCTTAAGAGCAGTGAGATGACAGAAAAATAAAAATAAAAAATAAAATAACAATAACAATAAAAACTCTGAAAATTAATTCGGATTTCTAAATAAACCCTAAAAAGTTCCCGGCAACGGCGCCAAAAACATGATGCGCAATTTAGCGTGCTATTCGCAAGTATACGAATCAAGTAGTATAGAGTGTATTGCGAATCAGATTATCGATCCCACAGGGACTTTGCAGGTTTTTCTAGTAATCAGTTTTAACGAACAAAGTGTAAAATGGAGGAGTATTATGAGAGTTTGTAACTAAGTACCGAACATAAATAAATGAAACGTTAATATTTTTGTGAGAATTTTCTGAATAATCTTAAGGTTGTAAAACTAGGGTTTGAGATACTAGATTCCAGGATCCCCTACGGTCTCTTCAGATTTTCGTTCTT
Source organism: Linanthus parryae (assembly GCA_023055425.1). NCBI lineage: Eukaryota > Viridiplantae > Streptophyta > Magnoliopsida > Ericales > Polemoniaceae > Linanthus > Linanthus parryae. Next base: position 102,798,998 of record JALGPY010000005.1, read on the forward strand.
TGTTTGGCATGAAAACACACAACAGTCTCGTTATCCGTGCCACGTACCAGTTGTGTAGTTATTTTCTTTTCCTGCACGTTATCACAATCCTGCAGACTGTCGGATTAATGTTAAGCTGCCTAAGTCTGCAGTCTCGAAGTCTGCTAGGGTTTCTAACCTGTCCTAAAGGCCCGGGTCAGATTCTCCAACAGTTGGTCAAACGATTTCAGGCTAGTCCTAACTCCCCTTCTCTGGTCTGTCCATCGGGGTAAGGTGCTAAATTGTGTCTTCTCTTCCTAACCCTAACCGGACGTTTTCACCTACCAGCTCGGGTCTGTAGCAATTCTGGGTGAGCATGCATGAACAGTAAAATTCAAAGACAGAATAACGAATAAAAACTGCTGAATTAAGATAGTACGATCATGAATTCATAGTCAAAACGTAGAACTTATCTCTGAAAACAAAACCCTAAGTTCACCGAGAACCTAGGTAAAAATTTTAACTACTAGAACTTATAACGTAAATAACAAAGTTTTTGAATGAAGAGAGAAGAAGATCAAACGAGTGTCTTGAAATCTGGATTCGCGCTTCCCTGCTCTCCGGGGATGCTCCCAAACTTCTGCCTTGGATGTGTTGTGTGTGTGTGTGTGTGTGTGTGTGTGTGTTTTTAAAACGATCCCTGGACGAGTCTTTATATAGTGCTGAAGACGTTTCTGGAAACTGTCGTAATTACAAAACTGCCACTGGACCCAAAACCGCCTCGGAATATGCGCCGTCTGCGTATATACGCAGCCTGTCTGCATATATACGCACATGGGCTGCGTATATACGGAGGCATCAACATTTTCTGAAGCTTATCTTCTCCCTGTCTGCGTATATACGCACATGGTTTGCGTATATACGCAGGCAGGGACATGCCGTCTTCGTTTTCTCTCTCCTCTTGTGCGTACGAAGCTCCTGTGTGCATGTGAAACCCCCTGGAAAGATTGCTTACTGAATCGGGGTGCCAAAATCCCGACTCGACTTCTGAGAACCCGGCCCCGGTGCCGAATGACCAAAATACCCCTGTGTCGAAACTGCCCCGGAAATTGTCACGAACCTGAAATAGTTGCTCACGACTCCGGGCATCGGTAACCGGGACTCCTTACATGGGCGTGGCCTGTTTGGGACCCACACTTGACGGGAGCCGATTTTTGGCCGGACTCTGTTTCATCATTATGACCTATTTTCGGAATGACGTCTTCATTCTTTTGCCCCTGGTTTCACTTCAAAATTCCAAGTGAAACTCCAGATATCGTCAACCGAGCGCATTGCGGTCATTCTTGGTTTTGGCGTTTTCAGCTTCCTCGGTCGGTTTTCACTGCCTGTTTTTCCTCCATTCTTTCCGTTTTCCATCCGCTCTCCCTTGTACCAGTCTCGGTCAAATCCTTCCCTGAACTTTTTCTGCACGTTTCCCGAGGCAAACCTGGTTGTCACTTCCCGAACCTGTTCTTGTAAAGACAACATGAACAAACCCGCGATCATATCCAATAAAAGTACGAAACATGCAGAAATTTACGAAGAGCTAATAAACATCTCGTTCCTAAAAGAAGCTTTCCGAGGGTGAATTCTGGCTAAAACGCGACTTTCCGACCCAGTGGCACGTCAAATCAGGCTAAAAGATAACCCCTATTTGGGCGTTATCAGAGGATGGTGACCAAGGGAAGCTATGGTGACGTTTGTTCAAAGGGTAGAGAAAAGAGACACTAATGGACGAAGGATGAACTCAGGATCTGCTGGTTTGGATGCAATGGAGGGTACTTCGGAGGATGGTCTAGTTCTCTAAACCCCGTTGGGGAAAAAAGGGGAATCCATCGACGAGGAGGAGGATGGTAGAATAGGGGAGTCTCTGACGAGATACACGGCACGTGAAGGGTACACACATTGGGGAGGTTTGTTGTAGGGACTGGGTGGGAGTCCGAACAATAAACAATTTTTTGTAGGAACTCGGTGGGAGTTCGAACAACAAACAGGGGTTTCGATTAGAACTCGACCTTAGTTGGAGCATCGATATGGTTCGATTTCAGGGACTAGACGGGAGTTGGAGCATTGCTGGGTGCACACATAGCGGGAACTTGGCGAAGTTGGAGAAACTTTTGAATTTGCGTCTCGGAGAGAACCGGCTAATTCAAGCGCAAGCGGATGAGAGAATTCAAGGAAATGTGGAGATTTTTTTGGGAATCTAGGGGTTCTTTGAATGGACTTAGGCCTTGGGAGAAGTTGGCGATGAAGCGGGGCAAGAAACGGACCAAACAGAGGAGCAAGACGAAGAGAAAGCAATCTCCAGAAGCAGACTCTTCGTGCAAAGGTCTTCCTGCGAAGAGAAAGTCAGAAGGCATTCAAAAGTTGTTTCCTTGTTCGTTTAGCTTCGTTTGGGTATTTCTTTGAGAACAAGCTGTATAGTAGGACTATATAAAGACTATAGGTCGTGCTCTACATTGTGTGGGCTGTATTAGTGGTATTTCTATCCATAAAAGAGAGTTTTGTAGGATTTTGATACGGATTACGCAGGGGAATAAACAATAATTGATTCTTTTCAATACCCTCCAAGGATCAAAGGACTAGAAATCATAACGATCGTAAAGGAAGAAACTCATGTGTACCTAAGTTTGTCTCCTTGACAACTTCACGTGAAATAGTGTTCACGTCTCTATGGAAGTCCACTCTTAGGATTTCTCTGGATCCTCCTTACACCTTTGTTCTAGCTAGAGAAGAAGGAGGAAGAATAAGATCACGCAAAACGAGAAACCCAAGTCCGCACCTCACGAGGTCGAAGGCAAGAGGGAGGGGCGACCGGGGGGGGGGGGGGGTCGGCCTCCTTGTCTTTGCTCTCTCTTTGCTTTGTTCTCTCTCTCTCCTGTGTGATAAAAATTATGACACTCATGAGAAAAATAAGCTAGGAGTGCCCTTATATAGTTAATTACTATTTATTAACTGCATATAAGCCCCAATGCTAATCATGTCCATACATGGATTAGTCCACCTTGAAAATTAGTCACACTAAGTTTTCATGTGGTTGTGTATTCATCCTTCTATTTAATTAGTCCAACTTATTAATTCTCAAGTCCGGTTTAATCCATAGGGAGTGTGACCTCATAGGTTTCTACTTAGTTGGTAGTAACAATTACTAACATAGAGCGGCCTCTAGCAAGACATCTATGCCACTCAACTAATAGAAATAGTCAGTAATGCGACAAACCTTGTGACCACTGTTACCGTATTCTATTATCCCTTTGTCACCATATCCGAATTGGACACGAGACATACAAGTCACACTCGTATATCCAATCCATAGTTTCTCGATCCTAGGAATTGTCTTATCCATGCAGATAACATCAATATCCAATATTTATTTATCTGATTCTGGCCAGGCATTCTATAAGCACTACCCCTCGAGTGGTCGTGGATATTCTCTCCCGTTATGTGGGAACGACAAACCCTATCAACATCTCTACTATCTCTAAGCTTGCTTCCTATCATGCCGGATAACTCCCTATATAGTTACCCGGTTAAGGCGCAACATTTGATAATATCAAAGCATGATATTTCACAACTAGAGAATCTAGTGACTTCAAGTCTAAGGACCACAATACCATTGTCACTACGAGAAGCACTTGTGACTTTACATAACTTGTATGTAGCCTTCTCGTTGTGGGTCAATCCAGTATGCCATTACCCTAATGATTACCCATGGGCTAGACTTGATATATCCATATTAATCTACCCACATACTAGTCTATAGTTGATCGTCCTGTTAATAAATATAATTGACTAGGGATATTTAAGATAAACAACACATTGTAATCTAAGGACTTCATTATATTAAATATCTTCATAAATAATACAATGATTATTCTAGCCAAAATAATATTCATACTAAAATAAGATTGCCTCTAGGGCATCTATTCCAATAGTCCCCACTTGCACTAGAGCCAATCTGGTGCATCTCGTATGCCTATAGATCTAGTGTCTGTTGGAAATATTCCCTAGAGGCAATCTATTTCTTGACATTTATGGATTTACGATTCATTATATAATCAATATGGAGATATATTAACATGAATGCAGTCCTTAGAATATAAGTGTTATATTCTTAAATATCTCTGGTCGATCATATTGATTAATAGGACAATCAACTATAGACTAGTATGAAGTTGGATTGATATGGAGATATCACGATCCAACACATGGGTATGCATTAGGAGTAATAGCATACTGGATTGACCCATGACTAGAAGGCTACATACATGTTACGAAAAGTCAGAAGTGCTTCTCGTAGTGTCAACGGTATTGTCATCCTTAGCCTTGAAGTCTCTAGATCCTCTAGTTCTGGAATATTGTAGTTTGACATCGTCAAACGCTAGACCGTAACTTGGTAGTTATAAAGGCGTTCGTCGGATACAATAAGGAAGCAAGCTTAGAGATGGTAGTAACGTAGATAGGATTTGTCCCTCCCACATAAAGGGAGTAGATATCCACGACCACTCGAGGGATGGTGCTCATAGAATGTCTTGCCAGACTCAAATAAATCAATATAGGATATTGATGTTATCTGCATGGATGTGATTATTCCCAAGATCGAGAAACTATGGATTGGATATACGAGTGTGACTTGTATGCCTTGTGTCCAATCTGAATATAGAGACAAAGGGATGAGACAATACTTGCACAAGGTTTGTCGGATGACTATTTCTATTGGTTGGGTAGCATGAATGTCTTGCTAGAGGCCGCTCCATGTTAGTAAATTGTTACTATCAACTAAATGAAAACCTATGGGGTCACACTCCCTATGGATTAGATCGAACTAGGGAGTAATTAATATGATTAATTAATTATAAGGATCAATATGCAATAGCTTGCAAACTTAGTACGACTAATTTGCAAGTTGGACTAATCCGTGTATGGAAATGATTAGGATAGGGGCTTTCATGCAGTCATCAAAGAGTTGTTGGAATATATAAAGGCATTCCTACCTTCCTTCCCACATAACTAATGCTCATAATACATTGATTAGGAAAGAAAAGCAAGGAGAGAGAGCACTCCCAAATAGGGCCGAACCCCCCCCCCATTGGGACCGCCCCTACCCGTCGGCCACAAGAGGTTTCGTCCCCCTCTTTGCTCCGTTTTGTGTGATCGTGATCATATTCATCTTATTCTTTCAATCCTAGCTAGCCATAGAGACGTGAACACAATTTCACGTGAGAAGTCATCAAAGGAGATCCTAAAGGTACTGTTGATACTAATCAATTACTATCGTTATGTAGTCTCTTCCTGTAATTCTTGGAGGGTCTTGAACATATTAATTTATGTTTATTTCGCTGCGTGTCTGTTATCAAAACCCTACAGTGGTATCATAGCCACATGTCGTAGAGCATAACGTAATTTATGTGTTACAATTCATGTTGTTTTACGCTTTAAATTATTGTTTATTGCGTAAAACGGACAAAGTAAGCATAATTGATGCAATTGAATATGATTCAATCAAACAAGGCCTATTTTTACATATGATGTTTACTATTAGTGAGATTGAATCATATAGGATGTGAATTTTAGGATCTAAACGGCTGGGGTTTGGGCACATGCTTGGAAAATGGGTTTTTCAAACATGGAAACAGCTAATCTTGTGCAACAAGGAAAGCAGTTGTTTTGGAAACAACTACATGGAGAGGTTCGGCCCCCCTTCGGACCGCCCCTCTTGCCTTGCCGCCCAAGTGAGGCACGGCCAAGGGCTTGGGCCGGCCCTAGCCCACAGCTTCGCCACGTTTGGGCTAGGCGGACCGGCCCAAGGCCGTGCCATGCTCCTTTTGGGTTTCATCCATAGCCTTGGAGAACCCTATTGGACTGTTTTGACCCTAGCACATCCAAAAACAATTAAAATTGACCAAGCCTGTTAAAATTGGATTTTATTTGTTTATGTTCCTTTTTCATGGTGATTGGATATGACCTTAGGTTGTGGTTTGTTGTGGATGTTTAACTTTTTGGTTTGTTTTACGGCCTGCAAGCTGATCAAATTAATATAATATTTAATTAAGCTTTACGGTCTGAGAACCGGTCTTTTTCTCAACTTGTGAGATCTTTTTAGTTAGTCTAGATGCTAGCTAGAATTAGATAATAGTCAGTACATGAAGAAAAAGAAGCCTAAAGAAACGGAGAAACCACAAGAAGGTGACAATCCACAAAGAGCTATGGAGCATGGACCAAAAGATGGAGGGACATGGAGATGAGCTTGCTATTTTTCGGGTTCATAGATATTCTGATTGCCTTGAGAATATCTTAGATTAAAGGCCATATCCATATCACGTTAATTTTTCTTTTGTGGTTGTTTATTTTATTGTCTTATTATTTATTGTGGGTGTATGGTTGATGCATGCACAATTGATAATATGATAAATAACAACCCGGATCTTTTATTTGTGAGTTTGCCCGACTCAAAATAAGTAGATCAGTTGATATAGATCAAAAAAAAATTTAAAATTGAAAGGAAAAATCCCTCAAATTAAATATTGCGTTTTGCCTTCTCATTACTTCAACACTCTTCATGATCATGATTATCAAGCTCGTGCGTGCCAAAGCAGGGCGACTTGGATTGTCATGATTGTGTTTCCATGGCACAATCAAGTAATGTGCAACTGTTTAAGTAAGAGGTTGGACGCAACTAGGTGATTTTAATAAGATTAAAAGCCTAGAGGCAATCAATTGGGATTATAGATGGGATGGATAAATAAGGAGTTATTTGCCCAATTGAACCAAGAGTTTCATAAGGATGCAATTGGAATTGTTCCTACCTAAATAACTAATTTTGGGTGACTTTCCAAAGCAAGCTCAAAAGAAATGAATTATAGATCTTGACCCACCAGAAAATATAATGATATTTTCCGCATTAATATGGAGGGATTTTAATCCGAGAATAATAGTGGGAGCTATGTTTAATAATTTAAGTCCTTATTAAATATAGTACAACGAAAAAAATCCTTTGCATAATCCTTTTGGTGTTGGATACCCATGACATTAAACAAACAAAACACGACTTTATGTCCATAAGAAGGACAAGCTGTCTGAAATTTATTTTCTAGACTGATATAAAATAGAGAATTGTTCTCAAATAAAAGGAAAAATGTTGTACATCGTAGAACATAAAGTTCTCCTTCCACCAACTACCAATAACACTAAAGCCTAATGGAAGGAACATCAAAGAATGACTCTTTGGATGTAAGTTGCCTCATGTCAGCTGCCATGAACTCTGAGCTTTGGAAGCAAGATGTGAAACATGGAGGCGTATGATATAATCATACATTAACAGAAGCTCTTTCAAAGAGCGTGCTAGACATGAAAGGTTTAAAGTTTTGCTCCACTCTGCGTTCTACCATCTCTTGCTTAGCACTCGTGATGATCAAGATGGAATAAGTTCGGGCTTGCCAAAGTAAGGCGACTTGATTAATCAAGATATGACGTGACGACACAAGCTAGTAATGTGTGACTGCTGAAGCAAGAGGTCATACGCAACTAAACTGATTCAATATGATTGAACGGTTAGGTAATGGGTGTTATCTATGAGATAGATAAAGAATAAAATGTATTCACCCAAGTGGACCAATAATTGCATTAGATGTAATTAATGTTTTGTTCAAAGGCGATTTACTTAATATGATTTAGAATCGCTAAACAAATCGCTAATAAAGGGATAAAGGAAAAAACATGTTAATGGTTAACAACATGGGTAAGGGAAAAATGTTTGCGCCAACCCCATGGGTATAAAGCAAGCTTGTTGCTAAAACCAAGTTGCCTTAAAGTCCCATAGGTGGTGTAGAGGAAGAGAGACTGCCCAAAGTACCTGGAAGGAAATAAAAAAGGAATTATGAATTTCAATTTATGTATTTTTGTTATAGAAGTCAATGTTTCTATCTCATCATCATGAATAGATGATAGTAGATGAGGATCTCACGTTTATGTGAAGGATCACAAAAGATGTAGACAATTGAATAAGGAAGAAATAAACCTAGCCGTAGTTAATTATCTCTACCTTACTGAATTTTTTCATGAATTAGAGAAAAGTGATTATGTCCCTGCTATGAGTGGGTGCATTATCATAGTTTCTTTTTTTGACAAGAAAGGCTCTCTATCATAATATAGGAAAAATGTTGTTCCATTTATTCTGATATGCATTATTGTAATGAAATTTTGTATAATAGATTGTATATCCTTGATAATGATATCATCTATAACATTAATACCAAGAGGTTTGAATATAATGATATGAACCTCACTTATCTTTGGCATTGTTATTTAGGCCACAAAAATGAGAGATATATATATCTAAACTCCATATGGATGGATTTCTGGACTTATTTTCTTTGAATCATATGAGATATGTAAGACTTGTTTAAAGGGCAAGATATGCTCTTTGGGAATCATACATGTTGATGTATGTAGGCCGCTAAGCACAAAAACTAAATGTGGTTTTCAGTACTTCATCATATTTACTGATGGGATCAGAAAACTATGGATTTGTTTATCTTATGAAGAAACAAATCAGAATCATTTGAAGAGTTCAAGGAATTCAATAATGAAGTGGACAACCAATTTGACTAAATTATCAAAGCTTTACGATATAATCATAGATGTGTGAGTACTTAAGCTAGTAGTTTGAGCATCTAAGGGAGTATGGGATGTGATCCCAACTCGCTCACCCTAGAACGCCACAAGGGTATGGCGTGTCTAAGGAGGTCGGACCTTGTTGGACACGGTTTGGTCCATGATGTGTCAAACATAACACCCAGTTTACTTTTAGGGGTCATGTTTCAATTTCAATAAATTTCTCCCTTAACCTTGTTCCATCTAAATAAATTATGAAGAACACCATATACAATATGGATTAGGAAATTTCCTAGTATGTCATTCATAAAGAATTCGGGTCATGAGGTTTATGTAAAAAGGTATAAGATAAACTTAAACCCAAGTTGGATAAATTTGTATGTGGATTATCCTAAGAAAACAAAGGATATTATCTCTACAATCAATTTGAGAACAAAATTTTTGTTGCTCGAAACGTTGTGTTTCTAGATAGAGATTGTCTCTAAAAAGAAACAGTGGGAGGACAGTAGAACTTGAGGAAGTTCAAGAACCACAACAGAACATTAATCATTTAGATGGAACATGAGCAGGATCCCAAGGTGTTGTGGAGAAATCTACTTGAAAGGGTGCACAGTGGGTAGAACTACATGATCAATACTCTAGAGGGGGGGGGGGGTTGAATGGGGTATGCTAACTTTTGCTAAACTTGCAAGAAAAGTGGTTTCAAAAGGAATTATAATGAGTGAAGAGTATTTCAAGGCCTTGAAATGAGTTTCAAGCCCTTCGAAAGAAAACAATGGAAGTATGAAGATAAGTCTATTCAAGGCCTTGAAATGAGTTTCTAACCCTTGAAATGAAACTGTTTTGATTGCTGCAAAATAACTAAGTATATAACTGAAAAGTAAATGCAAGAGACACAAGATATATAGAGTTCAGTCCACTTGGACCTACGTCTCTACCTCAAGGATTTTCTCCCTGCAGGATTTTCAATTCTTATTAATCAAAAGCTAAGCCCTAGATCTCAAGCACAGAGAGATGCCTTACTCTGTTACAGCTTGTGGTACTCACTAACCTATCTATTACCTTCTCTAGCTAACTGATTAACTAAGAATTCTCTATTTTTCACCTTGAACAATCCTCAAGATATGAACTAGAAGTATTATCAGAATGATATACAAATGAATTTCAGAATAGAAGAACACTAGATCTGAATCTGCAGTGAGTATGCAGTGTTCTTCAGATGCTTGGATTGAGAGAAATGAATCTGCTTCTTTTTTTCTTGTCAATCCCTGAATATATTTGAGTGTCTCTGCTAATTGTGTTGTTGTATTTCTTCAGGTTTCCCTCTGTGCACAAGAGATTCTGGCGGGGAGACCTCCGTGTACACCGTATGTAGTGGATCAAGGATCGCACAGGAAGAGTGGGGTTGTGTGTAGGGAGAGAGTAAGGCAGTAGCAATGTCTGAGAGAGAGACAGAGGTTTGGCAGAGCTTCCGCGTATGGCAGTGTGTCCTCCTTTGTATGGAAAGGTTGACGATCTATATATACTGGAGAACATGACCGTTGTCGTGTGGTTAATGCGCCCATTGATGGCGGCTTAATTAGCTTAACCATAACGGCACGTTCGTCCGAGTATATAGGGACCGTTAGAGCACGTGGTGCGCGAATACCGGAACCGTTACGAGGTTGACCGGGTTTGACCGGATTGACCGGGTTTATGGAGCTCGTGCCATAAATCTCTCAAAACAGTTACTAAAGATCGCGTGCGGGCTTGGCTCGCACGCGACAGGGCTTACTCTAGCCTCCAAACCACAAAGTCCCTACAGGTCCCGTGCAGTGGTATGCGAGGGCTCTGTCTCGCAGCCCCCACATGGATCAGCTCGGCTGGTGATCCAGTGTGTGTGGAGCACAATATGGTGTGCTGGATGGCCGCCACGTGGCCAAGATCTGTCAGCTCAGAAAGCAGTATCTACATTAGCCCCCTTTCTGCGCGTGAAGACTCATAGCCGTATAGACTTCCATGCGCGGAAACCAACATACGCGTCGCCGCTACGCACCAATTCAAATACGGGTAAGTTCAGCCCCCGTGCGTGTCATTATGACCTAAAACCCCTAGAGTCGTGCCGTCTGACCTTTAGGGTTTTAGGCGTGACGTCAGCTTGTCCTGTGATTGCGCGATTCGACGGTGACGGTTGCGATTCGACTATCGAAAGGACGCAACCCTTCATTGTTTTGGATAAATACCTTGTATCCCCCATTATTGCAAAGCATCACTTATTTCTCTTAAAGTGAATGGTACCCGGAGATCTTCGAGAGCAGATCCAGATAATCAATCACCAGTTCAGAACTGCAATCCGTGTTCTTCAATTGTGCACATCCAAGCAGGCTTCAAGAAAACAAGGTTGGCCTCGTTTACTTTTGATTTAAAATACCAGTGTTTGCCTTGAACTGCGTTGAATCTGTAAACCCATGAAATTTTTGAAGAGGCTTTGATCTTTGAACCCGCTTTGCTTTAATCCTTCAACAATATGAGATCTTGCAACTCCCCGATTTCTGAAACTGATACCAGAACTGTTCGTCTTCCTTTGCATAGATCTTGATTTTCAAAATTCAAACTGAAGTGTGGTATTTCTCCCCCCTTTTTTCTTGCTCTTCCGCAGGAATGGCCAAGACAAGAGTAACCAGACCCGTCAAGGAAGATGAAGAGATACCCGACCTTCCGCAGGCCTTGTGGCGAAAAGCCCCCTTTTTAGGCGGCAAAGATTTCTACCATGCGAGGGTAAAGGCGAAGAGGATGCCTGATCCTGTCCCAGTTGAGCGATTGCTGACGCTAACTCGCCCAGTTAACTCAGCCTTGCTCGAATTGATTGGTTCCGAGGATGTGGTTCGATTGGGAATCGAGAACGGGCACTTCCCATATACTGCGATTTCTACCCAGACGTTCGTCCAGAAATTGGACTATATGGACGAGTGGATCGACCACGTGTTGGATCATCACGCCGCGATTCTCGATGAAGCCGGCGTATACTTTGCTATCCGTGCTATGAAGGGTGCTGCCGTGAAGCTGGATCAATCCATGCTTCTAGACCTTCTGTCCCGTTACTCGCCTGCGACTCACACGTTCCATTTTGCTGAGTTCGAGGCTGCCCCCACACTCGAGGACGTTCAAATGCTGTACGAGCTTTCCCCTATGGGCGAGGTGGACCCTTTGAGTCCCTTGAGGACATCTGCGGAAATTGCTTTATACACGCAGATGGAGGAATGCTTAGCAGAGGTAAAGAAAATCTCCACTCGGTGGACCACTACAAAGCCTCTTCCGAACTGGCAGCTGGTTGATACGTCTGCGAAGAATACCTGGAACAAATGGTTGCAGTACTTCTTCCGAGACTATGCGAACAGTAGCATCACTAAGAAACTTCTGAGTGAGGACCCGGAGGCTGAGAATTACGTGGAGGGTAAAGGCTATCATTTGACCCTTTGTGCTTTTCTCTGTGCTTGGCTGTCGAGGTATCTGATTGATGGTCACCCCCATGACGGAGTCTTCTACCATGTGTTGCCACTTGCTGTGAGGCTCGCCCTTGGCCAGAGAGTCGCACTCGGCCCCTTGGTCTTGGGCACGCTGTACTATAGGCTCGATCAGCTGGTTCTAGCCATGAAGGAGTCGCGTGGCCGCCTTGATGTACTGACCTTTGTCAATATTTCTTTTCTGACAATGTGGGTTTTCGAGCGGTGGCCGTATTATGCTCCAACTGCTCTCAAACTTGACAAGTGGTGTCCCCCAGGGGAGACGGAAGCGCGCAACAGCGGAAGAGCCGCGAGATGGTTTGGAGCAAGCAACACCAAGTGCGTTTGGAGTTTGATATACGACAAGCGGAAGGAGTTTACTGCCAGGCCCTATGCCACGCGCATTGAGAACGTGCGATGGTTTCCAAAGCTGTACCCCTCTAAAGGCATGGTCTTTTCAGAAGAGCTGCTCTTTGAAGGGGGACCTCATTTCCATGAGCGCTACCGCGAGTTCTTTTGCTGGTGTCTGCGAGGTTCCCTTCCGGCTCTCGCAGAGCATATTCGTGAGCTCGCGCCGAGGTATGAAAAGCTTACCGTGGACGTTGACCCCACTCGAGTTTCTCCTCAGTTTGGTTTTGATGCGGTGGCCCCATCAATCTGGCCCCAGTCCATTATCAGAGGATGTTACAAGCGCTTGCTAACAAAGGAGTGCAAGACGGTCTTCATGAACAATCTGCCCTTTGAGCAGCCTGCGGGAACCCGCGAGGGTGGTTGTTCCCAAAAATGGCTCGCATACTGGGTTGCCCAGCAAACGAGGATTGAGACGGAGTCGGCCGCGCAGCCAAGTAGATCTCCCTTGATCAAAAGGAACTCTTTTCTGTTTCGCCCCACTTGCAGTCTGAGCGAGTCTGAGTATGGTTGCTACTCACTGTGGGATCGTGAGAACCATTTGTGCCCTGATGTCATTCTGAAGGAGCAAGTCGCCGCAATTAAGAAGGGCGATACGCATGTCGTCAGATATAGCAAGGCATTTGCTGAGGTAAGCGATTTCTTCGCGTGCATTAAGCTTCTTGATTTCCTTATGCTGACATATTTATTCTTTACGGTTGTAGTGTCATGTGCGGCGATTTGCATCCGGTGATCGCTCCAAGTCATTGGTTAACGCCATTGTTGCCACCAGAAGACAAAGGCAGTCGTTCCGGCTAGCGTGGAGGATGGAACCTGAGCTCGAAACGAAGATTCGCGCAGTCATGAATGCTTTTGCTGACTCGCTGATAGACAATCCTCCGGCTCCGTCTCCTTCTGGAGATGACCCGTCTCCTCCAGCGACTGCGGCGCCAAGAGTGAAGAGACCTAGGCAAAAAGGGAATTACGATTTCTTCCCCTAGGAATGCCCCAGCTTCTCCTCCAGTGAGGTCCCTTTCTATCAAGGACAAAGGCAAAGGTCGCATGCCCAGCAAAGTGCGGAAAGATCTCGCAGTTGAGACTTTCGTTCCATTCAATCAAGAGGAAGAGGAAGAGAGGCAGGAGCCCCAAGCAAGTGATGAAGAAGAAGTAACAGTTGTGATGCATGAGGAAGAATCAGGAGGTACCTCCGTCGCATTCCCTTTTCCGTTATCGTAACTTCTTTGCACTTCTTTTCTTTAAACCAATCGTGTATTCGCAGATGATGATGATGAAACCATTGGTGGCCTTGTGGCCAAGAGACAAAAGAGAGATGCCCATTCTGGCATTCCAGATGAGCCCATAAGGGAGGACGTTCTTGTTGAGTCCCGAAAGACAGCCGCGGAGGCTGCTGAAAGAAGAAGGCGGCGAGAGGAAGAGGAGCTCGAGCGTGTGAAACAGCGGAGCCTCGAAGAGCAGCATGTTGACGACTTAGTGCGTCCAGTTGGCGAGGAAGACGAGCTTCCCGAAGAAGTGGCTCCTCATGCGGAGGAGGAAGATGAGGTTCCCGGAGAGGATGCAGCGGCCTTGGAGCAAGTCCAAGCAGACTTCAAAGAGATCGCAGGTGGCGATAAAGGTGAGATCTTCAATCTCGCAGTAACTTATAGAGATGTTATTGTGGGTGCGTTAAAGCATGGTGTGTCAAAGGCTGACATTCTCCGTTGGTTAGTGGGCAAATGCGGAGAGCCCTCAGGTAACTATTTGAGTGATACGCACGTACTAGGATTTATCAACTTGAGGTAGAATCATGACTGGTTTATTCGCATCCCAGGTCACGCTTCTCTTAAAGACTTGCTTAGTGAGGACACACTGATAGGGCATGGTTCCACGTCCTTAGTGTATGATGAGGATACCTCAATCCCACCTTCGCGTGGAGGTGCTTATTCTTAGCTTTAGTAAAGATAGCAAAATAACTTATAGCGCAAGTTACCTCATATCATCGCATTTAATGTCGCAGGTCATGCTGAGGAACCTGAACTGGAGCAGAGAAGTCAGCCTTCTGCGTCCTATGTTCCAATTCCGAGCTCCCATACCGAGAAGCCCGTCGCAGCTGCTGACCACGCGGGTGAGCCTCTCGAGGACATCATCGAACTTTCCGATGATGCTGGAGCTGATACTGTGCTGATGGATGAAGATGTCCATGCTAGTGCTGAGGAAGTAAGGACAAGTGCTGCTAATGTTCTCGCATCTGAGAGAGTCCTTCGCCAAGCGACTTCGGCTGTCCCTTCGCCTCCGGCGATGACTGAGCCAGAGGCACCTATTCCTGCGTGGAGCTTTTGGGGCTCGCAGGTTGGGAATGCAGTCGCAGCTGGTGCGGCCTACACTCTTCCTCCTGACTACGAGAGATTGGAACTCGCAGCTGATAGGAGAGCTATGGAGCGAGGACAGTCTTCGACTACTCCAGCAGCGCGCATTCCTTCTCTTCATGAGATTCTGGAAGGAACTGGTAAGCAAAGCTTTACTGTTCGCATTTTGCATTATTTTCTTGCGAGTTCGACATCGTGACTTAGTTTTGACGTCTCCTCAGGTTTGAAGCAAACCGATGTAGACTGGGTGATTCGAATGCGTCTCACCTACCCGCAGTCGTTTGTGAGATCTCTGGAGATAGGGCCCTTCGACAGGAGGCTGTTTCTTACTGAAGCCATCTGGATTTTGGAGCAGCTGTCTGCGGCTACGCCTGTGACCATTTCGGTCCAGAGTGCTGAATTGCTATGCGGCATGTGCCAAAATCTCGTGACCAAAGTCCAAGGCAGACTGGGCTTCAAGTTTCTTATGAACAGAGTCACGCTGATTCGCGCAGCCGTAACTTTGAAGCTTGGCCACCAGAATCTCGCAGCTGAGAAGCAGAAGGTGGAGCAGCAAAAGCTAAAAGTCGATGAAGCTCTGAAGCTCTATCATGAGATGAATGCCAGGTGCGAGCTATTGAAGCAAGAAGTGGAACAAGTAGAGAAGCTGAGCCATCAGTTCGAGCCCCAAGACTCCTTGATCAAGAATTTGCTTTGATTTTCGAATTTTGAAAAAATAGCAAGAAAATAGCTGGAACATTAATGTAATGTTTGAAACATTAATGTAATGTTGCTAGGGTTTCTCCCTCTTTTTTTTTTTCACAACAACAATGAATTTTCCCGTTTTGCCCTTTTCCGGGATTTGATTGGATATTTCTGCGCATATCCCATTATGACATCAGCAATTGATACTCTGCTTGATTTTCGCGCTAATTTCTCGGCAGATAAGCACGCTTTCGTTGGGAAGTCCATCCGAATCATGACTATCCGTCATTTATTAGGATACGCAACTGAATCGTCGTAGCCTTTAGTAGGGTAATTGATTGTTACCGCTTTTCAAGGCGTAAGTGATTGAACTTACCCTCTTTTTGAATTCTGCTGACTCATCTTTGACAACCGAAGAGTCTGTACAGGGTCTATATAAACCCTGTCTTTGCTATTTGGGTTCTTCATCCCAAAAATGTGCTTTGCCGTGAGTCCTTACGACTGCTGGCTTCAACGCTTATTTTTCGTTGATCCATGGCAACTCCAAGTTGTGAATCCTGAGTTTGCGCTTTGTGCTGTAGAAATAGTTTCCAAGATCCACTTTATGAGGCTTATTGCCCTTTATAACCATCATAAAGAAGATGCAGATAATATCTCATGTGCGTTCGAAGAAATTTCTTCGTGTATTATGTGTGCAGGTCATGTTTCCGGCCGCCTCGTGGTGAGGTGCAGCGCCGAAGTGACCGTGCTACCGTCTCGTAATGAACGGCGGAATTCTTCTTCAGCACCCCTGGAGAAGAATCCATCGCCTTCACGTTTGTGAGCTCGGGGTGGCGAACTGTCGCGTTCATCCCCGTCTACAAGGAGCCCTTGCCCTTTGGAGCTTCTGCTTGTGTGTGGATCGCCGGAACAGGTGGTTCCTTGGGCAAATGTTATGGGGTGTAGATCTGACAACGGTCTTGTCGAACATTGGGATCTTGAGCGTATGGCTTCATGTGGCTCTTTTAGAGCAAGATCCTCCCTGCTACAGATGTTCACCCGCAGATCTGCGTGTTGCGTAGCCGGTGTTGAAACCGGTGGGTTCATCCTTTTCTAGTCGGAATTCCCGTAGTGTGTTTCTGGCTTGTCAGCCACTTTTCGAATGTATTGTAAGCCATGTTGGCTGCGTAGTTAGATTCGAGCTTTTCGCTTGTAAGCTGCTATCTAGACAGATAAATTGTAAGTCATTTGACTCGTAATGATAAATAGCCTTTTGTATTATCTGCTGTCTCTTTACAACAAAATACAATTTCGCATGCGTTTCGGCATATTTCGCCTTGCATAATGCTATGTAATGGTTTCACATTTGCGATATATTAATTCGCTGATGCTTCGCTAGATCGTTCGAGATCATATTTTCGCAGCTGCGCCATCCTGACAGATGGGCTTATGATTGGCCTTTGTGGATCATTTAAGATCATCTTCACAATGTTGCAAGTTGCTATCGTGGCAGATAGTCTTTAGTAGATCAATTGAGAGCGTTAAATTGTGCGAGTTGCTATCGTTGCAGATAGGCTTTACTAGAAGATCGATCGGGATCGTCTTTTAGCATTCGCATGAGCTATTATCGCAATAGGTAAGCTTTTAGAGGATCAAATAAGATCATGCGCATATGAATTGCTATCGTAACAGATAGGCTTTAAAGATCAATTAAGATCGCATTTGTATGTGTTGCTATCGTGACAGATAGTTTGAAGATCAATTAAGATCGCATTTGTATAGGCTGCTACCGTGAAAGATAGGCTTTGAAGATCAATTAAGTTCGCATTTGTATATGTTGCTATCATGACAGATAGGCTTTTACGATCGATTGAGATCGCATTTGTATAGGCTGCTATCGTAAGAGATAGGCTTATATGATCAATTAAGATCGCATTTAGACAGGCTGCTATCGTAAGAGATAGGCTTATATGATCAGTTACGATCGCATAGGTTGCTATCGTAAGAGATAGGCTTAGATGATCAGTTAAGATCGCATAGGTTGCTATCGTAAGAGATAGGCTTAGATGATCAGTTAAGATCGCATTTGCATAGGCTGCTATCGTAAGAGATAGGCTTAGATGATCACTTAAGATCGCATAGGCTGCTATCATGAGAGATAGGCTTAGATGATCACTTAAGATCGCATAGGGTGCTATCGTGAGAGATAGGCTTAAATGATCACTTAAGATCGCGTTTGCATTTTGCTGCTATCGTGAGAGATAGGCTTAGGTGACGATCGATCAAGACCGTATTTCGCATTTGCTGCTTAGATGACGCTCGATAAAGACCGTGTTGTACAGATTGCTATTGCGGCGAATAAACCATTGTTAACAGTAATAACAAACTGAAATAAAGTAAAATCGACACACAAAAATATGAGGTTTCTGATTTGGGAGAATTTTCTTTATATAATGCTCTCATATGGGAGAGATGGGATTAAAATCCTCTCATATGGGAGAGGAGATTGCGTAAGTCGTAGCCACATGAGACATTAAGCAACATTATAATAAAACGTATGAAATGAGAGAAGTCAGGGGTAGTACTTCTTAATCCAGCGCATGTTGACTGAACTCGGAGTAGAGGTTGTGCCGTGCAACCTCCGTATGCTGCAGTAGCCACTGTCAAAGACTTCTGTGACTTCGAAGGGTCCTTCCCAATTGGCTGCGAACTTCGGGTGAGTCGCTTCTCGCATACAGTGATCAGATGCGCGCAAGACCAAGTCTCCGACTGCGAAATCTCTTCGCTAGACCGTCTTATTGTAGGCGCGAGCGATTCTTTCCTGGTACCGCTTGTTGGTTCTCTTGGCTTGTTCTCGCTTTTCCTCCAGCAAGACTAAGTCGTGATCGCGTTGATTTTCATAGAGTGCATGGAAGGCCAGCCTTGCCGAATTGACTCTAACCTGCGCAGGTACTACAGCTTCGGCTCCATAACATAGTAGAAATGGCGAGGCCCCTGTGGGTGTCCTTGGAGAAGTTCGGTAAGCCCACAGAGCTATGCTTAGAGAGTCGGCCCACTTCTTGTGGTCATCTGCGACCATCTTGCTCAAAATTCTCAACAGCGTCTTGTTAGTCGCTTCAGCTTGTCCGTTTCCCTTTGGGTAATAAGGGGTAGAACATATCTGCCTGATATTGTACTCCGCTAATTTCGCAGCTACCTGGCGATTAACGAAAGGAGTACCGTTATCTGAAAGAATGGTGTTTGGGATTCCGAACCTGCATATGATGCTTTCCTGGATGAAATTGACCACAGCCAGTGCATTTGCCGTCTTTAGTGGTATTGCTTCCACCCACTTGGTGAACAGCTCAGTTGCGGTGAGAATGAAATGATTCCCGTGCGACGTCGGTCGGATGGGACCGATGAAGTCCAGAGCCCATGTGTGAAATGGCCATGGCGTCCCTAGTGCATGTAGATCCACGGCGGGAGCGTGCACTAAGTTCCCTTTGAATTGGCATTCTTGGCAGCGTCGTACTTTGGTGCGGCAATCGACCTCCATCGTGGGCCAGAAATACCCGATTGAGAGGAGCTGCCTGCATAATTTCGCACCTCCTTGGTGTTCCACCTGATGAGAAAGGTCCATGACTTCTTGTGCTTCTCTGCCGTCTAGACATCGCAGCAAGTTGCCCTCGTGACCTCTTCGCCAAAGCAGGTTTTCCTGTACCACGTATCGAGACGCTTTCCTTTTCAATTTTTCGGCTTCTTTTCTTGACTCGGGTACGGTGCCCTGGGTGAGGAAATCAAATAGTGGCTTCCTCCAGTCCGTGTCGTCATCGGTTAGGGCGATGAGTAGAGAATCTATGATTAGTGCGCAACTTTCGCACTTCCCTTGTATCAGGGCTGCGGCTGTTGACATGTCTGGCCAATGAATACCATATCTCTGAGCCTTTCTGTAGATTGACACCTCGCTTTCCCCGCAGGCGTGTTGGTGAATCTTTTCTAACAGCTGCTGTCCCTCTTGCTCGGAGACGCATCGCATGAGTATTCCCCCAGGACCCTTGTAGTAAAGGGTGTTGTCGTGGATGCAGTATCCTTTTGTGAGTGCCCAGCTTTCGCTGCTGGTGCCCTTCGCAATAGCTTGCAAGATTGGTTTCCGCCAGTCTGCGTCATCCATGTGTTCGTCGTCGCACGCATCTTCTGTCAATGCCGACGATGTTCGCACTTCGATGGAAATCCTTGCGGGGCATTTGTCTATGCTGACCTTAGACCCCAAGGTTGCTAAGGCGTCTGCGTGCCTGTTGTCTGCTCGGGGCTTGTGCTCGTACTTCACATCGCAGAATTGCTGCATCAGCTTTTGTACTAGAGTGCGATAAGACAGGAGGTTGATCTCCTTCAAACCATATTCGCCCGAGGCTTGCTTAACAATCAGCTTGGAATGTCCCATGACCGTTAAGTTGTTCACTTCCAGAGCTTTCGCCGCACGGAGCCCCGCGATGAGAGCCTCATATTCCGCTTCGTTGTTCGTGACTGCGAAGTTAAGCTTTGCGGACATCTGTATGACTTCCCCATCTGGCTTTTTCAAGACTATTCCAATGCCTCCGCCTTTCCGGGTTGACGAACCGTCGAAGTGGAGAGTCCAATAGGGCATGTCGATTGCGTAGATTTCAGGCCCTTCGAGCTCTTCTTCGATCACGGGTTCGTGGCTGTTGTCGGGGAACTGTGCCAACAGATCCGCTACCGCCTGCGACTTGATCACTCGCGGTCGTACGCATGTGATATCGTATTGGGAAATGGTCATGTACCATTTCGCCAATCTTCCTCCCGGAGTAGTGTGAGTTAGCAAGTATCTTATGGGGTCGCTCTTGGTGACCACTACTACTTTGTGTGATGCAAAATAGTGTTTCAACTTCTCTATCACAAAGAATAAGGCAAGGCAATGACGTTCGATGTCTGTGTACCTCGATTCAGCAGGCTGCACGATGCGAGAGATGTAGTAGATAGGCCTCTCTTGGCCTTCATACTCCTGAGCCAAGAGCGCTCCTATAGATCTCCTTGTTGATGTCAGATATAGCAGAAGCGGTGATCCCAATTGAGGCGCGATCATTATCTTTGAGGACGTGAGTAAATCCTTCAGCTTTCCGAATGCGGCTTCGTGCTCCGGAGCCCAGTTGTACGCGGCGTCCTTCTTGAGAAGAGTGCTGAAACAGCATGTGATTTCGGCAATTGCTGGGATGAATCTCCGCAGATAGGATAGCTTTCCTAAAAATGTCTTTAATGCGCTCTGATTATGGGGCGGCGTCATGCCAGTGATAGCTGATACTTTCGCGGGGTCGGGCTCGATCCCTTGGCGATGAACCACGCATCCCAAGAATTTCCCTGATGTCACCCCGAACGCGCATTTCATGGGATTCATCTTCAGTTGAAAGCGCCTGCATCTATTGAACACCTTTCGCAGATCTGCGAGGTGGTCTGCTTCGTGCTTGGATTTAACCACCAGGTCATCCACATAGAATTCCACCTCTTTGTGCATCATGTCGTGGAATAGAGCCATCATGGCCCGCTGATAGGTCGCGCCCGCGTTCTTAAGACCGAACGGCATCACCGTATAGTTGAATACCCCTACAGGAGTGATGAATGCTGTTTTCCGCGCATCTTCGGGATCCATCTTGATTTGGTTGTATCCGCTGAAGCCGTCCATGAAGCTGAACATGCGATGACCCGCTGTTGAATCGATAAGCAAATCGATGTTGGGCAGTGGGAAATCGTCCTTAGGGCAGAAGCGATTGAGATCTCGGAAGTCCACGCAGATGCGGAGCTGTCCGTTCTTCTTCACCACTGGCACGATGTTGGCCAGCCATGTGGGATGATGATTCGGCTCTATGAACTTGGCATCTAGGAGTTTGACAATCTCCTGTTTGATCTTCACGTTAAGCTCTGGCCTGAAACTTCTTGTGCTCTGCTTGACCGGTTTAGACCCTGGGACGATGTCTAAACGGTGCATGGTGATGCTTGTATCCAGACCTGGCATCTCATCATACTCCCATGCGAACACATCCTTGTATTCAGTTAGGAGCTGTAGCAGCCCTTGTTCTTCTTCGCTTGTGAGATCTGCGCTCAGGAAGACTGGCCTTTTCTTTTCCTCGTTCGGGCTGAGGAACACCTCCTTTAGCTCTTGCTTTTGAGGTCTTGGCCTGTCTTCCATGCATTCAGGCGCTTCTTTGAGTTTCTCGTCTGGAGTGCCCTGTGTTGGCTCTTCCGTCAGCGCAATTTGCTCGCTTTGATTGATTTGCCCAGGGATATCCCCATGCCCGCGTGAGGACATCCCCGCGCACCTTCATATGCGGTAGCATTTCTTCCCATTGGCGTAGAAGCTCTCTATCTCCTTTCCCTCAGGGTCATGCTTTGCGATCCTCTTCAGAGTATACACGTTCTTTCGATGATATGCGATACGCGGCGCCTCTTCGCGTGTAGGCGGCTTTTCCTTGGCATCTCCCTTGTCACCATTACTCCTGCAGGCGACTGGTCCTTGATGTCCTCCCAGAGAGGCAAAGGAGTAGGGTTGAATGGTCCGGGTGTTTGCTCATCCGCCATCTCAGTGAACCACACCGCCTCGCTGAGATGTGCTTCGTCCAAGTTCAACGGATTTGTCGAAGCCGGTATCTCGACTATTCTGTCGTTCCAGATAGCTTTCATAACCTGGTGAGCCGTTGAAGGGACTGCGTCGAAGCGATGAATCCAGGCTCGACCTATAATCATGTGGTACGTGGTGTTCGCGTCTATGACATAGAACTTTGCTGAGCACTTGATTTTGCCAATCTGAACGCCCAGGCGGATCCACCCGATCGTCATTCTAGAGTCGCTTCCGAATCCCATGAGTGCAGATGGACGTCTGACGATCTTGTGCTCGGGAATCCCTGCTAGCTTCAGTGTGTGGAGCGAAACGACGTTGACCGCTGCTCCTCCATCGACGAACGCTCGTTTGAACTCGACGCCATTGATGATGGCGGTCACGTACAGAGGTCTCTGGTGACTCGCATCCGTCTTTTTGTCGCTGGCAGAAAAGGTCATAATCTTTTCTGTAGAGCGAGACGCTCTGATGACTTTCCCGTTGGAGACTACAAGGTCCTCCTCGTAGTCCTCTGCTATTCTCAAAATCGCTTTCGTCATATCAGTCCGGCACTTCTCGGAGAAATTCATCTCGTCGAAGAATTTGTTGAAGCCGTGCGACCCTTTCATGCGGTCGGCACGTTCATCCTCCGTGTCCATGCTGTAGTCTTCGTCTTCATGGACTTCAGCGACGATGGGTAGACCATCCTCTGCGACTTCTTCCAGGTCGACAATTGAGATCATGGCGACCTCTTTGCCCTTCGAGCCCTGTTCCGCATGCGCGGGAAGCGGGTTGTTGCGCACATCCTTTCGGTGATCGCTGACGATGAGCTCGCCGTTCTTCATCTTCTGATCGAACGCGAAGCTGAGCTTCTTGCACTCGGCCGTGGGGTGCATGACTTTGCCGTGGTACTCGCACCACTTAGGGTCCCTCACCATCTCCTTGGAGGGTGTTTTCTCGAGCGGTGGCAGGACGCCATCCTTGCGCCACTGTCTGCAGAGGTCACTTGCTTCCTCTACCGAGCATGGCAGACGCGGTACATCGAAGTTCGCAACCTTCGCTTGTTTCTGGGGCGAAACTGTATTGACCTCAGCTTCGCATCCCCTCTTATAGCTAAACCTCCCGATCTTGTAAGTAGTGCCGCTCGAAGGTCGCTCTGGAGCGCTCTTCTTTTTCTGTCTCTCGACTATAGGCTCGATGTTCTTCGTGCATTCGATTAGCTTTGAAAACGTAGGTGTTTGCAAATTGATGAGCATACCTTTGTATTCATCTCGCATGCACTGCAGGCATATCTCCACCAGCCGGCTTTCGGGCATTGGATCTTTGCACTCCAAGGATTTCGCCCGGAATTTCTTGATGAAGGTGATCCCATCCTCCTCGCGCTTCTGGTACATCCGCGAGAGATGAATCATTGTCACCTTTTCTTCCATTTGGAAGAACTTGGTATAGAACTTCTGGACCATGTCGTCCCAAGTCTTCACGGATCCGGCCTCCAATGTCCGGTACCATTTGTATGCCACGTTCCCTAGAGATTTTGGGAACTCCCGCATCAGCAGCTTGGGATCGGCTCCGTACGGACCCATGACATCAATGAAACGCATGACATGCTCATGAGCGTTTCCGTTGACATCCTCGAACTTATCCCATTTAGGAGCCTTGTACCCCGCCGGGTTAGGCATGAGATAGATTTCCCGTGGAATGGGTGGATCGTTGTCTAGCTTTGGGATAATAGTATCCGCGAATGACTGATGAGCCAGAATAGTGTCCACGCGCTTCTGCAAAGACGTCATGCATTCTGGAATGCTCCCCTCGGTAGTCGATGGCGGGGTTGCCGTAGGCGGTGGCGACACATATGCCGCCGGAGGGTTGGGAGCATACTGACTACCCGTATTTCCCCAGATCGCCGTCAGGGGAGGCAAAGGGTACTGCAGAGTTGGGTTAGACGCCAAAGCCGAGGGCTGAGGAGTGTGAGCAGCAAGAGCAACATCTGAGCCGTTGACCCTTGAACCGACGGCAGCTGCGTAGTCGCCGGTGGAGTCTGCAGATTGGGGTTGGGAGGTGTGGTTGACACTCCCGATCCTGGAGCAATAGGGGCTCCTCCTTCTTGAGGGGCAGCGGCGGCTGACGACGGGTTTGGCGCGAGAGTGCCCAGAACAGCTAAGATCCGTTCTAATTGCGCAGACTGAGCTTTGAGAGCTTTCGCCTGACCCTGAACAGTAGCGTCCAAGGACTCTAGCGTCGGCGTCTCGCCGGGAGTCGTAGGAGTACGGCGGGTCTCGTCTCCCGATGGTGCTTCGGTGGAAGGCGATCTGTTGCTGACATCATCCTCCTGAGACATGGTTGCTTTTGTTGGTAAGTTCACGTCGGGTTCACCAAAATGTGCACAAGAGATTCCGGTGGGGAGACCTCCGTGTACACCGTATGTAGTGGATCAAGGATCGCACAGGAAGAGTGGGGTTGTGTGTAGGGAGAGAGTAAGGCAGTAGCAATGTCTGAGAGAGAGACAGAGGTTTGGCAGAGCTTCCGCGTATGGCAGTGTGTCCTCCTTTGTATGGAAAGGTTGACGATCTATATATACTGGAGAACATGACCGTTGTCGTGTGGTTAATGCGCCCATTGATGGCGGCTTAATTAGCTTAACCATAACGGCACGTTCGTCCGAGTATATAGGGACCGTTAGAGCACGTGGTGCGCGAATACCGGAACCGTTACGAGGTTGACCGGGTTTGACCGGATTGACCGGGTTTATGGAGCTCGTGCCATAAATCTCTCAAAACAGTTACTAAAGATCGCGTGCGGGCTTGGCTCGCACGCGACAGGGCTTACTCTAGCCTCCAAACCACAAAGTCCCTACAGGTCCCGTGCAGTGGTATGCGAGGGCTCTGTCTCGCAGCCCCCACATGGATCAGCTCGGCTGGTGATCCAGTGTGTGTGGATCACAATATGGTGTGCTGGATGGCCGCCACGTGGCCAAGATCTGTCAGCTCAGAAAGCAGTATCTACACCCTCTTTTATGGAGTAGTTTGAATTGCATATCTTCAAGATCTTCTCTTAAAAAACTTCTTTTTTTGTAGCTGCAACTTTGACTTCTCTAACAGCTTCTTCAACAGATAGTTTCTCGGTATCTTCAAGGATACTGATTTGATCTTGTGTGAACACATGTTTGGAAACTTCCAAACACAACAGATTGATCACAGAATCAAATCAACACTTAGTTTCCTTTCCTGCAAAAATTAAGTTAGGAAATAGATCCTGCAATATAGGAAACATAAGCTCCCTGCAAAACTAAGTCAAACAGATGGATTAGATGCAGTTTAAATTGTTGAAAACACTTTGTCTTTCATCATTAAATATCAATTGATTAAGCAAAGGGGTTTAGGAGTTGAATCAAGATTAGAAACTCCCTCTATGTTCATGCATATAAAGCATAGTCAGTTTCAAAGCTTTGAAAGCTGTTTCAAGGCCTTGAAATAGACTAGCTATTTTAAGCCTTTGAAACTGAGTTGAACTTACAATCTCCCCCTTGATGAAAGACAAAATCACAATCTGTTTGGTACTATATTTCTGCAAAAAATACTCATTAGCACATAAAATAGTAAATCATAGCACATGATATCCAAAAGAAATCCAACTTATTAACTTACTGAAAAATAACCTAAATTTCTCCCCCTTTTTGACTTTCATAAAAAAAATGAGAATATGTTTGATCAAAGTTTTGGAATTCTTTTGATAAAACTGTTTGAAAAGAAAGAATTTTGAAGACTTTGAAGAGGATTTCTAGGTCTTGAAAAAGAAAGAAAGACTAGGTAAGAGTTAAGGAGATTGGGTCTTCATCTCCTTGCTGCTCTGCATCTTCTTCCTGACTATTTCCCTCATCATCATCAATCTGTTCTTCTTTCTAAGCCACTTCTACTTCCTCAATAATTGAGCTTATGGCACACTGTTATATAGGAAGGTTAACCCTTCTAATGCCTTCTGTCCCTGTTTCAGTTTCTTCTTTACAAAAGTTCTTTTCTTATTCATTGAAGAATATTTCGTATGATCCTTTTTCCTGATTCCAAGCTAGATTCTGACTCAACTTCTTGAATTGATTTCTCCTTTCTGACCTTCCTTGATCATGTGAGCTTGAAGATGTATCTGAGTCTGAGTTTTGAATGTAGATCTTTCCTTTTCCTTTGTCTGCTTTGTCAGCCTTCTTCTTCACCTTCTTAGGGCTACCAATCTGAATCCCTTTCTTGAGCAGACTCCCCTGTATTCTTTTTTTTGCTGGATACTGGTGTTTGATCTTTATTTGTCTTCTTCTTGGGAGGAGGAGGTGCCATGCCTTCTACAGTAGGAGTCTTTGAACTTGAATATCCACTGATGGTCTGAACCTCTTTCACAGTGGCCTTTCTTTTCCAGCTTTTGAACCACCAGCCAATTTTATTATGTCAGAGGCTCTTCTAGTTCTCGTAAGGGTTTGGGGGAGAAGAAGAGAGAGGTAGGATAGATACGAAGGAGAGAATAAGATAAATAGTAAAGAGTTTCAGTTTGAAAAGGAAACTGAATATTTTTCCTAATCTTTGAAGATTTTCCGAATCAAAAAGATTCAAAATTGTGTGCCGTTGGAAGTAAATAATATAATATTATTTTGGCTGAAAAGGGGGATTTGAAAATTGAGGGGTAATGTTGAGTAATTATCTACAAAGATAACACCGAACATTGAATGATCCGTATTCTTAACTATCTAGCATACAATCTTATTTTCAAGGCTTTGAAATGGATTTCAAGGCCTTGAAAAGCTATATGGTTAAAGCACATACACTCAAAGCTTTGAAAAGATTTTCAAGGCTTTGAAAATCAGTTCAAACCTTTGAAACACATACTACTTACCTTGTACTTACCTCATTCTCCCCCTAAACCAATGCTTCTTTATTTAACATGCCCAATTCTAATATGAAGGCTGAGAATCTTTCATCTGGCAATGGTTTAGTGAAGATATCTTCAGATTTCATGTCAATAGAAACAAATTCAATAACAATATCATATTTTTCATCATGATCTCTGATAAAGTGATGTCTAACATCAATATGCTTTGTTCTTGAATGCTGAACTAGATTCTTTGTAATTGGTATAGAACTTGTGTTGTCACACTTGATAGCTATATCTATGAAATCAAATCCAAAGTCTCTCATTTGTTGTGCTATCCATAACACTTGTGAATAGCAAGCTCCAACTTCTATGTATTCAGCTTCTGCTGTTGATGGTGCAACTGAGTTTTTGCTTCTTTGAATGCCAGCTGATTAAAGATGATCCAATGAATTGACAGTATCCTGATTTACTCTTTCTATCAACTTTATGTCCTGCAAAGTCAGCATCTGAATAGCCACACAAAGTGAAATTAAACTGTTTAGGATACCAAAGCCCTAATTCTTTGGTACCATTTAGATATCTAAAGATTCTTTAACTGCAGTCACGTGTGATTATTTAGGATCAGTTTGAAATCTAGCACACGTGCAAACACTGAACATGATATCTGGTCTACTAGTTGTGAGTTATAGTAATGATCTAATCATACCTCCATACTCTTTCACATTAACACTCTTACAAGATTAATTTTTTTCTAAAGACAATGTTGAACTCATGGGGGTCTTGACCTCTTTGGATTGGGACATATTATACTTATTTAGAAAATCTCTTGTGTACCTGCTTTGATGTAGGAATATGCCTTTCTTCATCTGATACATTTGAAGTCCTAGAAAGAAGTTCAATTCTCCCATCAAGCTCATTTGAAATTCCCTGCTCATAAGACTTGAGAATTCCTTTCAAATAAGATCATTAGTAGCTCCAAACAGAATGTCATCAACATAAATTTGAACTACAAGCATGTCTTTCTCACGAGTCTTTACGAATATGTTCTTATCTACTAATCCTCTTTTGAAATCATTTTCCAGTAAAAACTTTGACAACCTTTCATACCAAGCCCTTGGAGCTTGTTTCAAACCTTAAAGAGCCTTGTCAAGTTTATAAACATGATCTGGAAACTTGTCATTTTCAAAACCCGGAGATTGAGCAACATTAACTTCTTTGCAAATAGCCATTTAAAAATGCACACTTCACATCCATTTGAAAGAGTTTCATGTTCTTGTGAGTTGAAAATGCAAGTAGAATTCTAATTGATTATAACCTGGAAACATGAGCAAAATTTTCTTCATAGTCAATACCTTCTTCTTGATCGTAGCCTTGAGCTACCAATCTAGCTTTGTTCCTGATTACCTTTCCATTCTCATCTAACTTGTTTCTGAATACCCATCTAGTGCCAATAACAGACTCATTTCTTTGTGGAGGAACTAGATTCCAAACCTTGTTCCTTTCAAACTTCACTTTGCATAGCTATAATTCAGTCTGCTTCTTGTAATGCTTCCTTCACAGTTTTAGGTTCTACAAGAGAGATAAAAGAATTAAAAGCACAAAGATTTTTCATTTGTGATCTGGTTTGTGTACCAGTGGGTGGATCAAAAAAAAATTTATCAGCAGGATGAGATGAGAGATATTTAAATCTCTTCCTTGGTGTCCAAGGTTCAGGCTCTACAATTTGTTTTTCAAGTTTTTGAGAACTTGAAGTAGTAGCTTGATCTGCTGTCTTCTATGGAGATTTTGTTCCAAGTCTTTGAACCTTATTTTCAAGGCATTGATATTGCCTTTTTTGTTCCTTTAAAATTTCCTTGGAACCTTTTGAGAATTCTTCTTCAGTATCTGAATCATGCTTATTCAGATTGAGATCTGCAAAACCATCACTCAAAGAACCATCATAGCTTTCATCAAATATGACATGAATGCTTTCTTCAACAAGCTTGGTTCTCTTATTATAAACTCTACAGGCTTTTGCTTGTGTGTGAATAATCAAGAAAAATACCTTCATCACTTCTTGCATCAAACTTACCAAGATTGTCCTTACCATTACTGTTAACAAAGCAGGTACAACCAAAAGGTTTGAAGTAACAAATGTTTGGCTTTCTTCCTTTGAACATCTCATAAGGGGTCTTCTTCATAATAGGTATGATCAAGCACCTGTTGAGAATATAGTTTGTTGTATTCACAGCTTCTGCCCAACAGTACTTTGGAAATTTGTTTTCCAGAAGCATTGTTCTTGACATGTATTCAAGAGTGATGTTCTTTCTTTCAATAACTCCATTCTGTTGAGGAGTTCTAGGAGCAGAAAAGTTGTGAGAGATACCATGCTTAAAACATAATACATCAAACTCAAGTTGATCAAACTCTCTACCATGATCACTTCTAATTGAAGCAATAGGTAGGTTTTTTAAGTTTTGAAGTTCTCTACACAGCTTTGAAAATTTAGGGAGAGCTTCAGATTTTCCTCTAAGAAACATAACCCAAGTATATCTAGAAAAATCATCTACAATAACAAGCATGTACTTCTTACCCTTTGGTGTTGGAGTTCTCATAGGACCACAAAGATCCATATGCATTAATTCAATGGGTCTAGTAGTACTTACAAAGTTCTTTGGTTTGAATGAGCTTCTAGTTTGCTTGCCTTGTGCACATGCCTTGCACACTTCTTCATATTTGAACTTGATAGATGGTAGACCTCTTACTAAGTTCTGAGAAACTAGCTTGTTCAAGGTATGCAAGCTACTGTGTCCCAACTTTCTGTGCCAAAGCTTTGAATCTTCTTTCAAGTCCTTGAGACATTTCAAGTTTTCTCCTGCAACTTTGTTAGTTTGAAAATTATAGACATTGTTTGACCTAGAGGCAGTGAGGATGCAATTGGCAGATTTCTCATCCTGCTCCACACATTTCTCTTTGTCAAAGATAGCCTTGTTACCATTATCAAAAAGCTGGGATACACTAAGCAAGTTAAATTTCAACCATCAACTAAGTACACATCAGAAATAGAATTTTCACCATTTGTACCAACTTTATCAATACCTAGAATGTTGCATTTGCCTTTGTCCTTCAGATTTCTCCTTCAATTTTGAGAATAAAGATCTCTTTCCACTCATATGTCATGAGCAACCACTGTCCATAAACCATTTTTGCTCTTTGGTCTCGGTGACAGCCTACAAACACTATTCACTCCCTTACCCATCTGTTAGACCAAGTGTGGAGTTTAGATTCATATTCAGGGTCAACCATGTTGGGTGGTCTAACCCCTTTAGGATTTCAAATCTGTCTAACTTGTCCTTTGAGTTGAAAAGGAAAAGTATTCCTCATTCTGTGAAGGTCTCTTCTTCTGAAAGGACAAGTCATCCTAACATGATCAATTTTATTGCAGTAATGGCATTTAGGAGATGTTCTACTTTCAGCTTTCATAAATATGGTATTGTTCTTTCTGGGAAAATTTGGATTGTATCCAATACCAGTTTTGTGAACAGACTTTAAGATACCTCCAAGAATCAAGTTCAAGTTGTGTTCTTAGCCTGCAAGTTTTGTCTTGACTGATTCAGATTCTTGAAGTTTATCAGTTGGAGTAGTCTTTTGTTTATCCAGTTCATCAACTTGATGTCTTCGATTAACATTACTGTCACTCAGAAGAGAGTTCTCAGTGACTACTTCTTTGACTTATGTTTTCAAGTCCTTGAAATCACTGTCAGCTTTCTTCTGTGAAATTTCAAGGTTCTGATTCAGGAAAACAAGATGCAAGTTTTCTTTTGCCTGCTCACGAACTTTTTCTTTCAAAACTATAATTTCTTTCAGATAGTCCTCTTCATTTAAAAGCATTGTTCTAAGATAATCAGATAGGGCTTCTGTTGGTTTTGAAATCAAGAAGTTTACCATTACCTCATTGTTCTTTTCAGAACTTTCATCATGCTTGGCCATAAAGCATAGGTTGGCATGTTCTTCTTCTGATTAAGAGTTACTTGATGTTTCTGAATCACTCCAGGAAGCTAACATAGCTTTCTTTCTTCTATCGTGATCTTTCTTGAATTTTTTTGCTCTTTCTGTGTGGACAATCTCTAATCAAGTGTCCTGCATCACCACAGTTAAAGAAATTCATAACTTTAGGCTTATTACCATGTGAAGAAGATTTAACTTTGTAGTCTTTGCTACTGGAGGATCTGTGTCTATCTCTGCTGAAGTCCTTGTTTCCCAAGTTCTTCATTTTGAGAATTCTGATCAAGGCTTTGGAAATCAAAGTAATAGGATCTTCATCATCATCTTTTTTAGTTTCAAGGCTTTGAGATGGCTCATTCTCTTTTTTTCCTTGAGTGCTATATTCTTGACACCTTCTGACAATTCTCCATCAACTTCATTCATGGATATTTCATGTGTAAGGAGTTTTCCTTGCAGGTCATCAAATTGAAGTGATGAAAGATCTTGTGCTTCCTCAATAGCAGTAGTCTTTGGTTCCCATTTTGCCTTTGGAAGACTTCTCATAATCTTTCTAACCTTTTCTTCATTGGAAATATGTTTTCCCAATGAATTAAAATTGTTGACAATGTCAGTGAATCTTTTGAACATGTCTCTGATTGACTCATCTCCATTCATCTTGAGTAGCTCATATTGCCTGATGAGCTTGATATCTGGGGCTTACCTTTTGATAAATAAGAAGTTTGTTGAAATTCTAGAGGGATCAGATCCCTCAGGCGGAGAAAGGTCACTTGGGACCGAACTTCGAAACAAACCATTATGTTCATTGTCTTGCATTTCAGTTCTTTACTTTTCTTCATAACTACTTCAAAACAGGTTTCAGTTCAAAGCTTTGGAAAGATTTTCAAAGGTTTGAAATCTATCAGTAAATTTCAAACTGCATGTTTACATTTCAAAGCCTTGAATCTGAGTTCAAATCTTTGAAATACTTCAAGTTCTTCTAAATTTGTTATAATCCACTCTTTTGGCATACTCTATTCAACCCCCCTTTCTAGAGTATTTGATCATGTATTTACTCTATTCAGCATGATGAATTAGAGGAACAGAAAGCTCTTTTGACTGAGAAACTTCAAGACTCTAAGAAAGTCATGATAAAACTTGTTGGCTCTGAACACAATCTCAACTTGATTCTTGGAGAAAATTTGCACTTTGTTCACAATATTAGCATTCGATATAATCCAATAGAGATCATGTGGAGAAAGGTGATGTATCTCTGTCTTCTGTTCCAACTAACATGCAGTTTGCAGATATCTTCTCTAAACCACTCCGAAAGATAGATTCACATCCTTGAGATTAGAATGTGCCGTGTTGAACAAGGACGCATTGGTTTAGGGGGAGCATAAGGTAAGTTATATGTATTTCAATGTTTAAGGAAAGTTTTTCAATGCCTTGAAAATATTTTCAAAGCCTTGAAAATATTTTTATCTGCAGTATCAGAGTTTTTCAAGGCCTTGAAATTATTTTCAAAGCTTTGAATATAAATCTGTATACTATATAGTGAATGAATGGATCACTAATGCTGGGTGTCATCTATGTAGATAATTGTCTGTCATTATTTTTAACCTTTAATTCAAATCTTTTTCAGATCTGTATAAAATTATTTCCTTTCAGAAGGAGTTTGAATTTCAATCAAACTTTCCTTCCTCAAATATTTGGGAATGTTTAGTTTCCCTCTTCAACTCAAACTCTTTAGTATTTATATTCTCCATTCTCTCTTCTATCTTTCATGCCTCTCTCTTCTTAAACTCTATGGATTCACGGTGATCATCTCAAAGAATCAAGATGGCTGGTGGAAGTTCAAAGAAGAACACAGGGAAGAAAATAAAAATAGGAGAAGAAGAGGTTCAAACTATCAGTGCTAGTTCCATTTCTAGGACTGCCAACGCTTCACAGCAACGCTCTCCTCCTCCGAAGAAGAAAATCAAGAAAGACAAGGATGATCAGACTGCTACTTCGAGCAAGAAGAAGACAGACCAGTGGCTACATCCGAAGCAAAAGGATGTTCAGATTGTAGGGTTTTGATGCAGGTTACGCAGCGGAATTACAAATATATTAATCCTGCTCAAACCCCTCCAAGGATCACAGGCAAGCAATCATAACATGATTAGGGCAGAAACATGTGTACCTTAGTTTGTGTGATCACTACGAAGTATAGTGTCTTCGTCTCTACGAGTATCCACACCTTAGATCTTTGAATGGAATCCTGTTTCACATGCAGTGCTAGCAATGGAAGAAAGAGGGAAGAGATCACGCAAAACGAGGCATGGACCGGGTGCCTATGGGAGGCCGACGGTCCTAGGGGCGGGCGGGTAAGGAGGCTTCGTCCTTCTTACTTTTTCTCACTCTTGCTTTGTTATGTTCTCTAAATAATGACTTGTCTTGAGAAAATAACAAGCTATAGTTCATTTATATAGTTAATAACTCTTTATAAACTAGATAATTGCCCCAATACTAATCATGTCCTTACATGGATTATTCCATTTGCAAATTAGTCCCACTGACTTTGCTTATGGTTCCATTATGTTCATTTTATTAATTAGTCCATCAAATTAATACCCATATCCAGTTTAATCCTTATGGTGTGTGACCCCATAGGCAGTGATCCCGACAAACCTTGTGCCCAATGTTATCGTGTTATGTTATCCCTTTGTCTCCATATCCGGATTGGACACAAGACATAATTATCACACTCGTATATCCAATCCATAGTTTCTCGATCCTGGGAATAGAATTATCCATGCAGATAACATCAATATCCCCATATTGATTTATCTGAGTCTAGCCAGACACTCCATAAGCTCTACCCTCGAGTGGCCATGAATATTTGCTCATATTATGCAGGAGGAACAAATCCTATTTACATCACTGCCACCTCTAATTTTTCTTCCTACCATGTTCGATAGCTATATTTATAGTTGCCCATTTATGGTGTAACGTTTGATAATACCAAAGCATGATATTTCATAACTTGAGTATCCAGTGACTTCAAGTCTAAGGATTACAACACCATTAGCACAACGAGAAGCGCTTGTGACGTTGACATAATCTAACGTAGCCCTCTCGCGGTGGGTCCCATTACTCCTAATGCACACCCATGTGTTAGATTTTATATCTCCATATGAATCTACCCACATACTAGTCTAGAGTTGATCGTCCCATTAATCAGTATAATGGACTAGAGATATTTAAGAATATAACATTTATATTCTAAGGACTTCATTCATGTTAACATATCTCCATATCGATAACATAATGAATCATAAATCCATAAATGTCACAAGAAATAGATTGCCTCTAGGGCATATTTCCAATAGTCTCCCACTTGCACTAGAGTAAATCTGCGGCATCATATGCCTATTGATCTAGCGCGACCCTCATGCTTTCACTGTGCAAGGTAAGAGAGACATTTGATGGTACTTCGCAAATATTCACATCTACTCTATCTACAATCAAATGAGATTGAATATTCTCAGTACGTGCATCTAATGCACTAATATACTCAGTCTTCTGGGATAGAATAAACAACTGAATCTTGCCTGGAACCTTTCCAGCTCACAGTCCCTCCCACTAGTGCAAAACATAAAACTTAAATATAATATGAAATCTTCTTTGTTAGATTGGAAGTTTGCATCACTGTAACCCCTTACTTAAACTCTTCCTATCCTCCATATATCGATAATTCATCCTTTAGTTCTTCTCAAGTACTTAAGGATAATCTTGATAATTATCCGGTGACACTCACCCGGATTTGACTGGTATCTCCATGTCATGTTCATATTACATGTCTGGCCTAGTACATATCATGGCTTATCTTGTGAATATTATTCTTGCGGTCCTTTCTCAATCTATTTGAAAAGAAAATTAGTCTTCCAAAGACTAATTCCATGTGACATGGGTAAGAACTCATATTCTTGCAAGTTGAACCATTTCAACACCTTGTAAATATATGTACTTTAACTCAAGCTGAACAACTATCTTGATCTATCTCCATAGATCTTTATAGATTATTTCGCCTAAGTCTATCATTTAAAATCAATTATCTAGCCAATATTTAACAGATTGCAGAGTAGAGACATTATTACCGATGATTAGTATGTCTCCACATACAAGACCAGATATATAACTGTGCTCCCACTAACCTTCTTGTAAACACGAGCTTTATTTCAATTTTGATGGAACCAAACTCCTATGGTTGCATCATCAAATTGAAGATTCCAACTCCGAGAAGCTTGACTCAATCTGTAGACAGATTGCTGCAAGCAAGATGCGAATGGATTTAAGCATCACAACTGGGGAAAAGATTTCATTATAGTCCATACTATGAAATCCCATGAAACCTTTAGCCATCAATCGTCCCTTAAAAGTAATCATATTACGATCCACATTGCTTTCCTCATAACCCACTTGCCCCCTATGAGTCATACCCTTTTAGGTGGTTCCATCAAAGTCCATACTTTGTTGGTGTACATGGACTTCATTTAATATTCGTGGCTCCAAGGCATTTCAGAGAGTATGGCCTACATGTGTCCATCTCATAGTTTGTAGACTCATTTCGATGAGCTATACATCATCGGGTCTATGAGAAATCCATATTTCTCTATCCCTTTGACATATCCTACTTAACCTACGAGTAGGGGTGCACACGTATCCGCCAATCCGCACTGATCCGCAAATCCGTCTGATCCTTAATGGATTGGGTTTGTACCGATCCGTGACGGATCGGACTAGGATCAAGATATTTAAATCAGATTCGGTCCGTTAGTCCGTTCGATCCGTTCATACTTATTATTATGTTATTTTAACTAATTTGATCAATATGATTTGTTCTAATGCTAACTCTAACTTAGTAATGTCAATACTTATCAATATTGTGTTGAATAATTTTGATTTTTGATGATATAAAGATGAAGATATTTCATGTGTTAACTAAAAATTATATGAAATGATAATTTTATATTAGTGTTTACTTTGTTAGTTGAGCATATTCATAAATATTTGAAATATTTGCGATCCGCGGATTAATCCGGTCCGATTCGCGAACCCGTGGATCTGATTGAATTCGATCTGTTTGGATCCGTAAACCGGCGGATCGGATTAACTCAACCTCAATCCGGAACGATGTGATCTGTATGCACCCCTACCTTTGAGGTTCTTGTGTTGTCTGAGTAGGTTGCTCAACAACACCTTGTGATCCTGCTCATGTTCCATCAAAAGGATCAATGTTCTGTTGTGGTTGTTGAACTCCTTCAAGTTCTACTATCGTCCCACTGTTTCTTTTAGAGACAATCTCTATCTAGAAACACACCAGTTCGAGAAACAAACAATTTGTACTCGATTGGATTGTAGAGATAATATCCCTTATTTCCTCAGGATATTTCCACATAGTACATCTATCCGACTTGGGTTCAAGTTCATCTGTAAACTATTTACATAAACCTCATGACCTAAATTCTTTATGAATGACATACTAGGACACTTCCTAGTCCATATCTTATATGGTGTTATTCACAACTGATATTGATGGAACAAGGTTAAGGGCGAATTTTGCTGTATATAGAGCATGGCCCCTAAAAGTAAAGTGGAAGTTATGTTTGTCACATCATGGACCGAACCATGTCCAACAAGGTCCAATCTCTCTTCGTAGACACGCCATTCAATAATGGTTTTCTAGGTAAAGTGGGTTGGGATCACATCACATACTCCATTAGATGCTCAAACTATTGGCTTAAGTACTCACGCCCCTACGATCATATCGTAAAGCTTTGATACTATTTCCAAAATAGTTCTCTACTTCTTTCTTGAATTCCTTGAACAATTCAAATGATTCTAGTTTGTTTCTTCATACAAATCCATATTTCTCTGACGCCATCAGTATATATGATGACGTACTGAAAACCACCTTTAGCATTTGTGCTTAGCGGCCTACATACATAAATATGTATGATTCCCCAAAGATCATATCTTTACCATTAAATAACTCTTACATGTCTCATATGATTCAAAAATCAAATGAGTCTAGAAATCCATCGATATGGAGCCTAGATATGTGTCTCTCATTTATGTGGCATAAACAACAGTGCCAAAGATAAGTGAGGTTTATATCATTATATGAAAATCTCATGGTATTAACGTTATAGATGAAATTATCATGATCAAGGATATACAATCCATTAGACAAAATTGCATTACAATAATGCATTTTACCAAAATAAATAGAATAACATTTGTTATTTATTTTGATAAAATGTGTTCTTTTCCAAACAAGAAAGTTTTATACTGTCCCTACTCAATGTAGTGACATAATCTTATTTGTTTAATTCATGGATAATTTCAAAAAGTATAAATAATTACCTAGGGCTAATTCAGCAACCCCTTGCTTCATTGCCGCACGTGTAGGTTTAATTCTTCCTTATCCGACTGTCTACATCTCTTCAGATCCTCCACATTTCAATAAACGTGGGATCCTCATCTAGTATCATATACTCA
Source organism: Linanthus parryae (assembly GCA_023055425.1). NCBI lineage: Eukaryota > Viridiplantae > Streptophyta > Magnoliopsida > Ericales > Polemoniaceae > Linanthus > Linanthus parryae. The sequence continues at coordinate 102,836,443 of JALGPY010000005.1, forward strand.
TGATGATGAGATAGACACATTGAATTCTATAACAAAAATACCTAAATTGGAATTCATAGTCCCTTATTATATCATGCAAGGTACTTTGGGCAGTCTCTCTTCCCCTGCACCACCTGTGGGACTTTTAAGCCAATTTTGGTTTTAACAACAAGCTTGCTTTATACCCATGGGGTCGGCGCAAACTTTTTGCCCTTACCCATGTCGTTAACCATTAACACGTTTTGCCTTTAGCCCTTTATGGATGCTTTTGTTTAGCGATTCTCAATCATATTGAGTAAATCACATTAGAACAAAACTATAATTGCATCTAATGCAATTATTGGTCCACTTGGGGGAATAAATTACATTCTTATCTATCTCAAAGACAACACCAATTCCCTAACCTTTCAATCATATTAAACTATCTTAGTTCTGTATGACCACTTACTATAGCAGTCACACATTGCTAGTTTGTGTCGTCGTGTCATATCTTGATGAATCAAGTCGCTTGCTTTGGCAAGCCCCAACTTCATTACATATCGATCATGACAAGTTCTAAGCAAGAGATGGTAAAACGCAAATTGCAACAACACTTCAAACCTATCATGTCTAGCTCGCTCTTTGGAAGAACTTCGTTAAATGTATGATCATATCATACGCCTCCATGTTTCTCATCTTGCTTCCAAAGCTCAGAGTTCATGGTAGCTAATAGAGGCAAGTGACCAAAGAACTATTCTTTGATGTTCATTTCATTAGGTTTTAGTGTGTTTTGGTTGTCGGTGGGAAGAGAAATTTATGTTCTACGATATACAACATTTTTTTTTATTTGAGAACAATTCTCAAATTTATACCAGTCTAGAGAATAGATTCCAGACAGCTTGTCCTTCTTAACGACATAAAGTCGCGTTTTGTTTGTTTGATGCCATGGCTATTCAACACAAAATGATTATGGAAAGTATTGTGACGTTTTAACTATATCTAACAAGGTCTTAAATTGTCAAACATAGCTCCCACTATTTTTCTCGGATTAATAACCCTCCATATTAATGCGGAAAATATAATTATATTTTCTGGTGGGCCAAGATCCATATTTCACTTCTTTTGAGTTTGCTTTGGCAAGTCACCCAAAATTAGTTATTTAAGGTAGGAACATCCTTCCAATTGCATCCTTATGCAACTCTTGGTGCAACTGGGCAAATAAGTCCTTATTTATCTATCTCATAGATAATCTCAATTGCCATGCCTCTAAGTCATGAATCCAATTGAAACTACTTAGTTACGTTTGACCTCTTATTTTAACAACCACACATTACTTGCTTGTGTCGCCGCATCACACCATGCTAAATTAAAATCACCTTGCTTTGCCAAGTCTGAATTTGATAAACCCTGATCATGAAGGGTGTCAAAATAAGAGAAGGAAAAACGTAATATTTCCTTTGAGGGATTTAAATGTCATACTTAATTTGTTTAGTTGATCCCATCAACATGATCTACTAATCTGGATTGGAAAATCCACAATAAAAGACCATTTTTGTTTATTATTATCTCGTTATGTTTGCATGCATCAACCATACACCAAAATAAATAACAAGACATAAATAATAAACATCCACAAAAAAAAAAATTAACGTGGCATAGATATGGCCCCTAAGAGTAAGATATTACCAAGCCAAATGATATTATATATATGCCCTAAAGTGACAAGCTCATCTCCATGTGCCTCCACGATAGTCGCGCGCCCTAGGTGTGTGAGTTCCTCCATGGTCTGTGTGGCTCATTGGCTATTTGGTCTTCTTCTCCATGCTCTTGGCTATCATCTAATTATCTAACTCTAGCTAGCATCTAACTTAAATAAATAAACCTCACATGTTGAGAAGATGATCATCTCGCAGGCCGTAAAACCTAATTAGCTATTACATTAATTTGACCAGCTCGCAGGCCATAAACCAAACCACAAAGTAAACAACCACAACCTAGGCCATATCCATCCACCATGCACCAAAGCACATCATACAGTTAAAACCAATTTGTGACGTGCTTGTTTAATTTTATTTGAAAATTATGCAACTAGGGTCAAAACGTTCCAGGAGGTCCACCATCACCATGGCCAAACCACCTAAAGGACCAATGCACGGCCTTGGGCTGGCACAAGCCCTTGGTCGTGCCCTAACTTGGGAAACAAGGAAAGGGGGCGGTCCCTAGGGGGAGAGAACCCTTCGATGGAGTTTTTTCCAAAACATCTCCTTGTTGCCCAAGTTTAGTTGTTTTCAAGTTTGAAAAACACATTTTCCAACTTATGCCCAAACCCTAGTTCCTAGATCCAAAATTCTTCACATCCAATGTGATCAAAACTCACTAATTCCTATATATTATGTAAAATTAGGTCTTGCTTGGTTGAATCATATTCAAATTGCATCTAATATGCTAATTAATTTCAGTTTTCGCGTAAAATAACATATACGGTGTAAAAACTGAAAAACAGTAACACGTAACATCATGTTATACACTACGACATGTGGCTCTGATACCAATGTAGGGTTTTGGTGCAGGTTACGCAGCGGAATAATAAAAATTTAATCATGCTCAAACCCCCCCAAGATCACATACAAGCAATCATAACATGATTAGGATAGAAACATGTGTACCTTAGTTTGTGTGAGCACTACGAAGAATAGTGTCTTCGTCTCTACGGGTATCCACACCTTGGATCTTTGACTGGATCCTTCTCCACGTGTATTGTCAGCAACGGAAGAAGGAGGGAAGAGATCATGCAAAACGAGGCACGAACCGCGCGCCACGGTCCTAGGGGCGGACGTGTAAGGAGATTTCGACCTTCTTGCTTTGTCTCTCTCTTGCTTTGTTATGTTCTCTCAATAATGACTTGTCTTGAGAAAATAACAAGCTAGAGTTTCTTTATATAGTTAATAACTCTTTATTAACTAAATAATTGCCCCAATACTAATCTTGTCCTTACATAGATTAGCCCATTTGCAAATTTGTCCCACTAACTTTGCTTGAGGTTGCGTTATGATCCTTTTATTAATTACTCCAACTAATTAATACCCATATCCAGTTTAATCCATTTGGTGTGTGACCCCACAGGCTTCTACTTAGTTGGTAGTAACTATTACAAATATAGAGCGACGTCTAGCAACACATCTATGCCACCCAACTAATAGAAATAGTCAGTGATCCCGACAAACCTTGTGCCCAATGTTACTGTGTTGTGTTATCCCTTTGTATCCATATCCGGATTAGACACGAGACATAATCGTCACACTCGTATATCCAATCCATAGTTTCTGATCCCGGGTAGACTTATCCATGTACATTACATCAATATCTCCATATTGATTTATCTGTTTCTGGCCAGACATTCCATAAGCTCTACCCCTCGAGTGGCCATGGATATTTGCTCATATTATGCACGAGGGACAAATCCTATCTACATCACTGCCACCTCTAAGCTTTCTTCCTACCATGCTCGATAGCTATATTTATAGTTACCCAGTTATGGTGTAACGTTTGATAATATCTAAGCATGATATTTCACAACTAGATTATCCAGTGAATTCAATTATAAGAATTATAACACCATTAGCACAACGAGAAGTGCTTGTGACGTTGACATAATCTAATGTAGCCCTCTCGCGGTGGCTGTAATACCCCGTATTTTCGCTAAGGGTTATTTTGTAATTTCGATAAAACAAATACTTGAGTTTTAAAAAAATTATAATAGTACTATTTCATATTTACTCTTGACGTGTTTCTTTTAATTTTATAAATGTGCATTTTGACATTTAAATACATAGTATTTAATTTGGAATTATTTGGTATTCTTTTTCTTTTAATCTTTTATGTGTTAGCTAGTAATTGGAAATTTATTTTCCCACCCCTCAACTTTTGGCTTCTTCCATTTCTATCCCAATCAACTTGTTGGGAAAATTATAATTTATCCAAGTCCCTTACCCACTATCTAAGTCAACTATAGTAATATAACGTATGTGATTGTACACACACCTACACACAATATACTCACACCCATCATTCCACAACTCCCACACAACCTCCCACTCTCTATGCATCATCATCACCTCTTCTTCTTCACTATTTTTCTCCATTGAAGAACACTAAAGTAGCTCCATTCTCTCTCCAAAACCTCCATTCCCGGATTGGAGTTTTGACCTCACAAAAACACCTCCAGAACTTCATATTTCACCTTCAAATTCATAAAAAACTCAAGCCCAAGGTCACACTATGCATGGGGGGAGCCATTTCCCTTCACATTCTTCATGATTTAAGCTCTTTAAGGCCTTGCGACGGATTCGTAGACATAGGAAACTTCAACTATCCGTGAAGATTGTGAATTGCTATCTCGACTTAAGATGAGATTACATGCTTAGTCTCGTGTGGCTTGCTTCCTTCGTGTCAAAACATGATTTTATGTCTTGTATCAAACTGTACTTGTGAGTTTCATGCTTAGCCTTGTGTGCCTAGATTCTTTCGTGTCGTGACATGATTTTATGTCTTGTCTCAAAATGTATTTTGTGGTTCACATGCTTTACTTGATTTTGGTTAAGTTTGGAAAAGATTTTTTTGAAACTATAAACGAAAAATAATAACGCGTAAAAACGTAAAGTGGAATATCGCACGTACCGGAATCTATTAAACATTTGGGAGGTCCTTTGTTGACCGTTAACACTTGGGAGGTCCTTTGTTGAACATTAACATTTGGAGGTCCTTTGTTGGCCGTTAATATTTGGTAGGTCCTTTGTTGACCGTTACTATTTGGGTGGTCCTTTGTTAACCGTTATTATTTGGGAGGTCCTTTGTTGACCGTTAACATTTTGGAGGTCCTTTGTTGACCATTATTCGGTTACTGTGCGTAATAACTGGCTCCTTTGATTCTATATTTGGAAATTGGCACTTGTGAATGATTTAAATTGAAAATGTTCAAATCTTAGGTTATTGTCATTCGTAAATCAGTTAACTCTGTCGTTTATGACGCTGCAAACTATGATCTTGCTTTACTCATACTCTGTCAATTTTACTTTACATGCTATGGTGTATCTCACTCAGTATTTATTGCTGACTTTGAAAACTGTGGTTCTTGTTTTTTTCTCCCACCGCAGGTCTAGGAGCTGGGGAATTTTAGAATATAAGGGGCGCGAGACTCACTTAGAATATGAACGTCACCATTAGTTGATATAGAATTGTTAGTTAATTAGTGTGTAATAGTAATCAGCTAGTGTGTAAGACTTAAAGTTTAATATAGTTGTTTAATGTTATAAATATGTGTTTTGGATTATATTGTTTTTGATCTCCGCCAATTCTATTAAGCATCGCCCTCCCGGTCTCGTCCCCAGCCGGATAAAAGGGGTTGTTGCAGGGACGAGACCGGGAGGGCGATGCTCAATAGAAGTCGGGTTGTTTCAGCTGGTATCCGAGCATCGGTTCTCCGGTTAAAGTGACTTTTCGATTTCCATTAGTATAGAATAAGAAAGATGAAACGTTTTTGAAAATTTGAAACTAACTAGGATAACTCAATTTGGAAATAAATGAAGTAATCAAGCCGTCGGGGAATTTGGGTACTTACGTATAGTTAAACTCGATTTGTATCTTACTTTTTAATTAACTGTTAACTGCTTATGTATGTGATCTATGCGAAAATACTTGCTTATTTATATGTTGGTTATTCTACGGGCATGTTTAGTTGATACATAGCAATGATTTATCATTGTCGTGTGATACGTATCCGCGTTCCCTTGCTTGATTATGTTAAATTGTCGATGAGAGAGTCACGACACTTTGATTTATAAGGCCATGAGACCATTCATATTATACCTATGAGCATGACTTCTAATATTATATTTTGTTTGGTTTCATTTTGAGTTTATATGACCCGGTCATTTCCAAATTAGAAATTTTAAACAATGAATTATATATTTAAATAAAAATGGTTTTCCAAAATTATTGGGATGTCGAGCTACCAAATGCCAAGTGATATGGGCCACTTTGTTTATCAGTCCGCTGGCGCAACTCTTAGTACGACGGTACTATAAGTTGTACCCGCTGTGTAGACTAAGTTGGAACATTTGAAGCACATGCGATTTTTGTTAGAGAGGCACGTTGTGTGATGACACATAGTGTCCTTTCTCCCTCGTATGCGTGGAACACTTTAGGTGATTGGTTTATCTAACCCTATAGAGGTAAGACAACATTTTTAACGCGGATGATTCAAGCAAAACGACATATTAGTCTTGATAAAAGTATTTGTCTAAAAGTTTTGAGATTTGTATAAATTATAGCAAATTTTTGAGTCGTTTCTAAAATTGAGAACTTGTATGTTGTTATCGAACTTTCAAAATCTTGTTTCGAACTTTTACTTGTACTAGTCATATACGAAACCCTATTGTGATGCGAGTATAGGATGGATAGTAATATAGACTCATAATAGACCTCGTCGTGCGGAGAGTAAGCATGAGAAGTTTCTGTTACTTAAGGTGTTTCTGGCTAACCATCTAAGGAAGCCATCTTTTGGGAGCAGAACATCCGACGAGAGTGACTTATGTACTTGTGTGACTAAGTCAAATAGATTGAGTCACTATTCTGCATTTTATGTATGTGGGTAAGTATGGTATGAGATCTTTGGGGACGAATATTCTTTTAAGGTGGATAGATTGTAACACCCCTGATTCCCGAGAGTGTTCTTAAGTGCAATATAGAGTCTTTGGGGGTGAATTTGTAAATAGTTTGTCACGGCTTTAAAGTTGGAATTTCGGAGTGTTAGCAATATTTGGAAGTTGTTAGACTGATTTTGAGGCACTAGAAATATTTGGGGGCGGTGGTGCAATTTTATGAAAGTAAGTGAAAATCTCTAATTCTAGTTTGTACCCAAAAGTTTGGAAAACTACATTTGCAACCCCCTATTGCATGCATGCCACTTGGCATGATCATTTTGACACATATTGGGTTAGATAGCAACACCATAATCTGCTGAGTTGTGTGGGAGAGTATTTTCATCTCCTTCATTCATCATCCTCTTCTTCCTCTTCTTTCTCCTCCAACCACCATGAACTCCACCAACCTTTATCAAGAACAACCACCCTAAGTCCACCATAGCACCTCCTCCTTTAGACCTGCTGCAGCCAAAGACTCCCCTCGACGAGGTGGATAAAATCCCTCAGTCAATTTTTCATTCGACGGTGTAATGAGCAAGGAAATCGGGTAAGACCCATTAGAACCCTAGCTCGGTTTTTTGTCGATTTCTCCCTCCTCGTTGCAACCCAGTACAATTAACCTACATATTCTTTTCCTGATGTCGAGGCGCACCTGTGAAGCACAAGAATGACCTCTATCTCGCCGGAAAATCACTACAGCCGTCGGGTAGGACAGCCCTATTGCCGGGAAACCGCCATGGCCTACGGAGCTTCGGTAACTTCTTCATTTCTTCGTGATTTTCCTTAAAATTTGCATGGTCATGATCCTAATAACCCTAGGAACTGACTAGAATCCTCGAAACGTGCCCATAATCGAGTTGGAGTCGAATTTGATTTCATGTTTCACTCACTTTGTTAGTTTTTTCGACATGCAAAGCGCCCCTGTTCAAATGCTCGTATCTCCCTCGATTTTTATCCGTTTTGAGTGATTCAAGAATTTCTGGAATTCTCAGACAATTGGCTACAACTTTCATGTTTTAATATTTTTCAAATTCGGTCTCTAACCCAGCCAAAAATCGAATTGAAGTTGCTGTGTTCGTGCTTGTTCATGCTGAGTTTTTCTCACCTGCATTTTTGTTCCAACTTTGGACTCATGTATCTTCCGCGTTTTTAATCCGTTTTGGATGATTCTTAGCTTTCTGGAAAGCCTGGACATAGATCTATAACTCTCATTCAGATTTATTTGTTTGATTTTAAGTCTAACCTACCTGAATTTGGCCTTGAAGTGGGCTGGTTTGATGTGTTTTTGAACCATCAAAAGCTGAATTTTTTCTAAGTATGGAGCTATGTTGAAGTATCAGTTTTGTCACATATATAACTTCCCCAAATGTTAATGAAATCTTGTTTTTATTTCTCCTGTGTGTAGATGATGTATAATACTTCATTTCATCGTATCTGGGTCATCTTCAAATTTATAACGGATTTCTCACAAAACGAGCCTAAAGTTCATGTTTGAACTCATGAAGCACTATTGAATTTTTCTAAGTATTGAATCGGAATTTTTGTCCAACTTTGAGCAGCGATATCTCTTTGAATACTTAGAGTTTCTAGGAGTTCAAATATGTTTTGGAATCCTTGAACTGTCATCTTCAAAACCCTATTTCCAGTTTATTAAAACTCCTTCTCAATTGATCAGAAATCAGTCGCAAAATTGACTACTTGAAACGACTTTTCGCTACCTTTGATATTCGGTTTTGACCATTTGAATGACATTTATGGCCTTAGCGTTCTTCATGAAACATGTTTGTATTCATATTATGAGTCTAAATATCAAGTTTGACCAAGTTTGACTTTTCAGAAACCCTAGTTTGACTGAACTGTATAGGAGGGGCAAAATAATAATTTCACTTAAGCTTTGAATTGAGTTTCGTTAAGTAACTTGGAGTTTATCAGCATGTCTTGTATGCGTATTTGGAGTAATCGTATGTCATTCTCGGCTAATGTTGACCAAGTCAATAGTTGGGGTCATTTTGCAGTTTTATTAAACTTTAGGGGCCTAAGTGCAATTTATTGAAAGTTGTAGATTTTAATGCTAAGTTCATATGGACGAGTTAAAAGTCATTCTTGGATGTTTTTGGGCCAGCATGAGTGTAATTTGGGGTCCGGGCAACTAGACAGTTTTGAAGTATCAGGGGCGCTTTGGGCAGTTAGCTTGCATAACCTACATTTCACCGCATTCTTGCATACAACCTCATATAGAGGGTAAATTCTAATAGACTGTATACTTGAATTGTGTATAACCAGCCGGTGTTGAGGACCCCTCCACGATAGACGTATGTGCTCGTACTGCCGCATTGTCTATACAACCCAAATTCATATGAGACGAGCGTTGTAGGATTGCTAGCTTTGCTTTGCGCCTTTCATGGCCCAGAGGTAAGTACATATGTACGAACTTTTCATATCAAATGTGCGCATGTGTGTGATGTTTTAAATGAATGTTTTGTTATATGAAAACGTATGAGAATGCATGTTTTCCACTCTGAAAGTTGTTAAACTATTTTATTAATCTCCATTGAGAACTCTCGGAAATTACTTGTGAAATGTTGATATTCTGATTCTGGTTATGTGAAAGAGAAGAAATAAAATACCTCTAATAGACTTAGGACGATGTACATAGTACTGTTATTAATGGAAGGCGTCAAACGATCCTCCATTTTCTTATGGCTAAGACCATTGAAGCAATGCTTCTTATTATTGGATAGAACATTAATGTTCACAAATCCGCCCCCGATGAGCCAAAATGTATCAAGATATTGAGGCCAAGGGGTTTATAGAGCTATAGAGTGTTACTTATACTTGTAAGGGTCACTACGGTATAGGGGTGTCGCCACTTAAGGCCTTTTAGCTAATGTTGTGAGCGGGGTTGACGAATGGGCTCTCTTAAAGCTCGGGTGAAATAGGGTTTGATTGACCCTAGAAGGAACCCTTAGTGATTATTTCGTGATCCCTCTGTTTACATCGATCCTGCTGGTGGCTCTGGACATGCCTCAGCTCAATTAAACTGTTGATTGAAGTCGAAATTAAAAAATGACTACTTTATTAATGTTGTTTGTGGCTCTGGATTGCCCTAATCAATTGAAATGATTTGAAATGCTTTGGCTACTCATGAACTAAGTTATTCTCTTAAATGGACTTGTTTACTCTGGATATGTTAGCAACTACTCGTGGTTTCTCAATGTTATTAAAATGAGAGGTTTTTGTTACTCGGTTACTTCCAGTTGTTCCAAATTCTCCAACATGATAGTTTTACTGTTTAAATCTTCTGATTCGTTTCAACTCATGCTTCCGTGCCACTCGTTGCTTTACATGTCGTATTATGTATTTACTCAGTTTTTACTGATCATTTCTTCAAAACTGCGTCGGCTTTTGCCATTTTAAAATCGCAGGTCATCAATCAAGGTGGGGTTATGGGAACGCGGATCGAGACGAAGACGTTTAGATCACTTAGTAGATCACATAGCTTATTTCACACATTGCTTTTGTAAACTTATCATCTCAAAGATTTTTGTATTAATAAATTGTATTATTCCGTGTGCGTTTTGGTGCAAAGTGATGGATTTAGGGCTAATTTGACAAGAAATGCACTTTTGGATGTTTTTGAGCTTTAAAGCACAATCCGGGCGTTTCTTAATGGTTTTGAGTATGATTTTGATAATTTGTCACATTTGATCTTCGCGGTAGTGTTCGTGTTGTTGTTTGATAGGAATTACGCATGCTGGAATCAAGTGGAGAGAAGAAACGAGCTTCGGAATAGAAGAAAAAGGCGAATTTGGCGCATTTTTGGAAGTTTTTGCCAAAATTGGGCATTAATTGAGAAAAGCGGGAAAACGGTCCGAAAACGGGAATTTCTCTACATGGAAAAAGTCTACGTCGCAAAAGGAATCCAAAGGAGAAAAAATCACGTTCGTCGGAGTTCGGGATCAAAATCCGGATTCTTATTTGCTTTTCCGCAATCTTAAAATATCCTGAAAATCCTGAATTTGACTTGAAACATCCTGAATCATGTCCTGAGCATCCTTTTGAGCTTCCAAACTAACCAAAACTACCACCATTCTCCTTCAATTTCAGCAACTACAAAATTAACTCCACATCCGACCAATATCTTTAACCTTAACCTATCATCACCTACACAAATTACACACAAACACAACCTCCTTTACCTCCAAACACCGAATTCAAACCTGCTCCTAAATACCTAAAAAACCCAACCTGCCAATTGCTTATACCTGACCTTCATTACACTAATAAATTCAGCAACTAATAAACCAAACCACCACCAGTACCTACAACTTGCCACAAACCACCATTGCAACTCCAAAACAACTCAAACACCAATCCTCCTACTTCACAGCTGCTACCTATCCATCACCATGGCCAATTTCATCTCCAACACCTATCCTCTGTTTCACCACCGGAACCATGGCCGCCGCACACCAATTCCGGCCAAAACCTCCATTAATCCCGACCTAAACCAACCCCTGAGATCACCAATCGAGAAACCCAACCTCCAATCGACCCTCTTTCCCACCATCGATCTCCACCTATCCTCCCTGCTATCAACGCCGAGTTCCAACAACCCACAAACATCGCCGCACTTCAACTTCTTTCTTCTCTGACGAACCCAGTAGCAGAATCAGCGAGCAGAGAACGAAAACCCAGAGATTGCAGCAACAGAGAAAGAGAAGGGAAGGATTTTGCTGGGTTTCGGATTGAGTTCAAACGAACTGGTGTAAAGCTTCCCATACTTCGCACGAACAGATGGGTTTTCCCCTAATTCGTTTACTTCACAGTTCACACGAATAAAAGCCAGAAAAGAAGCAGTGCCAAGTTCGGGGGGGGGGGGGGGGTTAAGTTAACTTTTCAAAATTTCCACTACACAAGTATTTCAAAGGAGTATTTAATAATAGCTAGGTAAGTTTGTAAAAAGGGACACACGGGAAGGACAGAAACGGAGGTGACCACTGGACGGATTGAAAGAAAAAAAGAACGCAGAGAACTCAGTGGTGAAAGGGGAAGAGACACTGTTGAAGCTTTGGAGGCTCTGGAGCGCGGAAAATTCGTTTGATTTCTCTAAAACTCTCGTTATCTCTCTCATCTATCATGAACTCTATGGATTTCTGTATTGTTTTTGTTACGATGAGTAGCTAAACTACGTAATTAGGACCCGAGTTTGGGGTTAGGATTTTCATATTGATTATGATTTTTATGATTTGAGATTCATGTTTTGATAAACCTAATTGATGATTTTGCGTTTGCTATGCTTGTTTTGTGATATTCATCCTAACTAGTTAATTGGAGACGTCTTGTTAGCTAGAACTCAGTTTGCAATTATTTGGTAACTCGGTAATTGTTGAACCGGAAAAAGCAAACAATCACTTGTTCTTAGTGAAAGAAAGAACTGAGATCGTTAGAGTAGAATTCATTGTTAATGCATGTTTAGGGATAATTAAAACTTGGTAACTCGGTTTTAATCTAACCTAGGCATAGGATGCTCACTTGGTAACTCGGTGAGTTAGTATTGCTCGATTAGCAAAGTGAATTTCGTCTGTGTTTCACAAATCATAGAACGTCGTCAACAAGAAAATCCTAACAATCCCCAAAACGAGGTGTCCTGGTTGTTTCTCCCATATTAAATCTTAATATTTAAATACTTGTTTTGTCTTTTTAATTGTTTAGTTTAGAAAAATCTCTCAATTGCAAGATCACATAAAGATAATCATACTAATTAGTTCACGACAAGTCCTTTGGGTTCAATAAACCCGGATTTACCGGAATTATTACTACACGACAGCCGTACACTTGCGGTGAATCGTGTCAAGTTTTTGGCGCCGTTGCCGGGGAATTCGGTTGAATTAGTTAGAATTATTAGCTTTAGGGATTTTATTTCTGTTTATATATGATACTCACCTACATTCTAGTTGTGTCTGGGCTTTCAGTTGATTCTTTTGGTGCATGACCCGTTCTCAAGACGAGTCACCCACAACTGGATATCCAGAAGCACTATTTCGTAGAGACTCGAGAAATCAGCTCCAATTGGTGACCAACAGGGAACCGAGTTGGAAAGACTCCGCAAGCTTGTGGAAGATGCAGAGACCGCTAGAGTCGCTGCCGAGGCCAGAGTGGCCAATTCATTGAGGGAAACTGAGTTGCTCAGAGCTCAGTTAGCTGCTGCACATGCTTTAGTTGATAACCCTCCTATACCTCCGGTTCCACCTAATGGAGCTCAGCAAGTGGTTCAAAGGAACATTGTGGCACAGGAAGATTATCGTCCTTTGGTGGACTATTTCAGAACCACGCCAGCTGGATACCAGCCTACCATCGTGAGGCCACAGATTAATGCTGCTCACTTTGATTTGCGCCAGCAGCTGATTGATATGGTGCGTACCGAGTGCCTATTTACTGGAGCTCCGGGAGATGATCCGAATGCCCACTGCTTAACTTTGGGCAAATTACTTCAACATTGCATAATGAGCAAGTTCCAGATGAAACAGTGAAGTTGATGCTGTTTCCTTTCTCTTTATCGGGAAAAGCTAAGACATGGCTCATGGAACTACCAGCAGGATCAATTACAACATGGGCAGAGTGCTGCCAGGAGTTTATGAGAAAGTATCTACCACCATCCAAAGTTTCTCAGCTCATGGCTGATATTAGGAATTTTACTCAGCCATAGGATGATTCTCTAGGAGATACATGGAGGAAATTCAACCAACTTCTGTGCAGATGCCCTAATCATGGAGAGCCGTGGTATAAACTCCTCCATTATTTCTATAATGCTCTAGAAAGGGAAACAACACATGAACTAGATATGTTAGCTGGAGATAATTTTATGGGCTTGAGAGTGCAGCGATGCCAAGATCTGCTAAACACTGTGGCGAAGCGTGAGTCTACGAGGTATGAGACTCGTAGATACTCGGAATCCGATGCAGCTCCAGTCAACAGGATTGAGTCAATGGTGGAGCAGAAATTTGAACAGCAAATGGCAGTCATGACCTCAGCTTTTAACAGCATAAATCCAGTAGCACAGGTGAAGTCTGTGGGAGAAATGATCGCGGAAGAGAATCAGGGATATGGCTCTGCAATTGAAGACGTGAATTACATGGGTCCACCACGACAGAAACAGTGGCCGAACATTTATCAGCCCAAAAACTGCAATCACTCTAACTTCAGCTATAGCAACCCAAACAGTGAGTTATATGCACCTGGTCAGCAGCCTAATCCTCCATATCTGACTCAGAGACAAGCCACGCAGCAACAGGCACAGCAACAACAGGATCCAGAAATGAAAGCCTTGTTGAGACAATTGGTTACTCAGCAACAACAGACAAATGAGAATATGGATAGGATGGAGCACAAGTTTGTAGCCACGGAAGCCACTATTAAGAGCCATGAGACACAGATTGATTAAAATGCTAATCAGCTTATTAAATCTTCACCTGGCATGCTTCCTGCTAATTATATTATTCCTAATGAGCAGCTCAAAGCTTTTACTACTCCCAGTGGCACTACTACTCAGGATCCTCCATATCCTAGCCATGCGAGAGCTGAAGCTACTAAAGCAACAAAGAAAGAATTGAGTGAAGAGGTACCCAAGGCCGTGAGTCCCCAATCAAAGGGCACGACTGAGAAGAAAGAAGAGCCCAAGAACACTCTAAATCTGGCTAATTTAGTGACAAATGTGCCCTATCCGGCGGCAATAAAGAGGAATGATGAAGATCATTATGGGAGATTTTTGGAGATATTTAGACAACTTCACATCAACATCCCTCTGGTGGAAGCACTTGCTCAGATGCCCAAGTATAAGAAGTTCTTGAAGGAAATTTTATGGGGTAAGAAGAGCATAGACCCCTATGCCACGGTGAGGCTGACAGAGACATGTAGTACTGTGATACAGCGAGATATTCCCAAGATGAGAGATCTAGGCAGTGTCATCTTAGGCTGTACTCTTGGGGGTGGATACCATACGCATGGGCTCTGTGATTTAGGCGTGAGTATTAATCTCATGCCATTGTCCCTATTTCAGAGATTGGGCATTGGTGCGCCAACCCCTGTGAAGATGGGTCTGCAACTGGCATACAATTCTATTGTTACAGCAAAGGGGGTTATTGAAAACTTGCTTGTTAAAGTGGGTGCATTTGTCTTTCCAGCTGACTTTGTGATAGTGGACACCAAGGAGGATCGCGATGTGCCACTTATCTTTGGAAGACTGCTTTTAAAGACAATGCGCACAAATGTGGATTTAGAGACTGAGGAGCTCACTATCAAAGCTCTAGATTCATCACTTGTGTTTAATGCATTTGTTCCGGGCAAAGGGAATAATAAATTGGCGATGATCAAATTTAGAGAGAAATGTTGGAATAGATGCCCTAGAGGCAATCGTATATTTAGTATGAACACTGTTTTGGCTAGAATATTAATTTGTTATATATTGTGATATTTAATATAATGAAGTCCTTAGATAAAATGTGTTGTTTATCTTAAATATCCCTATTCCATTATATTGATTAGAAGGACGATCAAATATAGACTAGTATGTGGATAGATTGATATGGAGATATCAAGTCTAACACATGGGTATGCATAGGAGTAATGTCATACTGGATTGACCCATAATGAAAAGGATACAATAGATTATGTCAAGTCACAATCGCTTTTCGTAGTGCTAATATAATTGCAATCCTTAGACTTGAAGTCACTAGATACTCTAGTTGTGGAATATTGCACTTTGATGTCATCAAACGTTACACCGTAACTGGGTAATCATAAAGATGACTATCGGGCGTGATAGGAAGCAAGCTTAGAGATCGTATTGATGTAGATAGGATTTGTCCCTCCCACATAATGGGGGTAAATATCCACGGCCCCTCGAGGGATGAGGCTTATTGAATGTCTGGCCAGACTCATATAAATCAATATGGAGATATTGATGTTATCTGCAAGCATAAGCATATTCCCAGGATCGAGGAACTATGGATTGGATATACGAGTGTGACTATTTATGTCTCGTGTCCAATCCGGATATGGAGACAAAGGGATAGTGTAATATGAGATATTGGGCACAAGAGGTTTGTCGGGATCACTGACTATTTCTATTAGTTGGGTGGCATGGATGTGTTGCTAGACACCGCTCCATGTTAGAAAGAGTTACTACCAACTATATAGAAACCTATGGGTTCACACGTCAAATAGAGTAGAGCTAGATTTGGGATTAAGTAATATTGATTAATTAATAGAAGGATCATTGTGCAACACCTTGCAAACTTAGTAGGACTAATTTGTAAGGAAGGGAATAATTCTAGTTCATCTAGAATTAGGAAAATCTTTTATGGAAACAACATGGAGTTGTTGGAGTATATAAAGAGGCTTTAGCTTCCTTCCCACACTAATGTTATTAGACATAACAAAGTGAGTGGGAGAGAGCAAAAGAGAGAGCAAGACATGCTAGGCCGCACCTAGCCCGTCCGCCCCCCTTTCCCGTCGGCTCAAAGAGGAGGCCGAACCTCCTCTTGTTCCTTGTTGCTTTGATATTCTTCCCTCTTCCTCCGGGTTCAAGCTAGCACTTGTTTGAAGGAAGAATCTAGATCTCACCTCTAGACGTGGATCAACCGTAGAGACGAGGACATCATTCTTCGTGTGATCTCACAAATCAAAAGGTACATAATACTATGTCTCTTATCATGTTATGATATCTCCTCCTGACGAACCGCGGTGGGCTTTGAAGTAGGAATTAATTTTTTGTTATTCCACTGCGTTACCTACATCAAAACCCAATAGTGGTATCAGAGCCACAGGTTGTAGAGCATAACATGATGTATGTGTTACGATTTCAGTTTACACACCGTTTTATTGTTTATTACGCGAAAACTGAAAATAATTGGCATAGTAGATGCAAAATTGAATTTGATTCAATAAACAAGATCCAATTTAACATTGGATGTTAGAATTGGTGAGTTTAATCACATAAGATGTGTACAATTGGGTTCTTGAAAATTAGGGTTCATGGGCACATGATTGAAAAAGGGGTTTTTCAATTATGGAAACAAATTTACGGAATTAAATCCATAAGGAAACAACCTTGCTTGGGCAACAAGGAAGAGGGAAGGAAGACTCGGGCCGAAACCCTAGCCGTCCGCCCCCTCCCTTGTGGCGGCGGCGGTCCTAGGGGTTCGGGCTCCTTGTTGGCTTGAACCCCTTGGATCGTTGTAACCCTAATTACCCAATTTCATTAAAATTAAAAAATCGCGTTAAAAATTGGTTTTAACTGTATTATGTGCTTTGTTGCATGGTGGATGGATATGGCCTAGGATTGTGGATGTTTATTGCTTTGTGGTTTGGTTTACGGCCTGCGAGCTGATCAAATTAATGTAATAATTAATTAGGTTTTACGGCCTGTGAGTCGTCTTTTTCTCCTCGACATGTGAGGCTTTTGTTATTTATTTATTCTAGATGTTAGGCTAGAATTAGAAATATTTAGATGATAGCCAAGAGCATGGAGAAGAAGAACGGAGAACCAAAGGAGCCAAGAGACAAGGAAGACATCCCCAGGCGCGCAGCTATGGTAGAGCACATGGAGATGAGCTCAGCACTTTAGGTCAATTTGATATTATCATTGGCTTGATAATATCATTAGTCTAGGGGCCATATCCATGCCACGTTTCTTTTATGTTTGTGGATGTTTATTATTCATACCTTGTTATTTTAATTTTGTGTGTATGGTGATACTAGCGAAAACAATAACAAGATAATAATAAACAAGGTTGGTCTTTTATTGTGGATTGCCCAATCCAAAGACCATGTTGATAAGATCAACCAAACAAATTAAAAAAATCCCTTAGTTAAATATTGTGTTTTGCCTTCTCTTGCCAAAACACCCTTCATGATCAGGGTTTATTAAAATTCGGGCTTGCCAAAGAAAGGCGATTTTAATTTACCATGGTGTGTTGCGGACGACACAAGCTAGTAATGTGTGTATGTTGAAGCAAGAGTTTGGACGCAACTAGGCAAGAATCAATTGGATTGATGAGCCTAGAGGCATGAAAATTAGGGGTTATCCATCGGATAAAGAATAAATGAGTTATTTACCTAATTGGACCAAGAATTTCATGGGATGCAATTGGAATGGTTCCTACCTAAATAACCTATTCTTGGGTAACTTTCCAAAGCAAGCTCAAGAAGAAGTGAAAAAGGGATCTTGGACCCACTAGAAAATATAATGCTATTTTTCGCATTAATGGTGAGGGCTATTAATCCGAGAAAAATAGTGGGAGCTATATTTGATGATCTAGCCATTATTGAATATAGTTAAATTCTTCAAAATACTAAAATTTCACATTTCTCGTTTTGTAGAATTCCAAAATGGCAAACAACAACGCATCGACTTCATCTCTACGATCTGTCCTTGAGAAGGATAAACTGTCTGGAACAAATTTCCTTGACTGGTACAGAAACTTAAGGATTGTCCTTAAGCTAGAAAAGAAGTTGTACGTCTTGGACACTAAAATTCCATCACCACCACAAGACGAGTCTCTCCTAGCGGTAGTGAGGGCACGTCCGAAACATATTGATGATTCTAATGACGGGACTTGCCTCATGCTTTGTACCATGACTCCTGAGCTTCTGAAGCAGCATGAGAATATGGAAGCCTATGATATGATCATACAATTGAAATAATTGTTTCAGGAACAAGCTAGGCATGAGCGCTATGAGGTGTCTAAAGCATTATTCAAGAGTAGTCTTGCAGAGGGGAATCCAGTAGGGCCTCATGTGCTCCGAATGATCGGGTACATAGAGAACCTTGAGAGACTGGGGTTCCCATTGGGCTAAGATTTGGCTACTGATCTTGTCTTGCAATCGTTTCCTGACTGTTATAATCAGTTCATCATGAACTATAATATGAACGAGATCAGTAAGACTCTGCCTAACTTATTGAACATGCTAAAGACAGTGGAACAGAGCGTCAACAAAGGCAAGGGCAAAGCCATAATGACGGTGCATAAGAAGAAGGGAAAATTAGTTGCCTCTACTTCAAAAGGAAAGCGCAAGAAATTTTCGAAATCCAAGGAAGTCCTAAAGCCTAGTGGAGGCGTGGCTATGGGTGAGTGTCACTACTGCAGCCAGCCGGGTCACTGGAGGAGGAATTGCCCTAAATATCTGGAGGATAAGAAGCTTGGAATAGTGATTCCACCACCACCAGGTATTTATGTTATAGACGTCAATCTTTCTATTTCTTCATCTTGGGTATTGGATACCGGATGTGGTTCTCACATTTGTCGTAATGTGCAGGATTTGAAAAGAAGTAGAAGATTGAGTAAAGGGGATATAGACCTGCGCGTCGGGAATGGAGCAAAAGTTGCTGTATTAGCTGTAGGCGTTTATGAGCTATCTTTTCATTCTGGACTTATTTTAGAATTAGACAATTGCTATTATGTGCCTGCTATGAGCAGAAACATTATTTCCATTTCTTGTTTGGACGAGAAGGGTTTTTCTATTTCAATAAAGGACAAGTGTTGCCCCATTTATTTTGATAGTATGCACTATTGTAGTGCGCATTTGTCTAATGGATTATATATCCTTGATCTAAATAGTCCATAAGGATGGACTTCTATACTCATTTGATTTGGAATCATATGAGACATGTGAATCTTGTTTAGGAAAAATGACAAAGTCCCCTTTCAATGAGAAAGGTGAAAGAACTAGTGAGTTATTGGCACTCATACATACCGATGTATGTGGACCATTCCCCACGCCAGCCAAAGGTGATTATACCTACTTCATCACATTCACTGATGATTTCAGTAGATATGGATTTTTATACCTCATGAAGGCCAAATCCGAATCCTTTGAATTGTTCAAAGAATTCAAGAATGAAGTAGAGAAGCAACTTGGCAAAAGTATTAATGCTCTACGATCGGATCGTGGAGGAGAATACTTGAGCCAAGAGTTTGACACTCTTAGAGAGTGTGGGGATAGTATCCCATCTCACTCCACCCGTAACGCCACAGTGGAATGGCATGTCCGAGAGGAGGAATCACACTCTATTAGATATGGTGCGATCTATGATGTCTCAAACAGATCTTCCAATATCCTTTTGGGGACATTCTCTAATGACGACAGCTTTTACCATTAACCGCGTTCCATCCAAGTCAGTCATGAAGACACCATATGAGATATGGAATGGGAAGCGTCTCATAGTGTCGTTTATGAGGATTTGGGGCTGCGATGTCTATGTAAAACGTTTACAAACAGACAAGCTCGAGCCCAAAGCGGATAAGTGTAAATTTGTGGGATATCCTAAGGAAACTAAAGGATATTACTTCTACAATCCCATAGAGAACGAGTGTTTGTTGCTCGGACCGGCGTGTTTCTAGAAAGAGAGTTTGTATCTAAAGAAGCAAGTGGGAGGGCTGTAGAACTTGAAGAAATTCAAGAACCACAAATTACTGAACCGATGATGGAACATGAACAGGAACCACAAGTAGTTGTGGAAGAACCTATTCAGGTAACACAGGAACTCTGTAGATCAGGAAGAGTGCGTCATGAGGCAGAGAGGTATGGACTTCTCGTGACTGAGCCCGATGACGTATCGCTCATAGATGATGAGCCTGCGACCTACGGAGAGGCCATGAAAGGCCCAGACTCTAAGAAGTGGCTAGAATCCATGAGATCCGAAATGGATTCCATGTACACCAACAAAGTATGGAATTTGGTGGAACCACCCGAAGGGGCTCGGTCCATAGGGTGCAAGTGGGTCTTCAAAAAGAAGACCGACATGGATGGCAAGGTAGTTGCCTATAAGGGGCGATTGGTAGCCAAAGGGTATAGACAGATTCATGGTATCGACTATGATGAGACCTTTTCACCAGTCGCCATGACTAAATCCATTCGAATCCTACTTGCTATTGCAGCATACTACGACTATGAGATTTGGCAAATGGATGTCAAAACAGCGTTCCTTTATGGGAACCTCCTCGAGGATGTGTACATGACACAACCGGAGGGTTTTGAGGATCCAGAGAATGCCAATAAAGTTTGTAAGCTGCAAAGATCCATTTATGGATTGAATAAAGCTTCTAGGAATTGGAATCGACGTTTTGATGACGCAGTCAAAGAGTTTGGATTCATCAAGGACGAAGATGAGCCTTGTGTTTACAAGAAGGTTAGTGGGAGCTCAGTAGTATTTCTGGTCTTGTATGTGGATGACATACTAATCATTGGCAATGATATTCCTACTTTGCAATCTGTCAAAGATTGGCTAGGAAAGTGCTTTGCGATGAAGGACTTAGGAGATGCAGCCTATATACTTGGTATAAAGATCTATAGGGATAGATCTAAAAGGTTGCTCGGCCTAAGTCAGAGTACATATATAGACAAGGTGTTGAAGAGGTTCAACATGCAAGATTCCAAGAAGGGATTCTTGCCCATGTCGCATGGAGTCACTCTTTCTAAGAATGACTGTCCCTCCAATGAGATTGAGAAGGACCGCATGAGTAGGATACCTTATGCTTCAGCCATAGGATCCATCATGTACGCCATGTTATGTACTAGACCAGACGTATCATACGCGTTGAGTATGGTGAGCAGATACCAGTCCAATCTGGGTGAAATTCACTGGATTGCTGTCAAGAACATCCTAAAGTACTTGAGAAGAACTAAGGATGTGTTCTTGATATTTGGAGGTAAGGAAGAGCTAAGTGTAAAGGGTTAAACTGATGCAAGCTTCCAAACCGACAAAGATGACTACAAATCGCAATCTGGATACGTGTTTTGCCTGAATGGAGGAGCTGTGAGCTGGAAGAGTTCCAAGCAAGGGACAGTTCCTGATTCTACAACAGAAGCTGAGTACATTGCTGCTGCGGAAGCAGCAAAAGAAGCAGTTTGAATAAAGAAGTTTATCACTGAGCTCGGTGTGGTCCCTAGCATCGTGGATCCCATAGAGTTGTACTGTGACAACTCTGGGGAAATCGCACAAGCCAAGGAACCAAGATCACACCAGAAATCAAAGCATGTACTTAGGAGATTCCATCTTATTTGTGATATGATCGATCGAGGAGATGTGAAGATGTGCAAGATTCCAACGGATGACAATATTTCAGATCCGCTCACAAAACCTCTTGCGCAGCGAAAGCATGAAGGGCACGCCAGATCTATAGGCATACGAATTGTGCCAGATTGGCTCTAGTGCAAGTGGGAGACTGTTGGAATAGATGCCCTCGAGGCAATCGTATATTTAGTATGAACATTGTGTTGGCTAGAATATTCATTTATTATATATTGTGATATTTAATATAATGAAGTCCTTAGATAAAATGTGTTGTTTATCTTAAATATCCATATTCCACTATATTGATTAGAAGGACGATCAAATATAGACTAGTATGTGGGTAGATTGATATGGAGATATCAAGTCTAACACGTGGGTATGCATTAGGAGTAATTGCATACTGGATTGACCCACAACGAAAAGGATACATTAGATTATGTCAAGTCACAATCGCTTTTCGTAGTGCTAATATAATTGCAATCCTCAGACTTGAAGTCACTAGATACTCTAGTTGTGGAATATTGCGCTTTGATGTCATCAAACGTTACACCGTAACTGAGTAATCATAAAGATGACTATCGGGCGTGATAGGAAGCAAGCTTAGAGATCGTAGTGATGTAGATAATATTTTTCCTCCCACATAATGGGGGTAAATATCCACGACCACTCGAGGGATGAGGCTTATTGAATGTCGGGCCATACTCAGATAAATCAATATGGAGATATTGATGTTATCTGCAAGCATAAGCATATTCCCAGGATTGAGGAACTATGGATTGGATATAGGAGTGTGACTATGTATGTCTCGTGTCCAATCCGGATATGGAGACAAAGGGATAGTGCGATATGAGATATTGAGGCATGGATGTGTTGCTAGACACCGCTCCATGTTCGTAAGAGTTACTACCAACTATATAGAAACCTATGGGGTCACACGTCAAATAGAGTAGAGCTAGATTTGGGATTAATTAATATTGATTAATTAATAGAAGGATCATTGTGAAACACCTTGCAAACTTAGTAGGACTAATTTGTAAGGAAGGGAATAATTCTAGTTCATCTAGAATTAGGAAACTCTTTTATGGAAACAACAAGGAGTTGTTGGAGTACATAAAGAGGCTTTAGCTTCCTTCCCACACTAATGTTATTAGACATAACAAAGTGAGTGGGAGAGAGCAAAAGAGAGAGCAAGACAAGCTAGGCCGAACCTAGCCCGTCCGCCCCCCTTTCCCGTCGGCTCAAAGAGGAGGCCGAACCTCCTCTTGTTCCTTGTTGCTTTGATCTTCTTCCCTCTTCCTCCGGGTTCAAGCTAGCACTTGTTTGAAGGAAGAATATAGATCTCACCTCTAGACGTGGATCAACCGTAGAAACGAGGACATCATTCTTCGTGTGATCTCACAAATCAAAAGGTACACAATACTATGTCTCTTATCATGTTATGATATCTCCTCTTGACGATCCGTGGTGGGCTTTGAAGTAGGAATTAAATTTTTTGTTATTCCGCTGTGTTACCTACGTCAAAACCCAACAAGAAAGATGTGGATCCTACACCTGGGTTGTCTAAAGTTTTGCAACCCGATCCACCCGATTCAGAAAAGAAGCCAACCATTGTCGGTGCGCATGATGTGGTGCAAAAGATCAAGAGCAAGAAACTGAAGGAGGAGGCACGTCATGCTAGACCTTCTTGACATTTTTTGAGGTAATTGTGTCGGGTCGTCGACCTTAAATTACAAGGCGCTTGTTGGGGGGCAACCCAACCTATTTATTTGCATTAGATTAGGGAGTTTGTTTTTAATACAATTTTGTTTCGTGTTTTTAGATATTAATGTGGAGAGATGAGAGAGAGGGGGACTAATGATGTTTCCTAGTGACATACATGAGCAGGTTATGGTAGAATCGACCCCGGTGTTCCATGGCACACATGACCTTCACAGGGGCTTGAATTGGCGAGTTGGGGATTCTTCAGACATGGATTTTAGCAGAGGAGGCAGTCGGCCCCGGTGTGCGAGTACACATTGACTGTATAGGAGCATGGTGGCTCCATCACTGTGCTTGGGGACTGTTGGGCGCGATTTCGTCCCCACCCTTGAGGTGGCCGAGAGTATCTCTTCTCTTGCTAAATTTTGTGTTTCTTTTATATAAGTATGTCATAGCTCCATCTCATCTACTGGCCTATGCATTGATTTCTGAGTCCTATGCATGGTTTTTAAATTCATTGAGGACAACGAAGCATTCAGTGTGGGGATGGTTTAACTGTCTACTAGCTGATTTGTTTTGCATAGCCAGTTACATGTAGAATGTTTAGATGTATTGTGAGTCAGTATTGTGGTTTTTGTTGAGGTTTTTTATTTATTTATATTGTCGGATTGTGTAGAGTAGATTTATATACTGTTTGCACTTTTACAAAATTGTGTCTACCCACCAAATTATTTTTTGTGTAGAGTCAAATTTTTTCGTGTCTAGCCTTGCATATAGAGGTAGGATATTATAAAAAAATACAAAAACATGAGAAAATTGAAAATTTGAGAAAAGACAATTGGGAGAAGCTTAGACTCGGTTGATTCAGTGAGATGTGAAGACTTTAGGCGTAGGGTGTGAATTTTGACCGAGAGTGACACGTTTAGTTCCCCCTAGTAAGTGTAGAGGGAATCTCATTACGAAATTGCCTATCTATTTTTTAAACTAAAATTAAATTAAAGTGTGTGCTGTTGTTCTCTACAAGAGTTGAGCTTGGTGTTTGCTAAACAAGCCGAACGTTCATGTTGTCCGTCTTAGGTAGTCGCCATCGCGCCTCGTAGCAGCACACAAATCAGCTGTGCGAGGATGTGTATTAGAGCACTCACTGCTTTTAGATCTTACCTTGTAGGACCACTAGTAAACCCTAACTGATCCTTGGATTCATTGTTTGCCTCTTTGACCTAGGGAGACGATTCTTGGCCTTCATCACATATCGTTTTGAATCACCTTCCTAGAGCGTCACGAGGGAGTAGTAGTTGAGGGGGTTCGATGAGAGAGTGATTCATTTCAGATTTATGTGAGTCCTATTGTTCGCATGTGCTTCATTAGATATCTTTGAGGGGATGCGAGGGTGAGTGAGTTGGCTTACACACTACGGTGTGGCGGTGTTCCATGTTATTACACCATGGGCACATTAGTGGATAGCCTAAGTGCGTGACGTCTAATCCGCACGAAATTGGGTTTGGTGGAGTTTAATTGGTGGAATGTGCTAGGTACCTGATTTCGGTCATTTCGGTGTAGGAGGTTTGGTTGGATTAGGAACATGACATATTATTTGCTACTTGAGAGGGGGACGTGACCACACTCTAGTGTGGGGGTGTCGACATTTGACTACAGACATAGATATTGGGCATTGACGACTCCATCCCCACACACGTGCTTTGGTTTACTTGCGGCTTTGATTGGTGGCATCGCGAGCTTCATGGAGTTAGGGGGAGATGTATTATTATTGTGATATATATTCATAGATTTTTTTTTTTATTTCCTTCCCCTGACATTATTATACTAATTGATTCTTAGAGGAGGACCACTCGTATATTTTTATTGTATTATTGGTGTATTATTGAAAAAAAGAAAAAAGAAAAAAAAAATAGAAAGAACAGAAAGAAAAAAAAGGAAATAGATAAAAAAGGAGAGGAATAAAGAAAGAATACAATTGTGCTTATTGGAAAACGAGTGGTGAAAGTTACTAGTTCCAAATTGAAGAAAAAGATGAGTTTTTGCATATCATTCGCTTTGATGGCCACGGAATTGACATGGTACCGGGGTTTGAGGGGATTGAGGGCCGAAGTCGGTGAGATTCGGGTTGTGGATTCCTATCATCAAGGTGAGGGTGTGTGAGATATGGGGATTGGTGAGTTTATGTGACACTTTAGGATTTTTTGCTTCATACAAGTTATATCATTTTTGTCATTAAGCCTCATCATATTTGACCATTAGCGGAATAGGAGCTCGGACTGTGAATGTGGCTTAGCCTTGGTTAGCCTCTTATTTTTATCAGCACACATGAAGAGGTTGGTTTTTCTTTATATTAAAGTTAAACTTTCTATACTAACTATGGGGAATTACTTGTTGTCGAGTTTAGTTGCGATTCACGCCTCTTGCCTAACATTTTCATTACTCCAGGAGCACCGGTCTATGTGTATTGAAATTGCCTGATCTCTCAAAAAGAAAGAATTTAAAAGTTTTTATGTGTTTAAGATCGAGTCTAGAATTGCATTTGCATCATCTTGCTGCATTATTAGTGTCTTGAATCATGTTAGAGTCGTTGGTGTCTTGTCGGCTAATATACAGTTAAATGCAGAAGATGAGACTTTTCTCGGGACGCGCAAATGGCAAGTGTGAGGGTATTTCATAACTCCTTAATAAGAGTTATCCTACGTACGTTTCACATTGTTATTTGTGTGCGTTTTGGTGCAAAGTGATGGATTTTGGGCTAATTTGAGAAGATAATGCACTTTTGGATGTTATGGAGCTTTAAAGCACAATCCGGGCGTTTCTTAATGGCTTTGAGTATGATTTTTTATAATTTGTCATATTTGATCTTCGCGGTAGTGTCGTGTTGTTGTTTGACAGGAATTACGCATGCTGGAATCAAGTGGAGAGAAGAAACGAGCTTCGAAATAGAAGAAAAAGGCGAATTTGGCGCATTTTGGATGTTTTTGCCAAAGTTGGGCATTAATTGAGAAAAACGGGAAAACGGTCCGAAAACGGGAATTTCTCTACATGGAAAAAGTCTACGTCGCAAAAGGAATCCAAATGTGCAAAAATCACGTTTGTCGAAGTTCGGGATCAAAATCCGGATTCTTATTTGCTTTTCCGCAATCTTAAAATATCCTGAAAATCCTAAATTTGACTTGAAACATCCTGAATCATGTCCTGAGCATCCTTTTGAGCTTCCAAACTAACCAAAACTACCACCATTCTCCTTCAATTTCAGCAACTACAAAATTAACACCACAGCCCACCAATATCTTTAACCTTAACCTATCATCACCTTCACAAATTACACACAAACACAACCTCCTTTACCTCCAAACACCGAATTAAAACTTGCTCCTAAATACCTAACAAACCCAACCTGCCAATTGCTTATACCAGACCTTAATTACACTAATAAATTCAGCGTCTAATAAACCACACCACCACCAGTACCAACAACTTGCCACAAACCACCATTGCAACTCCAAAACAACTCAACACCAATCCTCCTACTTCACAGCTGCTACCTATCCATCACCACGGCCAATTTCATCTCCAACTCCTATCCTCTGTTTCACCACCATGGCCGCCGCACACCAATTCCGGCCAGAACCTCCATTAATCCCGACCTAAATCAACCCCTGAGATCACCAATCGAGAAACCCAACCTCCAATCGACCCTCTTTCCCACCATCGATCTCCACCTATCCTCCTGCTATCAACGACGAGTTCCAAAAACCCACAACCATCGCCGCACTTCAACCTCCTTCTTCTCCGACGAACCCAGTAGCAGAATCAGCGAGCAGAGAACGAAAACCCAGAGATTGCCGCAACAGAGAAAGGGAAGGGAAGGATTTTGCTGGGTTTCGGATTGAGTTCAAACGAACTGGTGTAAAGCTTCCCCTACTTCGCACGAACGTATGGGTTTTACCCTAATTCGTTTACTTCACAGTTCACACGAATAACAGCCAGAAAAGAAGCAGTGCCAAGTTCAGGGGGGGGGGGGTTAAGTGTAATTTTGCAAAAATCACTACAAAAGTATTTTGAAGGAGTATTTAATAAAATCTAGGTAAGTTTGTAAAAAGGGACACACGGGAAGGATAGAAATGGAGGTGACCACTGGACGGACTGAAAGAAAAAAAGAACGCAGAGAACTCAGTGGTGAAAGGGGCAGAGACACTGTTGAAGCTTTGGAGGCTCTGGAGCGCGGAAAATTCGTTTGATTTCTCTAAAACTCTCGTTATCTCTCTCGTCTATCATGAACTCTATGGATTTCTGTATTGTTTTTGTTACGATGAGTAGCTAAACTACGTAATCAGGACCCGAGTTTGGGGTTAGGATTTTCATATTGATTATGTGTTTTATGATTTGAGCTTCATGTTTTGATAAACCTAATTCAGTATTTTGCGTTTGCTATGCTTGTTTTGTGATCTTCATCCTAACTAGTTAATTGGAGACGTCTTGTTAGCTAGAACTCAGTTTGCAATTATTTGGTAACTCGGTAATTGTTGAACCGGAAAAAGCAAACAATCACTTCTTCTTAGTGAAAGCAAGAACTGAGATCGTTAGAGTAGAATTCATCGTTAATGCATGTTTAGGGATAATTAAAACTTGGTAACTCGGTTTTAATTTAACCTAGGCATAGGATGCTCACTTGGTAACTCGGTGAGTTAGTATTGCTCGATTAGCAAAGTGAATTTCGTCTGTGTTTCACAAATCGTAGAACGTCGTCAACAAGAAAATCCTAACAATCCCCCTAACGAGGTGTCCTGATTGTTTCTCCCATATTAAATATTAATATTCAAATAGTCGTTTAGTCTGTTTAATTGTTTAGTTTAGAAAAATCTCTCAATTGCTAGACCACATAAATATAATCATACTAATTAGTTCACGACAATTCCTTTGGGTTCGATAAACCCGGATTTACCGGAACTATTACTACACGACAGCCGTACACTTGCGGTGAATCGTGTCAGTAAATATAGTTCTACTTTCGTTATCAATTGTCGCTTTAACCCTGAACCGAGATCTCGGGTTGTTTCATTGGTAGAATACGGATGTAAACCCATCATAACCTGGAGCTTTGTTAGGACCCAGGATTTTGACAACTTCTACTTATTTCATATCAGGGACTGTAGTGAGACTCTCATTTTGAGCAATTGGCACTCTTTTATCTACACTTTGAACCACATAATCCCAGTCTCTGGTTCCCTCTTTAGTATACAACTCTTTAAAGAAATCTTCAAAAGTTTTCCCAATCTGCTTTTCATCATTGAGCCATCGCCCTCTGCTGTTCTTTATCGTCTTTATACCATTTCTTCTTCTTATCTGAATAGTTGACATATGGAAAAACCTTGAGTTTTTGTCTCCTTCCTTGAGAAAAGATAATCTTGACTTCTGCTTCCAAAACAGTTCTTCATTATTCCAAGCTTCAGCTAATTGATGTTGGAGAAGATTGATATCCTGCTCAGTAGTAGGACTAAATGGGAGGTCTTGTAGCACTTTGATTTGATCTTCTAACTTTTTTATCACAATCTTGTTGTTGCTCACATTTTCTTTACTCCAGTTCTTGAGGTTTCTTCTGCAATCTTTTAAATTTTGCACCACTTTATACATCAAGGAGCCTCTCTCCCTTCTTTTCCAATTATCTTTGATCACTTTATAGCAGCTATCATATTTTAGCCAATTTGCATCAAATTTAAATTGGTACCTTCTTTTCCTTGAGACTGGAAATGAATCAACCACCATTGGTGCATGATCAGAGGCTTGGATGTAATCAAATGAGATAGAAGCTTGAGTGTTCTTCTCCTGCCACTCCATGTTTGCAAAGACTCTATCAAGCAGTTCTATCACATTTCCTTGGCTTCTCTTATTTGTCTAAGAGTAGCTTGTACCCTGATTTTTTATTTCCATCATAGCACAAGAGGAGATGAAGTCTCTGAATTTCTGTATTCTTCCTCCACTAATCGGATTACCTCCCTGTTTTTCTTCATCATGAAGCATATCATTCATATCTCCCAGCATGACTATGGGGCCATTTATTTGAGCACAAAGCAGGCTGATCTCATACCACACTTTTTGTCTCTTATGTGAAATACTATCACCATAGGTCCACAACCACCATTCTTTACTGTCTTGATTCACCTCAATAGAGGTAAGTATGTAGTTCTCACTACTGGTTTCTACTACCACATTTAGATCTTCCACCCACCAAATAGCTAGACCCCCTGCTTTTCCCACTGGATTTATATAGAAAGAATGGGGAAATATCATAGAACGCCTAATTCTTTCCAGATACTGAGTAGTGTTCTTTGTCTCCATAAGGAAGATCAAGAGGGACGATGGGTATTGATTAACCCTCGGAGTCTCTGGACTGTCAGCGGTCGCCCCAACCCCTGACAGTTCCAGCTGAGCGCTAACATGACTCGTGTGTCTGTTTGAGGCCAGCCACCACCGCCCTTTCTCTTTCTTTTCTTTCTTTTTCCCAAATTCCTTCATAACAACTGAGAGGGTAATCAAGCGCCCTTTGAATGTCAGAATCTTCATTATACTTTCCATGGAATTCAGTGACACATACCTGATAGTCACCATCTTCAATTGCTACCCCTATTTCTAGATTATAGTCTTCAATTACTCCATCTTCTGTTCTCTTCTTCTGCACTGATTTGACATACTCATTTTCGCTGCCAATCTGCCTTATGAATTCCTCAATCGTATTCTCTGCATCTTGATTATCCAGCAATCTTCGTCTCTTGTCTTGCCCCTTTCTGCAATCTAGGGTTTTTCTTTTGACAGTAGTGAAACGGTTGAACACCTTTGCACGTCCGATATCGATTATTGGATTACCCAACTTTTCCTTTGGGTCACCCGGTTTTAACGAAAGGGGATTGGGCTTATTGAGTAGTCTTTTAAACTTTCTGCTCTTTTCTCTATAAGGCCCAAATAAAGAAGTAGATAACACTTCTAGGCTTTCAACACTATCCGGCCCATCTGCCTCTTTTTGTTTCGGGCTAGGTGGTTATTCTACATAGTAGGCTGGCCCAAGTGGCTCTTCCTCAACCCTAGCTTCCTCCTATATGACCCTTTTGCCCTCCGCCTTTTCTCTTTCTACCCTGAGAAGAGTAGTCGTTTATACACTTTCTAGAAGTTTCCGTAGACCCTCACTTCTTTCCTCTTTCTGGTATGCTTCCTTTCCGTGGTACACGTCATCCGCCGTTTTTCGCTCTTCACGAGGTGAGCCTTCCGTACGCTGAGCTGTCCATCCTTTCCAATCAGGACTGTCCTTTTGTTTTTTCTGCAAGGAAGTTGTATCGTTAGGTACAGCTGTGCCACTACCACTCGTCGGCGCGTCTTGTTTACGCGCCACCTTTTCTGGGGCTGCATCTTCTGAATCCAGCCACGAGAACCCATAATCCGGTTGATTGTCATGTTTGTGACCCTTGATGATTCGATTATTGGGAGTTTCCTTCGCTTGGTTCCCTCTAACTTTCCATGCTACCATTTTTGACATGCTCATGCTCTATTTTGATGAACCAGTTTCTTCTTCCACCTATGGGATTCGAACACCCCATCAATGGATAAACTCTTCATTCTTTGGATCCTGTAGCCAGCTGGGTATTTCACTCTGGAACATCACCTTCCTCGGAGCTCCCCGTAGGGTAGATTTCCTAGGTTCCCAGAGAAGGGTATACTACAGCTACTCCAGTCATGGCCAATGCGACCACATTTATAGCAAAACAATCCAAGTTTTTCACATTTAATCGTAATCCTTGTTCTCGTACCTTCGATGATGATGATGAAGCTTTTCTTGAGTGGATCTGCAACCTTTACGGATACTCTGATTCGCATGAAGGAGCATAGTTGTCCCTCATCCACCGTTTCTTATCAATCTCTTCCAACTTTCCGATAACCGTTCCGATCTTGATAGCATTTCCGGTCGTCATTCTATTTGGGGTTAAACCATGGATTTGAACCCAAATTGCCAGATCGGAGAAATCGACATTCCCCAGAGCTATACCCGTTGGACAATTTTTCAATAAGAAAACATGATCTGCAATCACCCATGGGGACCCCTTGAGTGCTCTTGAGCAATCTCTCTCATCTTTGAATCGGAGAACATACTGGTTATGCCCCCAAGCCACCACTTGGATTTTCTCTTTCAGGTTCCTAATTCCGGCGACAATGGTGAGGATTGTCTTAGCCGAGAACGCTTTATCAGTGAATAACTTTCCTAGCAACGAGGATCCTGTGAGTCGCTGGCCTAGGGATGTATCTTCTTCGAGATCTAGAACTATCTCTTCCTCCATTCTTCTAAAACACAGTGACCCAGACGAAGAGATAGATGTGAGAGTAAGTAAAAGAGACGCCGGAGAAGATGAGCAAAATGGATGGTAGGATGAGTGAAGAGGTCGCTATTATAGAAGGTTTCTGAAGCTTGCCGGAGCTCTAGAAGGTTTCTACTTGGAGAAGAAAAAGTCGCTATACGACAAAAGTCTCATCTCTGTTAATTTTGCGAGAGAAAAATTCCTAGAGAGAGAATGCGCCCAGCCCACTATATTTTGGGAAAGGGACTGGTTCGGTTCAGTTAACCGAGCGGTTACGGGTCAGGCTCGGTTACCGGTTCAGCTCGGTTCATACCAGGCCGGTTTTGGGCCAACTCACATTTCTAGAGAAGGTCTAACCGGCCCTATCCCGAATCTTTTTGGTTTCGATCATATCGGCCTCGGTTTCAGTTACAAGAAACTTGGTTATTTCGTGCCGTTTATTCAGTTAAGTGCAGTTAACCGGCCTGTTTGATAGCTCTATATAGTGGTAGCTTTTACTCGGGACTTGCCAAAAGCAAGAATCAGGTACGAGGCCTGTACTATCGAAAGAAACATGTATAAGTAAAGTAAATAACCTAGAAAAATACAAAAAAATGGGTTTGACAAGCACTTCCATTATAAAGATTTCTGGTACGCGAACAAAATAAAATCTAAACGAGAACAATACAAGCTGTTTATTCTTAAATCTAATAAATATGAGCTCTTCAAACCTTTTTATAAAACACATCACTAATAGAGTCTAATTAATATTATGCTGATTACCCCTGGCCAAGGAAGAAGATGAATATGATAGGAGAGCTGAAGCATGCTCCAAACTGCACGAAATGGTCCCACAGCCTTGCTTTCTTATACTGATTCCAGTGAACAATGTAAGACTAGATCTTCTTTCATCTATTTTTAGTTGAAATATATAATTCACTTACAGAAGAAAGGGATGTGTTTGATGCCAAACAATTAACTTGATCCACTGCACAAGACTAAGTTGCTCATTGACTCCTCCACGTGGTAGTGATTTGATACGGTCATTCAGGCTTCTTTCCATGCGACCTCTTGGGAAAAAGTTACTCAAAGTACTCGCAATGGTGGTCTTGGTATTAAGAATGCTCGTCTCAATAACACTGCTCACTTAACTCAGCTTTGTTGGCGAATTTGGCCGTGTCCTAATGTTTGGTGGGTTACCATTTTACGGCATCGTTATTTTTTTTAACCATAACTTCCTCAACATTATAACTTGTTCGGGTGATGGTCCCCTATGGAAAAATCTTATTAAAATTAAAAATACTCATTTACCAACTTCCTAATATTGTTAAGACTTTATCGTTCTCTTCTTTCTCTAGTGAGAGAAATCTAGAGAGAGAGAGTACCCCGTTGTGGGTTTTCGATTGCTAGGGAAAGCTTCTTCATCATCTCTTCAACAACCCCTTCTTCCGTTGAACCAAATATGTCCCTGAGGTCTCCGCTCGTTTAGTTGCCGAGCTCGCCGCCGTCGCTCCTCGTGGCGGCGGCGATCCCCCCTCCCTTTTTCCTCTGTTTTGTTTTTGTTCCTCTGTTCTTTGTTTTTCCTTTACAGATCAGGGTTTATGGCTTCATGTGAGGGCTTTTCTTCGGAGGTTGGGATGTTTCTCAGTCGGAGGTGATGTGGTGCTTGCAGTGACCATCTTCTCCATTCTCTCCGGCGCATCTCTGCCCCTTCACCATGTTCTCAGGCCATATCTGTTTGTTAGTGTAGTTTATCAGGGTTTCTCTTTTGTTCTTGTCTTTCTAGGTCTTTTCCTAGCGTCTATCCGTAGCTGTAATAGTTGATGCTTTCTTTGTTGACGATGTTTGGAGCAGATCTATTAAGGATGAATTTTACAAGTTTTAATCTCTGAAGTTTCAGCAAAAGATCCTTATTGGAGGCGTTTGAATGTTGCCGCAGGAGGCTATTTCTTTGAAGGTCCATGTTTCT
The DNA here is from genome assembly GCA_023055425.1 of Linanthus parryae. NCBI lineage: Eukaryota > Viridiplantae > Streptophyta > Magnoliopsida > Ericales > Polemoniaceae > Linanthus > Linanthus parryae. The sequence continues at coordinate 102,870,169 of JALGPY010000005.1, forward strand.
GATGTTTTGAAGTTCTTTCTTGGCTTCCTGCAGTGAGTTTTTCCGGTGGTGTTACAACCGGCCGGAGGTGCTTCCGGTGTTTCTGGTTGCTTCCTCTTCTCTGTTTCGGCAAACTCAATAGTCTGCACGCGGAATTATGATGGTATTCAACTTTCAAGATGTATTGGAATGATTAGTGTATTTTTTTTCTTTTTATTTTTTGCTCTTTTCTAGAGCATGACTTTTTAGAGTTGGTGGGGTGTACCACTCTGTTTATGGTTACCAGATATTTTTTCGTTTTGTATTGGCTGTGATAGCCTTCTTTTTAATGAAAGCTTCAATTCTCGGTAAAAGAAAAAGTTAAGACTTTTCCCCTAAAAAAATATTGTTAAGATTTTTGGTAATGATTCTTCCATTTCTTTTTGGATGACTTCTGGCTACCCATTAGTCCGTTACGTAAATACATTGCTGGCCCTTTACCATTTCAATTTGACCAAGTTACAGCAGCCCAAGTTACCATTTTAATTCCGATGGGAGTTGGAATTTTGATAAGATCCCTTTTCCTCTTCACCAAGAGGTTCTTCACCAGTTTAATAACCTTCACCTTCGGTCGACTACCCGAACTGATGGTTTGGCTTGGAACTTTGATCATGGTTCTTGTCCCATTAAACACATATACAATATTCTTTCCCCTTCATCTCACACCAACTATAAATGGATCTGGAAAATTAAGGCTGCGCCTAAAATTCAAGCTTTCATTTGGCGACATTGTTGTGGTCGACTCCCTATTAACACCAATATAGGCCCAACCATTGGCCTTACTGCCCTCTTTGTGAAACTCACTTAGAAACTCATATTCGCTTGCTTCGGAATTTTCAATATATTACCTTGACTTGGCAGCAATTACTCCCAGATAGGAATTCCAGTTTTTGGAACCCTTCAATATTCTTGGATCACCAATCAATTCGAGACTACTCGTGAGACCCCTTTTCCCACCAGTTCTTGGCTAACCCTTTTTGGGCAGGGGCGGACCCATGTAGGGCAACAGGGTGGCAGTTGCCCCCTTGAAATTTGAAAATTTATACTAGTGCTCTTAATTTTATAGATTTTTATGACTATACCATAAGGAATATAGAATATTGCCCCCTCCCCTCTAAAATTTCAAACTGCCCATTGGCCCAAGTGGAATTGTTATTGGGGTTCGAATCTCCTCCAAGTCAATAAAATTTTGTTCTTGATTTTTTCCCATCATTATGTTTTTGTGTATAATTGCTATGAAATATAACGAACTTTTACTGTTGACTTTGACTTTTGATTTTCGGAATCTTGCCCTGGCTGACTTGATTTCGTAGCTCCGCCACTGTTTTTGGGTATACTCTTTGGACTATTTGGGTGTCGAGAAATAAGGAGATTTTTTTACCACAAACAGTGATACACTCGCGCCATTGTTAATCTTGCTCATCATTTGGCTACTGAGTATACCCTCTTTCATGAATCCTGCCACTATTCCTCCACCAAGTATGTACATCATTGTTGGAACAAATTACCAAACAGTGGCGAATTCAAGATTAATGTCGACGACAGTTTGGACCTTTCCGCATCCTCCGCCAGTTGTGGAGGTTTACTTAGAAATTGTCGGGTCAATGGCTTGGGGGTTTCACCCGAAAATTAGCCTTTATACAACCCATTGCTGCTGAACTCTTTGCTATTCGTGATGGTTTATATTTAGCACATACTTTAAATCTTCACATTGTTACTCTTGAAACAGATTTTGCCGACACCATTTCCCATATTAATAACAAAGTTTATGTTTCACCATGGCTCTGTACTCTTGTTTCTGATTGCATACAGTTGCTGCAAATGCACACCCAATGGAAATTTCTCCATGTGTTTCGGGAGGCCAACCAGCCGGCGAATCTTCTAGCTAATTATGGAAGGTGTCAACACCAAGCTCTTGAATATCACCACCACGCCACCAGACCCGCCACTACCAACACGAACGGGTCCTCTTCCTCAACTGAGTCTTAGGGCATCAAGCCAGGATTTGACTTTTATCAGTTGGGCCCGAATATTCAATTGGACTCCTCTTTTGCTTTGGGCCAACCCACCTTGTGCAAGTGGGTTTACTTATTCAGATGGGTTTACTTTTTTACTTTGGGCTTCCTTCATCAATTGGGCTAAGAGCTCAATTCAAGCCCAATTCTTCACTATGGTCTCATTTAATTTTTGGGCCTAATTATTTTGGGCAAGCTGTATTGAAGCTTCATACTACTATGGGTCTACAAAAGATGTTCTTCACGACGTTCGGGAAAGAATATTGAAGATTTTTTTCCAACACACACCTTGAGGGCAAGGTGTTTTTTAAGGGTAGGAGAGTGATACGGGATAGTATCAATAGTATTTAGTTATTTAGTTAATTACTAGTTATTGAGTTATTTGTTATTTAATTATCTTATTACTTAGTATTTATTTATTTAGTATCCCGTAGAGAGGCCCGTTAGGTTTAGGGTTAGGAGTTTGTCTATTTAAGCGATGTACTCTTTTATTATTAATCGGTCAATGAAATAATATTTCTCTGAACCCTAATCTCTCCTACTCTCTGCTATCAATCTCTTACTCTCATCTTTCTCATCAATCTCTCTGAATTTCTTCTAATTCTCTTCAATTTATTCCCTTCACGATACTACCACGCATCATTGGTTCTTTCATCGAGTTCGCCGGACGCCTTCGCGGCGAACACGAACTCAAACGCCGCCGCCATGGATAACACACCGCAGATTCTCCCTACTGCTCCGCATTTTACAGGTGACGACCCTCTTGGGTGGATTCACAAAATCCAAAACTACTTTGATTACTTTGGTAAAACAGAAAAGAAGCGATTTCTGTTCGTAGCAATGTTTATTGATAGTCCCGCATCCGAGTGGCGGTGTTCTTACCTGTACCATAACAGTTCGTCCTCATGGATGGAATTTTTGATCGCAGTCAAATAGCGATTTGATCCAGACCATTACACAGATTCTGGGGGTTTACTCCCTGAATTGCAGCAACAACCACCACAACAACAACCACGGCAACAACAGATTTACCAGCCTCCACTGTCCACCAATCAACAACAACTCATAGCCGTCGCAGCAACCACTGCTGCAGTCAAAACCCTCGTCGCCGATAAAGTACGAGCACAAGGACCGTCAAAAATTAAAGTCCCGGTGATAACTCTCTATTAGAGTTATAGTTCTTGCATATTTAATATCGTTTTGCGTGATTCCGGGGTTGAAATATGAGTTTTACACTACGAATGTTGAGAAAACATAGAAAGTTGAGTTTCTAGCACTTTATTGTTAATCCGGGCGTTTCGATGCATATTTCGATGTTATTTGTCAAATATAATCGCTTGGTATGGTTGTTCATGTTGTCTTGACAGGAACGGATGCTAAACGATGGCTAGGAGGCATGAAACGAGCTTCGGAAGCAAAGCATACTCAAGAGGAAGCAAGAGAAGCAAGGTCGGAGGAGCAAAAGTGACCAATCTCCATTATTTTGATTTTATCTCAAGTTCAACAATTAATTTTGGAGTGAGACCAGTGGCAAATGAAATTAGACTCATATAGCTTTCCAACGATAGGTCACGGAGCTAAAACGGAGATCGGACGAGAAAGATATGGTCCGTAAAAGATGGCAAAAAGGGTGAAAAAGGGACTGCTGGAAAATAAGAACAAAATTTCTGTTCACATGAACACTGTTCGCACGAACAGTCGGGTGTTCGTGCGAACAGAGCGGCTAGATGCAAATTTTTGGGTTCTTTTGGTAATTTCTTGAATGTTAAAAGAGTCCAGTCCTATTCTAATGTATTGGTACGATCCTTAGAAGATAGACACACATATTGGGAGCTGAAAAAAGGGGAGGACGACGAGAAGAGAGAAGGAGGACGAAGATAGGGCTCGGGATCACCATTGAAGGCTAGGTTTTGATTTCTTCTTCTTCTTTCAAATCTTGTATGGAGAAACTTGTAAGTTTTGTTTGGTTGATTACTATTAGCTAAACTTCATTGCTAGGCATCTCTATGAGAGCCTAGGGTTATGTAGACGAATGATTTTCCAGATTCAAGTCTTTGTTTCATGTTTATGTCTTTGATTCAATGAATAGTTGTTAGTTGCATGATCTAATTGATGATTCTAGTCTATTGACACGACTAGTGTAGGATTTGATTGTTATTGAAGCTAGGGTTTGTTCTTGAATCATTGTCTTGCCTAAAGTTAATATCGTTCTAAGTCAATTGTTCACGTGCTACACTTAATTCTTAGTTTTGAAGGAGTCGTGACCCGGAAATACTACTTAGCTAGAGAATGCGCGACAGTGATTCTAACTATCTAGGATGAGACGTGAATAACAATCCGGAATCACCGAGACCGAAAAGGAGAAGTGTTAGGATTGGCCTAGTGTGGGTAGATTCGGTAGGATTATTCCGCTGTATCGTGAAACGGTGGGCCGACAGGACCCGTTATCGTACCAGTAGATGACCTGCTAGAACGGACCGGTAGACAACATGAGACCGAGAGGAAATTGTAGTTAACCGAGACATAAAATGACATTAGACCGACAGGATATTGTCATAGCCTATTACCCGGCTTGATTAGGATAAAATTAACGTGTTATTCAGATAATCCGTCTACAACCCTAGGTGATCTAGAGATTGCCTAGTTTCTCCATATCTTGTTTCCTAAATATAAAAATAAAAAAATACAAAAAATATTAGCTTAGTTGTTATTTAAATTTCTAAAATCAATCAAATCTTTCCTCCTGCACCGTACTCTAAATTAAATAGCTAATTAGATAATCTAAATTCTGTCATCGTGGGATAGATAACTCGGGGTTGAAATACCACCCCTATATTACTTGACCGTGCACTTGCGTTTAAACGCGTTAGTAAATCGCATCACCCGGCAACAGCAGCACACGTCGACGAGGAGCAGGTCCTTGCGACGCTGCCAGCACCGCCCCAACAACAATCACCAGATCAAGACCACACAAACGACCCACCATTTCCGTTGGAGGAACAAGAGCAGTCAACGAATCCACAACGACATCAGTCGCAAAAGGCGGCGAACCCAGAACCACCATCGCTGCTGGCTGAAACTAAAGGGGCATCCGACAGCCACCAAAGGCCACCTCCCTCAGCAGTCCAATTGTAACACCCCTCGATTTCCGAGCTTTCCGTTCCGGACCGGAGAGCCCAGGAGGGTGCTACTCAAAATGATGCGGTGGAAATCGTGAACAAAACATTCCATAATTATATATTACAGACTGATAAATTGTCTTCAGCATGGGCGTACTATTATACAAGGTTAAATTTAACTAAGAGTTCAACTTAATTGAAAGTACTACCAAAAACTAGATAAGTGTGTGATCCCCTTACGCCAAGCTCCCAACTCCTAGACATGCGGGGGAATGAAACAAAGACCGCAGTTTTTCGAAAGTCAGCAAAACATACAGAGTGAGATACACCTTAGCATGTAAAACGGGAAGCTGAGAAAGACTACTGGGTTACATGTTTAACAAAAACTGGGGAATAACAGAGTATGAGTAAAAGTATATCGATATCAGAGTCGCAGCGTCATAAATGGCAGTATTAACCAAATTACACATGTCACAATATCCAAAGTTTAAAACATGTCCCATTAAGTCATTCAAAAGTGTCATTACGAATCCAATTATCAATTTCCCAATAGGATCAAATAAGTCATGTTATGATTCACAGTACCGAAATGGAAATGGCAACAAGAGGCCTCCCAAATCAAATAATAATAATACCAATAGATGGTCTTCCAAATAATATATCTAGCCAACAAGGCGTAGAGGGAAACTCCCGAATCGGTGTTTCCGGCCTGAGCCAATAAGTCCAAGACTCCAGCAAGAAGTCAAGGGAAACTCCAGAATCTGTGTTTCCGGACGAAGCCAACGTAATCACAGTCCATGACCACAAGAGGTAGTCAAGGGAAACTCCCTGGCATCGGTGTTTCCGGCCGGAGCCAACATAATCGTAGTCCATGACCACAACAAGTAGTCAAGGGGAACTCCAGCATCTGAGTTCCCGGACGGAGCCAACAAAGATCCAAGACTCAACTAGTCAAGGGAAACTCCCTGGCATCGGTGTTTCTGGCCGGGGCCGATCATGACATTAAGATCAGGGGAATTCTCAAATAACTCACGTCTCATTCCAATACGTGCAGAGCCATATTACATTATTAATGATTTTCTGATTTGGTGTACAAACACTTAGCCTTCCAGGGATAGCAAGATCGTGGCTCTTAATCAGTTGAGAACAAGTTTGACAGTCATTTTTAATTGGACAAGTAGGCCCACAAGACCAAGCACGTAATTCACAAGCATATTTTGAGACAAGTCACAAATATCACAAATGGAGACGAAGGAAGCTAGGCATATCTTGGAGACAAGCATATAGTCACGTGGACGCGAAAGAAGCTAGGCTTACTAGACTAAGCATGTAAACTCACCTGATGTTGACTCAGCAGTTAGTACGTAGATTGGTCGACAAAGCCAATGCCCACAAATCCGTCTCCTACAATTAGTCAATCATCTAGTCATGAGGCCGGTAATTCTAAACGAGTAAATATACAAGTCCTATTTGAGTGCTCGGCTATGACGAAAAGTCAAATCTAACTCTCACGATTGCCAAAGTGAAAATGTTAAGATAACATACTTATTTAATTAAGTATCGGTTAACTCATAAAATATTAATATTTTACTTACAATTTATTTAAGAAAATAAGGATTAACACCTTAAAAATATTGCTAAAGTACTATTCGACAACTATTTATTATTTAGTATTGAGTTCTACTATTTATAAGAAATTCATGACATTCATAAAACAACGGTTAAAAATAATATAAACATATACATTTCTTTTGTTAATGAAATTGTTTCCGAAATTCTTTAATTTACATCTAAAAATATTCAATTTTGGCAAGTTCATTTATCGAAAAAGAGATTATAACTATTTGAAACTCTCTATTTGTTTAAATAAAAATTAAGGTGACATTTATAATGAAAACATTATCTTTATCAATTATATAATCATATATACAAAACAATTCTTCTTTTGTTAACTTGTTTTTCAAGAGAAAGAGTTATAACTCTAACTATAACTAATTTCTTCTTTATAAAAATTTAACTTATTACTTTCATTACAAACACACACACACACACACACACACACACACACACACACATATATATATATATATACATATATATATATATAAACAAAAGTGTAATTTTGTTAAGTTATCATCTACTTTTCAATAAAACAAGCTATACTACTTAGTTATAACAAATTTCTAATTTATAGAGATTTAACTCTTTATTTTCTTTATAAACATATTTTTTATAGTATTTAATTATTTAACAAATAATAATGTACATTATATAAGCTAAAATATGTATATATGTAAATGCAGTTTTAGGTAAAGGCAAGGGGCTCCCCCTAAGTATACAATCAGTCCTAATAACAAGTTTAATTTTAACACTTTATACCCTTCATATTTCTTAAAAGACACTTTAACCCCCAACATAAACACACTCAAACACTTCAATCAAAACATGGATTCGAGTCAGGTTTAGAGCATACCCACGTCAAAAAATTCGAGAAACGGTTGAGAAACGGAGTGGGTCGAAACACACGTCGGGTCGCCGGAGGTGGAGCTTCACCGGGCTTTCTCCGGTGGTTCATGGCTCCGGCTAGGACCTCCTGGTGGTTGGTCTGACCTTTTGGAGGCTGGGGAGACGGAGGGAGAAGGCTGGGTGGCGCCAGTTGAGTTGGGCCAAAACTCGTCGCCGGAAACAATGGAACTCGGCCGGCGGCGAGGTGGTTCTGCTGCGGTTTTGGCCTCTATTCCTTCTTCTTCTGTTGCCACTGGGGTCACAACTAGGTGAGGACTCGGAAGAGAGGGCAGAGGAGAAGAGATATGGAGGTGGTGGCGGTGGCGGTCGTTGGTGGTTCCCGACTGTGAAGGTGGTCGACGATGGCGGTGGCAGTTTCTATCGTTGCTGCTGCTCCTACCTCTGTTACTGAACAGAGGACAGAGAGATGGAGAAGAGAAGCAGGGAGGAGGGAGATGGTGGAGGCAGAGGGGTGGTTGCGGTGGTGGAGGTGATGCCCGATGGTGGTGGTTGTTCTCGGTGGTGATGGTGGTGGTTGGGTCTTGCTTGGCCAAAACAGAGGAGGGTGAGAGAGAGACGGGGGCAGTGAGATGGATGGGGAGGATGGAGAGAGAGGGTGGTCGATGTGTCTTCGGGGGTGGTGTTTCCGAAAGAGAAGAAGGAGGAGGATAAATAGAGAGGGAGAGAGAGTCGGGGAACAAGAGAGAAGGAGGGAGAGAGTGAGAGAGAGACGTGAGGGAGGAGGAGAAAATCTTGGGGGTTGGGAAATTTTTGGGGAACGGGTGAGAGTGAAGAGAGTTTGAGAGTTTTTTTTTTTTTGTATTAATATTCAATTCACTTTTATATATTTACCTCCTAGATTTTAGAGTTTCTTCAAAAGACAATCACAACCCCCTAACCAAATAGTCTATACTTTTATAAAAGTACAAATACCTCCCCGTTTGACGTAATAATATCGTTTCTACTTCGCAAAAGTTGAAACTACTCTTATAGTGAAACGGGGTGTTACACCCTCTCCCTCTTGTACTAAGCTCCGTCCTCGAAGGTTGAACGAGTCACTAAGGTCTTAATGGGTTTCCTATATGAGATGCATATTGACTAGGGTTCGAGCGCTTACCTTCCTTGTCATTTATTGCTCGTGCCTCTGCTTCTCTCATCACAACGATTTGACCAGGTGGCCTCTGGTTGTTGCCCTGAGCTGCATTTCCCCTGTTTCCGTCCCCATCATTGCCAGCTATGTTGTTAGCATTCGCATTTGTGTTCCTATTCTGCCCTCCATTGCCATTGTCGCGATAGTTTCCTTGGTTGTCGGCTGTGCCATTTCCATAGTTGTTGTTACGACGCTGATTCCCTCCATTCCAGTTGTTCTGTCCGAAGCCATTCCTATTATGGTTTTGACGGTTCTCTTGGTAGTTTCGCCCGTTGTAATGGTCATTCCTCTGATTGTACCCTCCAATGTACCCTTGTGGACTCTCATCAGACATCCTTTTCCTACAGTCGTTATATATGTGGCCTTGGATGCCACAATACCTACAAATTATAGGTGTTCCATCGCAAGTGTATCTCCGATGATTGCCACCACACCTGTTGCAATCAAAATTGTGGACATCTCCCGTCAACTGCTGGTTCCGGTTCCCCCCACTTCTACAGTTTTGATTTCCCTCACCATCTCCCGTCCTGATTCGCTTGTCAGATCCTTGATTGTTGCTGCCACTTCCTTGTCCTTCTACCTTTCTTTTTCCCATCACCTGATCGACTCTCCAGATGTTCGCTGCTACCCCATAGGTCAAGGTATCATAGGTCCTCGTGAGCATGGTCCTCTGAATTTCAAGTTTCAGTCCGCCTATGAAGCGAGTGACCATGCGCCCTTCAGTAGGCACAGTGTCCTCCACAAAACGGGCTAGCTCCACAAACTTGTCATAATAATCTGTCACAGATTCATTGCCCTGCTTCAGTGCGATGAACTCCTCGTACTTCTTTTCCTTGACATGCTCCGGATAGAATTTCGCTCTCATAGCAGCCTTCATTGCATCCCAATTGAAGCCTTCTTGAGCCACAAGTCTGGCCCGATTGGCTGGCCACCAGTTATCAGCCTTTTCCTTGAGGTAGAAAGCCACCTCATTAATCTTGTGGGCTTATGGGCATTCATGGCCTGAAAAATCCTGTCGAAGTCTCTGATCCAGTTCTCGAGCAATACTGGGTCCTCTTGTCCAAAGAAGTTACTCGGGTTTCGCTGAGCTATCTTCTTTGCCCAGTCGGGTTCCTTCTCAATGGCGACGTTGTTGTTCATGAACTGGCTCATTTGGGCCATTTGGGAGAAGAACTGCTCCACATTGTTATTTTTGTCCTGGGCCATCTGTCCTTGTCGAATCCTCCTAGTATAGTATCGCAAGGGTCTATCAGTCATATTCCTACACTATCACTTATTGTGTCATTGCATATTCTAGCACGGGGTGAGGAACCAAAACGACTGGTATCACAAAATGCACATGTATCACTTCATATAGCAAAATTATCATTCATAAAAGACATTTCCTAACACATAGGAATCTAAGCTTGCATCATTTGGTAATTAATGCACATAATTCTTTCCCATAATCCATCCATTCATTTGAAACAGTCAAATCATCAATTTCTCAAATCCTCGTTTCTGTTATGAGAGTAATATCAGACCAAATGACAATCAAATAGAGAAGCACCTAAGGAAGTATCCCATAATCAAACTAGCCAATTCAAATATTATCAGATCACAAAATCTTGGTAAAATGAAGTCAAAAGGTCGAGGGTGGGTGAAATACCCCGTTTTGTGACTACGGGTATTTTGTGATATTATTAATAGTGTTGGGAAGTTAATTTAATTGTAGAGAGTTAATTATAATGGTTTTGAGAGTTTGGGGGGATCTTTGTGACTTTAATCAAAGGTTTTAGTGTCTTTTACTTGAGTTTGGGGGAGGTAGTTGTCTTTTGGACAAAACTAAGGGGGAATAAGTGTCTTTTGACCTAACTTTTCTTCCTACGTAAGATTTTCCTAATTCGAGAGAGTTTCCTACTTATGAAGTTGATTTTATTTCCAACTCTCATAAAACCCTCACTCTCCCTATTTTCTCTATCTCTCTCTCACGTCTCCCTCACTCTCTACCCGTCCCTCTCTCACTCTCTCTCGTCTCTCTACCCGACGGCAGCCACCCCACCGCCGCCGCCGGCTCTCTCTTTGCCGTTGAGGTAATCTCTCTCTCTCTCTCTCTCTCTCTCTCTCTCTCTCTCTTTCTCTTTTCTTTCTTTCTCTTTTTCTTTCTCTCTTTCTTTCTCTCTCTCTCCGTCTGCCTCTCTTCCCGTCCGGCCTCCATGACGGCGGGATAGAGCTTGTTTTGTTTCTTCTTTTCTTTTCTCTTGTTGATATCTTATTCTTGTGATTACTTGTTCATGATTCATGTATGTTGCATGTAATCTTTAATTTTCAGTTTGTTATTGTTAGGATCATTGTTCATGAATTTGTAGGATTGATAATCAAGTTTTAGGGTTTGTCATGTTCTTGGGTGTTGGGAAGAAACCCTAGTTTGGAGGAGAAGTTTGATTAAACGATTTGGGTGTTTGAATGATCATAGTATGTGGATAAAAATCTGATATGAATGTGGGAATCATGTTATATTAGGTTTAGTATGAATATAGGATGAGTTAGATGCTTGGGGGAAAAGTTTCATGAAGATTGACAATTCCCGTATGGATGTTTTGGGTGAAATTGGAAACTTGAAACTAGTGTAACTTTTGATTCAGGAATCGAAATTAAGATCCGTTTGAGGCTAAACTTATTATTTCGAACGTTTTGAATCCAATGGAACTGTTTTTAGACCATGATCTGTTTGGGAAACTTGAGTAATAGATTGGTGGAGTTATGATAGATTATGTATGCTTTAGGTTAGGGGATTTTGAAGCAAAGTTGGGTTATGTTTTGAAGTATGAATTGAGTGAGATGTTAGGTTGGTGTTAGAACCATAAACCATTGACTATCATATGCATGTAGCTTGTATAGCAAGTATATTTCTCGAATAATTGTTTGATTAGAATATTGTTACGTGTTGGTAACGAGTTCGTCGACGACGAGTACGTAGAGTACGTTGATTGAGTTGCTATAGTTAGACTTTTGCTTTGAGGTAAGTAAATATGCCAAGCCTAGTGTGCTTATCTCTTTCGTGTCAAAACGAATTCTTGTATTCCTATACGTATCAAAATGTGTTTATGTGATGTGACATGCAACATGTGAATTCTACTTGATAAATGCTTTTCTTGAAAATGTCACCATGATAATGATAATGCATTAATACGTAAAGTGGAATAGTTGTGCGGGGACATTTATTATTGGTTACTATTGGCATTGGACGGTTTGATCTCGGTCTTCGGTTTCAATTTATTTTTATTTAATCCGGTTGCAAGTCCCCGAATAGCTCCCTGTACTCTCTCCTCTGGCCGCTAGAGTTTGATTGGTTTAAACAGATTTGGTTGAGGGCATAATGGACATTTTCAGCTAGCTCGCTAGTAGGAAGGGGTGTGAGTTTGTGTGTTTCAGTTCTTTTTCTTTTCCTTAATCTCTCCGCATCAGCATATAGATCTGCACAGCTCTTAACTACTTACTGACACAAAGTAAGTACCGCAGACCAAACTATGGTACTAGTAACTTATCTTTATTTTGGATAGGCGGTACTAGTACCTTATCAACAGAAAAAAAAGTACTCGGAGGATTACTCAAAAAAAAACTTTTATAAGTTCGGTTGGTTAAAACAGTTTTGGTTGAGGGCATAATGGACTTTTGCATCTAGCTTGCTAGTAGGAAGGGGTGTGAGTTTGTGTGTTTCAGTTTTTTTTCTTTTCTTGGATCTCTCCGAATCATCAGATAGATCCGCACAGCTCTTAACTACTTACCGACACAAAGTAAGTACCGCAGACCAAAATATGGTACTAGTACCTTATCTTTTTTTGGATACGCGGTACTAGTACCTTATCAACAGAACAAAAAGTACTCGAAAAAAAAAAGGAAACTTGTATAAGTTTGATTGGTTAAAACAGATTTGGTTGAGGGAATAATGGACTTTTTCAGCTAACTCGCTAGGTGAAAGGGGTGTGAGTTTGTGTGTTTCAGTTCTTTTTCTTTACCTTTTTCTCTCTTCATCAGCAAATAGATCCGCACAACTCTTAACTACTTACTGACACAAAGTAAATACCGCAGACCAAACTATGGTACTAGTACCCTATCTTTTTTTTGGATAGGCGGTACTAGTCCTTTATCAACAGAACAAAAAGTACTCGGAAGATTACTCAAAAAAAAAACTTTTATAAGTTCGGTTGGTTAAAAAAGTTTTGGTTGAGGGCATAATGGACTTTTTCAGCTAGCTTTTTAGTAGGAAGGGGTGTCAGTTTGTGTGTTTCGGTTTTTTTTTTTCTTTTCCAAGATCTCTCCGCATCAGCAGATAGATCCACACAGTTCTTAACTACTTACCGACACAAATTCAGTACCGCAGAACAAACTAAGGTACTAGTACCTTATCTTTTTTTTTATAGGCAGTACTAATACCTTATGAACAGAAAAAAAAAGTACTCGGAAGATAACTCAAAAAAAAAAAAAAACTTGTTTAAGTTCGATTGGTTAAAAAAGTTTTGGTTGAGGGCATAATGAACTTTTTCAGCCATCTTGCTAGTAGGAAGGGGTGTGAGTTTGTGTGTTTCGGTTTTTTTTTTTCTTTTCTTGGATCTCTCTACATCACCAGATAGATCCGCACAGCTCTTAACTACTTACCGACACAAAGTAAGTACCGCTGACCAAAATATGGTACTAGTACCTTATCTTTATTTTGGATAGGCGGTACTAGTACCTTATCAACAGAATAAAAAGTACTCTAAAAAAAAGGAATCTTCTATAAGTTTGATTGGTTAAAACAAATTTGGTTGAGGGCATAATGGAAATTTTCATCTAGCTCGCTAGTAGGAAGGGGTGTGAGTTTGTGTGTTTCAGTTCCTTTTCTTTTCCTTAATCTCTCCGCATCAGCATATAGATCCGCACAGCTCTTAACTACTTACTGACACAAAGTATGTACCGCATACCAAACTAAGGTACTAGTACCTTATATATTTTTTTTTATAGGCGGTACTAGTACCTTATGAACAAAACAAAAAGTACTCGGAAGATTACCAAAAAAAAAACTTGTAAAAGTTTGATTGGTTTAAACAGATTTGGTTGAGGGCATAATGGACTTTTATCTAGCTCGCTAGTAGGAAGGGATGTGAGTTTGTGTGTTTCAGTTCTTTTATTTTCCTTAATCTCTCCGCATCAGCATATAGATCTGCACAGCTCTTAACTAATTACTGACACAAAGTAAGTACCGCAGACCAAACTATGGTACTAGTACCTTATCTTTTTTTTGGATTGGCGGTACTAGTACCTTACAACAGAACAAAAAGTACTCAGAGGATTACTCAAAAAAAAAAACTTTTATAAGTTCGGTTGGTTAAAACAGTTTTGGTTGAGGGCATAATGGAATTTTTCAGCTAGCTTGCTAGTAGGAAGGGGTGTGAGTTTGTGTGTTTCAGTTACTTTTCTTTTCCTTAATCTCTCCGCATCAGCATATAGATCCGCACAGCTCTTAACTACTTACTGACACAAAGTAAGTACCGCAGACAAAACTAAGGTACTAGTACCTCTTTTTTTTTATAGGCGGTACTAGTACCTTATGAACAAAACAAAAAGTACTCGGAAGATTACCAAAAAAAAAACTTTTAAAAGTTTGATTGGTTTAAACAGATTTGGTTGAGGGCATAATGGACTTTTAGCTAGCTCGCTAGTAGGAAGGGATGTGAGTTTGTGTGTTTCAGTTCTTTTATTTTCCTTAATCTCTCCGCATCAGCATATAGATCTGCACAGCTCTTAACTAATTACTGACACAAAGTAAGTACCACAGACCAAACTATGGTACTAGTACCTTATCTTTTTTTTGGATTGGCGGTACTAGTACCTTATCAACAGAACAGAAAGTACTCGGAGGATTACTCAAAAAAAAAAAAACTTTTATAAGTTCGGTTGGTTAAAACAGTTTTGGTTGAGGGCATAATGGACTTTTTCAGCTAGCTTGCTA